>CM054059.1:171850690-172500690 GCA_028641055.1 Alopecurus myosuroides
GCCAGTCCAACTCTCGAAGACAAGATTCGTTCTGAACAACTTCGTGATGCTGAAATCAAGAAGATTGTAGAGCACATCAAAGAAGGCAACGATAAATTCAAGCCCTTCTCAATTGATGACAAGGGAACTGTGTTCTTTGAAGGACGCATTGCAGTTCCTCAGATTCAAAGTCTCAAAGATGTCATTCTCAAGGAGGCTCATGAAACTCCTCTCTCCATCCACCCTGGAAGTACAAAGATGTACCAGGATCTCAAGACACTGTATTGGTGGCCTGGCATGAAACGTGAAATTGCTCAATACGTTTCTGAATGCGACGTTTGTCAACGTGTTAAGGCAGTCCATCAGAAAACAGCCGGTCTTCTCCAACCTCTGAAAATTCCTGAGTGGAAGTGGGACATGATTGAAATGGACTTCATCACTAGTTTTCCAAAGTCCAAGAAGGGCAACGATGCAATCTTCATTGTTATTGATCGTCTCACTAAAGTAGCTCACTTCTTTGCTGTCAAAGAAACAATCTCAGCTAGCCAGTTAGCACAGCTCTACACAGCAAAGATTGTTCCCCTTCATGGTGTTCCATTGGAAATAAGCTCAGACCGTGGAAGCATATTCACTTCTCATTTCTGGAAAAGCTTTCAAGAAGCATTGGGCACCAAACTTCTGTTCAGCACAGCTTATCACCCTCAGTCTCAGGGGCAAGTCGAAAGAGTCAATCAGATTCTCGAGGATATGCTCAGAGCATGTGGTCTCTCCTTTGGCATGAAATGGGAGGATTGCCTTCCATATGCTGAATTCTCCTACAACAACAGCTTCCAGGCAAGCCTAGGTATGGCACCATTTGAAGCACTCTATGGCCGCATATGCATGAGTCCAACCAATTGGTCTGGAGCTGGTGAACGTTCACTCTTAGGCCCTGACATTGTTAAGGAAGCCGAGGAGAAAGTTCGCATCATTCGTGACAATCTCAAGATTGCTCAGTCTCGTCAGAAAAGCTATTATGACAGCAAGCACAGGGCTATGATCTATGCACCTGGTGACAAGGCATATCTCCGTGTAACTCCCCTCAGAGGCACTCATCGTTTTGGTGTGAAGGGAAAGCTTGCACCAAGATACATTGGTCCTTTCAACATCCTCTCTAGGCGTGCGGAAAATGCCTATCGTCTTGAACTTCCAGAAAAACTATCCAAGGTGCACGATGTGTTCCACGTGTCACAGCTCAAGAAGTGTTTCAAAGATCCATATCGCGCAGTTGATCATGATTCCATTGAACTGCAAGATGATCTATCTTATGAGGAGCACCCTGTTCGTATTCTCGATGAGACCGAGCGTAAGACTCGCAACAAGAGCACCAAGTTCTTGAAAGTGCAGTGGTCGCATCATTCCGATAAAGAGGCAACGTGGGAGACCGAAGAGGATCTTCGAAAGAAGTATCCGGACCTTTTCGCTTCTCAGTAAGGAATCTTGGGGCGCGATTCCTTCAAGGGGGGCGTTTTGTAACATCCCAAGTATTAAAACTTACCATTTAGAATGTTTGATTTCTTGTTTATTAAAGTATTGCATCATGTCATCATGCTCATTGCCTTGTTTGCATTTGTTTTACTTTGTTTTCCACTTGTTTGCTTCTGTTTTACTCTGTTTTCACTTTTGAAATTGAAACTTTGTTCAAACATTTAATTCATACTTGTTATGTTACAACCTCTTAAATAAAAAGTTCAAATAAAAACAACCATTTGTTTCCAATTATTTCCATAATGATCAACTAATAAAATGGTGGTTTTTATTTCAATTATTTACTTCTAATGTTATTTCAAATTCAATTGCAAACAGTACCCAGTTTTGAAATTATGAAATAACCAAAACAAATGTGCTCATTTGTTTCCAATTAAAATCATTTGATCACCCTAATTTAAAATATTGTTTCAATAACCAATTCAAAGTCACACCAAATTCAAACAGCACCACAATTCAAATAATTTTGAAATTCCAAACTTGCATTTGGTTACTTTTCCATCAAGGGGTTGACACAATTTTTTCTGAAATTTTTGCTAACTCCAAAATCATCTTTTTCTTCCATTTCTTTTTGCTGCAAAAAAAAAAGCAAAACAAAATAGAAAAAAAAGAGGAGAAAACTTACTCGGGGGGGGGGGGGAGCCCGCGCGGCCCAGCCCAGCTATCTGGCCCGCGTACCCCTTCGCGCCCCCTCCTTCTTCTTTCCCCTGTACGGCGGCAATCTCACCGGTGCCACATCGCCGCGGTTGCGCAGCGACGGCCACCCGCTCCCCCTGGCCTCTATATCTACCTCCTAGGAGCCCCGCAGCCCTACCCTAGCTACCTACCACCTACTCCTCCCTCGCGCCGCCGCCGCTCACTCTCTCTCCGCCCCGGTTCCCCTCTCTGAAACTCACACCGGCGATCTCCCTCTGAATCCATGGCTGCCGCCGCCACCTCGTCGAACCACCACCCAACCTAACCGCTGGAATCAATCCGTCTCACCTCCCTCGACAACGTCGACACCTTCTCGGCCACGGGGACGCACGGAATCACCGCCGCCATCCTCGACGTCGCCGCCGGCAGCGCTCCATCAACCCTCTGCTTCACCTTCAGCCGCGGTGAGCGCCACCATGACCTCCTCCTCCTCTCTGCTTCATGCTCGCAAGCACGCGCACACTAGCGCCACACCAGCACGCACACGTACTGCATCGAGCACAACGACGATCGCCGCCGGCCACCGTCTGTTGCTGTCAAGTTGCAGATGCGTTCGGTCGTCAGTAAAATTCAGAAACGCGCCCGAACGAAACCTTACCCTGTACGCGCGCTGTATACTGACAAGCAACGAATCACCACCGCAGTGGCAGTGCGCCGTATCCCTCGCGCGCTCGCTCGCGGGTTCGAGTCCTGGCTCGCGCACGGGAGAAAATCCCAACTTTTTTCCGCGCAGCGCTGACAGGGTGGCCCCCCCTGTCAGCCACTGCTGCCACGCAGGCACGCGCTGGCCCAGGGCCCATTGGCAGTGCCTTGGGCTAGCTGGTTGTGCGGTATAAATTGTTTTTCCCCGTTTCTGTTTTAAATCCAAGTCCTTTTAAATTGCAGATTGGTCCCTAAAACTAAAACCCTAATAACTTTTATTTTATAACTCCAATTACTAAAAATAAAATATGTGCACTGCCCCAAATTCAATTATCTACCTATTGGTAACATTTGTTTTCTGTTTTGAATTTTCCAAATGCATTCAAAATTTGAATTCAAACAATTCATTTGTAATTTGCTAAAACCCATAACTAATTCATACTTAATCCAAATAATGCAAATAAAATATGTTTTCCATGCTATTTCAAATGAACTATTCAAATATAAATTTTGTTTCATGATTTGAATAATTCAAATTGCTTAAATAATTTAAACCTTGTTTAAATCATTTAAATTTGCTAAATTCATAACTTGCTCAAAATAAATTATTTTTGAACATATAAAATATGTTTTCAAACCAGAAAACCATAACCTTTTCAAATATGAATTTTATTTAATGCTTTGAACATTTAAAATTCAATTAATATTCCTACTTGAATTAATTCCAATTAAAACTTGTTTAATCTTGTTTAATTCATAATTAAATCATTGTAATTCCTTTTTCAATAATTGAAACATGTAATCCACCTAAAATTTTGTGCTCTTTTCAAATATTAACTTTGTTTTCTGTTTTAAGCAATTTAACTTGTTGAAAACAACAAATGGTTGTGTGTCACCTTTAAGAAGCCAAAATTCTTAACTTGTTAAATAAAATTCCACACTTGGTAAATTCCATTCTACTTGCATCTAATGTGGTCACCTTATTGTTTTCATCATGCATGCATCATACCAATCAACTTCCACATGGTAATAAATTGTAGGTCATTTGTTTCAACCTTAATTCATGGGCTTGCCATATGCAATCCAAATTGCATATGGGTCCATTTAAACATGTTATCTTGTCAACTAGTTTACCTTTGATGCATCAATTAATTTGCCATGCATCATCCCATGATTGTGCATTATGCCATGTTATTGACTGTTCGTCTCTTTTCGATTGTGTGTTTGCTTCTTCTCGAATAGACGACGACGTTGAGACAGACGATACTTACGACACCCCTTCTGAGGATCTAGCTCAGTACCAGGCTGCTGAGTTTGCAGGCAAGTTATCACTCACATGAACCACTGTGTTCCTTTCAACATTGGATACCGATACTTTCCGTTGTCTATTCTGCTAGCCTTAGTAATAGTTGTTTCTGTTACGAACCTATCACATGAATCCCTTAACCCTGATATTGCCTCACCTCCACTCCTACAACCCCATTGTTTGAGCCAGTGTCTTACTAGCATGCTTAGGTTGTTTTGCTCGAGTCTGTTACCTGTTACCTTCTGTTACTATATTCTATTATGTTCTGGGGGCTCCATGTTAATCAATCAACCTGTTAATGCTAATCATAATAATAATTTGATGATAAGGCACCGCCAGGAGGCCCTGCGTGGTTTTGAGGCCTGCTAGTGTCGACCCTAATAGGAAAAGGGTCTTGTCTACTGATCCATGGTGAGCGCACTATCCACATGTGGGAAGCGTGTATGGGTGCCCCCCTCAATTTGATTCGATTCGCATCTCGTCCAAATCGCCTCATTTAGTTCGTGTTTTCTATTTGCCGCATGCATGTTTTTGCGAGCCCAGCGCAGGGTGGAACTTTTGTAGTCGGCATATAGGGGGACACGTTCTTAGAGTGCTATGAGGGTCCCTTTTCTTCGGGGCTCGATTAGCCGTGCGCCCAAGGTGCTTTGGGCTTGATGCGAAGAAGAGTTGAGTTGTGTTGAGTGCCCCGCTTGGTGGGAGGCATCCCATCTGGCGGGTTATTCTTACGTGTACGGCCAAATTGGTGCACCCCTGCAGGGATAAATCTTCTCGAGAAGCCGGGTTTTCCGCGGTTATGGTTAACTTGGTGAAAGTACTGGCTAAAAAGTACTCAGAACAACTTACACCTAACTAATGCTACCTGACTAGTAATAGGCTTATTGACACCACAAATTGATCCATTATTCATTAATCCAACTGTGTGAGTTATCCTCGGATTGCTTCTTTGGATAAGGGGCGAGATCCAGGATGGGTTTGTTTAGAGTTAGCTATAGTTGGTTACGATACGACATCTTATCTGCTTTCTGTTAGCCGGAAGTGGTAGAATCTCTGTAGTTGGTTAGCGCAGCCAGTTGCAGCATCTTTTATATCCCCTTTCTTCCGTTGAACCCAAGGCATATGTGCTTGGTGTTGACGGGCTACACTTTGGTGAACTGTGAGTCTTGCTTGCCAGTACGTTTATGTACTGACCCCTGTGGGGCTGTGGTTTCCGCAGACTACGCTTACGAGGATCCCAGTGACGGCTACTACGTGGAGTTTGACGAGGCTGCTGACGAGTAGGTAGCGGACCCGGGCAGGATCCGAGACTACGTGGATGGGCTCCGCTTTCTTTTCATTCCCGGCTTCTTAAGCCTAGTTGGACTTGTCTGTACTCAGACCCTTTGAATGCTTCCGCTGAGATGTAATGATGTTATGTTGGGACATGTGTCCTCTGGATGATTGTATTTGCTATCTCTGCTCTAGTGAGAGCTATTTGCAACTTATTTCAATCTTTTGTGTCTTAGAGATATGTTGTGCTATCATTTTGCTACAAACCGTTGACGTACCATGTGTGTATGGTATGAAGTACGTCAATGGTAGTGTCCTGATTTCTATGGGATAGTTTACGTCGACGCTGAACAGATAGGGGTTGGTTGTCACACATACGTGTGTTGGCCTACTCGTAAGAGGACGCGGGTGCCGGTAAGCCCCGTAATCCAATCTACTACTGTTCAACGGAACGGCGAGTATCCTTTAGAAGTCTGGGTGCGACACACACGATCCGTGTGATTCTTTCTGATTGGTCCGAACGAAACCCCGTGGGATGCTTGATCGGAAGAAATCTACGATGCCCCAGGTATACAACCTTTTTACATTTATCCAAATAAACACTGTGAGTCTTATCTAAACAGTGTGTGCATGCATTGTATCCCTTGTTTGTATGTCCGGAAATGTTACTAAGAGTAGGCCAATCATTTATGGTTACGAAAAGCAATGCCCGTAGGTCAAATGGCTTTTGTTCGTTCTCATCCCACACACGTACACCTGGTTTGCCCCACAATTCTAAGAGTTCTTTTACTAATGGCCTTAGATACACATCAATGTCGTTGCCAGGTTGCCTCGGGCCTTGGATGAGAACTGGCATCATAATGAACTTGCGCTTCATGCACAACCAAGGAGGAAGGTTGTACATACATAGAGTCACGGGCCAGGTGCTATGACTGGAGCTCTGCTCCCAAAAAGCATTAAAGCCATCTGTACTTATACCAAATCATAAGTTTCTCGCCTCTCCTATAAAGTCCGGGAAGTCTCTCTCGATCTTTCTCCACTGCGATCCATCGGCGGGGTGTCGCAACTTTCCGTCTTTCTTACGGTCTTCTTTGTGCCATCGCAACAACCTAGCATGCTCTTTGTTTCTAAACAGACGTGTCAACCGTGGTATTATAGGAGCATACCACATCACCTTAGCAGGAACCTTCTTACGGGGGGGGGGGGGGAGGGGGGCTCGCCGTCAACATCACTAGGGTCATCTGCTCTGATCTTATACCGCAGTGCAGTGCATACCGGAAATTCATCCAAATTCTCGTACTTCTCACCGCGGTAGAGGATGCAGTCATTAATGCATGCATGTATCTTCTACACATCTAATCCTAGAGGGCAGAGAGCTTTCTTTGCTTCGTACGTACTCTCAGGCAATTCTTTATCCTTTGGAAGCTTCAGCTTCATTAGTTGAAGTAAACTCTCAAATGCCTTGTCAGTCACACCGTTCTGTGCCTTCCATTTCAGCAACTCTAGTGTGGTACCGAGCTTTGTGCTACCATCTTCGCAATTTGGGTACAACAACTTTTTGTGATCCTGTAACATGTTGTCCAGTTTCAACCTCTCCAATTCACTTTCACAGTCTTCCCTTGCATCAGCTATAACTCGGCCAAGATAATCATCGGGCTCTTCTGATGCATGTTCTTGATCACCTCGTTGTTCTGCATTGTCTTCCATTGCAGTATCACCGTATTCAGGGAACAAAGGATCTTCTTCTTCTTCTTCATTGTCTTCCATCACAACCCCTCTTTCTCCATGCTTGGTCCAGCAATTATAGCTGGGCATGAAACCTCTCCGAAGTAGGTGGTCGTGAAGGATTCTCGAGGAAGAGTGCTCCCTGACGTTCCGACAATCAACACATGGGCAACACATAAAGCCATTCTCTTTGTTTGCCTGAGCTACAGCGAGAAATGCATTCAGGCCTGCCATACACTCGGAAGTGCGTCGGTCACCGTACATCCATCGCTGCCATGCATCCATATGCATCGTATAATTAAGTTTATCAAAAAACATTACAATACCATATTCAATAGATAAATGACCACAGTACATCGACAAATATTACCTTTTTATGTATCAATTACAGATGAAAAAAATAAGTTTGTTAACCTCGGTCGAAGATACCATTTTCAGTGAGCTTATGTGTGGCTCGGGTATTTCGTCGAACACCTCGTGTGCATAGTAAAATAACACACACTAACACCACCTCTCTCACTCCTCCAAGCAAAAAAAAAGAGGGAAGGGGGGCTGTGAGGCAGTATATGTACGGGAAGGGGGCATTGGTCCCGGTTTGTGGAATGAACCGGGACCAATGCCCATGCGCGTGCCACATGGCATGTGGCGCAGCATTGGTCCCGGTTCATGCCACAAACCGGGACCAATGCCTCCTTACGAACCGGGACCGATGCCCTGAGGTGATTTCTGCTTCCTCTGGCGCAAAAACCGGGACCAATGCATAGCATTGGTCCCGGATTTTTGTGCAACCGAGATGAATGGAATTTTGCGCCCTGGACGATAGGGGTTGTTTCCACTAGTGGAAGTCTTTGGAGTCTACGCATCGGGATCGAATTCCACCCCGACCACGCCTATGATTGCAGAAGTCCGGAAGCAACACGAGACCGCGCTGGAGTTGGATCTCGTCGTTGAGGGGAGCCATAAAAAGGAGGAACTGGGCGGCGGCGTCCTCAACCTAATCAAAGTCTTCGACAACAGATCGGCAACTTTCGATTCGGGCGATCTGATCCAATCTAGGCTACGAGCGATGTCGACCATGGACGGTGGGGGTGATCAAGGAGTGGATGGTGAGGCCGTTACCCACCCGAAGTTGTCCGTCGCCGGCGCAATCGTACCTACAGGGTCGGAATGCCGGATGGTGATTGTTGAATCAAGGAAGGAACTCGATGGGAATTGGGACCAAGCGGAAGAGGAGGGTACGAACGTTGGGCCGTAAGCTCGCACCTCCAGCGAGGTGGACTTGGAAGATGACGTGTTTGCAGAGGAACCGGGAGATGTGGCTCCGAGCAATGAGGCTCCGATGGTCTGGCGCCTGTCTGCGCGATATTACTCGATCAAGCCTGCCAACTTCTTCAATCTACACAAGCACTTCATGGATGTGTGGAAGATCCGGGGTACAATGACTTTCTCTCCTTTGAAAGACAACTTCTTAATTATCACTTTCACGGCAGAGGGAGATTACAAATTTGTGGCGCGCGGCGGTCCTTGGATCTAGAAGGGAGTGGCATGTCTGATTGCACCTTTCATAGAGGGTGCTCGGCCATCAGAAACCGTCCTAGATTGCATCCCTATTTGGGTCCGTTTTTACGACGTACCGTGGAACAAACAGACTCTGGCATACGGAACTTTTGTCGGATCGAAACTGGGACAAGTGGAAGAGGTGGATGTGGATCTAGCTGGGCTTGAGTTCAATGATTATCTGAGAGTTTGCATTATCATGTCACTGAACAAACGGTTGCAGAATCGCTTCACTACAGCTGCAAAGGGGAAGACTGAGAGGATAATCTATCCCTTACGGTATGAACGTGTGGCACACTTTTGCTTCCATTGTGGATTCATAGCTCATGATAAGGATGAGTGTGAAAATAAAATACGTGGTACTCCTTCCCTCCACTATGATGCTTCCCTCAGGTGCTCGCGCAAAAGGAAGTTTGAACGCCGGATGATTTCCGTGATAGCTAATCATGCAGCCAAGAAGGGTCTGATCTTTAACACACAAACTGGGAGTGTCAACTCCACATCGTCCCTGGGCAGACCGAGTGTCAACGCAACGGCACCCACACAGTTTGGAAACAGTACGGCAGACATACCAGAAGCGGTTGATTCACGAGACGACTTTGAAGAGCAGATTTTCAGAACAACGGAGGAGGTGGAACAGTCACTGGCAAGGACAGTTAAAAGCATGCAACTGAAGCTTGGCATCGATTTAAATAAAGCTAGCTCACGCGAGGGCTCTCAGACAGACAAGCGCCAAACTGATCAGGACTCACAACCTGAGCGTGACCCAGCTATGCCACCTCTTGAAGATGACTCTGGAGATGAAACTGCACCTAGAGGAAGTGATATGATCCCTCCCATACGCAACATCTCTCAGACACCCACATCCCTGAGCAGTATTGCAGATACTACCATGGTGGCTGCGGATTCGGTCTTAGGGAAGAGAAGTGCAGAAGAGGAGGCCAAAGGAAACCATCTTGAACTATCATTAGCACTAAATTATACAAGCAAGAAGAGAGGGATCCTACGGAAGGGCAAGACAGGGAACGAGGAAACTCATGTACGTGAAGAAGAGGACAAGGACGCAGCGGCTGAGCGTGGTGTGAAGAAGAACAAGGCAGCAACCGGTCATGGGGCTTCCGGTACACTGACGGGAACAAATGTGTGGTCTCATCAGCAGCAATGAATTGCTTGTCGCTCAACTGTCGGGGTTCCGGGAATGCCCAGATAGCTAGAGAGCTTGCAAGTATTTCCCTAGTTTGGAGTCCTTCTTTGCTTTTTCTGTGTGAAAATAGACAAAGTAAGAATAAAGTTAGGCTTCTTCGTAATAGGTTAGGTCTGAAAGGTTTTGTTGGGGTGAGTAGTGACGCCTTAAGTGGAGGTTTTAGCTTTATTTTGGCATGAAAGTATCACTGTCAAAATTCAAGAAATAAATGAGAGGTATATTGATGCGTATGTCCGTGCTTCTCCCCATGATCCCCAATGGAGAATTACTTGTGTTTATGGGGAACCGGGGGTGGAAAATAGACACCGCATGTGGGATGCTCTCGGAAGGTTGAAAGCACGTTCAAACCTCCCATGGCTGGTTATGGGCGATTTTAATGAAACTCTCTGGCAGGAGGAACGCCTGTCACAAACACCGCGTTCTGTTAGACAAATGGAGGCTTTTAGAGCGGTGTTGTCTCACTGTAACCTTTTTGATCTTGGTTTTGCAGGGGTCCCATACACCTATGACAACAAACGGATAGGAGCTGCAAACGTGAAGGTTAGGTTGGACCGAGCTCTGGCATGTCCTAGATGGCAGGACCTTTTCGCGGAGGCGAGCGGCAAGCACCTCGTTACCTCTGTCTTGGATCATTGCCCTATTCTACTAACCATGGCACTGTAGGAGCTACAAGTTAGACAGACGCCAAAACGCCAATATGAGATATTTTGGGAGAGGGAGGCCGCCCTACCTAACAACATCCAAATGGCATGGAAGGAAGCAGGCCATAAGAGGAACTTATCGGACATTATGGAGGGATTGGACCACGTCATGGACAAACTTCAAGATTGGAGCCTTAAGAAATTTGGTAATCTGATTCGAGAGTTGAAGAAGGCCAGAAAGGACCTCAAAGACATGCTAATTCAGAACTCTGACCAACATGCAATAAGGAGGGCATCTGGCCATTTAAATGAGCTCCTTTACCGAGAATAAATGCTTTGGCTTCAACACTCTCGTGTCACTTGGCTGAAGGAGGGCGATCGTGATGCTAAGTTTTTCCATCGCACTGCAAAGTGGAGAGATAGGAGAAATAAAATAAAACGGCTGAAGGATGACCAAGGAGTCTGGCAAGATGTACCAACTGACATGGAACACATGGCAACGTCATATTTTAAAGAACTCTTTACAAGGGACCTTTCTCTCAATTCTGATCAACTTGTCACTATTATGCAGGAGAAAGTAACCCCCAAAATGAATGGCATGCTTACTAAAGATTCCACGGATGATGAAATCAGTGATGCTCTCTTTCAAATCGGCCCCCTCAAAGCTCTGGGTGTAGATGGATTCCCTGCAATATTTTACCAAAGGAATTGGGGGACACTTAAGGATGAGGTAATTAATGCGGTTTAACTCTTCTTTGCTACTGGTAATATGCCGGATGGTGTGAATAGCACAGCTATTGTCCTAATTTCGAAAAGTGAACAGCCTCAGACCCTTAAAGATTTTAGACTCATTAGTCTATGTACTACGATTTACAAGGTCATCTCTAAATGCCTCGTTAATAGATTGAGGCCTCTTTTGGGGGAAATTGTTTCGATCAACCAAAGTGCTTTTATTCCGGTAAGATTAATTAGTGACAGTTGCCTTCGAATGCCTTCACTACATTGAGCACAATAATAATCAGGACAGGAACTTTTGTGCCTACAAACTTGATCTCTCGAAAGCTTATGATCGGGTGGACTGGGATTTTCTAAAGAAAGTGATGCAAAGGATTGGGTTCTCGTACCGTTGGGTGGACTGGATTATTTCATGCGTCACCTCGGTACAGTATAGTGTTAAATTTAATGGGAGCCTCCTGGATTCATTTTCGCCTTATCGGGGCCTCCGACAAGGTGATTCACTATCACCCTTTTTGTTTTTGTTTGTTGCAGATGGTCTGTCGGCGCTGCGCCAACAGGAAGTCATGTTAAAGAACATTGTTCCAGTTAAAATCTGTCGTCAGGCCCCGGAAGTATCACACCTACAATTTGCGGACGATTGCTTTTTTTCAAGGCTGAAGAAGACCAGACACAACGTATTCAAAGTGATCTTGGAAACATATGCCAAAAGCACGGGGCAACTGATTAACTCAAAAAAATGTTCTAGCATGTTTGGGCATGCTTGTCCACAGGCTACTCGGGCACAAGTTAAGAGTGTGTTGCAAATCACTCAAGAAACATTTGAGACAAAATACCTTGGATTGCCTACCCCCGAGGGGCGGATGAACAGGGACAAGCTCCAAAGTATTCAAGCGAGATTGGCAAAGTGCCTGGTGGAGTGGGATGACAATCATAAGTCACAAGCTGCGAAAGAAATCCTCATTAAGTCGGTGGCCCAGGCAATTCCGGTTTATGTGATGAGTGTGTTTAAACTTCCATTAGGTCTTTGTGATGAACTTACAAACATGATGAGAAGGTACTGGTGGGGAGCTGAAAATGGGAAGAGGAAGACCTGCTGGATTGCATGGGATATAATGGTTAGACCAAAGAATTTCGGTGGTGTGGGGTTTAGGGATATAAGACTTTTCAACCAGGCCTTACTCGCCCGTCAAGCCTGGAGGTTAATCCAATACCCGGATACTCTCTGTGCACGTCTGCTGAGAGCAAAATTATTACCCAAATGGCTCTCTCATTGATACCGTTTTCACTAGAAATGGCTCGTCCTCGTGGCACGCTATCGAGTACGGGCTGGAGTTGCTGAAGCAAGGGACCATTTGGCGCGTGGGAAATGGAGCCAAAAGTAGGATATGGCGTGATCCGTGGATCCCGGCAAATAGGTACTATAAACCTACGTCTTCACAGGAATGTTGTCGGTAACGGTGGGTGGCAGACTTCATTCAGCATGATGGTACATGGGATACTCAACGCCTGAAGCTACTTTTCAATGCGGAAGATATTACTAATATTCTGAAGATCAAAACCTCTAGCCGCTAGGAGGAGGACTTCATCGTGTGGCAACCCGACAAGCGTGAAAATTTCTCTGTGAAAAGCACATACCAAATGGCTCTGTCGAGAAACATGCTCCAACAAGACAGAGGTGCAACAAGCTCCGGACCAAATGGTGAACGTCTGTTCTGGAAACTAATTTGGAACTGCCCAGTTCCGCCAAAAATGCGTATGCTTGCTTGGAAGATTGGAAGGTACGCGGTGGCGACAAAAAAAATCTGTGCAGAAGGGGGATTACCTCAAAGGACATCTGTGATATTTGTGGATTAGAAACAGAGGATGCCTTCCATGCGTTTACTAGGTGCCCTCACGCACGGGCCCTGTGGTATGCAATGAAGGAAGATTGGCATCTGCCACTTGATGATATCATTAAGCCGTCTAGATCGGAATGGCTGATACAGGTCCTTGCCCAGTCGACAGTGGATCAGCGAGTGAAAACAATCTTGACGTTGTGGCGTATCTGGCACGCCCACAACAAAATGACACACGAGAAACTGTGCCCTCCCATCGAAGGTTCTCGTCGGTTCCTGGTCAGCTATCTTGACTCGCTACTGTGTCTAAAACAAACCCCAGGGATGGACATAACAAAAGGTAAGATGGTTATCAACCATAGTCAGGGTTTTTGAAAAATGTTGAAGTACACGATGGTAGGAAAAAAGTCAGGAAAAGATGGCATCCCCCGGAACCAGGTGTTACCAAACTCAATGTCGATGGATCCTTTTCCTTGGATGGTACTGCTGGGGCTGGTATGGTCCTACGTGACCACAATAGAGTTCTCATTTTCACAGCCTGTCGGAAGATCAAGAACTGTAATCATGCCACCGAATCTGAACTTTGTGCCATGGAGGAGGGCCTTCGCCTTGCCATGGTCTAGACGGTGAGTAGGATTATTGCAGAAACCGATTGCGCTGAGGTGGTCGACCGGCTAAAGGAGGATGTTCCAAACAACTCCATCTACGCCTTCAGGGTTAGTGCAATCAGAGAGATGCTAAAGGAAAGAGAGATCATTGTGGCAAAAATTGGACGAGACGCAAATACTGTCAGCCACGCGCTCGCTCGGCTGGGAAGGGTAGAGGCTAGAACTAGCTTATGGCCGGGCAGGTTTCCTTTGGAAATTGCTGGCGATGTACTGCATGAATGTACCTCTATCCATGATTAATAGATTTTACTTTTACGGAAAAAAAAGCCATAGTATTTGTTTGCCTAGCAAGTCAATACTTCAGTTTAGGAAAAAGAGGTCCAACCCTCTTGTTCATATACTTCAAAAATAGTGTGTTTTTCTCAATATTGAAGTATATAAAACTACACTTTTTGCTAATGTCAAATATCTCAAAGTATTTAATACTTTAATATTTATAGAAACTGAAGTATTCTTAAAATACTTCGAAAATAAGGAGCTTCCAAACTAGGCGCTATAAGTATTATTCATCCACTGGCTAGCTGATTGCGTTCCTTGAAAAAAAGAAAAGTCTATGTTCTCGTACGTTTTTTTAATATTCGTGTACGTGTAGATGGGTACTCGCCCTCTGAAAACCGGTTTCCATAACCTGCAAGGATAAACATAAGTATATTCAGTTTTGGAAATTACAAGTTTACAAATCAAGTCCATTTTATGACTACAAGAAAGTCCCAGGTTACTGCGGGCAAAAAACCCCGACACTTGGGGACTACACTATTTTAGTTTAGGAATTAACATAAGAAAGTTTTAAAGTCCCGGATAGTTGTAGGCTAGCAACCCCGCACTTGGGGGCTACATGACTTAAAAAAATTACACAAAAGATGCAAGGATAAGAACTAAGTCCCGGTCTATAGTTAACTTATAAATCGGCACTTGGGGGCTACAGTTTCAGATCATTGTCAAAGGAAAGAATCTCCAAGTTTATCTTAAAATATAAACTAAGAGATTGGGGGATACAGGCTATGTGCATATTTTAAAACAAGTTTGCCTTATATTTCTTCTTCAGCATGGCTATTATGTCATCTTCGCGGAGCCGGTTCTGGCAAAATTCTTAAATCAGAGAATCAAAATATTGGCCCTCAAGAGAGCCCAAGTCAGGAGTTGTAGTTCTGGCACTAGAAGCCGGTTTACCATTCTGCAGGACCTTGGATAGAACCTTGGAGGTACCAGTGTGTTCTACGAACTGGGAAACGGTAATTTCAACTTCTTTGTCTTGTTCAAAAACATCAGGAACCGTCTGAACAACTTCCGGCTCCACGCTCATCTGCGTATCAGGAACAGAATCTCCTGTGCTCTACAAAAGGAGATTACAAGTTTATATAGCAAACAATGGAAAACACAAGTTCATGGCTAATTGATAAAGGAAATCCGGCTCACCTAGAGTTGATAGAAAAATCACTTTCAATGCTGAAGTGAGAAGACCCAGAGTGTGGAGAATCTATGTGATTGAAAGTGCACTAGGGTCAACTAGAGGGGGGGTGAATAGGTGACCTACAAATTTTAATTCTTTTTCACTTTTAGTGGTGGCTTTGGGAAAGTAAAAGTTTGGTTATCTAGATGTGCAACTAAGTGAACACTCTAAGTGACAAGCAACGAGTAGCAATGGAAATAAAGGTATGCACAAGATAACAACAAGTGTAAAACACGGAGACAAGGATATGTTTCTCGTAGTTCCTTCTCGAAAGAAGTACGTCTACGTTGGAGAGGTGGGGAGCCACCTAGGCGCTCCTCAATAGCACGGATGTGCACACCTTGTTCTTCTTGAGCTTCTCCGGTGAGGGAGATTCTCGTTTCCACTATGAGGTCGACTTGAAGGCGTTGACCAAACCTTTACAATGGCTTGAGGCTACTCCACAAGTGAGATGGAGGCTCTCAACAATCGAAGCTTCTTGCTACAAGGTGGAAGCTACAAGCACTAGGGTTTCCCTTGGATGACAAGGCAACCAAGAGATTACAAGATCCCAAGAGTTGTGGTGTGGGAACACACGTTTTGGCTTGGTGGAAAGGTAGATCTAGTCCTCCTCCATGAGATCCTTGAAGGCCATCGAGTTTGGTTGGAGGAGGAGGGAGATCGGGGCGTTTTGAGCTCTACAACAATGGAGGAGAGAGAGAGGAATGGACGAGCTACCTATCTAGAGGAAGAAGACCGATATTTATAGGCTCCTCCAATTTCTGACCGTTGCAGTCTGCCAGGGCCGGAATATTCCGGTGTTAGCACCAGAAATTTCCGGTCTGCCTGGCCGGAAATTTGAATAGTCCGGGGGGGGGGGGGGGGGCGGATAATTGAAATATCCGGGGGCGGAAATTTCCGCCCCAACATTCCGCCCCCATCTCTGCGCGCGGGCACCATCCCAAGATGAAAAACTGCTAAGGACCAGAGGCCGGAATATTGAATAATCCGGGGGGCGGATAATTGAAATATCCGGGCCCGGAAATTTCCGGACAATATTTCCGCCCCCATCTCTGTGCGCGGGCATCTGAGAAGGCTCCATTTTCTGCTGAGTACCATAGGGCCGGATATTTGCACCGGAAATTTCCGGGGCAAATTTCCGCCCCAGCATCTGTGCGCGGGCAGAGAGAAAGACTTGATCGTTTTTGAAGATGCCAGAAAGGGCCGGAATATTCCAGTACCAGGGCCGGATATTCCGCCCCATAAGCACCGGAAATTCCGGTGTGATTACTGAAAATTCCGGTGGCAATATTTAAAGAATGTAGAACTCCTCTTTGATCTTTTTAACAGAAGTATATCAATAATCACCTGAAAGATCGGCTGCACAGTCTAAAACAACATTGTTAGATAGTTGATACCCGTGTTGTTATCATCACCAAAATCATTAGAGAGATCATGAGCTTTCAATCTCCCCCTTTTTGGTGAGTGATGACAACACGGGTATTTGCAAGGGAATAAACTAACAATGCATAATATGAAAAGTAAAACACCACAGATAGCATATATAGGAGACATGCCTCCTAATAATAATAGTTTACGCAAGCAAACCAACGAATGATGAGTACGATAAGATGAAGTTCGAAAAGACGCACGAAACGATAAAAGGGGCAACAAAGAACGAAAACCACCCTAGCAAATCCCCGCGATCATCTAGATCTTCTCCCCCTTTGGCATCAGGATACCAAAAAGAGAAAAGAGAGAGCTACGTCCCATGGAACAATCTCTAGGCCTGGGTGTCTTCTTCTTCCTCTTCCTCCTCGCTAACATCCTCCATGTCCTCATCATCATCCACTCCGAGATCCCAGTCAACATCGCGGTTGTTCCAATTCTTGTATGGAATCATGTCAGGAAGAGGAGCTGGCACATTGGGAATCTGAAGGGCAGTCATGATGGTGCGCTGGTTCTCTAGGATGTTGCGGCGCTCAACATAGGCATTGTAGTTCTCCTTGTGGATGCACACATTCATGCACATCACCTTCTCAATTGCACGAACAAGCCATGAGCGCTTCTTCTTGCCAGGGGGAGGAGGACGCATGCGAGGATCACGGTGGCACTGACCTGTGGCACCAACGTCATGTGCTGCCTGCTGGGTGTGGGCGGCCTTCTTGTACAGAGTGACATCCTTGTGCTCTTCAGAGTCCAGCTCCAGGTCCTCACGGAGTTCAGAGGGATAACGAGACTTGATGAGCTTCATGATGTAAGGAGCATACGGGGGCACTTTGCGATGAAAGAGAGCAAAGTGAATCTCATTGAAGATGAAATCCATCACATCAATCTTGTGGGACTCCGTGTTGGTCAGGTCACCCTCAGTGAAAGTCAGGTAGGCGTGGTACATGAGGTTGACAAAGCCACCACGAATAGCATCATTATTGCCCGCACTTGGGGCAATAGTCTCCCTGAACATACGCAGCAGGATATCATATATGGCAAATAGTCCTTTCGCCGAGCCAATCACACCTGAGGAACCATACAACTCATCCATTCTGTTCTTCTCATACTCCACCCCGTGGACATGCATGCGGTGACCCTGAGGAGTGTTAAGACCAGCAAAGGGATACCCAAGCACAGCAGCAAAGTCATGAAAGTTGGCGGTGAGCAAGTGAGGGCCAGACATCCAAGACATCCCAATATCCTCAGAATCATCAATGACAAGTGTGGCGAAGAACTGCTAGATGAAAGTGACATTGTAGGAGCACCGAGTCTCCATGAGAGGGCGCAGACCAAGGAGTTCAGCCAACTGGACGGAGTTGTTGAAGTAAGCAGGATTGGCAGCCAAATGAGCGAAGTTGATAACCTTCATGGGACACACTGGCTTGCTCATCACAGTATACACTTGCTCGAATAGGGTCTCCTGCTCAACGTGCCAGAAGCAGGAATCGATGGTGGGGTCTTGAGGACTCTCTGTGAACCAGGCCTTGGCCCGCCATGCCTTGAACTCAGGGACAGACATGGTGGCTAAGTTCAGAGCTGACTTTCCCTGCTGCTTGCCAGCTTTGCGAGCAGCCCTGGATGCGTCACGTTGACGCTCATATTCTCTCTCAGCATCCCTCGCACGCCGGCGAGTCTCATTCTCATCAACAAGAGTTCCCTCAGCATCTTCCCTTAGGTGACGGAGCCGCTTGCGGGAGCTAGTCAACTTGGTAGGCCTGGAGCTTGAACCATCTGCGAGAAAGGTAGGGAAAAAATGCAAAGAAAGACAAACAAAAATCATCAAAAACGGGGGCTCACGACTCGTGGAAATGGAAACAGTAGATCTCTATTCGAGATTCAGTGCAGGCCGGAAATTCTGGTCTCTCGTGCGGAAATTCCAGCCTCAGGGAAATTTCCGGGGGGCGGAGATTTGGGTGAATATTCGGAGACATGAGATCAAATCAACTAATAGCCCTAGATTGCGGAGAAAACGAAGCACATACCGGCTTCCATGAGATAGGAAAGGATGTGCGGTGTCTTGATCCGCAAAAGGCAATTAGAGGACGAGGAGGGGAGGCAAAGGGGCCTCCCGGAGGTCTCGGAGGCTGCGGCGGCGACTGGAGGCGGAGTGGAGGCGAAGGGAGGGAGAGCAGTCTGGAACTGCCCCCTCCCGTCGCCTTTATATAGCCCCAGCCAAGCACACCGGAAATTTCCGGTATTAAGGCCGGAATATTCCGGTGGCCGGAGATTTAGGCCGGAATATTCCGCCCCAAATATCCGGTGTGCCTTCTGCGAGCGGGCACGCTGGATATTTGGGTGAATATTCGAGTCAATCTTGAACCCCGGAAACTTCCGGGGCTTAAGGCACGGAATATTCCGGGCCCCCGAATATTTGCCCCAGAAATTTCCGCTCAAATTTTCGGGGTGCCTTCTGTGAGCGGGCACTTTGGAAGTGAGCAAAATTTCTGGGGAAAATGTCTGGGGGCCGGAATTTTCCGGGCCCTAGGCCGGAATTTCCGGGGTTCCCACGCCTTCCGAGAAGTTGTGGAAGATGGAACAAGACGTGAGCCTCCAAAAATAGAACCAAAAACAACAAAGACTCAAATACGAACAAAACATCAAACAACACAAATACAAAGGGAAAAAGTAGGTGGCCGAAGCCACCGTGTTTGAGTGATACCAAGGAGTCGCGAAGATGTATCTTGGACTCAAAAGTATGACTCACGTTTTAAGTACAATAAGTCACAAAATGACTAGATATGCATGACGCTTTGGTTGTTTTGCGCATGATAGGTGGAGTGTTGGTTCATGAGTTGAACTACGCTCCCCCTATGTCCATGCCTACATCTAAACTAGATAGCACATATAGTGAAGGTACGTATGCAAGGGTTCAAGAGAAGTTGGACGCATCGATAACATTTAGTTCATTCCTCAAACCCCTAAATCTTGGTTCATCAAGGGCCTTCGTGAAGATATCCGCGAGTTGATCCTTGGTCGGCATTTAGGAGAGGTCAATATCACCCTTCTCAACATGATCCCGAATGAAGTGATGGCGTATCTCAATGTGCTTTGTCTTGGAATGAAGAACGGGATTGTAGGCGATCTTGATGGCACTCTCATTGTCGCACAAGAGGGGAACTTTGTCGAAGTCGATGCCATAATCTCTCAATGTTTGCCGCATCCAAAGTAACTGAGCACAACAACTCGCGGCGGAGATGTATTCGTCTTCGGTAGTAGAGAGAGCAATGCAATTTTGCTTCTTGGAAGACCAATATACCAATGATCGGCCAAGAAATTGGCAAGCTCCGGATGTAGATTTCCTATCCCTCTTCTCTCTCGCATAGTCCGCATCCGAATACCCAATGAGCTGAAAGCTTGAGCCCTTGGGATACCAAAGACCAAAGTTTGGGGTATGAACTAAATATCGAAAGATGCGCTTAACCGCTTCAAAATGACTTTGTCTCGGAGAGGCTTGAAACCTTGCACATTTACCTACGCTATACATAATATCGGTTCTAGGTGCACAAAGGTAGAGCAAAGAGCCAATCATGGAGCGGTATACCTTTTGATCTACCTCTTTACCATTCGGGTCGGGTTTCAAGTCAATAGTAGTGGACATGGGAGTCTTCATAGTTTTGGCATCATGCATGTTGAAGCGCTTGAGCATGTCTTGAGTATACTTGGCTTGCTTGATGAATGTGCCTTCGGGGTGTTGCTTGATCTCAAAGCCAAGAAAATACTCTAACTCTCCCATCATCGACATCTCAAATTTATCCGTAATAAGCTTGCAAAACTCATCATTGAATGCGATGTTAGTAGAACCAAAGATGATATCATCCACATAGAGTTGGCATATGAACAAGTCACCTCCAACCCTTTTGGTGAAAAGGGTGGGATCGATTAAACCAACATTGAACCCACGATCTACTAAGAACTCTTTAAGGTGCTCGTACCACGCACGCGGAGCTTGTTTAAGTCCATAGAGCGCCTTTTCGAGTTTGTAGACATGATCAGGGTGGTTGGGATCCTCGAAACCCGGAGGTTCCTTGACATAGACCAACTCGTGGATGGGACCATTCAAAAATGCACTTTTAACATCCATTTTTTGCAATTTAAAGTTGTGATGAGAGGCATATGCAAGTAAGATGCGAATAGATTCAAGACGATCTACGGGAGCGAATGTTTCACCGAAATCAACACCTTCGACTTGAGAGAATCCTTGAGCAACCAATCTAGCCTTGTTGCGGATGACGATGCCGTCCTTGTCTTGTTTATTCTTGAAGATCCACTTAGTGCCGATGACGTTCTTGCAAACTTTGGGCCTTGGCACCAACTTCCACACCTTGTTGCGCTCAAAGTTGTTGAGTTCATCGTGCATTGCTTCAAGCCAATCTTGATCTTCAAGAGCTTCATAGACCTTCTTTGGCTCAATGTGAGAGACGAAAGCATGAGCTTTGCTAAAATCCGCTAGTTGCCTCCTTGTGACGACCCTTCCACGAACTTGTCCAAGAATCATGTCCTCCGTGTGACCGGCACGAGCAAGATTATCTAGCCTTCTCTTTGCCCTGCGAGCTAGCATCTCCTCCAAAGTTTCCTTGGATAGCACTTGATCATCACCTTCATCATCGGAGACTTGTCCACCTTGATCTTGATCATCAACGGGAGGTGGATCCCTTATGTGTCGAGTTGTATCATCACCATGTGTATCTTGTTCTTCATTGAGAGCTTGGCTTTCATCATGAGCTTGGCCTTGATTGTTAGCTTGGCCTTGATGGATCGAGCGATCTTGATCGTTAGCTTGGCCTTGTGGTGAAACATGAGGGCTTGGTGCATCTTGTTGGGTAGCTTGGTTATCAATGGATGTAGTCAATGGCTCCACTTGAGTGGGGCATAGTCCTTCTCCCTCCGTCATCCGGTAACCCTCAATGGGGATTATTTCACCAATCCCCATTCTTCTTATGACGATGGGAGGAATTGCATCTCCTACAATACCATGATCTATACGGCCCCCTTGGGACCCATTATCCTCATCAAATACCACGTCTATAGCTTCTTCAACTTGCCCGGTGGACTTGTTATAGACTCTATAGGCGTGAGCGTTCGTGGCATAGCCAACAAAGATACCCTCATAAGATTTAGTCTCGAACTTTGACAAGCGTTTCCCTCTCTTGCGAATGACGAATTTACATCCAAAGACCTTGAAGTATGAAACATCCGGCTTCTTGCCCGTGAGAATCTCATAAGGGGTCTTGTTCAAGATCTTGCGGAGATACAATCGGTTGCTAGCGTGACAAGCGATGGAGACGACATCGGCCCAAAAATTATAAGGAGAAGAGAACTCCGCAATCATGGTTCGAGCCGCATCCATAAGAGTCCGATTCTTTCTCTCCGCCACACCATTTTGTTGAGGGGTGTAGGGAGTGGAATATTGATGAGCAATGCCTTCCTCGCTAAGAAATCCCTCCACGGTGTAGTTCTTGAACTTGAAGCCATTATCACTTCGGATAGCCATGATGCTTGTATTATGTTGCCGTTCCACCAAAGTGATGAACTCGATGACCCGCTTTTGAGTCTCACTGTTCCTCTTGAAGAAGTACACCCAACAATATCGTGAATAGTCATCCACAATCACCAAGCAATACTTCTTGCCTCCAAGACTATCATATGATAGAGGACCAAAGAGGTCCAAGTGAATGAGCTCGAGGATTCTTGAGGTGGTGATGTTGGTCTTGGTTGGGTGAGCTTCTCCATGTTGTTTTCCAAGAACGCAAGAGCTACACACACGATCTTTGGCAAACTTAGCATTTGTTAGTCCTAGAACATGATTGCCACTTTGAAGGTCATGCAATGTCCTCATTGGTGTGGGCTAACCGGCGATGCCATAGCCAACCCACATCAACTTTAGCCATTAGACATGTCGCGGCACACGTGTCTCCTTTAGAGAAGTCCACTACATACATGTCGTTCTCGACATGCCCAACAAAGGCTACTTTAAGAGTCGTTTCCCAAGTGAAAATGACATTCTCCTTATTAAAGAAAGAGGTAAAACCACTTTTAGCAAGTTGAAGAACCGAGATGAGATTATAGCCAAGGGACTCAACAAGAAGAACATTCTCAATTGACAAGTCATTTGAGATTGCTACCTTGCCTCGTCCCAATACCTTTAGTTCGGAGTTGTCACCAATAGTAACGCAATTGAGATGAGGTAATGGAGGATTAAGATCACTCATTGTTTCATTTCTTCCGGTCATATTTTGGGATGCACCACTATCCACCATCCATTTGCTCGAACCGGAAGCACTTCCCTACAACAGATTAGTTTCTTGATTTAGGTACCCATCTTTGAATGGGTCCTCTCACGTTAGCAACAAGGGTCTTAGGAACCCAAATACTCCAATGATAATCATCACCATAAGAAGTACCAACATATTTAGCATATACATGACCATCTCTAGATTTCATAAGAACATAAGATGGGTTGTATTTCCCGGCAAAGTCATTATGAGTGGTGCTCCCCCTAGAGGTATCACCACCCAAAACGGTGTTGGTCTCCTTCTCTTTGGCCACCTCTCCCTCTTTCACAAACCTTACTTCTTGTGAAGAAGAGGTGACCTTCTTCTTGTTCTTCTTCTTATACTTCTTCTTCGACTTGGATACATAGCCAAGTCCCTCCTTCCCATTTGTGACTTGTTGAGGGGTCACATCATTGAGATTCTTCTCACTTCCTACAAGATTAGTTGCACTACACAAGATGATAGGCAATGTATTCATGCAAGTAGATGAGGATGACATAGCTTGCTTGTTTGATTGTTGAGCTAGGAGATTGTCACGAGACTTGGTTAGCTTGTCATGAATCTCTTTAAGAGACATGAACTCCTTTTTTAGTTTTTCATGACTAGCAACTAATTCCTCGTGAACAATTCCTAGCTTCAACTCTTCATGTTCAAGAGTTTTAATTATGGCAAGAGATTGTGTATTATCATTCCTAAGTTTAGAGACACTCATGGCAAAGTTTTCTTCAAGACTAGACAATTTCTCCTCAAGAGATGCACGAATGGAACGCTCATTTTCAAGAGCCCTTTCTAGCTCTTTGTCATTGCTAGAGTGACCTCCATGGCTTTCTAAGGTCATGATAATTTCCTCCTTTTCATCTACAAGAGAGTTAGCCTCATCGATTTGCCTTAAGAGGGCATTTACTTTCTCCTTAGTCTCACCTTTGAGGCTAGCTAACCAAATGCCTAACTCTTTGGCCTCACTATCCTCCTAACAAACATTCTCAACACAATTCAATAATGAAGGAGGGTTAGTGACAATGGTCTTAGAGTTAGGAGAGAATACCGAAGTGGCTTTTGCCATAAGACATGTAGGTCGGGTAGCCACAATTTCATTGGAGGATTCAAATATAGAGATCGAAGGTGATGATGCGGTAGCCATGGAGATGTGAGCAACTCCTACTACTTCATCTTCTCCTTCATCTCCGGAGATGTAAGTCTCTAGAACCGCCCCGTCTTGAACATAGAGGGCCCTTGGAACCCGCCTAGCAAAGTTCTTGTTTTGAGGAGGCTTGGCCTTGTTTTTGCGAACTAGCTTGCCTTTGTTTTCTTCTCTTGGCTCAAAAGGGCACTCCTTCATGAAATGGTTTGCGCTACCACAATTGTAACATGTCCTTGGGCGCTCCCCCTTCTTCTTGTAGTTCTTGTTTCGTGGAGGTCTTGGAGAGCCGGCCTTGTGAGCTTCACATCTCTTCCAATATCCATGCATAGCGAGAGCAATGCACTTGTGAGCTCCCGTATAGGTGTCTTCATAGTCTTCTTCATCGTCATCTTCTTCTTCACTTTCATCAACTCGAGCCATTGCCTTTGACTTCAATGCAAGATTGGGAGACTTTCCCATCCCTCTAGAGCGAGCTAGAGCATCATGCGCACTCTTGTGTGAGAGAGAGATTGCGATGAACTAACTAAGGACACCAATGGAGTTGAGAGTGTTGTAGTCCGCTATTGTCCGAATACTAGTGGAGAGATTCTTCTCAAAGGGTGTGATAGCCTTGACAAATTTCCTCTTTATCCACTCATCGGAGACCTCTTCCTTGCCAAAGTCTCTCAATTGGTTGGCGAGAGTGACAACTCTTCTATAGAGCTCTTCGAGAGTCTCATCCTCTTGCATGACGAAGTTCTCGGAGTTGTCAATGGCCACATCATACTTGGAAGATTGAATGCTAGCATTTCCTTGAAACAAGGTGTCAAGTTTGTCCCAAGGTTCCTTGGCGGTCTTGCAACCACGGATGTGAGTGAGATGCTCCCTTGGGAGAGCCTTCTGGATAATAACGAGAGCAGTTTTGTTGAGTTGAGATTCCACATCCTCCCTTGGAGTCAAGTTGCTCGGGTCATGCGGATGAAATCCATGAATCACACTCCTCCACAATGCGGTGCACGATCCAGAAATGTGAGACTCCATTTCAAACTTCCAAGAAGAGAATTCGTTAGTGTTAAGCATGGGAGGAAGTCTAACATTAAGAATGTGTGGCATGGAAACAATTGGGTGAATGGTGTCATAATTTTGAGGAGGTGGGACTTGTGCGTGGACCCCGGAACCATTAGCCGTTTGAGACTTGGAACCACCGGAACTCTCCTTTGCCTTGGCTTTAGCCTTTTGTGTGGCTTTAGCCTTAGCTTTTGCAATGTTCTCCTCGATTTGGGAATCGTCAGGAATCGTCTCCTCTTCCGAACTATCCGCATCGGTGACATGGGGAGAGTTCGATGGCCCCTTAGGTTTACCCATCATGTTCTCCAACATCTTCTTGATGGAGGAAACCTCCGAGCCTACACTAGAACTAACCTTGGACAATTGGGTTTGGATAGTACAAACCGTTGTCTCTAGGTTAGCTATAGTGTCGGCCATTTTGGATAGCTCCTCCTTAGAAGATTCAGGATCATCCCCGTTGACCATGGTACTCTTAGGCGGTTAAGCCCGATAAAAGAGCCGAGGCTCTGATACCAATTGAAAGTGCACTAGGGTCAACTAGAGGGGGGGGTGAATAGGTGACCTACAAATTTTAATTCTTTTTCACTTTTAGTGGTGGCTTTGGGAAAGTAAAAGCTTGGTTATCTAGATGTGCAACTAAGTGAACACCCTAAGTTACAAGCAACGAGTAGCAACGGAAATAAAGGTACGGCACAAGATAACAACAAGTGTAAAACACGGAGACAAGGATATGTTTCCCGTAGTTCCTTCTCGAAAGAAGTACGTCTATGTTGGAGAGGTGGGGAGCCACCTAGGCGCTCCTCAATAGCACGGATGTGCACACCTTGTTCTCCTTGAGCTTCTCCGGTGAGGGAGATTCTCGTTTCCACTATGAGGTCGACTTGAAGGCGTTGACCAAACCATTACAATGGGTTGAGGCTACTCCACAAGTGTGATGGAGGCTCTCAACAATCGAAGCTTGTTGCTACAAGGTGGAAGCTACAAGCACTAGGGTTTCCCTTGGATGACAAGGCAACCAAGAGATTACAAGATCCCAAGAGTTGTGGTGTGGGAACACACGTTTTGGCTTGGTGGAAAGGTAGATCTAGTCCTCCTCCATGAGATCCTTGAAGGCCATCGAGTTTGGTTGGAGGAGGAGGGAGATCGGGGCGTTTTGAGCTCTACAACAACGGAGGAGAGAGAGAGGAATAGACGAGCTACCTATCTAGAGGAAGAAGACAACTATTTATAGGCTCCTCCAATTTCTGACCGTTGCAGTCTGCCAGGGCTGGAATATTCCGGTGTTAGCACCGGAAATTTCCGGTCTGCCTTGCCGGAAATTTTAATAGTCCGGGGGCGGATAATTGAAATATCCGGGGGCGTAAATTTCCGCCCCAACATTCCGCCCCCATCTCTGCGCGCGGGCACCATCCCAAGATGAAAAACTGCTAAGGACCAGAGGCCGGAATATTGAATAATCCAGGGGGGCGGATAATTGAAATATCCGGGCCCAAAAATTTCCGGACAATATTTCCGCCCCCATCTCTGTGCGCGGGCATCTGAGAAGGCTCCATTTTCTGCTAAGTACCAGAGGGCCGGATATTTGCACCGGAAATTTCCGGGGCAAATTTCCGCCCCAGCATCTGTGCGCGGGCAGAGAGAAAGACTTGATCGTTTTTGAAGATGCCAGATATTCCGCCCCATAAGCACCAGAAATTCCGGTGTGATTACTGAAAAATCCGGTGGCAATATTTCAAGAATGTAGAACTCCTCTTTGATCTTTTTAACAGAAGTATATCAATAATCACCTGAAAGATCGGCTGCACAGTCTAAAACAACATTGTTAGATAGTTGATACCCGCGTTGTTATCATCACCAAAATCATTAGAGGGATCATGAGCTTTCAGTGATAGGAGTGGCTCAGTTCAGGACAGATCCTCCCCGCAATGGGACGAGATGTTGTAGGGGAATGTGGAGGGCTCATAACCCAGCGAGGGGAAGGTTTATAAGGAAAACATGCATCTAAATCACTCGATCCGGAACTCCGGCTCCTTCTCTTCTTTCTAGCCTCCTTACCATCATGTGTGTCCTTCAGAGATGAGGATGGATTCAAAGGTGATTTTGAGAATTGAGATTGAGGCACCTTTGCAACTGCATGTCGGGTCCTCTTCTTGGTCCCTGATGTTTCCTTCTCAACATCCACAGTGGAACCAGTGACTAGAGTGGTGGGGATGAGATCCGGTGCCTGCTGAACCGGCGTGTCCTGGGCTGATGCTCCTTGAACAGGGTCAAAACCGTTTTCCTCCAGATCATCCTGCGAAGAACCGGCGTCAGCAAATAGATTATCTAGGTGACCAAGAGAATCAAGTTCAGAAACCTCTTCCTCTTTGTCGCCCTGCTCCTGGTCTTCATTATCCTATTGGGTCGTAGGTGGATCCTTGATGGTAATCCAGAAAGCATCAGATAGATGTAAACCGGAAAAATGTTGGGTTAGATACAATGATATTTCAGTTCACACGGTAAAAGATAACAGTTCATTAGAAGAAACAGAATCACTTACTGGAGGAGTCGGGTTCAGCGCGGAGAAAGCGGGGAGACCCAGATCATGGACCCTCTCCCTGTGCAAACCAACTAGGTTGTTAAGCATCTTTTTTAGTTCAATTTTGGAGGGGATGTTGATTGAGTATCTCATCAAATCAGTGGAAGAACTGGTGTATTGGTGAAAAGCCGGTTCCTAATGCCAAGAGGCTGGATATGCCAAGTCACCCAAGTTTGACTGAGATCTAAACCGGTCAAGCCATGAACAATCAGGGACTTGACGTGTTTGAGCAATGGAGTGAGTCTAGAATGGGCTTCCGACTCAACAAAGTATTTCATATTATCGTCGAAAACTAGACGCCCAGCACGATAACCCAACAAAGGAGGCTTGCCGGTTGGGGAACTATTTTTACAATAGAAATAAGACTTTTGCCATAACTTGGGGTGGCTAACTAAGTTAACATCCGGGTAAACTATATCCTTGCGCCTCTGAAAAGAGACGCCCCCACATCAGATCAAGGCACCACCAGCGGTTTCTGGGTGCTTGTTACAATAGAAGTACTCTAGAAATAAATCTAGGTTTGGTTCGATCTGAAGATAATCCCCCACAGAGAACTACAAAGTTACTGATGTTGAGGAAAAAGTTTGGAGGGATATCCTCGGGGTGTAACCCGTAATGTGCTAAGATACTACGGAAGAAACGAGACCCGGGAGGACGGAAACCTTGGGTCACGTGGTCAGCGAATACGATTACCTCGTCCAGCCCAGGAGTGGGCCGGATCTCGTTTCCGGGTGCGTGCTGGGATATGTTACCCGGCAGAAAACCGGTATTCTCCATCTCGTGAAGCCGGGCGTGCTTGATATTGGACTTGCACCAGTCCACGATCATTTCCTTCTTGTTCCTGGTGGAATAACCGGCAAGATATGTTGCTTTCTTCTTCTTACCGGTTCCAGTGCCCTTGTTGGCCATGGTCTTCTCCTTCATGGTCTCCCTCGAACCAGCGGCGAAGCTTCGGTGACGGTGGTGAACCTCTGGCGACGGTGGCGCTTGAGCTTGAATCAAGCTCCCGGGCGGCACTGGAGGAGGAAGATAAAGTGGAACTGGTGGTACGGAATGGTTTAGGTTTACCTCCTGCCCACTATTTATAAGCGGGGAGGGCGGGGGGGGGGGGGGTAAACCCTAGAAGTTACCGTGGCATTTTTGTAAAAAGACCCCGGAGACTATCGCATTTCCAGAATGGACCTAAGTCAAAGTAAAGAAATACGGAGATAAAATATCCCGGATTTGCAGCATTAAACGCGTGGAGCAAATCATGGGATAAGCCAGGAAAAATTTGGTTCCTCGAATCCTGGGGATAGACTCGCAAACATAACTACCTGGATAGACCAAATCGTTTTAAACATGTAAGTAAAGAGCGAAGAAAAAGGGACATAAAATTACCAACAGATTAAGATCAAGGCGCACAGAAGGAAATTGTCGGTACACCATTCGAAGGTGAAGAACGGGACCCAGATTATTTCACAGATCACCTGAGTTTGTGTTTTTTCTTTCAGGAGCTTAACATGAACGAGAAAACCATGGTCTGGCATTCATATTAACCTTGGACCTAATGTTGGGGAAATGACTAAGGGGGTACCCCAGCCAACATGTTCCTAAGCCGGCTTTGGAAAAGCCGGTTTATAGACACCGCGCCGGTTTACCCTAGAACCGACATTTAGGGAAAGCAGGTTTCCTGCTTTCATCGAGGAACGTCAGAGATCCGGTCTTGGAGACTTGAAGACCCGGCTATTGGGCCGGTGAAAGGATTCAAGACAGGGCTGGGCCCATCGGAGCTGTAGATCTGGCAGGGAGTTCCAGAACCGTCCGGAACTAACCCGGCCTCCCGGATGAATCGGCGAGGAGTTGTGTTGCTGGGTCACGCTAGGACTCCGACTACGAGCATAACCCAGATTCACATGTAAACCAAGGAACTCAGCTGCTATATAAATCGAGTTCCTGGAGCGTAGAAACTAAGTTCGAGTGGATAGCAATAGTTCTCGAGACATTGGAAGTCGGAATCGCTCCTTGTAATCGAGACAATAGTAAAGAAGCAAAAGTTGGTTTTACCCTCCATAGAGGCGCCGAACCTGGGTAAACTCATTTTTCTCGTTCCCACCATAACCCTTTCGATACTTCGCTCAGAAGGTATGGCCTCACAATCTAATTCTCGCACGAGGACACTTGCCATGACAACACCACGACAACGTCTCTATGATTCTGGTCCGACACATAGGGCAGTGATTGCGTCCCCTTCTGATGTCTTCCTTCTCTTCCCTCCCGCAGTCACAACGGGAGTGGCGTGAACGCAAGTGACGACGCGTACGTTGTTGATTGGAGTTGTGGCCGATGTGATGCTGTAGACGTAGCCCGCAATGTCGATGTAGAGGTAACCGAACGTGATGTAGCCGTAATAGTAGTAGTAGTGGTCGATGTAGTACTCGTTGTAGTCGTTGTAGCCGCAATGCCGGAGGCGCAAAAAATTCGCGATGTGTATGACGGAGCTGCATTTATGTTTTTACGACGTTTCGCACCTTGAGAGGTACCGTCGCGGGCGTCTTACGGATGTCAAAGGACTCGTTCATTGGTCATAAGTGAGTTCACCTATTTTGCTAAGACTGGAGGAAACCCACCAAGCACATAACGGTTTTGCGTGCGCGCGATTGTAGGGGATTTCACAATAGTGATGGCAGGGTGTTTTTATGCAGTCTTAGCCATCGGACACGGTCGATGTCGTTGTTGATGTCATGGTGTCTTGCAGTCGTACTGTCGGAGGACGAATAGTTGTAGCGGCTGTGACGATGTGTTGACGAGTTTGTTTTGTTGATGAAGACCACTTAGATGTAGCCGACCTTGGCGATGATATGTTGGCGATGGAGTAGTAGTCATGGTGTGGTACGTCTCTTGGATGCGACCCTCGCCGCGACGATGATGTTGATGCCTTGCTATCAGAGAAGTGGATGAACAAGTATTCCACACCGGCCTGCGTGTGGGTTGACCTTGATGGCGCTTCTCGTGAATGATCTTGGCTTGTAAACTGGCGTAGTCGTACAGTTTGATGTAGTGATTCACCACAATGTAGTCCGGCTTGATGCAGTGTAGATTTGCTCGGTGTAGTCGTGTGGCTTGAGGACCTGGATTGTCCGGATGCTGTCCAAAGTTTCTCCAGGTGGCGCCGCACATGTCGATGTCGGTGCAGGAACACAAGGGCGAGTCGATCTTGGCGTGGTAATATTTGTGCAGTTGATACACGTCGTGTCCCCACTCCCCAGGCTAATCACATAGAGGATTTGACATGTATGCATCTACAAATTACACCCGTTGTGCATAGCTGATTCTTCTTGTCTTCTTGTGCATGATGCATGCGGGTCTGGAGTAGATTTGTGGGGAGGTACATGTGTGCGATGGAGATTTCTAGCTTCATGGCAAGCACGCCGCGGAGGAAGAAATTCCTATACGACCCTGTGGCTGGCGACCCAATGGTGGACCACATCTGACACCGTTGATCAAATCTTAAGTCAAGTCCTTGATAAGATTCAGTTGCTAATTTGCCACGTGTAAGCAGGAAAGTAAGGTCCAGCACCGGGGTCGCCAGCCACCGGGTCTTATAGGATTTATTTCCCGCCGCGGAAGGGTGCAGGTCGCACGTGGACTTCGTCCTATGAGTGTGCGTCGGGATCGCTTGGCTCCGTGTCCGCCTTCACCGATTGATCTTGATCTTGCGCTCCTTTTCACCGGATGGTGCTCAACCACAACTTTCGCTACTTCACATACAATTTCTATTTTTCTACTTCGTATCTGTCTCACAACAAAACAAAGTTTGAATTTGGGTACAAATGTCTAGTTAACTATCAGACTTTTTTTTTGATAAAGATTAACTATCAGACATGAAGTGGTTGATTGATCAATTATTGGTTTGCCCGCGAATCCTCTTGGTACCATGATGGCAATCGGATGGGCAGATAGAGCATCGTTTCCTGGATGATTCTTGGGGTTGTATCACGGCATGTCGTAAGGTGTGCTCGAACTGTTCTTGTTTCTCACGGTGCTGCTGTAGCAACGACCCAGAGTGAGTGAAGGCAATCTGAGGCGAGAGTAGGCTCGGACGGTAGCCCCCATAGACGTTCCACCGTTGATCGACTTCCGGTGGCGGCAGCTGGATCCTTTGCTTCTGCTGCCTCTTCTTGGTGGTATTCCACTTGTAGAGACGATCCCCGAACCTGTAGCATAGCATCCCGTCACCGGCGTCGAGCCAGGCACAGCTCGGCTTGTCGCCGTACTCGCCGTCGGCGTCCAGGTAGAAGGTGTATCGCCGTTCCCAGTCAGGCATCCGCCACCGCCAGTCCATCGCCCGTCTCTCCAACGATCGCAAGACCCAGAAATTGATCCGCCGTCGGCCGTTGACGCGTATGGCCACGCACAGCTTCCCGGACAGCTGGAAGGCGTGCACCGCCACTCGGACCAGCCCCGTGAAATACTCCGGGAGGCTGTACATGAGGTGCTCCTCGCTCGCCATGTCGATCACTAGCATCCTATCGGGCGCCTCGAATTTTTCTGGTCCTTCTATCACCACGTAAAGCTTGCCGTCGATGAGCACCGGTGGCGGTGGGCGGAGGTCGTACTTTGCATGGAACAGGTTTGGGTGCCGGCGCCACCCGTCATCGTCGCTGGCGCCCAATGTGTACACGTCCAGGTAGCAGTCATTTGTCCACGTTATTCCTGGGAAGGAGAGACGGAACAGCTTGTAGAGCCGGGCGGACTCGCTGAATCCCATGGCGTACGTGCACCGTCTGACGTGCTCGTTCTCCGGTGGCGCCGGGATCTTGAGTTTCTCGCCTGTAACGGGGTTGCACACGAACACCGGCCAGTCGAGAACGGGGGAGGCGAGGAGGAGGAAGCCGTTGCAGACGTTGGCAGGGCTGTAGCCGGCGGCCAGTTCCGTGAAGCGGCAGATCGGTTTCATCCCCGAGGTGGCGCTGAGGACGGTCATTTCGGAGCCCATGCCCCGCCCGTGGTATTCGGCCACGAGCAAGGTCTCGGCCTCAGCGACGACGTGTGCGGCATCGCTGTGAAGAATACCGAAGGCAGGGTCGCGGACGACGGCACACCATAGCTTGCAGACGCAGCTGCAGCGGGCGAGGTCCCTGGTGGGCAGCCTCAGCAGGATCTCTCGTGCGATGTCCGAGCCCACGGAAGCCATGGTCGAAACACGAGTACTCATCGCGTCGGAACGGAGGGAGTATTTATGTACATCATGAACCGAGTTCCGTAGGGAAAAGTGAGCCCGAACCGAACTCCGTACGACCCTCTCCCTGGCTGGGCCTGGGCCGAAAACATAACGTTCGTGCACGTCCTTTTTTTTTCTCTCCATACGCCTCCCACTAGTGAGCCGGGTCCATTCACCAGTAGAAACTGGCCAAAGTATTTTACCGGTTCAATTACGAACCGGTACTAAAGATAGAATAAGATAGAATTAGTACTGGTTTCACAGCATAGGGCGCCGGAAAAATTCAGCACCGGTTTGTTCAGAATTTTTAGTACCGGTTCGTTCAGGGTGACACGAACCGGTACTAAAGGTTCGTTCAGGGTGACACGAACGGTGCTAAATGTTTTCGCGCCAAATTAGTTGCGGATATGGGGTCTGCGCTGCACCTTTAGTACCGGTTCATACCAGGAACCAGTTCTAGAGGGTTTTCAGCCTATTTCTCAACACTAGCACACCCGAGAGCTCTCCAATTTTTCATTCCAACACATTTCCAAAAAAATCTCTCGTGTCCCACTCCAATAAATCTTTATTTTTCTCCACCATTTTGTTAAGATTGGCTGCAACCATCTATACAAGGGTTAGCAACATTATCATTTCTCCGGCATTCCTGATTTAGCTCATTTCCTATAGTTTAACTCGTTTTATTTTTTTTAGTGCTAGCAAGGTGTTTGATGAAATGTCTAAGTTAGGGATTTCATTCGTTTTATATGCAATTTGAGCTTAAATAACAATATGTTTTGTTGGTTTTAGTATCTTCCCCGTCCTCACCGCCATCGATCGCCAGCGTCGTCCCTAGCCGGCATCACCTCGGTGAGCCTACTTGTTTTTATGTTTTAGAAAAAAATAGTTTTATGTGATAGATGCACATATATTACTTTATAATTTTCTTACCTGTATGATTGTATTTTTTATATATAGTGCCATGGTTTTGATATCCATCCCCGCCGGCCCTCGTCCGGTCTATGATTCGGATATGGTATACTTTTATAACTATTTGTTTCATTTTGTTTTATGACAATTATACCGACCAACTTGACAGAAATAATTTATCTAGAAGGTAGTTGAACCAGAAATTTCAATCGACCCTCCGGTCAAGATGCTAAATTTATTTGAGAAAGAAAATAATGATTTGAAAGAAAAATTTAAAAGAAGTGAAAATCTTCGTCTGCAATGCCTAGAAGAGAAGATGAAATTGGACTTGCAGCTTGCCGACGTCGTCGATGATCACCAGATCAAGATGGATGCAATGCGCTTGAAGATTAAAAAGATTAAAAAATATGCCACTAATCAAGAGGTTTGGTATCATTATGTTGTAGGTTCAGTACTTACCTTAGTTGCGATTTTCATCGCTTTTTTCGTTGGTTTTAATTTTTTTAAATAGTTTTATGTTAGTTTGAGTTTATGTTTTATGAGAACTATGTATTATATTTGGTCAGTACTCCACCTTACTTTTAATCTGATGGACATGTATATTAATTAATTTGGTCACTCATCTATGATGTAGTAGTATAATGAATGATTCTTAATATACTTATGTAATGCAAATGAACCGACAATGGATGTACGGTGACCGACGTTCTCCTGAGTTTCTTAATGGCATGCATAATTTTCTCCACGTGGCTGAGGCGAGCAAGCGGTCGAATGGTTTCATGTGTTGTCCATGTAGTGTCTGTAAGAATATGAAGGATTACACTAACTCAAGAATTATTCACTTCCACATGTTTGAGAACGGTTTCATGCCCAACTATAATTGTTGGACGAAGCACAGAGAAAGAGGGGTTATAATAGAAGACAACGAAGAAGAAGAGGATAATGAAAACTGTGCTATGTACACTAAACACGGTGATAAGACAATGGGGCGAGACAAAGATGAAGAATAGCTCATTTTTTATGAGCCCGATGACGATTTAGATCGGTCCATTCGTGATGCGAAGATTAATTACGGAAGTGAAAACGAGAAGTTCAAGTTGGAGAGGATGTTAGAGGATCACAACAAATTGTTGTACCCAAATTGAGAAGATGGCCAGAAAAAGCTGGGTACCACACTAGAATTGCTGCAATGGAAGGCAGAGAATGATACTTCTGACAAGGGTTTTGAAAAGCTGCTGAAAATAATAAAGAAGGTGCTTCCAGGGGAGAATGTATTTCCCTCTAGTACTTACAAAGCAAAGAAGGTTATCTTCCCTCTAGGATTAGAGGTGCAGAAGATACATGCAGGCATCAATTACTGCATCCTCTACCGCGACAAGAAGTACAAGAATTTGAATGCATTCCCAGTATGTGGTGCATTGCGGTATAAGATCAGGTGAGATGACCCTGGTGATGTTGAGGGCGAGCCGCGACCCAGGAAGAGGGTTCCTACCAAGATGGTGTGGTATGCTCCTATAATACCACGGTTGAAACGTTTGTTTAAAAACAAAGAGCATGCCAAGTTGTTGAGATGGCACAACGAAGACCGTAAGAAAGACGTGATGCTGAGACACTTCGCTGACGGGTCGCAGTGAAGAAAAATCCACAGAGAGTTCAAGACATTTGCAGATGACGCAGGGAAATTAAGATTTGGTCTAAATACAGATGGCTTTAATCCTTTTGGGGGGCAGAGCTCTAGTCATAGCACATGGCCGGTGACTCTATGTATCTACAACCTTCCTCCTTGGTTATGCATGAAACGAAAGTTCATTATGATGCCAGTGCTCATCCAAGGCCTGAGGCAACCCGGCAACGACATTGATGTGTACCTGAGGCCATTGGTTGAAAAACTTTTACAGTTGTGGCGTGAAGAATGTGTACCTATGTGGGATGAGAACGAACAAAAGGAATATAACCTATGAGGGTTGTTGTTTGTAACCATCAATGATTGGCCTACTCTCAGTGACATTTCGGGACAATCAAACAAGGGATACAACGCATTCACACACTGTTTAGGTGATACTGACAGTATTCATTTGGGAACAAGAATGTGTACCTGGGCCATCGTCGATTTCTTTCACAACAGCATCCCGTAAGAAAGAGAGGAGGCAAACATTTCATATGTGAGGCAGATAACCGGACAAAACCTACCCGTCCTACTGGGGATGTTATATATGATATGGTCAAGGATTTAAAAGTGATCTTTGGAAAGGGTACTGGCGGACAATCTGTTCCGAATGACAGTGCCGGAGACGTACCCATGTGGAAGAAGATGTCTATATTTTGGGAGCTACCCTATTGGAAAATCCTAAAGGTTCACTCTTCAATCGACGTGATGCATGTGACGAAATTTTTTTGCGTGAACCTGCTAAACTTCTTGGGCGTGTATGGGAAGACAAAAGATACACCGGATGCACGGCAAGACCAGCAACGTATGCACGAACGAGACAACCTGAATCCAGAGAAGTATCAAGGTCCTGCCAGCTACGCTCTTACCAAAGAAGAGAAGGAGACATTTTTTGAAGTCCTGAGCAGCATCAAGGTCCCGTCTGGCTTCTCGTTGAATATAAAGGTAATAATAAACATGACAGAGAAAAACTTTCAATACCTAAAGTCTCGTGACTGCCACATCATTATGACATAATTACTTCCCGTTGCATTGCGGGGGCTTCTGCCAGAAAATGTTCGAGTACCCATTGTGAAGCTATGTGTATTGCTCAATGCAATTTCTCAAAAGGTGATCAATCCACTAACTCTATCAAATTTACAGAAGGATGTGGTGCAATGTCTTGTCAGCTTCGAGTTAGTGTTTCCACCATCGTTCTTCAATATTATGACGCACCTCATAGTTCACCTAGTCAAAGAGATTCATGTTCTTGGTCCTGTATTTCTACACAACATGTTTCCCTGTGAGAGATTCATGGAAGTCTTGAAGAAATACGTTCATAACCGTGCTAGGCCAGAAGGAAACATCTCCAAGGGCTATGGAATAGAGGAGGTCATTGAGTTTTGTGTTGACTTTATTCCTGACCTTAAGCCGATCGGTGTTCCTAAATCTCGCTATGAGAGGAGACTGCATGGAAAAGGCACGCTAGGAAAGAGATCAAAAATAAGTATGGACGGACATTCTTTCACTAAAACACACTACACAGTCCTACATAATTCCAGCTTGGTGGCTCCGTGTATAGTGGAACAAAAGAATATTTTACGCTCAAAATACCCGGAGCAAGGTGAAGATTGGATTGATGGAGAACACCAGAAGACTTTTGGCGGTTGGTTGCAAACACATCTCATTAATGAAAACACTGTTGAAGAACAACTATACTTGTTGGCCAAACAACCATCTTTTCGTATATCGACTTTTCAAGCGTACGAGATAAATGCGAATACATTTTACACGATCTCCCAAGATCAAAAGAGCACCAACTAAAAAGGGTGTCCGCTTTGATGCAGCAGACGACAATGGGAAGAAGGTCACATATTATGGGTACATAGAGGAGATATGGAAACTTCACTATGGACCTACTTTCAAGATCCCTTTGTACCGGTGAAAATGGTTAAACCTGAAAGACGGGGTACAGGTATACCCACAGTACGGAATGACTACAGTGGATCTGAAGAATCTAGGATACGAGACCGAACCATTCGTGCTAGCTAGTGAAGTGGCTCAGCTTTTCTATGTGAAGGATATGTCTACCAAATCAAAAAAAAAAGGCAAGAGGAGACATCATATGATGAGACAAAGCGCCACATAGTTCTTTCAGGAAAAAGAAACATCGTGGGAGTGGAGGACAAGACAGGCATGTCAGAAGATTATGATAAGTTTGAGTACATTGCACCCTTCAAGGTTAAAACTGACCCAAGCATCGTGTTAAATAACAAAGATTTTCCATGGTTGCATCGCAATCAGAAGAAACGGAAACACACGAAGAAAACTCAAAAGACTAGATAGGGATGATGTTCTTGGTGACGTGTAATAATAAACTTGGAATACGACAGTTCTGTTGAAAATGTGTTCACAAAAAAGAAGTTGTATCTAACCTTTTATGCCGGAGATAGAACAAAACAATCGGTATCGCTAGCATACATCCCGATTGTGTCTTGTGAGTGCATATATGCATATCAAATGCACGGTCGGAGGTATGATGGCGAATCCGGATGATTTGTATTCACAGTCGATGAACTGAACGGCGTATCACACCTTTTGTCAAACCTTTTATGCCGGAGGTAGAACAAATCAATCGGTATCGCCGGCATACAGTCCCATCGTGGCTCCTAAGTGCATATATGCATATCAAATGCACGGTAGGACGTATGCTGGCGACTCCGGATGATTTGTATTCGGTCGATGAACTGAATGATGTATGCAGGGAATCCGAGAGGTGGGCTATATATAGGGTCCTCTGATCGTGTGATTCTTCCTGATTGGTGGGATTTAGACGCTCGAGAACTACCACTGAACCAACGGCTCACAAGAGCTACGAAGAAACACCCCCCCTGATCCAACGACTCACAAGATCTAGAAAGAAACACACGATCCGTGTGATTCTTCCTGATTGGTTGAAAAAGTGTTCACAAAAAAGAGTTATCTCCTCCTAACATTCTAGGATTTCGGTTCAAATGACGGGTGTTATGGCCAAATACATGGCATAGTTTGTTATAATGAGCCCATATTGCGCACAAACATGCATCTTGGAAGCTCGGACAATGTTGACGAAGGAATTTTTTTAAGTGAATAAAAAAACCATTTTCCATTTTCGGAGTGTCAGAAATGGTTTTTTTTTTTTTTGTGAAGGACCTACCACAAACATGTTGCAAAACTTGGCGGATTAATTTCTTGAACATGCTAGGACATGTGATATACCCAAATAAAAAATTTGTTTTCTAAGAAAAGATTTCCATCCACATCTTTTAAAAACCACAAGTTTCTGCCGATTCAGATGGAAACGAGACAAATTTGAACTACAAGTGTCTCGTAATTTGCTCATAAATTTTGGCAAAAATCATTTTTAGGTACTCAACTACCTATTTTAATAGAGATCCACAATGAGTTGCTTAATATACAACCCCTAGCTAAGAACGGTCATGCCCGCCGTCTTGACTTTCTCCTAAAACGGGTTGAGAAAATTCCAGAGAATTCAAAAAACCCTAAATAACGCGAGACCTTCGCCTGGTGTTATTACATATGTCTCATATCCAGCAAAAATAGTAAACTTGAAATACGACAGTTCTGTTAAAAAATGCTCACAAAAAAGAGCTATCTCCTCCCAACATACTACGGTTTCGGTTCAAATGACGGGTGTTATGGACAAATACATGGCATAGTTTGTTATAATGAGCCCATATTGCACACAAACATGCATCTTGGAAGCAGAGACAATGTTGATGAAGGAATTTTTTTTAAGTGAATAAAAAACTATTTTCCATTTTGGAGTGTCAGAAATGGTTTTTTTGTGAAGGACGTACCACAAACATGTTGCAAAACTTGGGGGATTAATTTTTTGAACATGCTAGGATATGTGATATACCCAAATAAACAAAAAAAATTCTAGGATATTTCCATCCACCTCTTTTGAAAATCACAAGTTTCTGCCGATTCAGCTGGAAACGGGACAAATTTGAACTACAGGTGCCTCGTAATTTGCTCATAATTTTTGGCAAAAATCATTTTTACGTACTTAAATACCTATTTCAATATAGATCCACAATGAGTTATTGAATATACAATCCCTAGCTAAGAACGGTCATACCCTCCGTCTTGACTTTCTCCTAAAACGGGCTGAGAAAATTTTAGAGAATTCAAAAAGTAACTAAATAACGCAAGACCTTCGCCTGGTGTCATTACATATGTCCTAGTATCCACCAAAAATAGTAAACTTGGAATACGAAAGCTGTTGAAAAAGTGTTCACAAAAAAGAGCTATCTCCTTCTAACATTCTAGGGTTTCGGTTCAAATGACGGGTGTTATGGCCAAATACATGGCATAGTTTGTAATAATGAGCCTATATTGCACACATACATGCATCTTGGAAGCACGGACAATATTGACGAAGGCATTTTTTTAAGTGAATAAAAAAACATTTTCTATTTTGGGAGTGTCAGAAATGTTTTTTTTTGTGAAGGACCTACCACAAACATGTTGCAAAAATTAGGGGATTAATTTTTTGAACATGCTAGGACTTACGATATACCCAAATAAACAATTTGTTTCCAAGAAAAGATTTCCATCCATCTCTTTTGAAAATCACAAATTTCTGCCGATTCAGCTGGAAACGGGACAAATTTGAACTATAGGTGCCTCGTAATTTGCACATAAATTTTCGCAAAAATCATTTTTAGGTACCGAACTACCTATTTTAATAAAAGAATTGGTATTCCGGTAAACTGCGGCACGCTAGCGCGTCTATTTTCTGTTTTTAATAAAAGAATTTGTAGCACCTTATTTTTTTTATAGAGCTTTTGTATTTACTATCGCACCGCGCTCGCGCCCGAAAACTCCCCAACACGCTCCAAAGTGCAGTTTCCATTTTGGAATTAATTATATTTTGTACTATCTGTTTAAATCTATTTTGAAATTTCAAAATTTGAAAATGTTACAAAACATCACAAAAATCTTTTTAGTTGGCAGCTTTTAATTTTACAAAAAATTAGAAATTAGTATCATATCATTTGGACTTTTTTTTTCAAAAGTTATAGTTCTTTTAATAAAATAGGAAAAGAAAAAGAGAAGACAAGAAAAAAAAAGCAAAAGAAAAAATAGAAAATATATCTTTAGTACCGGTTAGTACGACCAACCGGTACTAAAGGACTGCCGGTTCGCGCGCAGTTGGGGTGGGCCCGGGAAAACCTTTGGTACCGGTTTCTACCACCAACCGGCACTAATACTAAGCTTTAGTACCGGTTTGTGCTACCAACCGTACCAACACCCCTTTGGTACCGGTTGGTAGCACAAACCTGTACAAATGGGTTGAAACGCGCGGGAGACTTAAGCGTTTCTACCCAAAATTTTCGTCAAGTCCCGCAGAAGAAACCGACATGCCTCCGGGCTCCATCGACGACGACAACAACGAAGTGCTGCCGGCCGTCCCCCTACGCCCCTGCATCGCCTCCGGCCACCGTGCGCCGCCGCCTCCGTGCTCGATCGTCGTCGTGCGCTGCCTCTCCCTCTCCCTCCCCGTGCCCGTGGTCGTCGCCCCGCGCCGCCCTCTCCTCGAGCTCGTCGCCACCCTGCGCCATCGCCTCCTCGTCGCCTCCCCGCGCCGTCGCACCACCACCGCGCCCCACGGCCTCCCCCTTCCTGCGCCACCACCACCCTCCCCTGCGCCTCCCCGTGTGCGTACGTGACAGAGAGGCAGCAGAGAAGATCACACTCTACTGTGATCTACTGTGAGTGTTTTTTTTGTTTTTTTCTACTGTAAATTACATAGTATATAATATTATTAGGTACTTATAGAAAATATTTAGGTATTAGCTAGACTTAGAGAAAAATATTTAATTAGGTACATTGATATTTAGATTTAGACTTAGAAAAAAATTAGTATAATATAATTTGGACAATATTAATTTAGACTTAGAGAAAAATATTTGCAATATAATTAGTAATCATAATATTTAGTACTTCGAATAATATTTAGTACTTAGAATATTTAGTATTTAGAATATTTAGTACTTATAATATTTAGGTATTAGACTTAGAGAAAAAAATTAGGTATTAGAGTATTAGACTTAGAGAAAAAAGTATTAGAGTATTAGAATATTCAGTACTTACAATAATTAGAGTATTTAGGTATTAGACTTAGAGAAAAAACATTGCAATTTTTAGTACTCACAATATTTAGTATTTAGAATATTTAGTACTTACAGTATTTAGTACTTAGAAAAGTTGTTATTTATGAAAGTTGCTATTTATAATTTTGTAGTGACATTGAGCTATGGATCCGGACATTTAATACTTAGAGAGAAACATTTAGGTATTAGACTTAGATTTGTTTTTGCAATATTTAGTACTTACAATTTTTAGTACTTAGAAAAGATGTTATTTATGAAATTTGCAATTTAAAATTTTGTAGTTATCCACATTGAGCTATGAATCCGAAAGCCTCCCTGTTCTTCCGAAATGAGGAGGAAGAAGATTTGACGCAACAACTGATATATAACAGTGCCCGACCAGAAGCCGATGACGATGGCGATGATGATGCCAATGACGATGGAGAAGACTTAACCACACAATTTCTGAACGACTCCGGTGAAGGACTTGAGTCTGAAGAGAGAAGGGCTGGCGAATTGCCCTTAACAAACTCCGGCAAGGTGTATATTATGGCAATGATATATCAGTAGATGCATTGATTTATTTGTATTGCACTTATTAACGTATATTTTTTCTTTTAGCCTTCTGGATCATCGAGAAAATTTGCTAAAAAGTAAGGTCCTCGAGGCCCAACGAAACCTCTATCGGACGAGGCTAAATTAGCCCTCAACATATTTAAGTCTAGTGGCGAACCGGTGGAACCCGCAGAGAACGTCAAGAAATTTGTAAATCAAGCTGGAGTTGCTGTTAGGGACATTGTACCGATCAGCATAGCAGATTGGCATAAGCCGGAGAAGGTGGAGGTTGACGAAGCTAGTTATGTCAGCAACACTACAAAAGAGTTACTTTGAGAGAGTCTACTGACACACTTCAACCTACCATTAAAATTCACGGAAGCCTAGAGGGAGAAGCTCAAGGAATGGAATCTTAAGAAGAAGGCCGTACAATTCCAAAGCTGGAAGAAAAAAATTATGGGAAGACTTTGGTCCTGAAGGTCCAGAATTCACTGGCAGATATGAGAAGTTAAAAGCCCACTGGCCCGCATTTAAGGAGTATAGGACCTCGTCAGGATATAAGCCCCGATCAACCACAAATGTAGATAATGCTAACAAGAAGCTATATTTTCATAGATTGGGGTCAGGTGGCTACAAGACTGCCATTCCGCTGTGGAAAGCATATGAAGCTAAACTGCTGGCAGCCGGGGTCACTCCACAGACATACGACTGGCCCGACCGGTCCAAGTTCTGTTGTTCGTGCACGGGGCAGGGTTGGACCCAAAGACAGGGGAGATCGTTGCACATGGAAAATGGGATGAGAAAATTGAAACAATCACCAAGCAGGTTGTAGATGCAATAGACAAGGTTAGAAGGGGAGTGTACATTCCCGATAGAGAGAATGACGAGTTGACACTAGCTCTGGGGAATCCCGAACACGTTGGACAAGTACGACCCTCCCAGGTCTCACCATGAAGGATGTGTGGCCGGCGTGCGCTGAGAGTTGTAGAAGCCGTTCGAGAACGAAGAAGAAGTGCGCTGACTGGTTATCAACATTGGAACAACGGGTGCAGCAACCGGAGCAGAATCGGCAGAGGGCACCTGATCACCAACTTTTTATAGAAGATCATTAAGCCGATGCCGCCCCATCTTAGACGAAAAGCAGCATGGGTTCCTCGCATGTTGAAGGATGTGGAGCAAGCTACCCCGTGGATTATGTCACGAACAAGACAGAGTGCGAGCTACATGTGCCGATGAGGAACATGTCCATTAAGGTGGCGGTCGGCTATGTTTACCGACAACAATATGGAGCAACGCACCATCATCAGCCCATTCCAGCTGACTGTGCTCTTGTCGGGGTGGATGACATTGTGCCTGGTTATGAAATAATGGATCTTGATCATCCTGGATGTGACGAGGAGAAGACACTGGGAGATGTCAAGCGCAGTTTTTTCCTCTGGACAAAAAATACATCCTCTTTTTAGGCCACGTGCCAAGCGGAACCGTTCGCCGGCTAGGAAGAGTCTTATAATAGAGAGAGCACTGCCGCCTCTTCAGAAGTTACCTTGGGAAAGACCTGACGAGGAAAACAGGGCCATCTCTTGTTCCGAGGTGGCTGCCCATTTTGCTAAGAAAGTGCCAGAGATACCTTTTGAGAACACGCTAGATCCAGTGAAAGTTGTGCGTACCGTTGAGAACCTATATAACCCTCCACCATCGCCGCCATCAGACTATAGTCGTTCTATTGAAAAGTCATATGACGAGATGATCCAGTAGGAAAAACGGAAGAAAACGGTGGTCCAGCAGGCAGGAAAAAGGAAACAGCGGGTCTAGAGGAAAAAAGGGAAAAAAAGTTCCCCAACTCGGAGAACAAGCCGGTCAATCGGTTGCCCCTATCAAGGACGAGAAGGCTGTTAAAAGTACTTATCAACAACACACAATAGATATCGATTACGCCATCGCTGAAGTAGCATATAAATATGAAAAAGGGGAAATTTTGGTCGAGAATGTCTCCATCCTACCAACAAAAATGTGCAATTTGCATAAGTGGTACTTGGGTAGGGCAAAGGAAGGGTACGCGACTATGATGGCGGCAGTTAAGGAGGAGCACTACTTCCAAGATTACGATGTGAGCATTGACTTCGAGGATCTTTTTGCGTTATACAATCTCTGGGCACTGGACAAATCGTTGCTCAGTTGTTGTCGTATGTAAGTGATTTATTTATGTAATTTTAGAAGGCTTTAGCTGAGTTCGTTCATTTTCTGTAATTATCCTCAATTTAATCTTGTTTGCGCTATATTATGCCGATTAAAGATGTTCCAATGCAAAAGGAATGAAATCAAGGACATTGGGTTCATTGAAGCGGATACAATGCATGAAGAAACCATAAAGAATCCCTTGTATAACAAGGATACACCGGAGATTTTGCTAATTTTTTTGAAGAGACAACGTGACAAAAAAAAAATACTTTGGCCTTATAACTACAAGTGAGTGTTACTGTCTTCTAACACATTCTATTTTTTCTTATAACTAATGAGTTATATCTATGACACTGCATATTTAAACGTGCGCAGCTTCCACTTTATGCTTATCGTCATTAAAATGCACGATGGATTTATTGAAGTCTACGACTCAATGACCAAACCGCCTATAGATTACAAGGACTGTTTTGATATGCTCCAAAGGTAATTTTATTTAATTCTTATCAGCTTTTTCAATAATTTCCTGATGTCAACAAATTAATAACTCTTTTATTCAATTTTTTGTCGGGCAGCGTACAGGAAACGTTCATCAAGGAAGATCCGGAAGGTGAATGGAAGGTGAAGCTGATATGGAAAGGTAAAGTAAGTACTACTACCTAGGTCCACACACCGTTATCATACTTGGTGATTGCTTGATTGAATTATATTCTTGCACATAAATGCGATCAACAACCAAAGGGGACTAATCTATGTGCTTACTATGTTTGTGAGAACATTCACAAGATTGTCACCGAGAGAATAAATAACAATAGAAATAAGGAGATATGTAAACTATATTTACAAAATTATTTTTTTTGTTACCATCAGTTATGCTGAGTTTCAGTCATAGTTGTTTTATTATGATTTGATAGCTTACGTATGTATTCGTTTGTATCTCTCTCATTCTTTTACAGTTGGAAAGAAAGTGGGAGGATCTCCCCCTCGAGCGCCGCTTCCAAGCAATTTGCGAGGAATTGGCGGGATTTTACCTCCAAGATGTCATAGCTCCTTTCGGAGAGTACTACCACCATGCATCATAGTGTATGCCTCAGTGTAATAGTGAGCTAGCTACATGTAATATTATATATAGTATGCCTCAGAGAGTACAACTATGAAACACTACTTAATTTGCGATCTCATGTAATTAATTGCATGTGTTATGTATGCACCAAGGTCGTGAGCATCGACGTGATCCTCGTACGATGAAAAGGTCCGATACGGCCCCTCCTAAACCTTTCCTAAACCGTAAACCCCTCCTAAACCCTAAACCCCTAAGTTTCAAAAAAAACCTAAACCCCTCCCAACCCTTTGGTACTGGTTCGTGTGAAAAACCGGTACCAAATGTCTCCAGCCCCGCGGACTCCCCTAAGGCCACGTGGAGGCACCTTCAATACTGTTTCGTAAGGAACCGGTACTAAAGGTTGGACTACCTTTAGTGTCTATTAATTAGTACCGGTTGTCCAACCGGTACTAGAAGCCCTATGGAACCGGTACTGATAGCTTGTGGAAGTGCATGGTGCCCCATATGTGGTTTTGGTAATTAATGACAATCCTTGTGGACTAATGTTTGCATTGAGTTATCCTTGTATATCTTGTCCATGAGAAATAATGGAGTTCATGTGTTGAACTCTATTAACTTCCGTGATGGCCATTCTTATATTCAAGAATTTATATGAAGAATGGTCATGATTTGAGTTGTGCTTATTACTAGTGTGTCTTGAAGAAAAGGATTAGGTGATCTTTCATGATTATCTTTAAGACATCATCATTTGAAGTGAGAAGAAAAGATACAAGGTTGATCAAGCAAGTGATCAACACACAAAGCTACAAGATGTACCAAGTGGGATTGTGTATCTCATGGTATGGTACGAATTTGATAATATAGCTTCGTGAACTAACTCATAATATGTGTGTGTGTGTGGCATCTCTATGTGTGGTTAGTTATCTTTCCATGTGCATGCATCAAAAGGAATATTTCATATAGCCCATGGTCTATGTTGTCGTCAAGCGGTGTACGTCGTCAAGCTTGACGTGGAAGCTCAAGTGAAGCATCTTGAAGAAATCTTATGCTTGATGCTTTCCACCCATTTATATATTGTGGCCTTGTGAAGATTTTCGATAAGGGTCTCTCCCATAATGGTGTATGGGGGAGCAACTTGCAAGTCTTCATTAAGCGGAGCATGTGCTAGCAAGCACGATCAAGAAAGAGGATCCAACTTGAGAGAGTCAAGATCTTCATCATCTATCTCAAGTAGAATTCTCAAGGCAAAGGTATGATCTTCATAGGTCTTATATTTTACGGGTCTCGTGTCTTTGGGAGACCGGGTTATAGGATAGATAGTCGTACTATCAAGAGGGGCTCTCAAGTGAGTAACTTGATCGAATTGTTGTGGAGAGCTCAAACCTTTGCATACTTGCATGTCATCTTTCTTGGTTCTTATTTGGATTTTATCTCCATGGTTTTTTTTTTGCTTTTCGTGATCTTTATGGAAAGCCAAGGTTTATCGAAAACGGTTTTGGTAAGAAAAACTTGTTGCGTTTTCGGTGGTGAAAATATCCGGTTCAGCTTTGAGAATGTTTCCACACCTTCCATGTGTGGTAACTTCTCCATTCCTTTTTTATAGTACTTTTTATTATCTTTCCAACCCAATTGGATTCACCTCATTCGGAGTTCATTCGCAAAAGTTATGTCTGTTTTCGTGTTGGAGGTTTTACCGGTTGTTCCTATTTGAGAGGTCAAAACCTTTACCCATTTGGTTTTATATTCCATTGTTGGACAATGATGTTTCTCTGCATATTCTTGTAGTGCTCGTAGTTGCGATTTCAACGATCCCAAGAACATCAAAAATGGAGTCTGTATGAAAATTTTATAGCATTTCTCGTATCGGTGTTTAGTCATTCTGGTGCAATCCAAAATGAATCCGGAAAATACGGATTTATTCTGACTTGGCCGCAAAAACCTCTGTTAGGATTCGGATTCATTCCGGGCCATTCCGGGACTCAGATTCATTCCGGATACAGTCCGAATGGACGAAAAAAGTTCAAAATGGCTAGTTTTTTAGCACCTATTTAAGGGTCTTTCTTCCCCAAAGTCCCTTAGACTTTCCCAGCTTGTTTTCCTCTCTCTCTCTCCACCATTTTTTACTTTGGAAAGCTTGCCCCACTCTCAATCCCTCCCATGATTTTTGCATATCTTTGAGGGAGAAGTTAGAGGAGATCTAGATCCAAATTTCCACCAATCCATCTCTCCTCTTAGTGAGTGGGAACTTAGTGAATCTAGATCTTGGAGTTCTTTGTGTTTCTCCTCCTTTGTTCTTCCTCTCTTATTCCCCTAGAAGCATTTGTTGCTTTGTTGGAATTTGAGAGTGGAGGATTTGAGCACTTGTGCTCTTGCCATTTGCATCGGTTTGGTCTCTCCACGAGGATTCGTGGAAGTGAAAGTTTGTGAGCTTGTTACTCTTGGATCTTGGATCCTAGACGACTTGTGGTGTTTTTGTGATCCTCCAATTGAGTTGTGGATGTGTGCCCCAAGATTGTGGTGACATCGAGAGTCTCCAATTAAGTTGTGGATGCGTGCCTCGATCGAAGATTGCCAATAGTGGAAGGTGAACTAGGCCTTTGTGGCGGGGTTCATCGGAGAATAGGGTGATACCTTTGTGGCGTTGAGTAGGCCTTTGTGGCAAGCTCACACCCCTCCAACGAGACGTACTCCCATTGTGGGAGGAACTCGGGAATACATCATCGTCTCCGTGTCCCTCGGTTATTTCTATACCCGAGCTTTTTACTTATGCAATTTACATTGTGATAGCCTTCGAGCTTGAAGTTATATATATTGCTATCACCTTGTTACTTGTCTTGCTTAGCATAATTTGTTGGTGCACCTAGTTGACCCTAGAATATTTAGGTTGTGTGCTTGTTAATTTAAATACCTAGTTTATTTCCGCATTTAGCAAGCCTTAACCGGAAAAGTTTTAATCGCCTATTCACCCCTCCCCCTCTAGGCAACATCGTTGCACGTTCAGAAAGCACGGAGACCCACATCATGGACCCTCTCCCTATGCAAACCAACTAGGTTCTTAAGCATCATTTTTAGTTCAGTTTTGGAGGGGATGTTGATTGAGCATCTCATCAAATCAGTGGAAGAGCCGGTGTATTGGTGGAAAAGCCGGTTCTTAATGCTAAGGGGCTGGATATGCCAAAGTCACCCAATTTTGAGTGAGATCTAAACCGGTGAAGCCGTGAACAATCAGGACTTGACGTGTTTGAGCAACAGTGTCTGGAACAGGCTTCCGACTCGGCAAAGGATTTCATATTATCATCAAAAACCAGACGCTCAGCACGGTAACACAACAAAGGAGGCTCGCCGGTTGGGGAAGTATCTTTGCAATAGAAATAAGATTTTTTCCATAACTTGGGGTCGCTATCCAAGTTAACATCCGGGTAAACTATATCCTTGCGCCACATAGCAGATCAAGGCACCACCAGCGATCCAAGTTACAATAGAAGTACTCTGGAAATAAATCAAGGTTTGGTTCGATATGAATATGATCCTCACATAGAACTACAAAATTACTGACGCTGAGGAAAACGTTTGCAGGGATATCCTCGGAGTGTAACCCGTAATGTGCTACGGAAGAAACGAGACCCAGGAGGACGGAAACCCCGGGTCACGTGGTAAGCGAATACGATTACCTCGTATGGCCCACGAGTGGGACGAATCTCGTTTCCAGGCACGCTCCAGGATATGTTATCCGGCAGAAACCGATATTCTTCATCTCCAGAAGCCGGGCGTGCATGATATCGGACTTGTACCAGTCCACAATCATTTCCTTCTTGTTCTTGGCGGAGGAACCGACAAGATCTGTCGCTTTCTTCTTCTTGTCGGTTCCAGTGCCCATGCTGGACATGGTCTTCTCCATCATGGTCTCCCTCGAACTGGCGGCGAAGCTCTAGTTACCCTGGTGAAGCTCCGGCGGCGGTGGCGCTTGAGTTGAATCAAGCTCCCGGGCAGCACTTGAGGAGGAAGATGAAGTGGAAGCGGTGGTACGGAATGGTTTAGGGTTACCCCTTGCCCACTATTTATAAAGGGGGGGTAAAACCCTAGAAGTTACCGTGGATTTTTTGTAAAAAAGACCTCGGAGACTATCGTATTTCTAGAATGGACCTGAGTAAAACTAAAGAAAGACGGAGATAAAATGTCCCGGATTTGCAGCATTAAACGCGTGGAGCAAAGCACGTGATAATCCAGGAAAAATTTGATTCCTGGAATCCTGGGGATAGACTCGCAAATATAACTACCCTGATATTTAAACAGGTAAGTAAAGAGCGAAGAAAAAGGGAAATAAATCTCCAACAGATTAAGATCAAGCGCACATAAGGAAATTGTCGGTTCACCATTCAAAGGTAAAGAACGGGACCCAGATTATTCATAGACCACATGACTTTGTGTTTTTTCTTTCAGGAGCTTAACATGAACGAGCAAACATGGTCTGACGTTCATATTAACCTGGGGGCTAATGTTGTGGGAATTACTAAGGGGTACCCCAGTCAGCATGTTCCAAAGCCGGTTTATAGACAGCGTGCCGGTTTACCCCAGAACCGGCATTCATGGAAAGCATGTTTGCTGCTTTGATCGAGGAAGGCCAGAGATCCGGTCTTGGAGACTTGAAGACCCGGCTATTGGGCCGGTCAAAGGATTCAAGACAAGGCCGAGCCCATCGTAGCTTCAGATCTGGAAGGGAGCTCTAGAACCGTCCGGAACTAACCTGGCCTCCCGGATGAATCGGCAAGGACTTGTGTTGCCGGGCCACGCTAGTACTCCAACTACAGGCATAACCCAGATTCACGTGTAAACCCAGGAACTCGTATGCTATATAAAGCGAGTTCCTGGGGCGTAGAAAATAAGTTCTAGTGGATAGCAATAGTTCTCGAGAAATCGGAAGCCGGTGTCGGATATATACTGAATAGGGGTATAGAAGATGGTAGACAAAAGAGCCAGACTACCAGGGTGGCCTACATGGTAATGGGCTTAGGTCCATTGGGCGGCCCAGTAGTCCGATGCGCAGAAGCCGGATTCTAGAAGAACCCGGATCACGGCCCGCGTGATCTGGCTTGGAGGAGAAGACGGATTCCTTACTTTCCAAGTTACAAGTTAAACGTAGTCTTCTAGGTTTCTTGTTCTGTAAGCCCTAATCCGGCTATTATATAAAGCCGGACGGGAGATAGATTAAATAAGTTCAAGTTCTCTAGGTTCTAAGTTAAGTTAGACACAAGCTAAAGCTCTACGCAACTCGCCGAGAAGTTCATCCTCGTCGAGTAGCTAGATCTATTCCCTCACATTGTAACCTTGTTATACGGGCTTTAGTCCCAGTTAGTGAGAAGTGCAGGAGTAGGTACGCCGTACTGCCGCGACGTACCGAACCTGGGTAAAATCCCGTGTTCTGTGTTACTACGCTATCCCATTACCCCACGTCTCTACCGTAGTCTCATGGCACCCCAGTCTATGAAAACTACTACGATGTCTCGACAGTTGGCGCCCACCGTGGGGCAAACGACGTCAGGCGTGAAATTCCGATCTGGGATACTCGGCGGAATTGGAAGATCGATCACTGTCGGAAGCCTGGAATTCGACGACGACGTCGGGCGCTTCCTCGACAACGGATCCTACATACCGGCGCAAAACCACCTGGTAAGTGCCTGCGTTTTACCGATTGGATCTGCTAACATCTTTATCGGATTAACCGCGGAGGCAATGGGGTTTTGCGGTGGAAGAAAATTTATCCCACCCGCCCTATACCCAGTCGAAGACGACTATGATGCCGGATTTTGCTCAGATCGCCGACAAAACAGTGATACGCACTTTATCGGCATGGTGCAATCCGAGATCGCTGAAAACACGGATGACGGAAATCCCGTGCAAGAGGCAGACAACAATACACCCGTCACAGAGACGGAAGAACCAACACCCGTCACAGAGACGGAAGATCCGACATCCGTCAACCAGACGATGAACTCGGAAACAGAGTCCGTGCTTGCCGCCATAGAGGCGAGATTGGAGTCGGAAACCGGATCGGATAACTTCGACTCCGAAGACGAAGACGATGATGCCTTCATAAGAAAAGTTAAGTCTTTTCAAGAGGGATTCCATGAAGTGCTAATGGCAAAACCAGCTGATACAACGGGTGCTGATAGCCAGGAAAGCCCTAAAACCCCTCCGCCAGTGGAAGAGAGGGAAGACGGAGAAACTTCTCCGATATTCCCTAATGTCAAGGAGATGACAGAGGATGAACCTGTCAAAAAACCTCCATCTTCCAAGAAAAACCACCGTGCTTCTAAAAAACTCCAGTACAAACTCCGGAAGAAAAAGTCAGCTCATCTCGCTGATGAAAACCTGGAAGTCGGAGATATTAGTGGCACAAAGCCTACGGAAAAGAAATCTAAGGAAATCACTGCTCCGCCAATGACAGAACTGGAAGAGCAAGAACTATTACAAACTCCAGTGGGACCCAATGAACCCCCTGAGATGCTGGAAGCCAGGAGACAAGCTTTCCAACGGCAACAGCAACATCTGCTTAGATCTCGGCAACATCTCCAACAAACCCATAATGACATCAAATTCATGAAGGAAGAAATAGAGGAGTACGAGAGAAAGCATAGATCTGCCTTAAAACCTACTAGGTTACCCGGAATCGCAAAACCGGAAGAACTGCCGCCAAAAGAAAGGTTTTATAACCCATCTTGGCAAAAGCAGTTAAACGGCAAAGATGCCAAGGGCGAACCAATATACAAAACCGCAGCAGAAAACGCGGAAGCAGCGTTCGCCATCCTAAACAACGATCTGTACTCCAACGGGGAAAAACTCCAAGGGGTGTATGCTTTCCTAGGAAAAGCATTACAGCAGCAACAGCGAGGACAAGAGCGATCAGGGAGGCTGCATGATAATTCCGCCCTCTGCAAAACTGTTACTTGCGCCGCTGGAGCACCTGGACCGGAAGAACCCGGAGATTCGGATAAAAAAGAGGATCCGAGAAAAGACAAGAAAAACCCCGACAACCGGGACGCAGCGTCTAGAACCGGACCTCATCTCCCGAAAGATGGATATAAACCACACGATCGGGAAGACAAAAACCGGAATGACGGCAAAATAATGCCACCTCCGAGAAACCCAGCTGAAAAAGCCGGAAGATACGATACACCTCACAGACGTGAAAGATCTCGGACACCGCCTAAAGATAAGGAAAGGTACAGGAGCAGGACTCCACCTAATCCCAGAAGGCGTGACAACGGAAGAGATAGAGATAACCTCGGAAAAGCGCGTCCGCGCAACAATGGAAAAGAAAGGAGAAGATCCCCTTCTGTCCATTCAGCCGGGAGATATTCTGCACATATTGATAGAGCAGAAAAGGATGATCTATACTTTGGTCCTAAGTGTTTTACTGACAGGATCCGAAGGATAACCTTGCATTCTGGCTTCGCCAAAGTTGGTCCAACCTACCAAAAGTATACCGGCAGTACAAACCCGGATACCTGGCTTTCAGATTATTACACAGCCGTCCAAATCAACAACGGGACAGACCTGGAAGCTGTCAAGTTTCTTCCCCTAATGTTGCTAGACGGAGCCAGAGATTGGATTAATGGTTTACCATCAAGAACTGTAGACAGTTGGGATGATATGGCGAGGGTATTTACTCAGCACTTTCGGGGAACATACAAACGCCCAAATAGCATCAACCAGTTGAACCGTTGCACCCAATTTGAAGACGAACCATACGTGGATTTCATCTCCAGATGGACTGCAATGAAGAATAGTTGCTCTGGAGTAACTGACGTACAAGCAATGCATGCTTTCGTCAATGGCCTAAAACCCGGACTTGTACCGTTCATGGTTGGTTCGAAAAAGCACAAAGATCTCGGATCTATGCTTACAACCGCTAATGAGCACGCTGCAGCCGAAGATGATATCAGAGCAAGAGGAGGCAATATTGAGTCACTAATACTGGCCAAGAAAACACCTCGCTCTGATAAAAAAGGAACTCCGGAGTCAACAACAAAGCCCAAGGAAGTTAACATAGCCTTTGGAGGAGAAAAGGTGAACAAGTGGAAAGGCCGCAGTCCAGATCCAATCAATTACACTCCCGAAGAATGGGAGAGAATTAAGTCGGAACCCTGCGTCCACCACTCTCAGTTTGGGAAACCAACCCACACAAACGCGCAATGCCGGCTAAACAAGCATATGAAAGGCAATGCAGGATCCGGAAATAAAGGGAAGGGTTCCAAGAGGAAACCTGCCAAACAAAAACCAGAAGCTGAAAAAGAAGACAGTGAGTCGGACACTGATGACAAAATCCAGGAACAGCAGCGAAAAGGTGAACCCAAATTTCCGAGAGTTGACGGAGAAGCAATGTTAACTTTCCTAGCAACCCCGTCAGCAAAGGTGGCCAAAAGGACACTTCGAGAAATAAACGCGGTTGTTCCTGCAACCCCAAAATTCTTGAAGTACTCCAACACACCGATAACCTGGGATCAGTCTGATCATCCCGGAAATATCCCTGAACCCGGCACACAAGCTCTTGTTGTAAGCCCTATTGTTCAAAACACTAGGCTAAGAAGAGTGCTGATGGACGGAGGATCCAGCATCAACATAATGTACCTGGATACACTGAAGCACTTGAAGATATCCGAGTCCCAGCTCAACTACAGCAATATACGCTTCCATGGCATTGTTCCTGGCAGGCAAGCACGATCCCTAGGAGAAATTTCCCTAAATGTCACCTTCGGAGATAAAGATCACTTCCGGCAGGAAAAAGTATCCTTCGAAGTTGTGCCGTTCGAGAGCGTGTATCACGCAATACTCGGACGTCCGGTTTTCGCTAAGTTTATGGCAAGATCTTGCTATATCTACAACAAGCTGAAGATGCCAGGACCCAAAGGAGGAGTAATCACCATTGCCGGTGATTTCAAGCTGGCAAACGAGTTGGAGAAGCAAAACGCCCTTTGCGCTCAAAGAGTTATAGCTCAGGAAGAACTGAAGGAGTTAGCCAAGGAGGTATCGCCGAAAGAAATGCCGGCAGGAAAAGAAACTCGGAAGCCAACAGATAGCTTCAAGGCGTCCGAGAATACAAGACAGGTAATCCTAGATCCCAAAGATCCGACAAAATTTGTCGTAGTAGGGACTGGGATGACCGACAAATAGGAAGGCGAGCCCATCAAGTTCCTCCGTGAGAACTGGGATATTTTTGCCTGGTGTCCAGCTGACATGCCAGGCGTACCCAGAGAACTTGCTGAGCACCAACTCAAGGTTATTCCTGGATCAAAACCCGTCAAACAAGGTCTCCGTCGATTTGACGGAAGAAGACGGAAGGCTATTGGCAAGGAAATTATCCGGCTTTTAGCAGCGGATTTCATCAAGGAGGTAATCCATACTGACTGGTCCGCAAATCCGGTATTAGTACCGAAGAAAGACACAACTGCCCTCAGAATGTGTATAGATTACACAGGATTGAACAAGTTATGTCCGAAAGATAGGTTCGCACTGCCGCGAATCGATCAAATAATAGATGCCACTGCAGGCTCCGAGCTTTTATGCTTTTTGGATGCATACTCTGGGTACCACCAAATACGCATGAAAAAGGAAGATCAAATCAAGACTTCTTTTATAACCCCGTACGGGACGTATTACTACATAACCATGCCTTTTGGCCTGAAGAACGCAGGTGCAACCTACCAGCGTTGCATGCAACGTTGTTTGCATAGTCAGATTGGAAAAAACGTCCATGTTTACGTGGATGATATCGCTGTCGTAACCAAGGAAAAATATACACTCCTTGAGGATTTGCGAGAAACTTTCGAAAACTTACGCACCTACCAGATGAAGTTGAATCCATCTAAGTGCGTATTCGGGGTTCCCTCAGGAAAACTTCCGGGTTTTATCGTTTCTCATAGAGGAATAGAAGTTAACCCGGAAAAGATTAAAGCAATCTCGAACATCTCAGAACTTACGTGTGAAAAAGATGTCCCAGAATTGCCGGGTTCTGCCACAGCCATAAAAAGATTTACTAGTTGGCTGGGGGCTAAAACCTTACAACTCTACAAGCGGCTGAAAAAATTCGACAAAATCAAGTGGATTGCGGAAGCCGGAGAACGTCTAGCAAGTTATGTACCTTTCCGTACTTAGTTCAATTCTATGTAAACATCTTTTGAGATCATGAAATAAAGTTGTCGGAATACTGTCATCCATATTCTTATAAGTACAAAGTGTTTCCGCCTCATCTATTTCCCAATGATCTTACAAATTTCTCAACGTTAACCCGAATTGTGCTTGCGTACTCGGCGTTACATAACTGAATGATTTTTCAGCCTTTTAACGGCTAAAGGAAACTTGAATTGCCTGCGTGCCCAAGTTTCAATTAAAACTTTCCTTGTTTCTCTAAGTCTTATCTGATTGTACGCATGCTGGGTTACTGGAACTAGTTAGTAAAAATGCCTTTAGCATGATTCATGTTTTCGAGTTTCAAAACTGCTTGGTTTGTCCCCAGTTACTCGGCATAACGATTCATAATGCTATTTGAGCCATTTCAAACACTAAGGACAGTTAAAGCATATACACCAGAGAACTTAGAAGATAAAGGAATGGTAAAATCCAAACAACTTGCAAAGTAATTTCATAGTTTAAACTGCAAAAGGCGGAATTCTCATTAATACAAAAGAAGCATTACATTTTGGGTTACAAATGAAAGAACAGTAATGCTCCTATTGTCTATTTTTTCTATCCATGTTCCAGGTAACCTTTCAAGAATCCGACTCCTCCTCGATGCTTTCTTCATCGGGGATTGGAGGAGCTTCCTCTTCTAGATAGTTGACGGTGACATTTACCATGGCGGCAATCTGGGTGGCGTGGCCCTTAACTTCACCAAAGATGGTGGATCGTTGCGCATTCGTGTATCCCTGAGGGACACCGGTGGCCACACGCCAGGATTTGGCACTAGGATAGTGCATGCGCATAAGGCCTAAGGCCATGCGCGCACCACCCCGTGCAGCGGAGCGGAGAAGAGACTCCTTGGACTCCGCCACCTCCATGATGATACCCGGAAGTTTTTCAACCTCCGAGCATTCCCCAGATTTATCGGGAAGAAACTTGCCTACTAGCTGCGTTGCAGCAGCCTTCATCAAATTCCATGTCTCCCCAAAAGCTCGGATGCCTGCAGCCCGAGTGCCATCTGGGGTGTCTCCTGTTTGATCCAATAAAACATACAAAAGGGTTAAGCAGACAAACAGAGAAAGCAAAACATGGAAAGATGAGGAAAAGGGTAAGAAATTTACCGATGAGCTTGTCGATCTCGGAAACTTCCTCCAGGCGAAGGTTCAGAGCTTCAGTCAAATCCTGAATGGTGGATTTGTCTTTCTCCGCCTGTTCGGAAGCCTTGGAATTAGCCATTCCAAGAGCCAGGTTGCTGGCTTCCAGGTCTTGTTGAGCTTTCACAAGATTCTTGTGAAGCTCAATGTTCTCATTGCGGAGAATTTCGGCGTTGCCAGAATCTTCCGCTGCTTGCTTAGCCTGAGCTAAGGCAGCTGAAAAGCAAGTGAAAAATCCGAGTTGATCAATTTCCTCGGGAAAAAACTTAGACAAAGTCTTAAATCGGAAATTTCAAAACGAAAAAAGCTTACCTTTCGTTTCCGTCAAAGCGAGCTGAGATGATTCCAGCTCCGCCTCCTTCTCCTCAAGAATAGAAAGAAGACTTCGAACTTCTTTATTCTTGATGGTGAGCTTCCTGAAAACTTCCAGGTTTATGGCCTCGGAGGTTTGCTGAAACACAGCAAGGAAAAGTATGGTTAACAAAAAACATCAAAGGAAAAAAGCATGCATTTTGTTTAATGCTTGGGGGCTAGAGTTACATACCTGGCTCATGCGCTGCAAACCTGCTAAGTTTTCTTGGAATTCTTTCGCGTATTCCGCGAAGTGATTTCCGGCTGCGTCCAAGCCGTCATTGATAGCCTTAAAATCCTTGTCAAAGGTGGGGATTTCCTCGTCGAAAGTCCGAGAAGATTTCCCCACCTCTGGAGCCGCCCTTTCCCTCGTGTCCGACTCGGACACAACGGGCTGGCTGGGCTCTGGGGGCTTGTTGGTGGTGGCTGCAGTAGGCTCTTCCGCCATTGTCTGCGGCGTATCCGGGGCGACGGCGGGAGATGGTTGGCTGCCTCGGTTGGAAGAAGCTCTGAGTTTCTTCAGCTTTCTCGGCTTCAGGTTGGAGGGGGGTAGGCTAAAAACCAAAAACCCGGAAAAGGTTAAAACACCGAAGATGGACGAAAAAGATCCCATAGAAGAAAAAACCCAGAAGAAAATAACCTGGAAGTGGCGACGGGGATTCCGTCAAGGTCGATAATCTCATCCGAAGAAATTATCTTCTTGCGCTTGCGCCCACCTGTAGCGGCGGTGCGCAGCGCATCCAGCTCGGCCTCGGAGGCTAACTCCGAGTCTGGAAGATCCACAAGCTGTCGGAAAAACAATCAGAGTCAAAAGGTAGATTATCCAGGAATTGAGATTATACCCAAATGACGGAAAATTTACCTTGGGAGCTGGGTTGTCGGCCGTGTACATTGGCCGACTCTCCGTGTATTGGTCGCGCGATGCGACCAACTGATTGATGCGCCGCCTAAGTTCCTTTGCGGGCCAATCCTTGTCGGTTATCCGCATTGGATCCTTGGCTCCCGTGTATTCACACAGGAGACGGCCTCCGTGGTTTGCTAATGGCTGAATCCGTCTATCCAGCCAGCAAAAGACCGTGTCCATACCGGTCAAAGGAGGTTTGGAGGAGGTGAGCTTGGCGATGCGCCTCTTGATCCTTAGCAGATCTGGAGGCAGAACTTGGACGGCCTCTGTTACCCAGTTATCCTGGGGAACGGCGGCGGAGTTCACAAAAGGTGGAACCCCGACGGCCTTTTTAGGAAAAGGCACGTCGGGATGATAGAAAAAAGAACCCGTCCAAAATTTGACGGATTCTGAAGTTTTGATTTTGGGGAACCAATCCTCTCGGAATCTCCGAAGAGTAAAGGAAATGGTCCCGCAATTTGGGAGTGCGCCCTCCGAAGAGTTACGCTTGACCCCAAAGCAATACAGCCAAAAATCTAACCTAGGCTCTATTCCTAGGTAACCTTCGAACAAGGCCTGGAAGCCAGCCATGTACAGAATGGAATTAGGAGGAAGGTTGTGAGGTTGGATGCTGTAATGTGACAGAACCTGGAGGAAGAAAGAGGAAGGTGGGAGCCCCATACCTCGTAGAAGGTGGGAGGTAAGAAGTACCCTTTCGCCCTCTTGTGGCATGGGTTCGGTCTCCTCTTCTGGGAGCCGCCATTTCTTTTTAAGCACCAAACCCTCCTTCTCCAAGTTTGGAAGGAGAGCCGGGGGAATACTGCAGGCATTCCAGTTGCCTGCAGTTTCCTCTTCCTCATCCGCTCCGGCGGCGGCGGCGGCGGCCTTCGCGGCGGCGAGTTTCTCGCCAAGGAGCTCGATTTTCTCCTCCGCCGTTTCAGGTGCGAACGGCGGAGTTGACGTGGCGCTTGGGCCCGCTACGTCCGCGGCGGCGGAAGCGTTTCCTCCGCCCGCCGCGGATGCCGTGGCCTTTTCCGGCTCGCCGCCGGCATGCTTGGGCGACCCTAGCTGTGGATCTAGGTCGCCCAAAAGCTCGTCGATGGAGGCGCGAGCCGGTGAGGACGACGGAGAGGCCATCTTTTTCGGTGGCGAGTGAGCGCTCCGGCGTGCAAAGGGTTTGTCGGGGCAAGGTCTTGCTCTCGTGCTCGCGTTTGCGTCAATGGCGTGGGCAGTGTGGAGTGAGGAAAGATTTCCGATGACGACGAGGACGGCTATTTATAGCCTGAAAACCTCTAGATACGCGCCAACGGCTCTTTTGACCGTTGGATGTTCGACGCGTGTCGCTCGCCGGAAAATCCGGGAAACGGAACGACAGAGGAATGATGGCTATCTCCTCGTTTCTCGTGAGAATCTGTCAGAGATACGTTGCAGGGTTTCCCGCGTGAAACCAAGCGGTGCTTGCGTCAGCATGATTGAGGCGCTGATGTCACAAGTCCCTTTTCCGCGAAGGATCGCGAGAAGAAAAGTCGGATTTTCATAGTTCCGAGTTTTGTGTTACCATCTCCTTCAGAAGGAAAGAAGAAAGAATCAAGACTGCTGAATCAAGTTTCCCCGGACAAAATGTATTTGACGAAAGGCGGAGTTTCAGAGTTTTGATCCTTCCTGGGGGCTACTGTCGGATATATACTGAATAGGGGTATAGAAGATGGTAGACAAAAGAGCCGGACTACCAGGGTGTCCTACATGGTAATGGGCTTAGGTCCATTGGGCGGCCCAGTAGTCCGATGCGCAGAAGCCGGATTCTAGAAGAACCCGGATCACGGCCCGCGTGATCTGGCTTGGAGGAGAAGACGGATTCCTTACTTTCCAAGTTACAAGTTAAACGTAGTCTTCTAGGTTTCTTGTTCTGTAAGCCCTAATCCGGCTATTATATAAAGCCGGACGGGAGATAGATTAAATAAGTTCAAGTTCTCTAGGTTCTAAGTTAAGTTAGACACAAGCTAAAGCTCTACGCAACTCGCCGAGAAGTTCATCCTCGTCGAGTAGCTAGATCTATTCCCTCACATTGTAACCTTGTTATACGGGCTTTAGTCCCAGTTAGTGAGAAGTGCAGGAGTAGGTACGCCGTACTGCCGCGACGTACCGAACCTGGGTAAAATCCCGTGTTCTGTGTTACTACGCTATCCCGTTACCCCACGTCTCTACCGTAGTCTCATGGCACCCCAGTCTATGAAAACTACTACGATGTCTCGACAGCCGGAATCACTCCTTGTAAACGAGACCTCGAATCGCCAATAGTAAAAAAGCAGGAGTAGGTTTTACCCTCCATAGAGGGTCCGAACCTAGGTAAACTCATTTTTCTCGTTCCCACCATAACGCTTTCGATACTTCACTCAGAAGTTATGGCCTCACAATCTAGTTCTCGCACGAGGACACTTGCTGTGACAACACCATGACATCGTCTCTATGATTCTGGTCCAACACCTAGGGCGGTGAATGCGTCCCCTTCTGGTGTCTTCCTTCTCTTCCCTTCCGTAGTCGCAACGAAAGTGGCGTGGACGCAAGTGACGGCGCGTATGTTGTTGACTGGAGTTGTGGCCGATGTGATGCTATAGACTTAGCCCGCAATGTCGATGTCGAGGTAGCAGAAGGTGATGTAGCCGAAGTTGTGATAGTAGTGGTCGATGTAGTACTCGCTGTAGTCGTTGTAGCCTCAATGCCGGAGGCGCAAAAAATTGCGCGATCTATATGACAGAGCTACATTTGTGTTTTTTTACGACGTTTCGCACCTTGAGAGGTATTGTGGCGGCCGTCTTGCGGATGTCAAAGGACGCGGTCATTGGTCATAAGTGAGTTCACCAGTTTTGCCAAGACTAAAGGAAACTCACCAAGCACACAACGGTTTTGCCAGGATCGTAGAGGATTTCACAATAGTGATGCCAGGGTGTTTTGATGCAGTCTTAGCCGTCAGACACGGTCGATGCCGTCATCGATGTCGTGGCGTCTTGCAGTCGTACCGTCAGAGGACGCATGTCAAGCCTTGTGGACGTCGTAGTTGTACCGGCGGTGGCGATGTGTTGAAGAGTTTGTTTTGTTGAAGGAGACCACTTATATGTAGCCGACCTTAGCGATGGTATGTAGGCGGTGGAGTAATAGTCATGGTGTGGTACGTCGCTTGGATGCGACCCTCACGGTGACGATGGTGTTGATGCCTTGCTATCGGAGAAGTGGATGAACAAGTATTCCACACCGGCATGCGTGTGGGTTGACATTGATGTCGCTTCTCGTGAATGATCTTGGCTTGTAAACTGGCGTAGTAGTATAGTTTGATATAGTGGTGCACCACAATGTAGTCCGGCTAGATGCAGTGCAGATTTGCTCGGTGTAGTCGTGTGGCTTGAGGACCTGGATTGTCCAGATGTTGTCCAAAGTTTCTCCAGGTGGCGCTGCGCATGTCGATGTCGGTGCAGGAACACAAGGGCGAGTCGATCTTGGCGTGATAATATTTGTGCAGTTGATACACATCGTTTCCCCACTCCCCAGACTACACACATAGAGGAGTTGAAATGCATCTGTCTACAAATTACACCCGTTGTGCATAGTGTTACACGCAATAGCAAAACAACGATGAAATTAAGCAAAATCGAACCAACGGGGACACGAGATTTTAACGTGGAAAACCCTTCCAACAAGGAAGAGAAAAAACCACGGGCGCCAGCCAGCAATACTTCACTATTTTGGGTGAGGTTACAAACGCGCCGGGATTTACAATATGTGGCTTATCCCGTGCGGCGGCTTACAAGAGGTATATAAAGGCGGTCCTGACCTAACTAGGTCGGCCCTAAGCCTCCGGCGACGGGCCTCCGCGTAGCGGAGGCCGAACTTTCCTTTAACTTCATATGAATTTGGATCACCATAAAATAACACATAGCTGATTCTTCTTGTCTTCTTGTGCATGATGCATGCGGTCCGGAGTAGATTTGTGGGTAGGTTACATGTGTGCGATGGAGATTTCTAGCTTCATGGCAAGCACGCCGCGGAAGGGTGCAGGTCGCACGTGGACTTCGTCCTATGAGTGTACGTCTGGATCGCTTGGCTCCGTGTCCGCGCCGTGCGCGGCCGATTTCACCGATTGATCTTGATCTTGCGCTGCTTTTCGCCGAGCGGGGGCGGTAGATATTTAGAGATTTATTTTGTGTCTAATTAGATCTCATCTATAAACTAGAAAACTGAACTAAAGAAGCAACTAGATCCTTGACTTAGGACCGGGTTCCACGCTCCCGAGTAGTAGAGATTGATCTCCCCGGGGATGACGCGCGATGCGGAAGAATTTAGAACCCTAGTGGCGTCGTGAGACTAACGCTATGATACAGCTATGTTATAAGGGAAAATTTGCCAGAGGACACTGCTATTTTGTGACGTTTGCTAAAACACACCGCACGATTATGACTTTGCTAGGTACCATTGAAATTTTGTGGCACATTTGCCACAACACACCGAATGACCCAAAATGGAAAGTTTGTTGTTTTTCTTGGGTTTGGTTTTGAATGATCTCTTTCCAGTTTGAATTAGAGCCGGAGGCAGTCCGTAGGAATCATTCTTTTTGTCTGCAAAACTGTACGCATCAACTAAACATAGGCAGTTAGGAAACATCCATTCCAAGCATGAATTCTAGTGGCTGAACAACTCTTCGTCCGATGCAAATTAATAGGGGCATAGATCTTCGAAAGGATCCAACAAAGAACTACTACATCTGTTCTATAATGTAAGCCGTTTTGGCAAACTACAGTTTATATTGTGGAAATGGTGGGGGGGGGGCGTATATTACAGTAAGTTATATCTACCCACGAACTCCTAGGCTGGGACCGCTCAAGGTGCCGCGCGACACCTTTCCACACTGGTCGCCATTAGGATCTGGCCGGCTATGCGAGACGGGGCCGGTCCTTGTGTGGGGACGACGGAGGCGATTCTTGTCGGCGGAGAGGACTTGGGTTGAGGCGAAAACTCAAACTTTCCATTTTTGGTCATACGGTGTGTTTTAGCAAATGCACCACAAAAGTTTAATGGTTCGTGGCAAAGCCACAATCGTGCGATGTGTTTTAGCAAATGCCACCGAAATAACGGTGTCCTCTGGCAAAAAAATTCATGTTATAAACGATAGCACAAATAAGCAAAAAACAAAAGAGATCGACACACGGGGACACAAGATTTTAACGTGGAAAATCAAGGGCGCTAGCCAGCAGAACTTCAATATATCGAGTGCGGTTACAAACTCCGGGATTTACAATTTGCGACTTATCCCAAACCATCGGCTTACATAGGGTATATAAAAGGGGTAAACTCTAGACAAGATATAATTCGTATCCAACTCGGCAACAACTCGTATCCATGACGCTCTGCTCTACTCGTTTTATCAGTATAAGTGAATTTAAATCACAGAAAAATAACATGCTAGACTTTCTCTGAGAGCATATTGAAATAACTTGTACACCAGGTTGGGTTACAGTGATTTCAGATAGGTATTTGTTTGCCTAGTTAGGACTAGGAGTCACCAAACAAGGCTCTTGAGAGGAAGATGATATATACTCCATGAATAACATTTGAAGACACCCGAAGAATAACATAAATCTTATATTTACTAATTGGAGGCACCATTAAAGACTCCACATTAATCCACATCATCAGAATTAATCAAGCCGTTAGATGTTAAAATATTTACTAATTGGAGGCACCATTAAAGACTCCACATTAATCCACATCATCAGAATTAATCAAGCCGTTAGATGTTAAATTTACGGTTAGGACGTACCGTGCAAAAAGGTAACGTAGGACATGCAGGTAATAATCTGTCACGATAGTATGACATGGAAGATGTACGTGCGCTGCTGTCATGTATAAAAAAGCAAAGAGGGTTGGTTGTAACCTGGACTCTTCAATTTAAATCATTAATAGTCTGACATGGAAGTTGTGCGTGCGATGGCATCGTGTAAAAGAAAAACAAATACTCCGTAGTTGGTTGCAATCTGGACTCTTTAATTTAAGTATTATTAAAATAATAGTTAGACACAAAATCTGGTAGAATCGTGACTACCGGGTCAGCATTTCAGGTGCATGCGAGAGCAGAAAAAAAGTGAATATTTCAATCGGGAGTCCAGAGTTTAGACTATTTCTCCAGACTCGAAACTGAACAGGTTGAGCTTAATCTAGCTGGACAATACTGCGTACTTAATGAACTCAGAACTCATCAGCTGTTGCCCTTGCATGTACATGCATATTCCAATGGCTATGCAATTACATGCACGGCAACCGGGTAGCCCAATTAGTGAGGATCAAGCTGCATCGTCGCGCGTCGCTCAGCTGTATCATCCCCTGTCTTCCAGCACTACAGGTAATGTTTCATCCGATTCTCCATGCCTACCTTCTCTCCCGATCTGCCCTCAATTGAACATAACTTCATGGTGGTTGGTACCTATCTACGTCAACAGCGGAACCCAGTCTTGCTTCATACACTGTGCGTGCGTGGACATAAAGCAGATGCCGTAGCATACGCCATCAACCGTGGCAGGATGGTAGGGTGAAAAGGCCAGCGCGAGCTGGCACGCCGATAGCTCCGAGCAGTCAAACTCCGACGGGTGAAGGACGACGTGCTCATACTCTTCCAATCTACATCTACATACACATAAGTGTTAAGTCCTTAATAATCCAAAGTTTATTCTTTGGATTGGAACTTCCGAGTTTGCTTAAACTTGAGAGATCAGACTGTCCTTAAGAGGAGAGGATCTCCAACGGATGTTTAAAATAAGTAAACCAGAAACTATGCATGTAAAATATGAGCACATTATAAATGTGAATACTAGAAAAATTATATGAAATCAGATATTTTAGCTTTGGTGCTAAATTTTATTGAAAAAAAAGGTTTCAAAGTAACTTTTTTTTTGAAATATGTTTTCGAAGTAACTGAATAAACACGTATCCTTTTAGATTAGTTGTTGGACATATATATTCAATAGAATCTCCTCTCATGTTAGTAAATGACAGTATTATTTGATTACTCCTTCATTTGTTGAAACAATAATATCTTTCAAATAGTTATATTAGACGTTTTAAACATCCGAAATTTCTTCCTTTTTCACCTAATGCACACAATAATTTTAAAAAATAGTGTTGGAAAGTTATACTACAAACCGTGATGATGGCAAAATGGCAGCTTTTAGAACAAGAGGTATATTGCATAAAGGCTAAAGGCTACTTTTCACTAAAATGCCCACCTTACTCCAGAAGACAGGGTACTCACATTATAGAAAAGAAGAGAAATAACATATATGCCGTGTATCCCATTAAGAATATTATTTTTTGTGTTGTAAATCTATTCATTAAATTTACTAATGAATATACCCCGTGACCAGATAAGCTATATATTTATTAGAATATTAATTTATATATTCTCAAGCATGTAATCAATTAAAGTTACTCAATGACGTAAAAAACTCCTAAAATAGGTGCTAAAGTAGTCATCGGACTAAAACAACAACAACAAGACATGTGGAATTTTAAAATGTAAGAAAAAGTTACAAAATAATTGTCACATGGGTGTAGATGGAAGTGTATATTCCCCATCCTTCAAAAGAATAATACTAAGTTTACCTATACTAAATAGTTTCTCTAGCCCGTGCAAGGGTACGGGTTGACGACTAGTTTGTTTAACTCTTAAATATGGAAGCAGTAATTAATATGCAAAATAATTGAATTATTTATTATAGCAAGATAATCAGTACAATACATTTCCCCAACCAAAACCCCCGGGCACAAGCTAAGTCCAGTCCTCTAATAAAAATACCAACACAATATGCCACTCCTCTTGTTCCAGTCCTCAAACGAATACTAGTGGTGGCACGCATTATTTGAGTCGACAGATCGTAATATAGAAACGAACGCGCTGGCTAGCTTAGCTAGATAGACAGACCGGAGCCCCTAAATTTGGCCTCGGTGATGGCGTCGATCTTCCGTGCCGTCTCCGTCGACAGATGGTTCACCCAGTCTGCCACCACGCCGCGTCGAAAGAACGAGCTGTTCTCCACAGCACCGAACACGAGCTCCGTCCTGCCGTCCTTGGTCGCCTCGAGCGCGGTCATGTGTTCGAACGAACACAGCTTGACGACGGCGTTCACCGCGCCATCCTCCTCCTCCTCCACGCTGAACGGGCGTCCAACGAACTCCGCCAGCTTCCGCACGTGTGCAGCAGGCTCCGTGCTCATCTCTTCGTACCTGAAGAAGAGCACCTGCTCGGGGTGCGCCAAATGCGCGCGCCAGTACCCGAGGACATGGTCCCAGTACGGCCCGAACGGCGACACGCCGTCACAGAAGAAGTCGGCGGCGGCCTCAACCGAGAGCGGCTCTAGCCCGTCCCTGATCCTGAACTTGTTCGCAAAGCTCCAATGCGAGATCAGGGTGTCCTTCGGGTCGCGGCAGACGTAGACGATCTTGCAGCCCGACGGCAGCAGGAAGGACCTCGGCAGCGACCCGAACGGGACGTGCGTGGCGAAGAGCCTCGGGTCCGGTAGCTCGTCGAGGTCCGGGATCCTGTTCTGCGTGTAGAGCTGGTACTCGAAGAACTTGATGCACTCGTGCGGGCCGAAGGAGTTGAAGGGGTGGTCGGAGGAGTCGACGGGGTGGTCTCTCCGGTGCACCGTGGAGTAGAGGAGAGCCTTGATCCACGTTGTACCAGACTTGGGCAGTGTGGCCACGACGATGTCGGAGGGGCGCGCGGTGAAGCATGCGTCGGCGACCATTGTACCGACCATTGGAGCCAGGCTGCTGTGCCAGCCATCGCGATGGCGGTAGAGCTGGTAATTGGAGAGGGCTGGGGAGCACGGCCAGGAAGACACCAAGTTGGTGAACCGCTGGTAGAGCTCCTCGTTGGTTTTGGCATCACCGTCTTGCAGGGGAAAAGCTTTCATGGAGGAGGAAGACATTGTGTGGCAGATGGCCTGCGATCGAGGTAGGAGTGTAGGATATACTGTACAAGGTAGTAGTTCATGGCGATGACAAGAGGCATTTCTTATATAGAAGTAGAGTTACCATGCACATGGAGTAAATTAATCTCGATACACTTGTGCGGTGCCTCGAACTAAATATACAAACTCGAAACGAAAATAGTAGCTTGTTTAATTGATGCTGAGCTGGTCCATCCCACTTTGCCTAATAGTAGCATTTATTATTAAATTACTGGGGCGCACGTGTTGTGTTGGTTCGACAATAATTGTAGGTTTGAAGGGAGTTTAATTTGGACCTTTTCACCGATAGGTGTAGCACACTGATAGGTCTGGATACATACTTATTTATATCTATTACTCCCTCCACTCAAAAATATCTGACTTACATTTGTTCAAACATAAATATACGCAGACATGCTCTAGTGTATACATATATTTATATTTAGACGAATAGAATCAAATATTTTTTACGAATAGAATCAAATATTTTTAGACGGAGGGGGGCCGTCTAATTCTCAGCTGACTGCTGAAGTCAGCCACGTTAACTTTAGGGATTGAATTAGGTCTCGATCGATTGTTGAGGTGTGCATGCATGTGTACCGTTTCTTTTCAACCTAACACTGAGTTCTGGCCCATTTCGTCGAGGCCTGGCTGCTGGTCCCGTCGATAGTTAGGCTTAGCTTGGCAACAAAGTATTTTTAGAACTAAAAGTATTTGAAAGCCATAGTATTTTTTTTTAAAAGGAAGAGGTCAACTCAAAATACGCATGTCTGCGCTGCGTCTAGGGTTAGGGGGCGATTCCAAGGCGATTGGAGCGCCGCCTTAGCCATGGACCGAGCGGCTCCGATAAGGAAGTCTTTGAAGTCTACGCATCGGGATGGAAGTCCACCCCGACCACGCCTATGATTGCAGAAGTTCGGAAGCAACACGAGACCACGGTGGAGTTGGATCTCGTCGTCGAGGGGAGCCATAAAAAGGAGGAACCGGGTGGCGTCGTCCTCAACCTAATCAAAGTCTTCAACAGCAGATCGGCAAATTTCGATCCGGGTGATCTGATCCAATCTAGGCTACGAGCAATGTCGACCATGGACGGTGGGGGTGATCAAGGAGTGTCTGGTGAGGCCGCTACCCACCCGAAGCCGTCCGTCGCCGGCGCGATCGTACCTACAGGGTCGGAACGCCATATGGTGATTACTGAATCAAGGGAGGAACTCGATGGGAATTGGGACCAAGCGGAAGAGGAGGGTACGAACGTTGGGCCGTAAGCTTGCACCTCCGGCGAGGTGGACTTGGAGGATGACGTGTTTGCAGAGGAACCGGAAGATGTGGCTCCGAGCAACGAGACTCCGATGGTCTGGCGCCTGTCTGCGCGATATTACTCGACCAGGGCTGTCAACTTCTTCGATATGCACAAGCACTTCATGGATGTGTGGAAGATCCGGGGTACAATGAGTTTCGCTCCTTTGAAAGACAACTTCTTCATGATCACTTTCACGGCAGAGGGAGATTACAAATTTGTGGCGTGCGGCGGTCCTTGTATCAAGAAGGGAGTGGCATGTCTGATTGCACCTTTCATAGAGGGTGCTCGGCCATCAGAAACCGTCCTGGATTTCATCCCTATTTGGGTCCGTTTCTACGACGCACCGTGGAACAAACAGACTCTGGCATACGGAACTTTTGTCGGATCGAAACTGGGACATGTGGAAGAGGTGGATGTGGATCCGGCGGGGCTTGAGTTCAATGATTATCTGAGAGTTCGCATTATACTGCCGCTGAACAAATGGTTGCAGAATCGCTTCACTACAGCTGCAAAGGGGAAGACTGGGAGGATAATCTATCCCTTACGGTATGAACGTGTGCCACACTTTTGCTTCCATTGTGGATTCATAGGTCATGATAAGGATGAGTGTGAAAATAAAATACGCGGTACTCCTTCCCTCCACTATGATGCTTCCCTCAGGTGCTCGCCCAAAAGGAAGTTTGAACGTCGGATGATTTCCGCGACAGCTAATCCTGCAGCCAAGAAGGCTCTGGTCTTTAACACACCAACTGGGAGTGTCAACTCCACATCGTCCCTGGGCAGACCGAGTGTCAACGCAACGGCACCCGCACAGTTTGGAAACAGTACGACAGACATACCAGAAGCGGTTGATTCACGAGACGACTTTGAAGAGCAGATTTTCAGAACAACGGAGGAGGTGGCACAGTCACTGGCAAGGACAGTTAAAAGCATGCAACTGAATCTTGGCGTCGATTTAAATAAAGCTAACTCACGCGAGGGCTCTCAGACAGACAAGCGCCAAACTGATCAGGACTCACAACCTGAGTGTGACCCAGCTATGCCACCTCTTGAAGACGACTCTGGAGATGACGCTGCACCTAGAGGAAGTGATATGATCCCTCCCATATGCAACATCTCGCATACATCCACATCCCTGAGCAGTATTGCAGATACTACCATGGTGGCTGCGGATTCAGACTTAGGGAAGAGAGGTGCAGAAGGGGAGGCCAAAGGAAACCATCTTGAACTATCATTAGTACTAAACTATACAAGCAAGAAGAGAGGGATCCTACGGAAGGGCAAGACATGGAACGAGGAAACTCATGCACGTGAAGAAGAAGACAAGGACGCAGCGGCTGAGTGCGGTGGGAAGAAGAACAAGGAAGCAACCGGTCATGGGGCTTCCAGTACATGGACGAGACCAAATGTGTGGTCTTGTCAGCAGCAATGAATTGCTTTTCGCTCAACTGTCGAGGTTCCGGGAATGCCCCAACAGGTAGAGAGCTTGCAAGTATTTCCCTAGTTTGGAGTCCTCGTTTGCTTTTTCTGTATGAAACTAGACAAAATTAGAATAAATTTAGGCGTCTTCGTAATAGGTTAGGTCTGAAAGGTTTTGTAGGGGTGAGTAGTGACGGCTTAAGTGGAGGTTTAGCTTTATTTTGGTATGAAAGTATCACTGTCGAAATTCAAGAAATAAATGAGAGGTATATTGATGCGTATGTCCGTGCTTCTCCCCATGATCCCCAACGGCGAATTACTTGTGTGTATGGGGAACCGAGGGTGGAAAATAGACACCGCATGTGGGATGCTCTCCGAAGGTTGAAAGCACATTCAAACCTCCCATGGCTGGTTATGGGCGATTTTAATGAAACTCTCTGGCAGGAGGAACACCTGTCACAAACACCGCGTTCTGTTAGACAAATAGAGGCTTTTAGAGCGGTGTTGTCTGATTGTAACCTTGTTGATCTTGGTTTTGCAGGGGTCCCATACACCTATGAAAACAAACGGATAGGAGCTGCAAACGTGAAGGTTAGGTTGGACCGAGCTGTGGCATGTCCTAGATGGCAGGACCTTTTCGCGGAGGCGAGCATCAAGCACCTCGTTACCTCTGTCTCGGATCATTGCCCTATTCTACTAACCATGGCACATGAGGAGCTACAAGTTAGACAGACGCCAAAACGCCTACCTGACCACATCCAAATGGCATGGAAGGAAGCAGGCCAGAAGAGGAACTTATCGGAAATTATAGAGGGATTGGACCACGTTATGGACAAACTTCAAGATTGGAGCCGTAAGAAATTTGGTAATATAATTCGAGAGTTGAAGAAGGCCTGAAAGGACCTCGAAGACATGCTAATTTTGAACTCTGACCAACATGCAATAAGGAGGGTGTCTGACCATTTAAATGAGCTCCTTTACCGAGAAGAAATGCTTTGACTTCAACTCCCTCGTGTCACTTGGCTGAAGGAGGGCGATCGTAATACTAAGTTTTTCCATCAGACTGCAAAGTGGGGAGCTAGGAGAAATAAAATAAAACAGCTGAAAGATGACCAAGGAGTCTGGCAAGATTTGCCAACTGACATGGAACGCATGGCAACGACATATTTTAAAGAACTCTTCACAAGCGATCTTTCTCTCAAATCTGATCAACTTGTTGCTATAATGCAGGAGAAAATAACCCCGGAAATGAATGGCATGTTTACTAAAGATTTCACGGATGATGAAATCAGTGATGCTCTCTTTCAAATCGGCCCTCTCAAAGCTCCAGGTGTAGATGAATTCCCTGCAAGATTTTACCAAAGGAATTGGGGGGGCACTTAAGGAGGAGGTAATTAACGCGGTTAAACTCTTCTTTGTTACTGGTAATATGCCGGATGGTGTGAATAACATAGCTATTGTCCTAATTCCGAAAAGTGAACAGCCTAGGACTCTTAAAGATTTTAGACACATTAGTCTCTGTACTGTGATTTACAAGGTCATTTCTAAATGCCTGGTTAATAGATTGAGGCCTATTTTGGGGAAATTTGTTTCAATCAACCAAAGTGCTTTTATTTCGGGAAGATTAATTACTGACAATGCCTTAGTTGCCTTTGAATGCCTTCACTACATTGAGCACAATAATAATCAGGACATGACCTTTTGTGGCTACAAACTTGATCTCTCGAAAGGTTATGATCGGGTGAACTGGGATTTTCTAAAGAAAGTGATGCAAAGGATTGGGTTCTTGTACCGTTGGGTGGACTGGATTATGTCACGCGTCACCTCAGTAGAATATAGTGTTTAATTAATGGGAGCCTCCTGGATTCATTTTCGCCTTCTCGGGGCCTCCGACAAGGTGATCCACTTTCACCCTTTTTGTTTTTGTTTGTTGCAGATGGTCTGCCGGCGCTGCTCCAACAGGAAGTCATGTTAAAGAACATTGTTCCATCGTCAGGCCCCGGAAGTATCACACCTACTATTTGCGGACAATAGTTTGCTCTTTTTCAAGGCTGAAGAAGACCAGACACAACGTATTCAAGTGATCTTGGAAACATATGCCAAAAGCACGGGGCAACTGATTAACCCAAACAAATGTTCTATCATGTTTTGGCCTGCTTGTCCACATGCTACTCGGGCACAAGTTAAGAGTGTGTTGCAAATCACTCAAGAAACATTTGAGACAAAATACCTTGGATTTCCTACCCTCGAGGGGCGGATGAACAAGGACAAACTCCAAAGTATTCAAGCGAGATTGGCAAAGTGCCTGGTGGAGTGGGATGACAATCATAAGTCACAAGCTGCGAAAGAAATCCTCATTAAGTCGGTGGCCCAGGCAATTCTGGTTTATGTGATGAGTGTGTTTAAACTTCCATTAGGTATTTGTGATGAACTTACAAACATGATGATAAGGTACTGTTGGGGAGCTGAAAATGGGAAGACCTGCTGGATTGCATGGGATATAATGCTTCGACCAAATAATTTCGGTGGTGTGGGGTTTAGGGATATGAGACTTTTCAACGAGGCCTTACTCGCCCGTCAAGCCTGGAGGTTAATCCAATACCCGGATACTCTCTGTGCACGTCTGTTGAGAGCAAAGTATTACCCAAATGGCTCTCTCATTGATACCGTTTCACTGGAAATGGCTCGTCCTCGTGGCACGCTATCGAGTACGGGCTGGAGTTGCTGAAGAAAGGGACCATTTGGCGCGTGGGAAATGGAACCAAAATTAGGATATGGCGTGATCCGTGGATCCCGGCAAATAGGTAATATAAACATATGTCTTCCCAGGGACGTCGTCGGTATCGGTGGGTGGCGGACTTCATTCAGCATGATGGTACATGGGATACTCAACGTCTGAAGCTATTTTTCAATGAGGAAGATATTACTAATATTCTGAAGATCAAAACCTCTAGCCGTCAGGAGGAGGACTTCATCGCGTGGCAACCCAACAAGAGAAGAAATTTCTCCGTGAAAAGCGCATACCAAATGGCTCTGCCGAGAAACATGCTCCAAAAAGACAGAGGTGCAACAAGCTCCAGGCCGAATGGTGAACGTCTGTGCTGGAAACTAATTTGGAACTGCCCAGTTCCGCCAAAAATGTGTTTGCTTGCTTGGAAGATTGGAAGGAACACGGTGGCGACAAAACAAAATCTGTGCAGAATGGGGATTACCTCAAATGACATCTGTGATATTTGTGGATTAGAAACAGAGGATACCTTCCATGCGTTTACTAGGTGCCCTCACGCACGGGCCCTATGGTCTGCAATGAAGGAAGATTGGAACCTGCCACCTGATGATATCATTAAGCCGTCTAGATCGGAATGGCGGATACAGGTCCTTGCCCAGTCGACAGTGGATCAGCAAGCGAAAACAATCTTGACGTTGTGGCGTATCTGGCATGCCCACAACGAAATGACACACGAGAAACCGTGCCCTCCCATCGAAGGTTCTCGTCGGTTCCTAGTCAGCTATCTTGACTCGCTACTGTGTCTAAAACAAACCCCAAGGATGGACATAACAAAAGGTAAGATGGTTATCAACCATAGTCAGGGTTTTTCGAAAAATGTTGAAGTGCAGGATGGGAGGAAAAAAGTCAGGAAAAGATGGCATCCCCGGAACCAGGTCTTACCAAACTCAATGTCGATGGATCCTTTGCCTTGGATGGTACTGTTGGGGCTGGTATGGTCCTACGTGACCAGAATAGAGAGCTCATTTTCACAGCCTGTCGAAAGATCGAGAACTATAATGATGCCACTGAATCTGAACTTTGTGCCATGGAGGAGGGTCTTCGCCTTGCCATGGTCTGGACGGTGAGTAGGATTATTGCCAAAATCGATTGCGCTGAGGTGGTCGAGCTGCTAAAGGAGGATGTGCCAAACAACTCCATCTACGTCTTCAGGGTCAATGCAATCCACGACCTCAACGCAGTGCCTCTAGCTGGCTATCGGAAGCACGATGTTTTCCATCTGGGACCTCATCGGGCCGCTCAGACCGCCGAGAGTTGTTTTCCCCAATCCTCGACACGCATCGTGGACCCTTGACAAGTATTCAGGACCCTCGACAAGCATCACTAGCCCTCGACAAGTCTCGTGCGGAGTTTGATAAGCCTCAAGGTATCAACTCGACAATCGACATGAATCCTCAACACCACCAATCAGCCGGTATCTACATCGACACTAGCCGCTGCCAGTTGTCGAGCGCTCCGACTACGTCAAGCTTACATCGACAAGAACCCTCGGGGCTCACCACCTCTCCGAAGTGCGACACAACCATGACAACCTAGGTTTACTTCAATATCTTCTTCCCCATGTGCGTAAAAAACTGAGCCGACCTCATGTCAAAGGTGTTACCCGAAAAGAATCGCAATCCAACTCGTGACTAATTCTTAGTTGCAATCTGACTTGGAAGTCCGGAAAAAACTCAGTTTTAACCCGACTTGCCACTAGAAAAAACTCAGTTGCGACCTAGCTTGCAACTAGACAAAATCCCAGTTGTAACCCGACTAGCAACTAATAGAAAAACTTAATTGCAACCCACATGCAACTGAAAAAATCTCAGTTGCAATCTAACTTGCAACTAGAGAAAACTCAGTTTTAAAACCACTTGAAACCAGAAAAAAAATATGTGTTGCAACCGGGCTTGCAACTCGGAAAACCTCAGTTGCGACCCTGCTTGCAACTAAAAAAATCTCAGTTGTAGCCTCACTTGCAACTAGGGAAAAAACTCGGTTGCAACCCACTTGCAACTAAAAAGAATCTCAATTGCAACCCGACTTGAAGTTGAGAAAACACCAGTTGTGACCCGACTTAAAACTGGGAGTAACTCAGTTGTGACCCCACTTGCAAGTGGAAAATATCTCAGTTGGAACCCGACTTGCAAATGGGAAAATATTAGTTGTGACCACACTTTCAACTGAAAAAATATCTGAGTTGCAACCCGATTTGCAACTAGGGAAAAACTCAGTTGCAAGTTGACTTGCAACTAGGAGGGATAAATCAGTTGCAACCCCACTAAATACTCACATGACATTATTAAAGAAACCAACTCTAGATAGATATAAAAATACACACACAAAGACTACGAGAAAAAATGTGAACTCGATTCATACAAAAAAAACGGGAACACGCCGGTAAGAGAAAAGCACCCCCAATAACCCACAAAGCCACTTATTGCCTTGATTAGAAAAAGTTGAAAGAGGAATCTCTCTACACATCCAACGAGTATGAAGTTGATTGAGTGCTAATTAGAAAAAGCCTTCGTAAAAAATCTCAGTTGCAGACCGACTTGCAACTGAAAAAAAAATTAAGTTGGAATCCCACGTGCAACTGAAAAAAAAATAGGTGCAACAGAAAAAAGTAAGTTGCAACCCCACTTGCAACTGAAAACAATCTGGGTTAAAAGCCGACTTGCAACCCTTACAACTTGAAAAAAAATCTTAGTTACAACCACACTTACAACTAAAAAATAAACTTAATTGTATAATCCAAGAAAACCCGGCAGATTTTTTTCAAGTTATAAGAAACCAAAACATAAGACAAAAAAACCCGGGGTAAATTGAAAAGAAAATCTTAGTTGCAACCACACTTACAACTTGAAAAAAAAAATCATTGCCACCTCTTCGTGCATGCGGGCCTGCTCGTGGACGAGCGCGGGCCACTCGGCTTTGGACGGGGTCGCCGGCGGGGGGGGGGGGGGGGGGGCAAGCGCAGCGATAATCCGGGCCCGTGCGGCGCCGACGTGGTTTCTGACCGGCCACATGACGGCGGGAGCAAAGACTGCGAGAATGATTCGGCACGGATCTGCTCTAATCGCTCGCCGGAGCAAAACCTAGGGAACGCGGCGGTGAGGAATTGCGGCGGAGGCGGAGAGGGGTAGATGAGGGTTCAACCCGAAATCTCCTCGGACCCCCTTCATATAGCGGTCGGTTGGGGAAACCTACGGGCCCCCGAGAACGCTTTTCAGGCCGGACGGCGTTTACAGGTTGTGTTCTGGCCCAAAACTTGTGTGGAGCCCGTAAACCCGCCGGAACTTTTCAGTTATGGGCTTTTTTAGTCATTGCTATTATGGAATTTTGTAGAATCCCTAATATTTCGTTGTTGTATTGCTTTGGCCCTTGTATGAGGTATATAAAGAGATACATGGTGGAGGTAGACTTGGAGTACAAGATTATATCTCTAAAACCTAGTCAAACTCCTACATGTATTCTAACATTCCCCCTCAGTCGTAGGGGGAGTGAAGCGGACACTTTCGACTGGATTTGAAGTCTTGCGGTTCCGTCGAAAGGCTAGCTCCCCTAGGGTTGTCATATTACAATCATTTGTATTGCTTTCCTACCAATCCTGAACTAACTATGACCCTTATAGTGAGCCTCGCTTTCCTCCTGTCCAACATCATCAATTGTCCATTCCGTCTGTTGGAGGAAAGTCTAAGGGAGTGCCCCAGCCAGCATGTTCCTAAATCGGCTTTGGAAATGCTGGTGTATAGACAGCGTGTCGGTTTACCCTAGAACAGGCATTCAGGGAAAATAGGTTTGTTGTTTTCATCGAGGAAGGCCAGAGATCCGGCCCTGGAGACTTGAAGACCCGGCTATTGGGTCTGTGAAAGGGTTCAATACATGGCGGGCACAACGGAGCTGCAGATCTGGCAGGGAGCTCCAGAACCGATCGGAACTAACCCGACCTCCCGGATGAATCGGCAAGGACTTGTGTTGTCGGTTCGTGCTAGGAATCCAACTACGGGCATTACCCGGATTCACCTGTAAAACCAGGAACTCGTCTGCTATATAAAGAAATTTCCTGGGACATAGAAACTAAGTTCTAGCGGATAGCGATAGTTCTCGAGACATCGGAAGTCGGAATCGCTCCTTGTAATCGAGACGTTGAATCACCAAGAAAAAAAAGAAGCAGGAGTAGGTTTTACTCTCTATAGAGGGGCCGAACCTGGTTAAACTCGCTTTTATCGTTCCCACCACCCTTTCGATACTTCTCTCAGAAGGTATGGCCTCACAATCTAGTTCTCGCATGAGGACAGTTTCCGTGACAACACCACGACAGTTGGCGTCCACCATGGGGCCAGCTCGCGGGAGCGTCGTTTTTTTGGAAGGAGCCCTACTAGGGATGGAGAAACTCGCGATCGGTCAGCTCTGGAGGAGCCGGCGTGGGAACTACTACAACCATGATACCTGGGGCCCGGCATTCGCTTTCGTCGAATCTGGATTCCGGGACCCCTTCAGTGGAATTCAAGGTTTCATCGGGTTTGTTGGAGGAACCGGCTCAAAGCCAGTTCATGAGTTAGACTCGGTTTCTGGAGAAGCCATAATCGTGCATTCATATGGAGAATCCTCGGTCGGGAACAATGACCTAGATGAAACAGGTTCAATCCACTAGCTCTTCGGAGACAGGTTAGGAGGAGACCTAGAAGAGGAACCGGAAAGCTCCCAGGAACTAGTTCAACACACGACCATCTACATGGCATGACATAATTGTCTCACTGAACTAAGGTATGATTCTAATGGAAATCTCATTCAGGTTGTGGTCAATACAGTTCTAGGAGCAAACGGGAGTACGGTTCAAGGAGGACCAGGAGCGTCAGGGTCGGGAACAGAAGAACCGGTAGTGCCACCTCCGTTCGTGCCAAGGCCTGAACTGATGGCAACAATGGATTCACTAAATGAACTACTCGCAACCCCAATCATAGCTGAGAATCTAGAGCAGCGTAACATGGAGATAGCGAGGCTTCGCCAGGAGATCTAGACGGAGGGAACCTATATAAACGAGGCGCGAACAAACGTCATGCAGGAGATCACCCGTATGGACGCAGAAGAAATTCATCTGGGTTTCCTCCAAAGAGAACTGGCTTCGGTACAACACATGCGTCACCAGACCTGGCTGAATGCCGGTTTTGGAGTAGGGCTTGGACCAACCAACCTCCAAAACCTTTTCCAGTCCCCGACAGGCACGCCAGGTTCCGCAAGACCACCGCCAGGAACAAGATCGGTTATGCCCCCGCTAGGAGCAGAGGCAAACCTGAATCCACCAGTTCAACCTGCGTTTCCAGCTGGTACTAAATCAACACGTGACCCCAATGCAGAATCCGGTTTATCAGCAACCTATCCTCCAGCAGCCCAAACGGTTCCACACACCTCAAGGTCACTTCAACAACCCAATTGATAATATCTAGGCAGCGACGAACAGTTTGGCGCAAATACCCGTTAATGCAAATAACCCGTTGGGAGTAGAAGCAAGGAAGGCTATCGAGATGTTATAAACTGCGGTTGTTCAGCATATGAATTACAGTAACCATGATAAGCTCCATTCAACACCTTACAACAACAGAAATTCATTGCCAAGAATCCACCATGGGAATTCACCAGTTCCAGCCGGTTTGAGTAATGCAAACCGGCAACAACCAGTTCAGCCGAAGCATGCAGTTTCACACGCCCCCGGAGTCATCAACATCGGGCATAGAGCGGCAGGAACTGAAAATAGGAATCTGGATTACGTATAGCCAACGGTGTCCCTACATCTACCGGGTCTCGAAGGATTGGAATTCAGTGTTTAGGATCATCAATCGGGAAAGAGAGAATCCCAGCCGACTTCAAGGGACCTCGCAAGGTTCCCAATTACACTGCATACAAGGAGCCAGCAAACTGGATAGAGAGCTATGAGATGGCAATGGGGATTTTGGAGGTTAGCGATGTTGTTTGTGACCGGTATTTGAGCATGATGCTTGAAGGTCCTGCAAAGTCCTGGTTGAAAAACTTGCCACCAAACTCAATCAACAACTGACAGGAGTTGAAGGGTCGGTTTATCAAAAAAAAGGAACTTGCAAGCTCCCAACTAGGATCGCGGATCTGGAAAACTGTGTTTAGAAAGAAGGAGAATCAACTCAGCACTTGTCACAGTGTGTTGTAGAAATTATCCACTCATCACTTTGTATTACAGCTCAGCAAGCGGTCATAGCCCAAGGAGGAACTGTAAATTTGACCCTCTGAGCCATAAACTGGGACGCATCAAGATATACGTCATGGATATGAGTGAACTGATGGATGCCATGACCAAGTATGTTGAGTCGTACAAAACAAAGGACGCAGATTCAGATGACGAAAAATCATGGAAAGGAAAGAAGAACGGAGGCAAGAGTAACCAGAACCCGAACAAGAGTAATGGGAATCATCAGAACCAGAATAATAAGAAGCGCAAGAATGGTGAAGGGACGTCAGACCTGGTGGCCAACACAAACACGTGATATAGAAACCAGCGCGAGAATAACAGTTTTGCTCAAGCTCAGCAGGCTTTGAAGGGTCCGTGCCCCCATAGCAAAACTTGGAGACCAACAAATCACTCTTGGGAGAACTATTTTATAATGTAAGGTTACATACCCAGTGGAAATTATAACTATGGACCTGGAGGTGGTAACTCAGGAAACCCAGGAGGGGGTTACTCAGGAACTGGAAATTCGGTACCTGAAAATCACGGTTCAGGTTATCAAAGCTCGGGCAACCAGGGGATGAACCAGGAAGGACCTCACCAAGGTGGACAATCCGGTTTTCAAAGCAATCCCAAACAACTTAGCCAAGGAAAGTATCATGTGTTCACAACCAGTTCATGCAGAAGGGACCAGAAAGGAGAGAAACACGCAGTTAACGCGGTGGCCTCTGCAGTGCCCAGGTGGCTAAACTAGTCAGAACAACCTATAACCTAGAGTTGAGCGGAGCACCCTCCTAGGGTTGATAATTCGAGAGGTGTTGCATTGGTTGTAGCTCCACAGGTCGATGGTTATAAACTGGATAAAGTGTTGGTTGGCGGAGGGAGCAACATAAACATATTATATTATGACACCTTCAAGAGGATGAACCTGCGGGAGAAACAACTTCAGCCATCATCAACTGTTTTTCACGGGATTGTCCCTGGTAAGTCGGCTCAGCCTATTGGGAGAATTTATCTTGAAGTTGCTTTTGGAACCATGGATAATTACATGTTTGAGATTCTGGCGTTCGAAGTTGTCAAGTTTAAAAGCCTATATGATGCACTGTTTGGACGACCAGCTTACGCAAAGTTCATGGCCAGACCCGGCTATGTCTATCTTAAACTGAAAATGCCAAGTCAAAAGGGGAATATTACGGTTAACGGAGACATAGATATAGATCTGGAATTTGAGAAAGGAAATGTGACTTACGCAGAATCAGCATGTGCAGAAGAAGAACTGAAGTTATACAAGCTCCAGGTTGATCCTGAGGATATGACCTCGCTCAAGAAGCCATCAACTCAGTGTAAACTGAAATTATCATCTCAGGATACTAAACTGGTAGATTTCACCCCAGACGACTCTACAAAACAGTTCAGCATGGGGGCTCATACGACGGACAAATAGGAAAGCGCGCTCATCAAGTTCCTCTGAGAGAATCGGGATATTTTTGCATGGAATCCCTCTGACATGTCTGGTGTTTCGAGGGAACTTGATGAGCATAGTTTAAATGTGGATCTTAAAGTAAAACCTATACAACAGTTCCTTTGTCGCTTCAGTGATGAGAGACGAAAGGCTATTGGAGAAGAAATAGTCCAGCTTCTAGCAGCTGGGTTTATTGTGGAAAAAATGGTTCTTGGAGGATGTGCATAGATTATACGGGTCTCAATAAGGCCTTCCCTAAGGACCCGTTTGCTTTACCTCGTATAGATCAGATCATCGAATCTACAGCTGGATGTGAACTGTTATCTTTCCTAGACGCTTATTCAGGTTATCCTCAGATCAAGATGAAAGAGGAAGATCAAGAGAACACCTCGTTCATCACACCCTTTAGCGCATTTTGCTACATATCCATGCCCTTCGGATTGAAAAACGCAAGAGCTACTTATCAGCGGTGCATTCAGAACTGTTTGGAAAAACAGATTGGGCGTAATGTGTACACTTATGTGAATGATATTGTTGTCAAATCTCAGAAGGTGATACTTTGATTTCAGATCTAGAAGAAACATTTGCGAGTTTACAGAACTACTTGATGAAGCTAAACCCGACAAAATGTGTGTTCGGAGTTCCAGCTAGAAAATTACTGGGTTTCATATTTTCTGTGAGAGGAATAAAAGCAAACCCGGAAAAAATCCATGCCATACATAACCTGAAAACCCCAGTTTGCCTAAAGGACGTCCAGAAACTGACAGGATGTGTTGCAGCTCTAAGCCGGTTTATAAGCAGACCTGGAGAAAAGGCCATACCTCTATATCGGCTCTTGAAGAAGACTGCCAATTTTTTTTGGAACCAAGAAGCTGATGATGCCCTGGAAGCCCTCAAGAAACAACTCTCAAATGCTCCAATACTAGCCGCACCTCAGAATAAAGAGCCTATGTTACTATACATTGTTGCGAACAACAGAACTGTTAGGGCGGTGGATCGTGGAGAGAAATCAAGAAGGAAAACAAGGCATGGTCTAGAGACCTGTTTATTACGTTAGTGAGGTCCTGACAGAATCAAAGCAAAGATACCCACATTGGCAGAAACTGGTTTTTGGCGTGTTCATGGCAAATCGTAAATTGAAACATTATTTCTAGGAACACCCCATCACAGTTGTCAGTTCTGCTCCTCTGTGAGACATTATCCAAACAGAGAGGCAACAGGTCGAGTTGCCAACTAGGCTATTGAGATGGGAACATATCACATCAAATATGAACCGAGAACTGCAATCAGTCTCAGGCACTAATCGAGTTTATAAATGACTAGCAAAAATGCCCGTGCGTTGCTACGGATTGGTTTTACTGAATATTATTATTTCTGATCCCCTAGCCCGAAATAAACAACCCAAGCACTCAACCCGACCAAACTATACCACCCACCGGAATAAAACTCTATTGATCGGTTCGTTTTGTTTTCTCCACCAACCCGTGAGAGAAGTACACCATCCTTCCATCCACACTCCAAAATCCGGTACTTCACGTGCCACCGGTGTATGGCTCCACTTCCCTTCCTCGAATTTATCGCGCGCAACACATGCTCGGCAAAACGCGGAAGAAGGTTACATATATCCGAGAAAGACAATGCTAATAACACAATGGTATTTCAAGTATATATTCATAGTATTAATCACAATGCGGATGTTCACAAAATACACACAACAAATAATGCAGTACTTCTTAAAAGGATGATGTAGTACTTGTCTAATTCTAATTATCGCCCGGAAGCTAACTATTGAATCTTGCAAGAGTAAACTAAGTGATACAGGAAACGCCGATTCTTGGGTTTGCTTACTAAACTATATCTGTAAGGGGTTGATTACAATTTTCAATACAAACTGTACCCAGATGTTTGCAATCACAATTTTAGCCTGCATTATGGTCCGTCATATATGCTATTGTATTGTCGTGTGATCAGAAATAGATCTTTGACCTTCCTGCACCAAGTCACAGCCAAGCCATGCAACCCCGAAAAAAAAATCTGCTCCTATCATAGGGTTGAACATATTTTATTGCAAATAGTAGGATGTCAACACAGTTATGGATTGACCAATCAGGCACATGGAGCATGTCTTTCCTTTCTTTCTCGTACTTGATCCCTGCATTAACATATGGCATTAGCCTCCAGCAGCCTTCTCAGACAGTGAAACTCAAGGTCTCAAGGACATGGACATCTCTGCAACAACGCATCACAACTTCACAAGAGGCGCCGAGATGCGATATGTACTGCACGTACGTCAATGGTCTCTGCGCTCCGAGAGTTCAATCTGATTGGTGTTCTCACCGCCAGCGCTGACCTGCTCATCACTGTCCCCATCGCGTGCGATCTCCTCGGCGTCGACAGCGCCGGCACGGGCCGGCCGGCCACCACGGACTATATTACCGTGTTGCTCTGGATGCACGCCTCACACCTAGCTGCGCTTGTCCTCACCTCGCCATCTCGGCGATACATGCTACCTGATGACCTCTGAGATCCTCCACCTGCCTTGTCAATGGCGATGGCCGCCTCGCTGCTTCCACACGCGCCTCGCGGTGGTTCCCCGATTTTTGGCGAGGGAAAAAAGAGACATGATGGACGAGATTTAACTTTTTTTTTTTTTGAGAATTTGGACGAGATTTAACTCAGCGTATGATCTGGACGAAGCACGACTTCGTATGCAGGGCCGCAGGCCAACTGTAAGTAGGCCGGTTTCTTTGGGCCAGCACGCAGGCTACAGGATGAGCGTGCCGAGGCCCAAGCGAACGACCGAGGAAGGCGAGCCACCCGACGGAAAATAGAAACGCTCACGGGGTGGACAGCGGTGGCCAACGTTATTTTCGTGCGAACCGTTATTCTCCACTTATTGGTGGCATTGGTGGGTAAATATTGACAACTATGAGAAAAATTTCAAAGACGTACAGCAAGAAGCCTTACTGCTTTTATTAGTAGGTAGACTAGACACAATTGCAAATTCCAGCAGAGAAACCTGACACCAAGTATTGGACCATGCATTTTGACGGGTCATGACAATTGGAAGGATCGGGAGTTGGCGCGGTCTTGACGTCCCCACGAGGTGATAAATTTCGATATGTTTTATATATCTTGTTCAAATGCACTAATAATGCAGCAGAATACGAGGCTTTACTCCATGGGCTTCGAATTGCAAAGGAACTGAGTATGACCAAGATTCGATGCCTAGAAGATTCAGACCTATTTCTCAGCAAGTCACAGGAATCTGGAAATCTAAAGACCTAGTTATGGTAGCTTACAGACGAGCAGTTACCCAGCTAGCAGGACATTTTCAAGGTTATCAAGTTGATCACATTGATTGACGGCTTAACAAAGCAGCTTATGCACTATCTCGTCTAGGGTCTACAAAACAGCAGGATCCACCTAATGTCTTTTTGGACGAGATTCATAGTCTATCGGTCAAAGTCCATACAGAGGAAGACCTGGCGAATCCAGATCCTGAATCAGAACCATTAGCTAAATTTCATTCAACACTAGAATGGACTGAACCGTATCTGGCTTATCTCACAAGAGGCGAGCTCCCACGAGAGGAAATCATCGCCCGTCAGATTATAAGACGATCAAAAGCATATAAAATCATCAAATGGTGGACCATATAAGCGAAGCACATCTTGAACTTTTCAAAGGTGCGTCTCTCCGGAATAGGGGTGTCAGATCTTAAACGAGATACACTTAGAAGATTGTGACCACCACGCGAGTTTCCGGTCATTGGTTGCTAAAGCGTTCAGACATGGATGTTCTGACTTACAGTAATGGCAGATGCAGAACAGATTGTATGAACTTGTGAGGGTTGCCAGAAGTATGCAAGACAGGAACATATGCCAGCTCAGGATTTCTGTCACATCCCAATTTTGGAATACCTGTTAACACAGTTGTTTTGCTAATTGCTTTACTAATAAAACTTGATTGTGTTTGTTTGTGTTTGTTTAAGTGCAACTAAACAAACTTAAAAAGGATAGCAAAGCAGTAAACTAAAAATATTCAACATATTGTTCCAATGATAAAAATATTCAACATATTGTTCCAATGACTTTGGCAATATTTTCTCAAGTAAATATTGATCAAAGAGTTTTACAAAACTATCTTATGAAACTCATACTTGTTCCAAGACCCAAATTAAGAAAGATGAAACACTTAATAAATTTCCATAGATGATTATCAGAAAAAGAGGCATTCTTAGATGCTTCACCAAAATATTATCAAATGTTTTTCCAACCTTGCAAGCTTAGAAACAAAGGTATTAGAGAGCATTGACTTGCTATCTCTAGTCATATAAATTTTTTGGCAAAACATTATTAAAGAAAAGCCAAATGCTTTATTAAATAGAAATTCCAATATTTCCAGAAACAGAAAACTAAAACAAGTTACTATTGGAAACTTTCCTCAAATGATTTGAAATTCATACCATTGCTTCCTTATATCAAATAAGGAACACACACAAGAGGAGACCAAGAATTGAATCCATTAAAGCCCTGAAAACATGGTTTTTCTCCACAGAAACATTTGGGATTTTGAACAAGTTTGTTCTATAAACTTTTTCCAAATGACATGAAATAAATACCACATTCTCTATATCATAAATGAGGATGAAAACCAAAAGGGCATAAGGTTTTGAATAATTTAAGTTGCCAAAAACCCCTGTTTTCTTGACAGCACCTTTTAGAAATTTGAACAAGTTTGTTCTATGAAGTAACTCAAAATGACTTGAATTTTCTACCACATAAGGAACACATTGACTAAGGAATGTGTGCCAAAAATTATCATTTTTGGAAGCTCCTAAGTAGGTTAATAAATTCAATGTCCATTTATGTCAGAATTCAAATTTGAACAACTTTGAACTACCAAGTTTATTCAATTGATCCAATTTTCACATATGTTGTGTATCTATACTAATAAGAATTTTGGGCAAAAGGATTTCAAATTATAACTTTGGTTGCCTAGGGAAAACATCCATTTTCTGAGAGTACAGGGACCTACTTGTAATTCTCCAGGGACCAAAATGTAATCCTAGTCACACCTTCTTCTTCCTCCTGTAGATGACGCAGCAGAGGGCATGGAGGCCCATGCTCCATTGCCTTCGAGTAGAAGGCTTCTAGTTGTATAAAACCGCCCAAGTGGCTGCTACCTGCCCCCTCTCTCTCCCTGGAAGTTCCTCTCTCCCTCTAGATATTTTTCTTCCCAACCCAAACCCTAGGCCGAAATGGCCGCCGTCGATTCGGCCGCTGCGGAGCTCGCCGCCGGCAGCCGTGTGCGCCATCAGCTCCGCCTTGACGTGCTGACCCTTGCTGCTGAAGGAATCATGGCGATTCGACTCGAGGAGGCCGCGCCATCCCGTTCCCTTCTCCGACCCCGACGGGCTCCGGCGAGGCATTCCGGCCGCCACGACCCTTCCCCGACCTCATCGAACAACCACGCACGTTTAGGGTGAGCATGCGAACGTCCCCGACCCTTTTTCCCCCTCCCTCGCTTCCGGAATTGCCGCCGCGCCGTGGACGCTCTCCGGCCGCCGCGCGTGGCCGTTGCCGCCGTCCTCCGGTGGCCTTCCAGGAAACGAGACCGTGCTTTTATGATTTCCCAAGTCGAGAGCAACACTTTGGTACCTTTTGTTTGTAAAACGGTGAACGAAATCGCGGTTTGGAACCTCGCCGGAGCTCTCCCGCCGGCGAGTGACGTCGCGATGACGCGCGCAGGGCGTCAGCGCCCTTGACCCGCGCGGGAGCAGGTCAAACCTGCCCGTGGGGCCTCGCTGTGCCCGCGTGGCCTACTGGCCCGCAGGTCAGCGGCTCGGGCTAGCTCTGGCCGCGGTGAGAGCAGATCTGGCCGGCCCTTTTACAGATCTGGCCCAACAACTTGGTTTTTCCTTTTAATTTTTGGACAGATTGATACCTGTTTACTTTTAGCTCCAAAAGGCAACTTAAAATATGAATTTGACCGAACCAAATTTAACAGTGGTACCTCAACTAATTCTAAACCATCTCCAAGTTGTAGATCTACATTTGGATGGATAGATTTGAAATGAAAAATGATTTGGCAACAGGTACCAGAAACACCAAAATGAGCACCATTTTAATTTCACAACTCAAAATGAAGTGAGGCCAATTGCATTGGAAAGCCCTTGAAATTTCCTAACAGTAGCATTTAACCTCGTTTCCAAATTCATTGTATTTTTGAAATGGCATGCAATTTGGTAAAACACCAGAGAGAACTTTGGTGATTTTTATAAATTAATTAAAGATGATTTTTGATGCAAACTCAACTGGATGGTCTTTTATATGTTTAGGGCTATCCAACCCTAGAAGGATTTAATTTTTAGAGCATCCTAAAAAATTTGGTGGACAGATCTTTAAAATGCATGTTTCTGCCATTTTGGCATTTTTAGATAATTAAATTGTGTGAGTTATTTTTGTGTTTCCATATTGTTTTCTAGCATGTACAAGTTGTGTGAACTTGTTTTCTAAGTGTTACTTAGCTATTTTAGCATGTTAGATTGTGTGGACTTGAGTGGAGAAGGAATATGATATTTGTTAGTAGCATATGTTTATCTCTAGTTAATATTTTGCATAGTATTTTTGAGTGATAAATGATGTGCAAACACTTGGATTGTTGTGTTGAGAATCTTAGATACAGCACCCTTTTGATACTTATATTTTGTTGTTATCACCTCTGCAAGATTGCATTTGAGTTGGTAGAAAAGCATGAGTAGCTTAATCATTACTATGAGAATGGTTATGGAAAAATTCCCTCAGGTGTGGAATTTTGACATAATCATTTGTGGTTTTGTGACCACATATTTTTGGGTTGTATCCATAGGTCCAGTAGCATTTTGGTAAGTTTGTTATGAGTACTTGACTCCTAGATTTTTCACTTGTGTGAAAACAATAGCATGAGTAGCATTGCCTTGCTTATTTTAGCACCCTATTATTTTCTGCTAGTATTGTTAATGCACTAGATGCTAGTTTAGTTTTTTGTTAATTTTTAGCAAGTGGACCAGAGGCATTGTGACCTCTTAATGCTTTGATATGCTAGTGGAACACCCACTGGTTTCATTGCATTTTAGGTGGAAACATTATTTCCCCCACACTAGATGTGTTTCTTTTATATATGTTTTGAGTAGATCTTTAAATGCTTTTTAGGCTTATTGCTAGATTAATTCTCATGAAACTAGTACCATTTAGGTACTGTTATTTTGGTTATAGCACCTCTAGATACTTGGTGCTTGTGTTTGAAATAGGTTTACAATGGAAAGGCTTAAGGACTAGATTTCACACTAGGATATTCATGTATGCTTTTTGTCTTGTTTTACCCTAGGGAAAAATATGAATCTTTGGTATGGAAACCAGAGGATGGAATGTCCTTGTGGCATTATTATCTTAGGGTTTTCACCTCTTATAGGTTTCCTCTTAAGTAGCATAAAAGCATGAGTAACACTTGGATGACTAGGAATTAATCTCCTCACATGTGTAGCATTTTAAGCATAGTTTTTCCTTGTTTCCTAGATATGCTTTTTATGTTATTTTGTGAAATCCAGTAGCATTTATGGTACTGGTTAGAGGAGTATTTTTCCTCTGCTAGCTTGCACACTTGTGCATAAAATTAACTAGTGTAGCCTAAACTAGTCTAGTATTTTTCCTAAATTTTCTACTAGTATGAGTAGGAGTTTTTGGAGGCTTGTTTGTTTGTTTTGAGCACTTTTATAAAAGTGACCAGAGGCTTATTAACCTCTTGGTGAGCATATTTGCTAGTGGAACACCCACTGGTATGTTTGCCTCATGGTGGAAAAATAGGTTTGACTTGTTGTCATGAACCTTTTTCACCACTTGAATATTTTAGCAAATTATGTGTGCTAGCCATAGAGATTGTTGTGGGAATTTTTAGACATCAAAATGTGTTTTATGTGACACCCTACTGTCTAGTAACATGTGCTTTACCCCACTGGTCCATGGTGTTCTTAACTAAAAATCATTGAAGTGGCCACACATAAACACTAGGAAAAAAAGCAGACTTTTCAACTATAGTTTTTATGCCAATTTTTCTTAAGGGAAAAATTGAGAACTTGGGTGGTACTTCTTGATTGCTTGCTGTATGTATTACTTGTAGCCTTGTTTGTCTTGTTTGGTTCTGAATGTGTGTCCTTTATTCTTTTTACGACGTTAGAAAACGAAGAGGAAGGAAGTGTCGGGAAGCTGTGGTTCAAGTTCCAGTCACTCCAACAACCAGGGACACAAAGAGATACCAGGCAAGCATCCTGATTGCTTGCTGATACAATACTTACCATTATATATCATGCATGTTTCACCTCTGAAGTTTTACAAAAAACTTGATTATCAAAACTATTTTTGATGTGGAAATTACTACTATACTATATATAGGTTACTATCATGCCAGTAGTTAAACTTGGTAATACCAAGCCCATAAGCCACCATATGGTATTTAATACCATCAAATATACTAGTCCCTAAGTGGACACTCTAAAATTGTGATTCTACGAAACAAAGGCTTTACGGAAAAACCCGGAGAAAAGGCGGATCCTTGTTCTCCGGAGGAATGTGGAAGTGGTCATTTTTGAGAAAGTGGTGTTTTCAAAAATGACACATAACCTAGTCTTCGCCGGACAACCTTTACCGTACTGCCACCCTACCCCAACATGGGCAAGGGGCTTAACTTGAAGTTTGTTCTTATTAGTGTGTGCTATCTCACTTGCTATAAGGGGCGTCGTACCCTCGAACCGAATGTCGTCAAAACTCCCAATGTTGAGGCATATAAAGTGTGGGATTAATTTTCCCTCCGGATGCATTCATTGAGGCTCCTGGCTAGGCAGGGTGGGACTTGATGCCGGGGAGAACAACCTCAATCGAGAGATAGGCTTATACTAGCTTGAACATAGTGGATGGTTATGATCAGATACCTGATGTTTACATACTGTTGTTACAGTCCGTGATTGTTTCACGGGAGGTGTACTGGATCTGGTGGATGTGTACACCTCTGCAGAGTATAACTTTTTCGAAGAAGCCGCGTCCTCGGATATGGACAGTTGAATGGCCATGTAGCTAGCATTGTGTCAATGTTTTCAAAAAGGAAGTTTTTGAAAAGGGAAAGTTTGGAAAGGAAGTATTGAACTTGTGAAGTTCGGAAAGGAATGGAAACTTATACCGTGGAGGTATCAGTGATGATGAAAAGCCAGATGATGTTATACAAAACCAAATGTTTTGCAAACAAAACCTTTTCTACTCTAAGCAAGAATTCTGGAAACTGATTCCAAGGAGTTTTTGCCAGGAGAAAATATTCTTTAACAAAGATTTTACAAAACCTCTTGTACTTGTGACACCGACAAGAGAAATAAAACTATATTATTTTCTTCTGAAGTATCTTCTTCAACGAAGATACAGATTAATCTGACTGCAACTGTGGTGTCATCATACATGAACACCATTGATAGTGAACCATATTTATAGCCTACCTATTCCACCATATAAGCATATTTGCATGTTGGTAAGTGACATGATGGATGTCTTGCTGAGTACATTCAAATGTACTCATTATGGTTTCGCCCCTGGTATCTACTTATCAGATTTGGAGAAGGAGCCTCCAAAGGATATCTATGAAGAGAAGTACGGAGTTGACGGCTTTGCGAACTAGGATCGTCTCCGGGTCAGCAGCCTGTAGGTTAAGGCGTGACTTGGGCTCATCTACGTTGTGTTTTTATTTGTCTTCCGCTGTGTTTGTTAAGTTGCCTGCCCTGCGTGGCAGATGTTTTAGTCTTGATCATGTGATCATTTGTGTAATACCTTTACGTATTCGAGTAATGGATGATGTTTTCTGTGTGCCAACTTTGTATGTTGTTCACGACTGATCTTTCTGGGATCGTGAATGTATGCATACGTAGGGTTTCAGACTGCCGGTCTGGGGTCCTCACAGAGTTGGTATCAGAGCCATCCTGACCTTAGGAGACCTTAGTTAGCATGGACGTCAGATAGGAAAGAAAAGTATTTTTGAGTAAAAACCTAGTTACAATCTAAATCATTTTTGTCTAAGGGAATTTTAGTATATTTTCCCTCCTTTTTATCTTTTCAAAAGATTCTGAATGCATATCAAGGGCGTCCTTGAACAGTGGTTCGAAGGGCGGGCCTTATAGAGTTAGTATCTCTCTCGGTTAAGAGTTTATTTCTTACTTGTTTGCAACTGCTCCGCTCTGTTTTTGAAACATCTCCCGTTTTTGAAGTTTTCTGCTCAGAAAATAGTTGGAGTTTCAAAAACAGATTGTTGCATAAAGTTTTATCAAAACTTTACTCCTATTATCTTGTTTCCATACAAAAGCTTTTATACTTGCCGATGTCCCGAGAGACCAAAATAATTGCCTAGCTCTACAGTGATGATGGTCAGCAGTAGATATAGTTCTTCAGCCACTTCTAGGATTTTGGATCATCCCCCGACGTAGCTCCAATGGAGCCTTGTTGGTGTGTTTTGGCTTGCTTATGTGTGTCCGTAGGACTTTGTGCTGTTGTGTGGTGTAGAATTTGGTTCATCTAGGCTTCTATATGTTTGTGGGGTGCTCAAATTTTGCAAATTTGTGATTGCCCCGCTCTTGTTTTTGAATCGCCGCCTGTTAAATTTTTGCAAGCAAAAATGTTTGTATAGCATTCAAAAACAAGAATTTGTTGCTTAGACTTATACTTGTTTTCGCTTCATAATGCGACCCGTCGTGAACCACCACCATCAATGAAAGCACCTTTCGGCCTAATAATAGAGGACCATCAAGCCACACGAGCTGCTAGCGTTGCTACCAATGCTGCACTCCAACATATAAAACTCCAACAACGACAACCCTCAAAAGAAAAAAAGGCGTGAAGAAAACCAACCAATACTGACCAAAAACCTCTATGTTTTGTCTGTTTGCAAAAGAAGTCACGAGAAAATAAGATGATGACCTATTCGTTTACTAGTCAATAGGATATCATGTGTATCTATTTTGGAAACCAAAACTTGGTAGACATTGTAGGTACTATGATATTCGGGGTTTAGAAATTAAGTGAACGATGAAATAGTTATGATAGATCTAAGAAACAACAGTTTTCCTGTTTTTGTTTCTTTGTGTGCTCTTGATTGAAATAAATTGTGTTTTATTCAATCTTGCTTCCTAACTTATATAGAGTTGTTAGGACTTGTTAATTATGTTGTTGTGTTACAATAAATCTACCCTAGAAAGTGTGTGCATGATTGAAAACTCGAGAAAAAAATGAATAGCATTTGTTACCTTCTAGTTTATTATTTGGATTGTTGAGTGGGCAAATCCTTATACATTTGTTGTACCTAGATTTTTGTTATGGTTATGATAGATCCAGTACCATTTTGGTACTGTTATTTATATGCTGTTATCTTCATTAACTTGCATGTGATCTTATAGCAAAGCATGAGTAACATTTGCTATTTTTCCAGTTTTTATTATTTGGAATTATTGTGAAAGCTAGATCTTTGTGTGAATGCTTTGATAAATGTTGTGCTATGTTTTCTTTGAGTCCAGTACCATTTAGGTACTGATATTTTGACGCTTGTACCTATGTTAGCTTGCATGTATTTTAATAAAGCAGCATGTGTAAGAATTGCTATCAATATGCACTAGTATTGCTTCACTAGATTAAATAGCCTTATATTTTTATCTTGTATGCAAAGTTTTTTTTTATGACTAATCAGAGGCTTAGTACCTATTTTTGCCTTGGTATTAGTAGGCCATAGCCCACTGGTCCCATTGCATTTTAGCTGAGGATAAAAATCCCCAACCATACACCTGTGTGAAAATAGCATGTTTCACTATGTGATTGATTTCTATTTTCCACCATGGAAAATATAATTGTTTCTTTTCACTTATGCAAATGAGAAGTTTATTTCTTATTAGTAAATACTAATATGTTTAGGTGTGATCCTTTTGTTAGCATAATATTCCTTAGGGGTATCATGTTAAGAAATGTTTCACTATCGTGTGCTGAAATTAAATTGTTCGCAAATAAAATAAATTCCTCTTGATTGGTAGATTGTTTGTGAATGATTTTAAATTGAGTGTATGGATGTTTGAAAAGGTTTAGATAACTTTTCACTAATTGCATAGCTACTGGTTGTGTGAATTATACCTTGCTTGTTTGCTAGAAATTGATTAAAGGAAAACAGAAATTGCTAGAATAAATTTCTGCATGTTTAATAGTTGTATCATGGGATTGTTTTGATGTTTGTGCTTACTAACATGAGTAATTTTTGTGTACTGTTATTAGGTACATTTATATTCATGACTTGCTTGTGTAAGTTTAAACATCATGATAGCATTGTTTGCTTCTCTAGAGATGAACTAGTTTCACCACTAAAAAATGGTGATTTTTGCTCTAGTATTACACTCTTTTTATTTTATGAGTATATGTGTTGATATAGCATGTTTTGGAAGTTATTACTTCTGTTATCATGCCATTAATTATTTAGTTGCATGTTCTATGGTTATAGAATATGATTATCTCTTATAGCATGCTGGTGTAGATTTTTCGTACTAGTGTGTTATTTGTGCAGTCCTGTTTTTCTTTATGCCTGTGTAATAGGAGTTTTACCTTGTGTAAGGATGGTGTTTTAGAGTATCCTTATGATTAGATTCATTGGTTTTTAGCTACTGGTTGTTTGCTAATTGTTCATGATTGATGGATTCCAAAACCTCTACTAAACAATAACCTAGTGAATAAATGGTCTATTCATCTGTGGTGTTGTTTGCTTGCTTATTGGATTTTGTTTAAATGTTTTACCTTAGCATGAGTTAATACTTGTGTTATGATTGTGCTTAAGAGTACCTTAGGAATCTAAAACATCCAACTAAAATCATGAACATAATAAGTGAGAGTTGCTTGTGGTGAGTAATATCCACTGCCATGGGTATTGTTCTGTCTGTTTGTTTTACCTTAGCAACCAAACCTTTGCACCCACAAGCTATATTTTAGCTTCTTATATACCGGGTTATGAGAGTGGTACACCACTCCATATGTGGTATGTAATATGTGGTATATAGCTAGGAACTCATGTAAAAAATTAACGGTATTTTTCCAGGTAGTTCTGCACTAACCTTAATTTTTGTTCAAACTAGGAAACAAAAGTTTTGGACCTAAAACAAGTACTGGTGTACTTCTTTTAATAGTGAATTCACTAATTTAGGGATGTACCCCACCTCCCAAGAAAAGTCAAAGGGGGGAAGCACCTGCACTCCAACACTAGCATTGTGTTGGTTGGCCCTCCCTTAGTCCTCGCTTGTGAATCTCGGGGACGAGATTCTTTTTAAGGGGGGAAGACCTGTCACATCCCAATTTTGGAATACCTGTTAACACAGTTGTTTTGCTAATTGCTTTACTAATAAAACTTGATTGTGTTTGTTTGTGTTTGTTTAAGTGCAACTAAACAAACTTAAAAAGGATAGCAAAGCAGTAAACTAAAAATATTCAACATATTGTTCCAATGATAAAAATATTCAACATATTGTTCCAATGACTTTGGCAATATTTTCTCAAGTAAATATTGATCAAAGAGTTTTACAAAACTATCTTATGAAACTCATACTTGTTCCAAGACCCAAATTAAGAAAGATGAAACACTTAATAAATTTCCATAGATGATTATCAGAAAAAGAGGCATTCTTAGATGCTTCACCAAAATATTATCAAATGTTTTTCCAACCTTGCAAGCTTAGAAACAAAGGTATTAGAGAGCATTGACTTGCTATCTCTAGTCATATAAATTTTTTGGCAAAACATTATTAAAGAAAAGCCAAATGCTTTATTAAATAGAAATTCCAATATTTCCAGAAACAGAAAACTAAAACAAGTTACTATTGGAAACTTTCCTCAAATGATTTGAAATTCATACCATTGCTTCCTTATATCAAATAAGGAACACACACAAGAGGAGACCAAGAATTGAATCCATTAAAGCCCTGAAAACATGGTTTTTCTCCACAGAAACATTTGGGATTTTGAACAAGTTTGTTCTATAAACTTTTTCCAAATGACATGAAATAAATACCACATTATCTATATCATAAATGAGGATGAAAACCAAAAGGGCATAAGGTTTTGAATAATTTAAGTTGCCAAAAACCCCTGTTTTCTTGACAGCACCTTTTAGAAATTTGAACAAGTTTGTTCTATGAAGTAACTCAAAATGACTTGAATTTTCTACCACATAAGGAACACATTGACTAAGGAATGTGTGCCAAAAATTATCATTTTTGGAAGCTCCTAAGTAGGTTAATAAATTCAATGTCCATTTATGTCAGAATTCAAATTTGAACAACTTTGAACTACCAAGTTTATTCAATTGATCCAATTTTCACATATGTTGTGTATCTATACTAATAAGAATTTTGGGCAAAAGGATTTCAAATTATAACTTTGGTTGCCTAGGGAAAACATCCATTTTCTGAGAGTACAGGGACCTACTTGTAATTCTCCAGGGACCAAAATGTAATCCTAGTCACACCTTCTTCTTCCTCCTGTAGATGACGCAGCAGAGGGCATGGAGGCCCATGCTCCATTGCCTTCGAGTAGAAGGCTTCTAGTTGTATAAAACCGCCCAAGTGGCTGCTACCTGCCCCCTCTCTCTCCCTGGAAGTTCCTCTCTCCCTCTAGATATTTTTCTTCCCAACCCAAACCCTAGGCCGAAATGGCCGCCGTCGATTCGGCCGCTGCGGAGCTCGCCGCCGGCAGCCGTGTGCGCCATCAGCTCCGCCTTGACGTGCTGACCCTTGCTGCTGAAGGAATCATGGCGATTCGACTCGAGGAGGCCGCGCCATCCCGTTCCCTTCTCCGACCCCGACGGGCTCCGGCGAGGCATTCCGGCCGCCACGACCCTTCCCCGACCTCATCGAACAACCACGCACGTTTAGGGTGAGCATGCGAACGTCCCCGACCCTTTTTCCCCCTCCCTCGCTTCCGGAATTGCCGCCGCGCCGTGGACGCTCTCCGGCCGCCGCGCGTGGCCGTTGCCGCCGTCCTCCGGTGGCCTTCCAGGAAACGAGACCGTGCTTTTATGATTTCCCAAGTCGAGAGCAACACTTTGGTACCTTTTGTTTGTAAAACGGTGAACGAAATCGCGGTTTGGAACCTCGCCGGAGCTCTCCCGCCGGCGAGTGACGTCGCGATGACGCGCGCAGGGCGTCAGCGCCCTTGACCCGCGCGGGAGCAGGTCAAACCTGCCCGTGGGGCCTCGCTGTGCCCGCGTGGCTGCCGCGTGGCCTACTGGCCCGCAGGTCAGCGGCTCGGGCTAGCTCTGGCCGCGGTGAGAGCAGATCTGGCCGGCCCTTTTACAGATCTGGCCCAACAACTTGGTTTTTCCTTTTAATTTTTGGACAGATTGATACCTGTTTACTTTTAGCTCCAAAAGGCAACTTAAAATATGAATTTGACCGAACCAAATTTAACAGTGGTACCTCAACTAATTCTAAACCATCTCCAAGTTGTAGATCTACATTTGGATGGATAGATTTGAAATGAAAAATGATTTGGCAACAGGTACCAGAAACACCAAAATGAGCACCATTTTAATTTCACAACTCAAAATGAAGTGAGGCCAATTGCATTGGAAAGCCCCTGAAATTTCCTAACAGTAGCATTTAACCTCGTTTCCAAATTCATTGTATTTTTGAAATGGCATGCAATTTGGTAAAACACCAGAGAGAACTTTGGTGATTTTTATAAATTAATTAAAGATGATTTTTGATGCAAACTCAACTGGATGGTCTTTTATATGTTTAGGGCTATCCAACCCTAGAAGGATTTAATTTTTAGAGCATCCTAAAAAATTTGGTGGACAGATCTTTAAAATGCATGTTTCTGCCATTTTGGCATTTTTAGATAATTAAATTGTGTGAGTTATTTTTGTGTTTCCATATTGTTTTCTAGCATGTACAAGTTGTGTGAACTTGTTTTCTAAGTGTTACTTAGCTATTTTAGCATGTTAGATTGTGTGGACTTGAGTGGAGAAGGAATATGATATTTGTTAGTAGCATATGTTTATCTCTAGTTAATATTTTGCATAGTATTTTTGAGTGATAAATGATGTGCAAACACTTGGATTGTTGTGTTGAGAATCTTAGATACAGCACCCTTTTGATACTTATATTTTGTTGTTATCACCTCTGCAAGATTGCATTTGAGTTGGTAGAAAAGCATGAGTAGCTTAATCATTACTATGAGAATGGTTATGGAAAAATTCCCTCAGGTGTGGAATTTTGACATAATCATTTGTGGTTTTGTGACCACATATTTTTGGGTTGTATCCATAGGTCCAGTAGCATTTTGGTAAGTTTGTTATGAGTACTTGACTCCTAGATTTTTCACTTGTGTGAAAACAATAGCATGAGTAGCATTGCCTTGCTTATTTTAGCACCCTATTATTTTCTGCTAGTATTGTTAATGCACTAGATGCTAGTTTAGTTTTTTGTTAATTTTTAGCAAGTGGACCAGAGGCATTGTGACCTCTTAATGCTTTGATATGCTAGTGGAACACCCACTGGTTTCATTGCATTTTAGGTGGAAACATTATTTCCCCCACACTAGATGTGTTTCTTTTATATATGTTTTGAGTAGATCTTTAAATGCTTTTTAGGCTTATTGCTAGATTAATTCTCATGAAACTAGTACCATTTAGGTACTGTTATTTTGGTTATAGCACCTCTAGATACTTGGTGCTTGTGTTTGAAATAGGTTTACAATGGAAAGGCTTAAGGACTAGATTTCACACTAGGATATTCATGTATGCTTTTTGTCTTGTTTTACCCTAGGGAAAAATATGAATCTTTGGTATGGAAACCAGAGGATGGAATGTCCTTGTGGCATTATTATCTTAGGGTTTTCACCTCTGATAGGTTTCCTCTTAAGTAGCATAAAAGCATGAGTAACACTTGGATGACTAGGAATTAATCTCCTCACATGTGTAGCATTTTAAGCATAGTTTTTCCTTGTTTCCTAGATATGCTTTTTATGTTATTTTGTGAAATCCAGTAGCATTTATGGTACTGGTTAGAGGAGTATTTTTCCTCTGCTAGCTTGCACACTTGTGCATAAAATTAACTAGTGTAGCCTAAACTAGTCTAGTATTTTTCCTAAATTTTCTACTAGTATGAGTAGGAGTTTTTGGAGGCTTGTTTGTTTGTTTTGAGCACTTTTATAAAAGTGACCAGAGGCTTATTAACCTCTTGGTGAGCATATTTGCTAGTGGAACACCCACTGGTATGTTTGCCTCATGGTGGAAAAATAGGTTTGACTTGTTGTCATGAACCTTTTTCACCACTTGAATATTTTAGCAAATTATGTGTGCTAGCCATAGAGATTGTTGTGGGAATTTTTAGACATCAAAATGTGTTTTATGTGACACCCTACTGTCTAGTAACATGTGCTTTACCCCACTGGTCCATGGTGTTCTTAACTAAAAATCATTGAAGTGGCCACACATAAACACTAGGAAAAAAAGCAGACTTTTCAACTATAGTTTTTATGCCAATTTTTCTTAAGGGAAAAATTGAGAACTTGGGTGGTACTTCTTGATTGCTTGCTGTATGTATTACTTGTAGCCTTGTTTGTCTTGTTTGGTTCTGAATGTGTGTCCTTTATTCTTTTTACGACGTTAGAAAACGAAGAGGAAGGAAGTGTCGGGAAGCTGTGGTTCAAGTTCCAGTCACTCCAACAACCAGGGACACAAAGAGATACCAGGCAAGCATCCTGATTGCTTGCTGATACAATACTTACCATTATATATCATGCATGTTTCACCTCTGAAGTTTTACAAAAAACTTGATTATCAAAACTATTTTTGATGTGGAAATTACTACTATACTATATATAGGTTACTATCATGCCAGTAGTTAAACTTGGTAATACCAAGCCCATAAGCCACCATATGGTATTTAATACCATCAAATATACTAGTCCCTAAGTGGACACTCTAAAATTGTGATTCTACGAAACAAAGGCTTTACGGAAAAACCCGGAGAAAAGGCGGATCCTTGTTCTCCGGAGGAATGTGGAAGTGGTCATTTTTGAGAAAGTGGTGTTTTCAAAAATGACACATAACCTAGTCTTCGCCGGACAACCTTTACCGTACTGCCACCCTACCCCAACATGGGCAAGGGGCTTAACTTGAAGTTTGTTCTTATTAGTGTGTGCTATCTCACTTGCTATAAGGGGCGTCGTACCCTCGAACCGAATGTCGTCAAAACTCCCAATGTTGAGGCATATAAAGTGTGGGATTAATTTTCCCTCCGGATGCATTCATTGAGGCTCCTGGCTAGGCAGGGTGGGACTTGATGCCGGGGAGAACAACCTCAATCGAGAGATAGGCTTATACTAGCTTGAACATAGTGGATGGTTATGATCAGATACCTGATGTTTACATACTGTTGTTACAGTCCGTGATTGTTTCACGGGAGGTGTACTGGATCTGGTGGATGTGTACACCTCTGCAGAGTATAACTTTTTCGAAGAAGCCGCGTCCTCGGATATGGACAGTTGAATGGCCATGTAGCTAGCATTGTGTCAATGTTTTCAAAAAGGAAGTTTTTGAAAAGGGAAAGTTTGGAAAGGAAGTATTGAACTTGTGAAGTTCGGAAAGGAATGGAAACTTATACCGTGGAGGTATCAGTGATGATGAAAAGCCAGATGATGTTATACAAAACCAAATGTTTTGCAAACAAAACCTTTTCTACTCTAAGCAAGAATTCTGGAAACTGATTCCAAGGAGTTTTTGCCAGGAGAAAATATTCTTTAACAAAGATTTTACAAAACCTCTTGTACTTGTGACACCGACAAGAGAAATAAAACTATATTATTTTCTTCTGAAGTATCTTCTTCAACGAAGATACAGATTAATCTGACTGCAACTGTGGTGTCATCATACATGAACACCATTGATAGTGAACCATATTTATAGCCTACCTATTCCACCATATAAGCATATTTGCATGTTGGTAAGTGACATGATGGATGTCTTGCTGAGTACATTCAAATGTACTCATTATGGTTTCGCCCCTGGTATCTACTTATCAGATTTGGAGAAGGAGCCTCCAAAGGATATCTATGAAGAGAAGTACGGAGTTGACGGCTTTGCGAACTAGGATCGTCTCCGGGTCAGCAGCCTGTAGGTTAAGGCGTGACTTGGGCTCATCTACGTTGTGTTTTTATTTGTCTTCCGCTGTGTTTGTTAAGTTGCCTGCCCTGCGTGGCAGATGTTTTAGTCTTGATCATGTGATCATTTGTGTAATACCTTTACGTATTCGAGTAATGGATGATGTTTTCTGTGTGCCAACTTTGTATGTTGTTCACGACTGATCTTTCTGGGATCGTGAATGTATGCATACGTAGGGTTTCAGACTGCCGGTCTGGGGTCCTCACAATTTCCGTATGGTTCCAATAACCTGGCCTTTCGCAGTTTGGGGGCTTGACATGGTTGGAACCTTCAAAATGGCATCAGGGAAAGTGGGTCACAACAGAAAAGTTCTTGAAGAACTGATTTTCAGATTTGGATATCCACACAGCATCATCGCAAACAATGGAACAAACTTGTCCGAGGGAGCAATACGTAAATTTTGTGAACTGGATCATATCAGGCTTGACCTTGCTTCAGTTTCACACCCGCAATCCAATGGACAGGCAGAACGGGCTAACCAAGAATTACTAAGAGGCATCAAACCCGGACTCTAGGTTCCCCTTGAGCGCACTGCTGATTGCTGGGTAGAAGAATTTTCTGTTGTGTTATGGAGCATACGGAGTACTCCCAATAGATCAACGGGTTACACACCGTTCTTTCTAATTTATGGTGCAGAAGCTGTATTGCCAAGTGATATTTGCCATGATTCAGCAAGAGTTTTTGCATATATGAAAACTAAAAATGAGATAGCTCGTCAGAACTAACTGGATGCATTGGAAGAAGCACGAGAACTCGCATCATCTAGATCAGCCATATATCAGCAAGACCTGCGTCGTTATCACAGTCGCAGTCAGAACTCGCAATTTCCAGGAAGGCGACTGATGTTGTGTGTTGTGATACCCCAAGAGGAGGGTGTGATGAGCATAGCGGTAGGAAATTCCCTTAGTTAAGAACCAAGGTTATCAATCCAGTAGGAGGAAGAGGATCTCAGGAAGGTTGATGCCACTGACGGTCGTGTTGGCGCTTCACCGATGTCAGCAACAACGTGGAACCTGCACACAACACAACCAAAATACTTTGTCCCAACAGTACAGTGAGGTTGTCAATATCACCGGTCTTGCTAAAAACAAAGATTAGACGTATAGTGTGGAAAATGATGTATGCTTGCAGTAAGTAAAGAAAGCAGGAAATTGTTGTGGTTTGTTTAACAGTGTGGAAAATGGACCGGGGTTCATAGGTTCACTAGTGGTGTCTCTCCATAAAAGATAGCATGCTGGGTGAACAAATTACAGCTGGGCAATTGACAAATAGAGGTCGCAGCGTAGTGCACAATATAACATGATGATTACTATGATATTTAGTGCGGGCATTACAACAATATACATAGACCGACATCCATCTGCATCTATGACTAATAATCCACCCTCAGGTTACCATCCGAACCTCCTTAGGTATTAAGTTGCAAGCAACAGATAACTGCATTAAACAAAGTGTGTAATGTAAGCAATGATTATGCACGCGGGCACTCTCACCGCTATTTTCTCCCTAATGGCAACAACACATCCTCCCCCTTCACGTTTCTGTCACTCGAGCAAGGTGGTGAGGAGGCATGAACCCACTTTCGAGCATAAATACTCCCTCTTGGAGTCACTGGCAACTACTTGGCCAGAGCAACCACTAGCAACGGAAAGCATGCAAGATCACAAATAGCATATGCAAATAAAGACTATAATCAACTTGGCATAAGGTCAATATTCATCGGATCCCAGCAAACACATCATATAGAATTACATAAGATCAATCTCGATCATGATAGGCAGCTCACGAGAAATAAACATGGAGGCATATGAGGAGAAGACAACCATCTAGCTACAGCTACAAACCCGTAGTCCAAGGATGAACTACTCACGCATCACGGCAGGGTGCCGGAAACAGCTTCAGAACCCCCCTGATCTAGGGTTGACGGTGACAGCGGCTGCGGAACTTTTCGGGAATTTTTTATCGGGTCTTTAGGGTTTTCCATCCAGGAGGATTAAATAGGCGAAAGGGCAAAGGCGGTGGAGCTCCAGGGGCCCACACCCATAGCTGGTGCGGCCAGGGGGACCCGCGCCACCCTATGGTGTGGCCCCCATGGTGCCCGTCTTCGACTCCTCTTCGGTGTTCTGGATGCTTCCGGGGAAAATAGGCACTTCGGGCTTTGTGGGGCCCAATTCCGAGAATGTTTCCAGAACAACTTTTCTGAAACCATAAACAGCAGAAAAAAGGGAACTAGCACTTGGCATCTTGTTAATAGGTTAGTCCCGGAAAACGTATAAAAATGCTATAAATAAGGGAAAAACAAGTAGCAATTGACATAATATGACCATGGAGCATCAGAAATTATAGATACGTTGGAGACGTATCAAGCATCCCCAAGCTTAGTTACTACTCGTCCTCGAGTAGGTAAACGATAAAAGACAATAATTTCTGAGGTGTCATGCTACTAACATAAACTTGATCAATCTAATGTAAAAGGATATGCACGCTGAGATCATAGAACTTCAAACACAAACATGATAAATAAAACTTTAATAATAAAGCGTAGCAATTACTTTGCATCACGAATAGTATCTCAAATAAAGGATCATGAATAATAATTCAAAGAAAGGTAGACGTTTATTTCAGGCATAGAGAAAGCATGGCAAAGTGATATTTCGCTAGTCCTTAAAAGTGGGGCAAAATATAGATGCCAGGACACCTTCAAAGTTCATGAGGAAGACTAGAACAAATAATTTAAGAACAAATAATATCACATTATGAAATAATTATTGATGTTTATGGGACAAATGCACATAGAACTCAAGAATGGCAAAAATGCTCGCTCAACTGTGCATAAAGTTATAAGATGGAGACTCAACATAAAAGTAAAAGAAAGGCCCTTCGCAGAGGGAAGCAGGGATCACTCATGTGCTAGAGCTTTTAATTTTATTAAATAGAGGTATTAAAATTTTGACACTCCTCCCATCCATCTTTCACAAACCATGGCTAACCGAATCCTCGGGTGCCTGCCAACAATCACATACCGTGGAGGAGTGTCTATATTTTGGGAGATGTATGCTAATGTCAACGAATGGTAAACAGAAAATATAGTATGCCACAAGCCAATTGGATTCACAAGAGGGGCTCCCATGGTGAAGGACGCAACTAGTGTAGAAGGTAATCCCTCTTTCTCTTTTGTTTACACAATTATGCTTTGACTGGTAAATCTGGGGCAAAAATAGTGAAGAAAATTTGTTTGCATTAATTTGGGGCTGCGCACCCCGCTGCCAGCTCTACTATCATTTGGATAAGCGGATGAAGCCACTAGTCCAGGGTGTGAAATCAAATCAACAAGTGAGATAAAGATTCTCTATTGACGTCCTCACGAGCAAAAACAGGAACATAAAGCAGAAGTAATTTTTAAGGTTTTAAAGGTAACACATGAGCAATTTACTTGGAGTGGCAGTTAGATACCACATGTAGGTAGGTATGGTGGACACAATGGGAAAAACTTTGGCTTAAGGCAGTTTGGATACACGGGTAGAGCTCATACTCAGTACAGGTGGAGGCTAGCAAAAGACTAGGAGCGACAAATCAAGAGAGAATAAGAGCCATAATCATGCATAGCAACATAAGCATCATTAATTAAAACATTAAGCAGTATCACAAGTTCAAAAACTAAGTGGCCATGGAGGCTATTCATGACTGGTTTGTAGTCATGAACATGGTGTGAGCATGCGCCAAGTCAACCAAATAAAACATTCGAAAGAGAATACCATATATTGATGCTTTACTATGACAAGAACAACTCATGAATCTTTCAAGGCATATTAAACACTCTCAGCTATTTGAGCCTAATCATTCTACTCGATAACCACAAGGCTTTAAAACTAAAATAACATTTAGCATGGCATGAAAAAGTTCTAGCCACAGTCTATAGAAGCTTCGACTAGTACTGTTATAAATTCTACTTCAAGCAACAATTTTCTTCTCCCAACAAGCACCATACAAAACATGCTTTAACAAAAATAATCTTTATGATACAGCAAGCAAACATGAGAGTAATCACATAACACTACTAAAACTAACAGCTCTAATAAGAGATGCATGCAAAACAGGAGCTAAATAAATGCAGCAGCTAGAAAGAGATTACGAATACAATGTATTCTCATGAAAAAGCGGAGCGTGTCACTCTCCAATAAAAGAATGCTGGGGTCCAACAAAGCTTATTGAAAAAGTAAAAACAAACTGAAAGCAAAAAAAAGAAAACAAACTGAAAACAAAAATAAAAGACGCTCCAAGTAAAGCACATAAGATGCGACCGAATAAAAATATAGTTTCACTAGAAGTGACCTCATAATTTGTTGATGAAGAAGGGGATGCCTTGGGAATCCCAAACTTAGACACTTGAGACTTCTTGGTTTGCTGGGATGTACCACCGGGGCATCCCCAAGCTTAGGCTTTTCACTCTTCTTGATCACATCATATCATCCTGTTCTCTTAACCCTTGAAAACTTCCTTCACACCAAAATTCTCACAATCTTCATTAGCAACGTTAGTGCAATTGAAATAATAAATTCACATGGTTCAGTTTCAACACAAGTCTAAAACTCAAAAATACATTAGCTACTGTCAAAACTTCTTTTAAAACTCGTTTTCCCAAAAGAACACCAAAAGAAAGAGGTTAAGATGCAAATGCAATAAATGGCAGAAATGTGTCAAAACAGAACAGCAGGTAAAGATCGATTTTCTCAAAAATCTTCTGTTGCTCAAATAAAAAAGTGGTAAAATAAGAAAAGTTGAGTATATAACTCGGGATTAAGCACAAAACAACTCAGGTCATTTTGACTTTTCTGTGATTTTTTACGGAATTAACAGTGGACAACAGAAATCTGTTTCCTGCGCAGAGATCCGATATATAGTCTCAACTTTCCACTAGAGGATTTACTTGGTTCAACAAAAACTCAAAAGAAAAGATACAGCGGGGTTGCTAAGGAAATAGAAAACACCCAGGTGCGAAGCACACCAAAGAAAACGAAAGAAAATGGGTTGAAAACAGCAAAATAAAACGGGTTGTCTCCCGGTAGCGCTTTTATTTAACGCCTTTCAGCTAGGCATAAAAGGGCAACTCAAGTATTTTCAAGTGAAGAAGCATCAACATTGTTACGAAGCGTGCGTTTACCTTTCTTAACCTTATTCTTTTTAGGGAACTTATGGTCCAAGCATGATTTGGAGATGAAAGTCATGGTACCTTTTCCCATATCAATAGTTGCTCCTAAGAGCTTCAACATAGATCTTCCAAGGGTAATTTGTCCTCCTTCTGCACATTCAATAATAAGATAATCAGTGGAGACTGTTTTTCCTAGGAGTTTTGTAAACACTCCCTTAGCTATCCCAATGGGAAATATAGTGGTGTTATTAATGAGAGGAATTTCTTCTCCTCCATCAGCTAGCCCCCAAAGGTTCAAAGATTCATAAATTTACTTAGGCATAAGACAAGATTCATACATGATATCACAACGAGCATGAAATGTTTCACCCTTTATAACAACTTTAACCAAAGGGATCATATTTGTTGATTCAAAATTTATTGGGACATGATCAAGATGTTCACGAATTTGGCTATATCCCTCTTTTAAGATAGAAATATGTGACTCAAGAGTATTTAATCTAGCATAAATATTTGCAAATGCTTTATCAGAACTACCGGGTAAGCTGTAGGTTGCAATTAATTTTCTTATAGCATTGAAAGCTTGATCTTTATCACAATTAAGGAAATCACCTCCTACCACAGTATCCAAAGCATATATAGAACAAAGAACAAGACCAAAGTAAAAGCTACGAAGAAATAGATTTAGAGTCATTTTAGGTTCAATTTTGCAATAGGAATCAAAAGCTTTAGACCAAGCTTCTTTGAAGTTCTCATCATTCCCTTGAAAGTAAAGATTGTTTCTTCTAGGGACATAATGACAGGAACAAAACTGGACATAAAAGCAAGCAAATAAATAACAACTATGAAGTAAACTAATTTTTTTGCGTTTTTAATATAGAAAAGAAAAACAAGAAAAAAAATAAAAACAAGACAATAAACAAAATAAAGAGGTTGAGAGTGAGAGACTCCCCTTGCCAGAAGACTTCTTCCTCCCCGGAAACGGTGCCAGAAATTTCCTTTATGTTGTGTGTTGGGATACCCCAAGAGGAGGGTGTGATGAGCACAGCGGTAGGAAATTCCCCTTAGTTAAGAACCAAGGTTATCACTCCAGTAGGAGGAAGAGGATCTCAGGACGGTTGATGCCACTGACAGTGGTGCTGGCGCTTGATGTCTATGCACGCTTATATTCTTGTAGACAATGTTGGGCCTCCAAGTGCAGTGGTTTGTAGAACAGCAACAAGTTCCCTTAAGTGGATCACCCAAGGTTTATCGAACTCAGGGAGGTAGAGGTCAAAGATATCTCTCTCAAGCAACCCTGCAATCAAGATACAAGAAGTCTCTTGTGTCCCCAACACACCCAATATACTTTTCAGGTATATAGGTGCACTAGTTCGGCGAAGAGAGTAAAATGCAAGTAATATGGATGATAATAAGTGATAATAGCAATCTGAAGTAAAAATGACAGCAAGCAAACATGTAGCAGAACAGGCGGAAAACGGTGTTTCAATGCTTGGAAATAAGGACTAGGGCTCCTACTTTCACTACTGGACACTCTCAACAATGAAAACATAATTGAATGCATAAATATCATTTATACACTATGCTACTCTGAACCACTCTCCGATTGAATAACAAACACCAATCATTGCGTAGGGCTGTAACAACACTCCTCAGAGTAAGCACTTTCCCAACCAAGTAACCCCCATGCTATCACCATGGGACCCAGATGGTTCCACGCAAACACCACAATTTCATAGGGTTATCCAACACAAAATATACATATAATGGTAAACCACACGGGTGCACACACTGTCACCTTTACACCGTGATCAAAGTGTCTACAGAGATCTCATAACAAAACCACTTGAGTAGCATAATAGATGAAGAATAATATCTATGAATTCAACTAGATTACAAAGCTCACGATCACATATAGATCACACCATGGGAGAGAGAGAGATGAACCACATAGCTACCGTAGATCCCTTAGCATTGGGGGAGAACTACTCCCTCCTCATCATAGGATACAGCAACGACAATGGTGATGGCGGTGGAGTAGATGGAGATGGCTTCCGGGGGGCACTTCCCTGTCCCGGCAGGGTGCCAGAACAGAGATCTGTCCCCCAAAACTTTTCGGCGGCGGAGATACAGATGTATTTTGTGGAAAAGGTCGATTCTTTTAGGGTTTATGCCTCGAGGAGTATATATAGGCGAAAGGGTGATGTCGGGGGGTGGCCAGGGGGCCCACACCCCTAGGTAGCGCGGCTAGGGGGACCCACGCCACCCCATGGTGTGGCCACCCTGTGGCCCCCCTCCGGGGCTCTTCGGGACTTCTGGAAGCTTCCGGGACTTCTAAGACTTCTGGCTTTCGAATTTTCCAATTCCGAGAATATTTCCAGAACAACTTTTCTGAAACTAAAAACAGCAGAAAACATTGAACTGGCTCTGTGGCATCTTGTTAATAGGTTAGTCCCGGAAAACGTGTAAAAAATGCTATAAATAAGGGATAAAACATGTAGCAATTGGCATAATATCATCATGGAGCATCAGAAATTATAGATACGTTGGAGACGTATCAAGCATCCCCAAGCTTAGTTCCTACTCGTCCTCAAGTAAGTAAACGATAAAACAATAATTTCTGAGGTGACATGCTACTAACATAATCTTGATCATAAAAATGTAAAGGCATATGTAAGCTGAGATCATAGAACTTCAAACACAAACATGATAAATAGGACTTTAATAATAAATCAAAACAATCATTTTTCATCATGAAGAGTATATCAAATAAAGGATCGCGAATAATAATGCAAATAAAGATAAACGTTTGTTTCAGGTATAGAGAAAGCATGGCAAAGTGATATTTCGCTAGTCCTTAAGAGTGGGGCAAAACATAAATGCCAGGACACCTTCAAAGTTCATGAGGAAGACTAGAGCAAATAATATAAGAACAAATGATATCACATCATGAATTAATTATTGATGTTTATGGGAAAATGCACGTAGAACTAAGAATGGCAAAAATGCTCTCTCAACTGTGCATAAAGTTAGAAGATGGAGACTCAACATAAAAGTAAAAGAAAGGCCCTTTGCGGAGGGAAGCAGGGATCACTCATGTGCTAGAGATTTTTATTTTATTAAACAGAGGTATTAAAAGTTTGACACTCCTCCCATCCATCTTTCACAAAGCATGGCTAACCGAATCCTCGGGTGCCTGCCAACAATGATATACCGTGGAGGAGTGTCTATATTTTGGGAGATGTATGCTAATGTCAACGAATGGTAAACAAAAAATACAGTACATCACAAGCCAACTGGATTCACAAGAGAATCTCCCATGTGAAGGACGCATCTGGGTAGAAGGTCATCCCTCTTTCTCTTTTGTTTACACAATTATGCTTTGACTGATAAATCAGGGGCAAAAATAGTGAAGAGATTTTGTGTGTATTAATTCGGGGCTGGGCACCCCGCTGCCAGCTCTTCTATTATTTGGATGAGAAGATGAAGCCACTAGTCCAGGGTGTGAATTCCAATCAATAAGTGAGATAAAGATTCTCCATTGACGTCCTCATAAGCAAAAACGGGAACATAAAGCAGGAGTAATTTTGAAGGTTTTAAAGGTAACACATGAGCAATTTACTTGGAGTGGAAGTTAAATACAACATGTAGGTAGGTATGGTGGACACAATGGGAAAAACTTTGGTTTAAGGGAGTTGGATGCACGATTAGAGCTCATACTCAGTACAGGTGGAGGCTAGGAAAAGACTAGGAGCGACAAATCAAGAGAGCATAAGAGCCATAATCATGTATAGCGACATAAACATCATTAATTAAAGAATAAGCGGTATCATAGTTCAAAAACTAAGTGGTCATGGAGGCTATTCATGACTTTTTTATAGTCATAAACATGGTGTGAGCATGCGCCAAGTTAACCAAATAAAACATTCGAAAGAGAATACCATAAATTTATGCTTCCTTATGACAAGAACAACTCATGAATCTTTCAATGACATATTAAACTCTCTCAGCTATTTGAGGCTATTCATACTAATAAACATCACAAGGCTTTAGAACGAAAATAACATTTAGCATGGCATGAAAAAGTTCTAGCAACAGTCTAAACAAGCTTCTACTTGCACTGTTATAAATTCTACTTTAAACAGCAGTTTCTTCTCCCAACAAGCACCATACAAGATATGTTTTAACAAAAATACTCTACATGATACAGCAAGCAAACATCAGAGTACTCACATAAAAATACTAAAACTAACATCTCTGAATAAGAGATGCATGAAAACAAAGGCTAAACGCAGTACTAGCAAAAAGTGAACACTCACAGAACAATAAGAATGAAAACTAGAGTTTTCTAAGCAATGAAAACGGAGCGTGTCTCTATCCCACACAAGTATGATAATATCCTACCATAAACTACAGCAAAGGAAACTAAAAAAACTGAAAGCAAAAATAAAAGACGCTCCAAGTAAAGCACATAAGATGTGACCGAATAAAAATATAGTTTCACTAGAAGTGACCTGATAATTTGTTGATGAAGAAGGGGATGCCTTGGGCATCCCCAAGCTTAGACGCTTGAGTCTTCCTGGAATTTGCTGGGATGTACCACCGGGGCATCCCCAAGCTTAGGCTCTTCACTCTTCTTGATCACGTCATATCATCCTCTTCTCTTGACCCTTGAAAACTTCCTTCACACCAAACTTCTCACAATCTTCATTAGCAACGTTAGTGCAATCGAAATAGTAAATTCAAATGGTTCAGTTTCAACACAAGCCTAACACTCATAAACACATTATCTACTGTCACAACTTCTTTTAAAACTCTTTTTCCCAAAAGAACACCAAAAGAAAGGGATTAAGAGGCAAATGCAATTATTGGCAGAAATCTGTCAAAACAGAACACCAGGTAAAGATGATTTTTTTTAGAAAATCTTATGTTTCACAAATCAAAAAGTGGTCAACTAAGAAAATTTGCGTATACAACCCAGGATTACGCAGAAACAAACTTAGGTCATTTTGAATTTTCTGTGATTTTATACGGAATAAATAGTGGACAACAGACATCTGTTTCCTGCGCAGAAATCCGAAATATAGCTTCAACTTTCCACTAGAGACTTTACTTGGCTCAACAAAAACACAAAAGAAATGATACAGCAGGGTTTCTAAGGAAATAGACAACACCCAGGTGCAAAGCACACAAAAGAAAACGAAGGAAAACGGGTTGAAAACAGACAAATAAAAACGGCTTGTCTCCCGGTAGCGCTTTTCTTTAATGCCTTTCAGCTAGGCATAGTGATTTTTAAAAGATTCTCACATAAGAATAAGATTTCAGGCACAATAAGAGAGCATCAAGAAGCAAATATAAAAACACATTTAAGTCTAACCCACTTCCTATGAAAAATAATCTTGTAGAAAAACAAGTCAACGAAGCACAAAGTGACTAGCATAGGAAGACAAAATAAGTGCAACTTCAAAAATTTCAACATAAAGAGGGAAAACTTAATATTCTTGAGATGCATAAAACCATGTTTCCCTCTCTCATAATAACTTTTAGTAGCATCATTAATAAAATTAACAATATAGCTATCACATAAAACATTCTTATCACGAGCCACATGCATAAAAGAATTAATACTCTCCACATAAGCATAGTCATTCTTATTAATAGCAGTGGGAGCAAATTCAAAAAAATAGCTATCATTATTATTCTCATCACCATAATCATTAAATATAGGAGGCATATTGTAATCATAATTAATTTTTCCTCAATAGTAGGCGGACTAAAAATATCATATTCATCATTGTAAACAAGTGGAACTAGAATACCACCATCCTTATAATCATCATATATTGGAGGCAAGGTATCATCAAAGAAAATTTCCTCCTCAAAACTTGGGGAAATAAAAATATCATATTCATCATAACTATCTTCTCCAAGCTTATACTTTTCAATAGCATTAGCAATAATGGTGTTCAAAGAATTCATACTAATAACATTGCCATTAGTATGCAAATAAAGCTCCATAGCTTTTTTAATTTTCTCTTCAAACACTTCATGTCCTAACTCAAGATAAATATTATAAAGCTCTCTCATTTTTTTTGTTGTTTTCCATTTAAGCATAAAGATAAAAACAAGTAACAAGTAAAAATAAGCCTAACTAGTGAAAATAAAAACAAGAAACAAAAAGATATATTTGCAGAATCTGAAGGAAATAACTTCGAGCACTCACACCTGAGGATGTAAGTACCTTTTACCTTACCTCCCCGGCAACGGAGACAGAAAAGAGTTTGATGTGTATGCACGCTTCTATTCTTGTAGACAGTGTTGGGCCTCCAAGTGCAGAGGTTTGTAGAACAGCAGCAAGTTTCCCTTAAGTGGAACACCCAAGGTTTATCGAACTCAGGGAGGTAGAGGTCAAAGATATCCCTCTCAAGCAACCCTGCAATCAAGATACAAGAAGTCTCTTGTGTCCCCAACACACCCAATATACTTGTCAGGTATATAGGTGCACTAGTTCGGCAAAGAGAGAGTAAAATGCAAGTAATATGGATGGTAATAAGTGATAATAGCAATCTGAAGTAAAAATGGCAGCAAGAAAACATGTAGCAGAAGAGGCGGAAAACGGTGTTTCAATGCTTCGAAATAAGGCCCAGGGCTCCTACTTTCACTAGTGGACACTATCAACAATGAAAACATAATTGAATGCAGAAATATCATTTCTTCACTATGCTACTCCGAACCACTCTCCGGTCGAATAACAAAAACCAATCATTGCGTAGGGCTGTAACAGCACTCCTCAGAGTAAGCACTTTCCCAACCAAGTAACACCCATGCTATCACCATGGGACCCAGATGGTTCCACGCAAACACCAAAATTTCATAGGGTTATCCAACACAAAATATAAATATAATGGTAAACCACACAGTGCACACACTGTCACCTTTACACCGTGATCAAAGTGTCTACGGAGATCTCATAACAAAACCACTTGAGTAGCATAATAGATGAAGAATAATATTTATGAATTCAACTAGATTACAAATCTCACGATCACATATAGATCACACCATGGGAGAGAGATGAACCACATAGCTACGATAGAGCCCTCAGCCTCGGGGGAGAACTACTCCCTCCTCATCATAGGAGACAGCAACGGCAATGGAGATGGCGGTGGAGTCGATGGAGATGGCTTTCGGGGGCACTTCCCCATCCCGGCAGGGTGCCAGAACAGAGATCTGTCCCCCGAAACTTATCGGCGGCGGCGGCGGCGGAGGTACATATGTATTTTGTGGAAAAGGTCGATTCTTTTAGGGTTTATGCCTCGGGGAGTATATATAGGCGAAAGGGCAATGCCAAGGGGTGGCGAGGGGCCCACACCCCTAGGTGGTGCGGCCAGGGGGACCCGCGCCACCCCTTGGTGTGGCCACCCTATGGCCCCCCTCCGGGGCTCTTCGGGAGTTCTGGAAGCTTCCAGGACTTCTAAGACTTATGGCTTTCGAATTTTACAATTCCGAGAATATTTCCAGAACAACTTTTCTAAAACTAAAAACAGCAGAAAACAGGGAACTGGCTCTGTGGCATCTTGTTAATAGGTTAGTCCCGCAAAACGTGTAAAAATGCTATAAATAAGGGAGAAAAGATATATCAATTGGCATAATATCATCATGGAGCATCGGAAATTATAGATACGTTGGAGACGTATCAGCGCTTCACCGGTGTCAGCAACAACGTGGAACCTGCACACAACACAACCAAAATACTTTGTCGCAACAGTACAGTGAATGTGTCAATCTCACCAGTCTTGCTAAAAACAAAGATTAGACGTAAAGTGTGGAAAATGATGTATGCTTGCAGTAAGCAAAGAAAGCAGGAAATTGTTGTGGTTTGTTTAACAGTGTGGAAAATGGACCAGGGTTCATAGGTTCACTAGTGGTGTCTCTCCATAAAAGATAGCATGCTGGGTGAACAAATTACAGCTGGGCAATTGACAAATAGAGGTTGCACCGTAGTGCACAATATAACATGATTATTACTATGATATTTAGTGCGGGCATTACAACAATATACATAGACCGACATCCATCTGCATCTATGACTAATAATCTACCCTCAGGTTATCATCCGAACCCCCTTAGATATTAAGTTGCAAGCAACAAATAACTGCATTAAACAAAGTGTGTAATGTAAGCAATGATTATGCATGCGGGCACTCTCACCTTTTTTTCTCCCTAATGGCAACAGCACATCCTCCCCTTCACATTTCTGTCACTCGAGCAAGGTGGTGAGGAGGCATGAACCCACTATCGAGCATAAATACTTCCTCTTGGAGTCACTAGCAACTACTTGGCCAGAGCAACCACTAGCAACGGAAAGCATGCAAGATCACAAATAGCATATGCAAATAAATACTATAATCAACTTTGCATAAGGTCAATATTCATCGGATCTCAGCAAACACAACATATAGATTACATAAGATCAATCTCGATCATGATAGGCAGCTCACGAGATCTAAACATGGAGGCATATGAGGACAAGACAACCATCTAGCTACAACTACGAACCCGTAGTACAAGGATAAACTACTCACGCATCACTCCGGAGGCAGGCATGGTGATGTAGAAGCCTCCGGTGACGATCTCCACTCCGGCAGGGTGCCGGAAACAGCTTCAGAACCCCCCTGATCTAGGGTTGACGGGCGACGGCGGCTGCGGAACTTTTCGGGGATTTTTTATCAGGTCTTTAGGGTTTTCCATACGGGGGGTTAAATAGGCGAAAGGGCAAAGGCAGTGGAGCTCCAGGGGCCCCACACCCATAGCTGGCACGGCCAGGGGGACCCGCGCCACCCTATGGTGTGGCCCCCCTGGTGCCCGTCTTCGACTCCTCTTCTGTGTTCTAGATGGTTCCGGAGAAAATAGGCACTTCGGACTTTGTGGGGTCCAATTCCGAGAATGTTTCCAGAACAACTTTTCTGAAACCAAAAACAGCAAAAAACAGGGAACTGGCACTTGGCATCTTGTTAATAGGTTATTCCCGGAAAACGTATAAAAATGCTATAAATGAGGGAGAAAACAAGTAGCAATTGACATAATATGATCATGGAGCATCAGAAATTATAGATACGTTGGAGACGTATCAGCGACCTAGTTCTTTGCCTGATTTAAAAAAGAGATGGGACGCATAAACTGATCCCACCTTGGGAAGTACCGTTCGTGATAAGAAAAAAATTCACAACGGATCATACTACCTCATTGATATATGTGACGCTGGTAAGTCACGCACATCTGATGAAGAAATCCCAAGACCATGGAATATAGCTCTGTTATGCCCATACTACACATAGTATCATTGTAATCACTATGATCTTTTTATGACCAAGAGAATAAAGCTAGAAGGCCTTGAAATTCAGGTCACTATCATTTTACCAACTTATCACAGTTTGGAAGAGTCTTTATTTTTTACCATTGATTATAAGGTTGTTTGGGGGGCTAATGCCAAAATCTCAGTTCATATCCCTGAAACCAGGCATATGCCACAGTTTATTTCTTGGTTGAACTTGCCTGCCAGTCAGTGGTTACACGCAAATAGATTACCTAGATGTGTACCTAAAAAGTTAATCAGTTTATAGTCCTAAAAAGGAGATATTTTGACCCGGAACTTTTTCAGAGTTAAACACACTAGGATAACTCACGCGATAAACTGACTGTGCAAGAAATACAAAGATAAACCAAAGGGGCCATCAAAGCCAAGAAAATCTATTTTGAGAACTAGCAAAAGTTGAATAAAAAGATAACCTGGAAAATTTTGCTCGCAAAATCCCAGCTTATTACAAACCAAATTGTAGCATCAAGTGCACATACGCACAATCAAAATAAATAGGACTGGCAATAAAGGAGTTTATCTAGTCTATTACAAGCCCAACCGGCCGAATTTATTATCATGAACTGAAAGTTTTTCTATTTACACAAAAGACTTGCTCTTCTGTCGTGCAGAATCTGAAATGTCTAACCCAGCACATGCAGCGGCTATCGGATCCTAGACTTCACGGGTCTTGCCAGCATCATCATCATCTTTGGAAACATCACCAAGTCATGCCTCTCTGGCCGGTTCCTCCCCAGCCGAGTCAGAAACATACTTCCACTTCAGCAGAGCCAAGGCATCAGATACATCATCTGTCTCATACAAAGGACATGTGGGGGCTGAAACTGATGGAATTACAGTCTAGGGAGCAGCAGAAAAAGAAATCGTCGATTGAACTGAGAGCCATCCTTTCTGTGGAACTTGACGAACCACGGTCACAACCAGGGGCTGAAAGACGGTTTACGCTCCCATGAGGGGAAGAAACCGGCAAACAGTTCCTTCGGCTTCATCTTGTCAGCAATGGTGCAAGCCTGGAACCGGCACTCTTTCTCAATCTTGGAAAACTCCTTGTTCTCGTACTTGGAGCCATCAACCTTGAACTAAGGGAATCCTCCAATGAGCAGATCCGTTTTTAGTTCCGGATGATAAGCTTTGCCCGGAGACATAAACTTGACGGATCCTTGATGGCAGGCTGAAAACTTGTGCTCCTCAATCCATCGAGGCACGTTGGAGAGCTCGATAATGAAATCATGCAGCTTCTTGGGGACATTGTCCCAATTCCTCACAGCCTTGATACATTCACCTCCTCCAACATAAAGTTGCCAGATCAGGGTGAATATTTCCTTCAGCTTTAGATCAGGAAGCTGTGGATTATTGGAGTTTTTTCTCCCTGCAAAACATAGAAGAAACAGGTGAGAAAACCGGTTTATAAAATCAAGGTACAAAGGATAGTTGAACAGTTAACTGAAAGAAAACCGGCTTACCAAAAACGCTGCTGGTGATTTCACCCAACAGTTTCTTCAAGCTATCATAGCTGGTTTGAACTTCCTCCGGTTTCTGTTCTGCCTTTTCTGCCCTAGCAATGAGAAGATTCTACCTAGTTTCAAAGGCATGTTGTATCATGGACAGGTTCATAGTAGTAGATACACCAATTTTTTTTCCAGTTCCTTCTAGAGCTTCCTTGCCTCCTCAGTTTTTATGGCCTCCTGGGCAGCAGTTTCTTCAAGTTTACAATTTCCCTCTGAGAACCGGTTTCCATAACGTGCAAGGGTAAACATAATTATATTCAGTTTTGGAAATTAAAAGTTTACATATCAAGTCCACTTTATGACTACAAGAAAGTCCCAGGTTACTGCGGGCAAAGAAACCCCGATACTTGGGGACTATACTATTTCAGTTTAGGAATTAACATAAGAAAGTTTTAAAGTCCCGAATAGTTGTAGGATAGCCCCGCACTTGGGGGCTACATGACTTGAATTTTTACACAAAATATGCAAGGATAAGAACTAAGTCCCAGTCTATAGTTAACTTATAAATCGGCACTTGAGGGCTACAGTTTCATATCATTGTCAAAGGAAGGAATCTCCAAGTTTATCTTAAAATATAAACTAAGAGATTGGGGGATACAGGCTAGGTGCATATTTTAAAACAATTTTGACTCATATTTCTTCTTAAACATGGATATTATGTCATCTTCGCGGAGCCAGTTCTGGAAAAATTCTTAAGTCAGGAGTTGTAGTTCTTGCACCAGAAGCCGGTTTAACATCCTCCAGGACCTTGGATAGAACCTTGGAGGTACCAATGTGTTCTACGAACTGGGAAACGGTAATTTTAACTTCTTTGTCTTGTTCAAAAACATCAGGAACCGTTTGAACAACTTCCGGCTCCACGCTCATTTGCGTATCAGTAATAGAGTCTCCTGGGCTCTACAAAAGGAGAGTACAAGTTTATATAGCAACCAATGGAAAACACAAGTTCATGGCTAATTAATAAAGGAAATTTGGCTCACCTAGAGTTGATAGAAAAATCACTTTCAACGCTGAAGTGAGAAGACCCGGAGAGTGGAGAATCTATGTGATAGGAGAGGCTCAGTTCAGGACAGATCCTCCCCGCAAAGGGACGATATGCTGTAGGGGAATATGGAGGCCTCATAACCCGGCGAGGGGAAGGTTTATAAGGAAAACCTGCATCTAAATCACTCGATCCGGAACTCTGGCTCCTTCTCTTCTTGCTAGCCTCCTCACCATCATGTGTGTCCTTCAGAGTTGAGGATGGATTCAAAGGTGATTTTGAGAATTGAGATTGAGGCACTTTTGCAACTGCCTGCCGGGTCCTCTTCTTCGTCGCTGATGTTTCCTTCTCAACATCCACAGTGGAACCAGTGACTGGAGTGGTGGGGATGAGATCCCGCGCTTGCTGAACCGGCGTGTCCTGGGCTGATGCTCCTTGAACAGGGTCAAAACCATTTTCCTCCAGATCATCCTACGAACAACCGGCGTCAAGAAATAGATTATGTAGGTGACCAAGAGAATCAAGTTTAGAAACCTCTACATCTTTGTCGCCCTGCTCCAGAAAGCATCAGATAGCTGTAAACCGGAAAAATATTGGTTTGGGTACAATGATATTTCAGTTCATAAGGTAAAAGATAACAGTTCATTAGAAGAAACAGAATCAGTTACTAGAGGAGTCGGGTTCAGCGCGGAGAAAGCGGGGATACCCACATCATGGACCCTCTCCCTGTGCAAACCAACTAGGTTCTTAAGCATCTTTTTTATTCAGTTTTGGAGGGGATGTTGATTGAGTATCTCATCAAATCAATGGAAGAACCGGTGTACTGGTGAAAAGCCGGTTCCTAATGCTAGGAGGCTGGATATGCCAAGTCACCCAATTTTGACTGAGATCTAAACCGGTCAAGCCGTGAACAATCAGGGACTTGACGTGTTTGAGCAATGGAGTGAGTCTAGAATGGGATCCCTACTCAACAAAGTATTTTCATATTATCATCGAAAACCAGACGCTCGGCACGGTAACCCAACAAAGGAGGTTCGCCGGTTGGGGAACTATCTTTACAATAGAAATAAGATTTTTGCCATAACTTTGGGTGGCTAGCTAAGTTAATAGCCGGGTAAACTATATCATTGCGCCTCTGAAAAGAGACGCCCCCACTGCAGATCAAGGCACCACCAGTGGTTTCTGGGTGCTTGTTACAATAGAAGTACTCTAGAAATAAATCTAAGTTTGGTTCGATCTGAAGATAATCCCCAAAGAGAACTACAAAGTTACTGACGTTGATGACAAAGTTTGGAGGGATATCCTGGGGGTGTAACTCGTAATGTGCTAAGATACTACGGAAGAAACGAGACCCAGGAGGACGGAAACCCCAGGTCACGTGGTCAGCGAATACGATTACCTCGTCCAGCCCAGGAGTGGGCCTGATCTCGTTTCCGGCTGCGTGCTAGGATATGTTATGCGGAAGAAGCTGGTATTTTCCATCTCCTGAAGCCGGGCGTGCGCGATATCGGACTTGCACCAGTCCACGATCATTTTCTTCTTGTTCCTAGAGGAGGAACCGGCAAGATCTGTTGCTTTCTTCCTCTTACCACTTCCAGTGCCCTTGCTGGCCAAGGTCTTCTCCTTCATGGTCTCCCTAGAACCAGCGGCGAAGCTCTGGTGACGGTGGTGAAGCTCTGGCGGCGGTGGCGCTTGAGCTTGAATCAAGCTCCTGGGCGGCGCTGGAGGAGGAAGATGAAGTGGAACCGGTGGTACGGAATGGTTTAGGGTTACCCCCTGCCCACTATTTATAAGCGGGGGGTAAAACCCTAGAAGTTACCGTGGCATTTTTGTAAAAAAGACCTCGGAGACTATGCATTTCTAGAATGGACCTAAGTCAAACTAAAGAAATACGGAGATAAAATATCCCGGATTTGCACCATTAAACGTGTGGAGCAAATCACGGGATAAGCCAGGAAAAATTTGGTTCCTCGAATCCTGGGGATAGACTCGCAAACATAACTATCTGGATAGACAAAATCGTTTTAAACAGGTAAGTAAAGAGCGAAGAAAAAGGGAGATAAAATCTCCAACGGATTAAGATCAAGGCGCACAGAAGGAAATTGCCGGTTCACCATTCAAAGGTGTAGAATGTTGGAACGCGTAGAGATAAACGAAAAAAAAATTCTACGCGGTACTTCGAAGATCTAGCCGAGGTAGAAGGCCACGAGGATTACCACTTGATGCGCAAGTGCGGATTATCGATGCAGCGCGTCGATGCAGTGTAGTCCCACGATCCGATCCAGCCGATCCAATCCCACGAACGTCGAAGTGTTGAATGTACAACACCTCTGTCGGTATCCACACGTGCGAGGAGGAGCTCCGACGGCGGAATGCTAGGTCCGGTGCGACGGCTGGACTGAGTGGGGCTAGGGTTCCCAACACATGGGGGTGGAGTAACGTGCCCGCTGGGCAACCTGCGCCCCTCTTTATATAGGGAGTAGTAGTTGGCTTCACAATGATTGTGGCCCATTCTCTCTGTGAGTCCGACTCACAAAATCAGTCCATTTCCGGTTCGGGTCCAACCCGACCAATACACTTGCTCCCTCTCTTAAGTGTGCGACCCTGCAGGCTCATGACGACTTGGACACGATTGGAGTCCAACTCTCAGTCAATCAATCTGTAGCGGCTCCTAGCAGAACGTGCCGACTCCCAAGTGCCATAGAGTCATGACGACATACCTTCCAATGTGACTTTCATCTTAGTCCCCTTTTCCTCACGATATACCTTGTCAAACTATAAGCGAATTCGTCATCCCTTAATAGCTCAAGTCTCTTCTCGGTCCGTGATATATGATTCATCTGACTAACTCTTAGTCAATAGACCCAGTTAACACTTAACTGAGTCACGCATGGCCATGCTTCTGGAATCATATCACTAGAGAGGGCCCAGATAATATCTCTCCATTTGGAGGGGCAAAATCCCATCTTGATTATCCACATCACGCAGCTTACTTCTCATTTGACCCGAATGAACGGACAACGATGTCGCCTAGAGGAGGGTGAATATGCGATTAAAACTTTTCCGTTCAATGCTTGCTAGATGCGTAAATAAACTAGGTGTTTAAATTAACAAGCACACAACCTAAATATTCTAGGGTCAACTAGGTGCACCAAAAACTTATGCTAAGCAAGACAAGTAACAAGGTGATAGCAAGATATATAACTTCAAGCTCGAAGGCTACCATAATGTAAATTTCATAAGTAAAAAAGCTCGGGTATAGAAATAACCGAGGCACACGGAGACGATGATGTACTCCCGAGTTCCTCCCACAAGGGGAGTACGTCGCGTTGGAGGGGTGTGAGCTCGCCACAAGAGGTCTACTCAACGCCACAAAGGGCTCACCCTATTCTCCGATGAACCCCTCCACAAAGGCCTAGTTCACCTTCCACTATTGACAACCTTCAAACCCGAGGCACGCATCCACAACTTAATTGGAGGCTCTCGGTGTCACCACAATCTTGGGGCACACATCCACAACTCAATTGGAGGCTCCCAAGAACACCACAAGTCGTCTAGGGTCCAAGACCCAAGAGTAACAAGCTCACAAACTTTCAACTTCCACGAATGTCACGACCCCGGACCCAAAGATATACATACTGTTATGTGCTCCTAGCCATGGACTCACAAGGGCTTCAGGGTTACCAGCCCCGGCCGCAACAAACAACGGTAGGAAGACTGGATTCATCGGCACGTAGTCCGGATCCCCAGTCTACTACTCCTTGTATCCATGCTAGTCATAACCAACTATGCATATCAAAGCATCCACGAATCGAATGAAACTGAAGGAAACGGGACCAAAGCTATACAGAGATGCTATGTGTCCAGAAAGTGCAACAACAATCGAGGGTTACTGGGGTTACCTCGCCTCAGGCCGATCACATCGACAGGCGGGCTCGGACATGGATCATCGGCTCCACAACCCCTCGACTGCGACAACTATGCAGGCATAGCCAAAACTGTATAACAATAAGGTCAAAACCAACAACCGATCAAAGCAACACTCTAGACATTGAAATTGTATTAAACAGGTGTTACTAGAGTATAGCTTACAAGCAGAGGTCACATGACCCAACATTACATCAGACAACGGAAGGAAAATTATGTTGCTAATCAACAAGAACCAAAGAGGCCTAAGAGGACGCAACATAAGGCGACGTCCCAGCCCATAGATTCCAGGCTGCTACCTGGGAACCCCAATACTACTCGTCGATGTCCACGTTGAATCAACACTGAAGTGACGAACTCCACCTGCACCAAAATTAAGCAAACCTGAGTACGGGAGGTACTCAACAAGACTTAGTTAACCTATTATATATCTGCTGGTTTCAGAAAGGGTTTTATGAAGGTTGTTTTGCGTAAAGCAATCTTTGTTTTCCAAGTCGAGGAAGAATAGCACGTCTCATAGAATTTTTTCAAAACAGATGAGAAGCTCACTACTGTAATCATCATCTTTTAAAACCACCAATATCAATTCCCAGCATCTCACATGCTACAAGGATCACCCCTCTCGGCATCTCCGAGGAGGCACCCTTCAAACATTACCTCCATGCTTTGTCAACATCTTTTACGTCACGTTCAGGTTGTCTATGGTCTTTGCCTTCACCAAGTCGTCCTTAACCGTGGACACGGCTTTTCGAAAAGATTGCCCTGCGGGGATGTACACTTTACCCACACGTACCATCCGACTCTTAGCGCCACATGTACGTTCTTCCATGGAACGCGGCAGAGGGTGGCTGGCCACGACCTTTACCTTACCCGACCCTATCCACGAGTCAACCCAAGACAGGGCCACCCCGTCAACAGGGAGTTGGCCATTCTCCTGACGGCACCTGTCTCTGTGAGGCGGGGTCAAGATCCGTGTACGTCCATCACTTGGCCCCGGTCACGCCCTAGCGGAGCATTTTGTTTTCAAAACCGTTTAAAAGGTTTTATTTGCGGTGCCGAATGGAAATCTCAAACTACGTGACTCGTGGATCTGGCCAAACAAGTTAGTTGGTCGAGCGCGGTTACTTAGACCCCGCGTGTGGTTGCACGCTCAGTCTTGGCTTCCGCTCGAGACCGTAATCCTAGGGTTCGTGAGTACAGGACGAACAACCACTTCCCAAGTGGCCTCCCATACCAGCCTTAGTCAAGTTATCCACACAAAGCTCATCTCACCACGTCATCATATCATACTAGGTTATTGCATCTCTGATTCATCAACCGGATGGACCAGAGGTAACAAACATGTATGACTAAGCGAAGCATATATGAGGCTCTGGCGATGCGCACAAGCAAAACTATGGCGGCTAGGAGCAGTGGATCATGATATTGAGGCAATGCAGTATATAGGTGAACTATATCTAATAATATCAAATACTTTGGAATCGAATGCAAAGTACGAGATTCAAATGTTGTTTGAAAGCATATATGAGAAGATAAGAGGTTATGTTTGCCTTGGTTATAAGAAAACCAGATAAAGTCTTCTGGAATAAGTGCTTGACTTGTCGGTTAGGATCAAGTATTCGTCATTGGATTGCTGGCCTTCTCTTCGGAGTCACGTTCTACCGAGGGGGAACAAACACCGAAAAGAAGAATAACAATCAACACATGGCATCGATGCAATGCGCAATATGTATGCATGAGCAAATTAATGCACTTAACTAAAGCCCTAAACATGTTCGATGGGTTGCTAGGGTTAGTATGACAGATATGCATTTTTACTGAAATTAGCCCGAAATAGACCCCGGAGGCAATTCGGGTGATTATGAAAGTGAGTACCATTTTAGTTTCTCAAATGGTTTAAAAACACCATAAACAGGTTGCATTTGTCATTTTGAGCAATTTGGTATATAACTTTTAATTTTCCAATTTTATTGAATAAAAACTTATTTTTCTATTTTAAATGAATTAATTAACATTAAATAAATGCTCATTTTTGGACTTTCTCAAACATGATTGAAAACGACATATTTGGGTAGAGAATATTTTTATGATCAAAACCATACTTTTATTTTATTTTTCTGATTAATAAAACAATAGTTATTAATTAAACAATTTTATTCATTTTCTGGAATATAAGAAAAATATGAATTTGTGACGTCATAGTGACGTCACGCTGACATCAGCGGCAGAGATCATCTTCTCTGTTGAACTTCAATCGCGAGATTTACTGCGAATTGGCCGAAGCCGTTTGGTGCATTGGGTAGAGGTTTCGACGGCGAGTCGGAAGGTGGCGGCGCCGCCCCCTAACTGTCGCCGGAGAGGCGGCGGCACGTGGCCGCAGCGGCCATAGCCACGGTGACCGACGGCAGCGGTGAAAACAAGCGCGAGGAGAGGAAGGGTAGGGTCCACGGGGACCGTAGGCTCACCAGGAGCTCGAAGGCGGGGTCGGGGAAGCTCGCCAGGGCGGAAATCGACGGCGGCGACCGGAATTTCGACGGCGGCCGTGGAGGAACCGGCGGCGGAATTCGCACGGATTCGAGCCTTCCCGACTTGCGAGAGAGCTCGAGGAGGGAGAGCTGGGCACGGTGGAGCTTCAGGGACGGACGACGGGCCTCTAGGTGGTCCACAGCGACGGCGGCGACGGATCACGCCGAGGTCGATTTTTTTCCGGCTAGGGTTTCGTTTGGCAGGGAAGAGAGACAGAGAGGGAGGGCGACCTGGGGGTTCTGCGAGCTCGGCTCGATCCGGATGGCACCCTGGGGTTCTTCTGGTCGTCCATGTCGCGAGGAGGTAAGCAGGAGGTGGCGCTCGCCGGCGTTTTGTCCTTCTGACCGGAAGGAAAGAAGAAAAGGAAATAAAACGATTTTTCCCATAACCCCCTAGCTTTTTGGAAAACTGCAAAGAGGTCCTTTTCCCTTTTAAAACTGAAAAGAAACATGGTTTTTGAGGGCCTTATTGTAAACATAAAAATTTGCAAAAATAATTTTTGGAAACCTCACCATGTTTCACTTTGATGAAATTGAAATATTTTTCAGTACAACATTTTGGAAACCATTTTAAGTACTATTTGTAGTATTTTCTCAAACCATTTAAATTCAAATTTTAAATTGGTTCAAACATGGTTTAAATTTTTGTTTCATGCATGTATGAGATGAACACAACACCACACACTTTTGTTAGCAAAATTGGGATGTTATAAATCTACCCCCCCTTACAAGAATCTCGTCCCGAGATTCCTGAAGGAGAAAGAAAGAAGGAACACCAGTTTTGAACGATCCTCTTGAACCTTACGGTTCTTTTCTCGAAGAGGTTGAGCCGTAGCACTTGCAAAGATATCCAGCCGCTACACCTTAGGTGAGGGGGAAAACTCTTAGGAAATGATCTTCACGAAGATCGAGTATCTCATGGATAACTCAGGACAGGACTGTTCATAAAGAACTGTTGAGTTATCGTGCATGAAACACATCAAGATAAAGAACTGAATAGAAGATGGTTTCAAGTTTATGTACGATGATTCTTTGAAAGGATTTAGAATATGAGCTTTGCACAAGACTTTAAATCCTTTTGGAAACGAAAGGTTGAACAACTTTTGGCAGCGAGGTTTCTTCAAACAGAACACCAAGATGGAGAGGATGGTCTTGAATATCAGAACGTAATATCCGTAGACGAGGGGAATCACGAGAAAACACTATAATCGTGAGTCGGAGAGAATTTGATACATGATCATGTTCACTCTTCGTAATGGACACAAAATATGAAGGAACTTTCATTGCGTTAAAGTTTGTCGAAAACTTTGTCAAAGATCGGGATGTTACTTCACAACAGAAGATGAGTAACCGAAGGATGTGGAAACACCATAACAAAGAAGGAATTCTTGATCACACCATAAGGATGGGTAACCAACGAGGGATTGAAACACCGAAAGAAAGTAGGGAACCTTTTTCCTATTGTGGGTTAGACGTAGCAATACATCTATCACATGGTTAAGATCCCATGGCTGAAGTAACTGACAAATTCACACAATGTGTGAGATGAACAGAACTTCAGGTACAAACAACTTGAAAAAGGGAGCTGATCAATGGTGGTTACAAAACACCACGAGATGTTCCCATGATGAACTGGGTTACACTAGATCGAAGGTTTTGGAGGTTCAACAAAGAGATATTGGAAATGTCAACTTTCAAGTTCTCCTGGATGTTCTAGATACCAATATCAAGCTTACGTTAAGCCTTCAATAGGTCATCAAGTGGATATAGAACTCCGTTTTGGAAGAACGGAGAGGGAAAACTTGTTCAGAACGATCCACACAAGAATTCTCATGGGGAGTGGTTGTTGTTTCTGATTCAAGGAGATATGACATTAGGCCTTCCGGCTAATTGTGTCAACCACAACATCAACCATGCCGGATTTCCAAATGGACCTAATTCAACACTCTTGAGGAAACACCAACCATCGTTGCTGCTTGAGATTCAGCTCTGGTTTGTGGGTAGATAACTCAGACTCGGTATATATGAATGAAGAGATTGCACCGGTTACCAATAACATACATATGCTGGATTCTCAAGATACGAACTACAGTGTCACACTCAAGAAGATGAGCAGGATTATGGAACTCATGTATTAGCAACTTGTGAAAGACGGTTGCACCTACATGGATTCCTTACGGAGGAACATATCGAAGTCCTTGTTGGGGAGACGATACACAGATAATGAAGTTCATAAACTTCTTCTCTTTCACGAATCATCAGTCAGTGGCTTGGGTGTGGATGGAAACTTCTTCCAGTGGACGGAGGTAAAAACCAACCATCTCAAGAATAGACCACACATGCATGACTGACTTGGGATTATTCCCGAAGGAACAAGGAAACTTTACTCGAATCCATGGCGACAACTTTCACCATAAGCACATGGACCATAGAAAGTCACTTCGAACATATAGAACATGAACTTCGTGATGACACAAAGTTGGTTCTCGAAAGTTTACAACATTAGTGCCAAGTTTTCAACATGAACCTCTTGCAACTTGGTAAAATAGGAATGTCGTTGATGGGCTCGACAACACACTTATCAAAACACTCCAAGCAGAGGAATTCATATGTTACATGAATAGGAAAACTATTGGCCAGACTAAAGAATATGAAGGTGTACCTAGGCATAACACCATGAGTGGGAACACCCTCTAAATAGTCCTTAGAGCTGGACTTGATCTGACGATAGCCCAATTCAAACCAAGGTGGAAATTATAGCATGTCCATTAAGGACATACTATCCTTCTTCAACACAGAAAAACTAGACATCCCTTAACAAAGGATCAAGTTAGGCGGAGCTTTTGCCTTTAAACTCTCCAAGTTGTTGTTTAAGCTCAACCAACTAGTCCAGGATAACCAGCACTGTTTTCTTGGAGAAAGGAGTAATTCAGATTACCCATTGTTTAGACATCACGGTCAGGTAACAACCTGGTGATACTTCTGAAAACACAACAAGAATATCCCGAACCACCGGTATGTCTCGAAGTTTGGAAGGAATCTTGCTTTTTAGAGCAACTGATATGATCTTGAGAGCTTCGGCATGAACCTAACTCTTTAACCAAGAATGTGCACCAAAACGAACGGTTTTGGTAACACGGTCAACTTTAAAAAGGACCGGGTAACCAATAGTGCTAAGAAGGATACATATGTTTTCTTAGATTTTCAAAGCAATACGAATTGCTAGGAATAGCAGATACACATGTCGATGAACAGACCCATCATTCTGGAGCATTCAAGCTTGGAGGAAGGGGGAGTGAAGATTTGTGAGAGCATCACTTCATCAATAAGGCTATGAAACTCAACAAGACCTCTTGATATATAAGAGTGTGATACTCGAAGGTAGAACAAAATAGAAGCTAATGAAACTTCTTTAACCTGCGAATTACAAAACTTTGACCTGGTTCTTAAGATGAACAAGGTACTGGAGTTTGTTTCTCCTGACATCCCAAGGTGGAACGTTCTGACGGAACACAAGAGCGAATGCATTGGAAGACTCCAACACACGTATGCAACTTGATGTCCAAAACAACGGATGGAGGTTTTGAGAGCATCTGGAAGACAGGAACATGCTCAGGAGAAATCCTAAGATCATGTTGAAAGCACAGGGTAATACTCATTTGTATAACCCATGCTAAGAGGAGAAGTATAGCTGAATCAAGAACAAAGATTTGGAATTCATAATGACCACTCTTTGTTGTGATCCCTTTTTATTCCAAAAGAAAGCCTATGACTAGGAGAGTTGGAATTGCCTAGCCATCCCGAGGTAGAACAGATTCTTCCGGATACAAAGAAACATAACTTGGGTTAAAGGTCAGCATCCTGTACTGATAGCGTGAGCATTACATGGTTAAGAAACCACATGACTCAACTCACCGCAATTCAGCACATTCCGGGACCTTCGGTTCAAGTCCACAGTTATAAACCAAAAGAAAGGAGTAACAACTCTCTTAGTGCCCTAAAGGACGCTATGAATAGCAATCAGGAGGTATCTCTCAAAAGACAACATAACTCCGGAAGAATTTGAATAGAGTATAACGGATACATTCGAGATGGAAAGAAGATCTCGAGGTTCAGGATTTAGAATCTTGAAACATATAAGAATGTGGAATCCACACAACTCTGAGAGACTAAGATGGAAAGGAAATCTCCCAGTTTAAGAAATAACGGAGTATGGAACACACACGACTCTAGAAACTATAACACTAGGTCAACTTGGGTGAAAACGTCATTGCCAAAGAAGGCACCTAGGTTTTGAATGACTAGAAGAGATAGCAAAACCTTTTTTAATCAAAACAGGTAAGGTGACCCGGAATTAGAGCGATACCAGATACGGAGTAAAAAGAATCCTAAGAAGTTTTTTCACAATCCATTTGGAGTTTCGAAGTAGTTTTCACACACACTAGACTCAACATCGACCAAGCAGTAAGGTTTTCCTACAGGCAGTCCTGCTCTGATACCATGACCTGTCACGACCCCGGACCCAAAGATATACATACTGTTATGTGCTCCTAGCCATGGACTCACAAGGGCTTCAGGGTTACCAGCCCCGGCCGCAACAAACAACGGCAGGCAGACTGGATTCATCGGCACGTAGTCCGGATCCCCAGTCTACTACTCCTTGTATCCATGCTAGTCATAACCAACTATGCATATCAAAGCGTCCACGAATCGAATGAAACTGAAGGAAACAAGATCAAAGCTATACAGAGATGCTATGTGTCCAGAAAGTGCAACAACAATCGAGGGTTACTGGGGTTACCTCGCCCCTGGCCGATCACATCGACAGGCGGGCTCGGACATGGATCATCGGCTCCACAACCCCTCGACTGCGACAACTATGCAGGCATAGCCAAAACTGTATAACAATGAGCTCGAAACCAACAACCGATCAAAGCAACACTCTAGACATTGAAATTGTATTAAACATGTGTTACTAGAGTATAGCTTACAAGCAGAGGTCACATGACCCAACATTACATCAGACAACAGAAGGAAAATTATGTTGCTAATCAACAGGAACCAAAGAGGCCTAAGAGGCCGCAACATAAGGCGACGTCCCAGCCCATAGATTCCAGGCTGCTACCTTGGAACCCCAATACTACTCGTCGATGTCCACATTGAATCAACACTGAAGTGACGAACTCCACCTGAACCAAAATTAAGCAAACCTGAGTACGGGAGGTACTCAACAAGACTTAGTTAACCTATTATATATCTGCTGGTTTCAGAAAGGGTTTTATGAAGGTTGTTTTGCGTAAAGCAATCTTTGTTTTCCAAGTCGAGGAAGAATAGCACGTCTCATAGAATGTTTTCAAAACAGATGAGAAGCTCACTACTGTAATCATCATCTTTTAAAACCACCAATATCAATTCCCAGCATCTCACATGCTACAAGGATCACCCCTCTCGGCATCTCCGAGGAGGCACCCTTCAAACATTACCTCCATGCTTTGTCAACATATTTTACGTCACGTTCAGGTTGTCTATGGTCTTTGCCTTCAAAAAGTCGTCCTTAACCGTGGACATGGCTTTTCGAAAAGATTGCCCTGCAGGGATGTACACTTTACCCACACGTACCATCCGACTCTTAGCGCCACATGTACGTTCTTCCATGGAACGCGGCAGAGGGTGGCTGGCCACGACCTTTACCTTACCCGACGCTATCCATGAGTCAACCCAAGACAGGGCCACCCCGTCAACAGGGAGTTGGCCATCCTCCTGACGACACCTTTCTCTGTGAGGCGGGGTCAAGATCCGTGTACGTCCATCACTTGGCCCCGGTCACGCCCTAGCGGAGCATTTTGTTTTCAAAACCGTTTAAAAGGTTTTATTTGCGGTGCCGAATGGAAATCTCAAACTACGTGACTCATGGATCTGGCCAAACAAGTTAGTTGGTCGAGCGCGGTTACTTAGACCCCGCGTGTGGTTGCACGCTCAGTCTTGGCTTCCGCTCGAGACCGTAATCCTAGGGTTCGTGAGTACAGGACGAACAACCACTTCCCAAGTGGCCTCCCATACCAGCCTTAGTCAAGTTATCCACACAAAGCTCATCTCACCACGTCATCATATCATACTAGGTTATTGCATCTCTGATTCATCAACCGGATGGACCAGAGGTAACAAACATGTATGACTAAGCGAAGCATATATGAGGCTCTGGCGATGCGCACAAGCAAAACTATGGCGGCTAGGAGCAGTGGATCATGATATTGAGGCAATGCAGTATATAGGTGAACTATATCTAATAATATCAAATACTTTGGAATCGAATGCAAAGTACGAGATTCAAATGTTGTTTGAAAGCATATATGAGAAGATAAGAGGTTATGTTTGCCTTGGTTATAAGAAAACCAGATAAAGTCTTCTGGAATAAGTGCTTGACTTGTCGGTTAGGATCAAGTATTCGTCATTGGATTGCTGGCCTTCTCTTCGGAGTCACGTTCTACCGAGGGGGAACAAACACCGAAAAGAAGAATAACAATCAACACATGGCATCGATGCAATGCGCAATATGTATGCATGAGCAAATTAATGCACTTAACTAAAGCCCTAAACATGTTCGATGGGTTGCTAGGGTTAGTATGACAGATATGCATTTTTACTGAAATTAGCCCGAAATAGACCCCGGAGGCAATTCGGGTGATTATGAAAGTGAGTACCATTTTAGTTTCTCAAATGGTTTAAAAACACCATAAACAGGTTGCATTTGTCATTTTGAGCAATTTGGTATATAACTTTTAATTTTCCAATTTTATTGAATAAAAACTTATTTTTCTATTTTAAATGAATTAATTAACATTAAATAAATGCTCATTTTTGGACTTTCTCAAACATGATTGAAAACGACATATTTGGGTAGAGAATATTTTTATGATCAAAACCATACTTTTATTTTATTTTTCTGATTAATAAAACAATAGTTATTAATTAAACAATTTTATTCATTTTCTGGAATATAAGAAAAATATGAATTTGTGACGTCATAGTGACGTCACGCTGACATCAGCGGCAGAGATCATCTTCTCTGTTGAACTTCAATCGCGAGATTTACTGCGAATTGGCTGAAGCCGTTTGGTGCATTGGGTAGAGGCTTCGACGGCGAGTCGGAAGGTGGCGGCGCCGCCCCCTAACTGTCGCCGGAGAGGCGGCGGCATGTGGCCGCGGCGGCCATAGCCACGGTGACCGATGGAGGCGGTGAAAATAAGCGCGAGGAGAGGAAGGGTAGGGTCCACGGGGACCGTAGGCTCACCAGGAGCTCGAAGGCGGGGTCGGGGAAGCTCGTCGGGGCGGAAATCGACTGCAGCCGTGGAGGAACCGGCGGCGGAATTCGCACGGATTCGAGCCTTCCCGGCTTGCGAGAGAGCTCGAGGAGGGAGAGCGGGGCACGATGGAGCTTCAGGGATGGACGACGGGCCTCTAGGTGGTCCACAGCAACGGCGGCAACGGATCAGGGCGAGGTCGATTTTTTTCCGGCTAGGGTTTCGTTTGGCAGGGAAGAGAGACAGAGAGAGAGGGCGACCTGGGGGTTCTGCGAGCTCGGCTCGATCCGGACGGCACCCTGGGGTTCTTCTGGTCGTCCATGTCGCGAGGAGGTAAGCAGGAGGTGGCGCTCGCCGGCGTTTCGTCCTTCTGGCCGGAAGGAAAGAAGAAAAGGAACTAAAACGATTTTTCCCATAACCCCCTAGCTTTTTGGAAAACTGCAAAGAGGTCCTTTTCCCTTTTAAAACTGAAAAGAAATATGGTTTTTGAGGGCCTTATTGTAAACAGAAAAATTTGCAAAAATAATTTTTGGAAACCTCACAAAATTTCCAACCTCACCATGTTTCACTTTGATGAAATTGAAATTTTTTCAGTACAACATTTTGGAAACCATTTTAAGTACTATTTGTAGTATTTTCTCAAACCATTTAAATTCAAATTTTAAATTGGTTCAAACATGGTTTAAATTTTTGTTTCATGCATGTATGAGATGAACACAACACCACACACTTTTGTTAGCAAAATTGGTATGTTACAACGAATCCTCGTGGAGAGAGCAAACCGATGCAACCGATGCAAATGGCAAGAGCACAAGTGCTCAAATCCTTCACTCTTAAGTTCCAACAAAGCAACAAATGCTTATGGGGGAATAAGAAAGGAAGAACAAAGGAGGAGAAACACCAAGAACTCGAAGATCAAGATCTACTAAGTTTCCCTCATTAAGAAGGAAGATGGATTGGTGGAAATGTAGATCTAGATCTCCTCTCACTTCTCCCTCAAAGATATGCAAGAATCATAGGAGGAATTGGGAGAGGGGCAAGCTATCCAAGGTCAACAATGGTGGGGGAGAGGGGAAATTTCGTGCTAGGAGGCTTGGGGACCAATGGGGAAGAAGACCCCCTTAAATAGGTCCCCACAAAAACTAGCCGTTTTGTGTGCAGAGTAAGCAGGATATTCCAGTCCAAAACTGGACCGGATATTCCGGTCCAACATGAATATCCGGTCTAAGATGAATAATCTGGTACCAATAATCCGGTTGGGTTCTGTCCCGAATAGGCAGCTGGACCGGATATTCCGGCTCCTCCGGAATAATCCGGTACAAATAATCCGGTTCACATCTGTCAGTTCTAACTCCAGTCCTTAGCCGTTTTCGGCTGAGAACTTCGGAGTGGAGGGACAGATGCCAACCGGATATTACGGTTCAAACTTGAACCGGAATTTCCGCCCCCCGCAAGACTAACAAAAACAACAACACGAAAACTGCAATAACTTTTTCATCCGGACTCCGTTTTTTATGATCTTGGGCTCGTTGAAATCACCACAACAAGCACTACAATAATATGCAGAGAAAAATCATTTTCCAACAATGAAAGATAAAACCAAATGGGGAAACGTTTTGGCCTCTCAAAAAGGAACAACCGGTAAAACCTCCTACACGAAAACGCACATAACTTTTGCGAATGAACTCTGAACGAGGTAAATCCAATTGCATTGGAAAGATAATAGCAAGGAGTATCCAAATAAAAGTATGGAGAAGTTACCACACATGGAAGGTGTGGGAACATTCTCAAAGACGAGAGGAATATTTTCACCACCGAAAACGCAACAAGTTTTTCTTACGAAATCCGTTTCGAGAAACCAATGCTTGTCATGAAGATCACGACAAGCATTAAAACCCAAAGGAGACAAAAGAAAAATAAGAACCAAGAAAGATGATAAAGGTTTGAGATCTCCATAATGATTCGATCAAGTTACTCACTTGAGAGCCCCTCTTGATAGTACGACTATCTATCCTATAACCCGGTCTCCCAAAGACACGAGACCGGTAAAATAGAAAACCTATCAATATTATACCTTTGCCTTGAGCATTCCACTTGAGATAGATGATGAAGATCTTGACTCTCTCAAGTTGGATCTTCTTTCTTCATCGCGCTTATTAGCACAAGCTCCGCTTGATGAAGACTTGCAAGTTGCTTCCCTATACACCATTATGGGAGAGACTCTTCTAGGCAAATCTTCACAAGGCCACAATCTCCAAAAGGGTGGCAAGCATCAAGCATAGGATATCTTCTATATGCTTCACTTGAGCTTCCATGTCAAGCTAGATGACGAACACCGCTTGACGACGACATAGACCATGGGCTATATAAAATCTTCCTTTTGGTTCATGCCCATGGAAAGATACCTAACCACACATAGAGATGCCACACACACATATCATGGGTTATTTCACAAAGCTATATTTACAATTGCTTACCATACCATGAGATACACAATCCCACTTGGTACAACTTGTAGCTTTGTATGTTGATCTCTAGCTTGATCAACCTTTTATCTTTTCTTCTTACTTCAAATGATGACATCTTGAAGATAATCATGAAAGATCACCTAATACTTTTCTTCAAGACACACTAGCAATAAGCTCAACTCAAACCATGACCATTCTTCATATAAATCCTTGCATATAAAAATGGCCATCAAGGAAGCTAATAGAGTTCAATACATGAACTCCATTATTTCCTATGGACAAGATCTACAAGGATAACTCAATGCAAACATTAGTCCATAAGGATTGTCATTAATTACCAAAACCACATATGGGGGCACCATGCGCTTTCACCGAACTATGCCTTTATAACTGCCTTGTCACAGAATAGCGTTTGACAGAACCTAAGTCGGCGATCCACAACTCGGATTGTGCGACAACCTCAGGTCTAAGGACTACATTGATTGAGATATGCAAATGATGACTTGCTCATTGCATCTCAATATGGGTCAGTCCGACTTGCTAAACTCTTTAGCCAAGTCTGTGAACGTTGGAATGGCATCGCCATGCCCATGACAAGTGGAACCGAGTCATCAGCCAACACTCACATTAGTCTAGGGTGTGTGTCCAGCACAACCTTAATGACCAAGGACAATTTAGCATGAACAACATGAATACATAGTTCCACAATCGAATCACATATTCAATGACATATATCATATGTTCAAAACAAGGACGACTTAATAACTTTATGAATACATTGGGAATTACATCATACATGATTGCCTCTAGGGCATATTCCCAACATAGAACGGGACCCAGATTATTTCACAGATCACCTGAGTTTGTGTTTTTTCTTTCAGGAGCTTAACATGAACGAGCAAATCATGGTCTGGCATTCATATTACCCTTGGAGCTAATGTTGGGGGAATGACTAAGGGGGTACCCTAGCCAGCATGCTCCTAAACCGGCTTTGGAAAAGCCGGTTTATAAACAACGCGTCGGTTTACCCCAAAATCGGCATTCAGGGAAAGCAGGTTTTCTTCTTTCATCGAGGAAGGCCAGAGATTTGGTCTTGGAGACTTGAAGACCCAGCTATTGGGCCGATGAAAGGATTCAAGACAGGGTTGGGCCCATCGGAGTTGCAGATCTAGCAGGGAGCTCCAGAACCGTCCGGAACTAACCCGGCCTCCCAGATGAATCGGCAAGGACTTGTGTTGACGGGTCACGCTAGGACTCCGACTACGGGCATAACCCAGATTCACCTGTAAACCAAGGAACTCATCTGCTATATAAATCGAGTTCCTGGAGCGTATAAACTAAGTTCGAGTAGATAGCAATAGTTCTCGAGACATTGGAAGCCAGAATCGCTCCTTGTAATCGAGACCTCGAGTCGCCGATAGTAAAGAAGCAGGAGTTGGTTTTACCCTCCATAGAGGCGCCGAACCTGGGTAAACTCATTTTTCTCTTTCCCACCATAACCCTTTCAATACTTCGCTCAGAAGGTATGGACTCACAATCTAGTTCTCGCACGAGGACACTTGCCGTGACAACACCATGACAACGTCTCTATGATTCTGGTCAGACACATAGGGCAGTGACTGTGTCCCTTCTGTTGTCTTCCTTCTCTTCCCTCCCGCGGTCACAACGGGAGTGGCGTGAATGCAAGTGATGGTGTGTACGTTGTTGACTGGAGTTGTGGCCGATGTGATGCTGTAGACGTAGCACGCAATGTCGATGTAGAGGTAACCGAACGTGATGTAGCCGTAATAGTAGTACTCGCCGTAGTCGTTGTAGCCGCAATGCCAAAGGCGCAAAAATTTGTGATGTGTACGACGGAGCTGCATTTTATGTTCTTACGACGTTTTGCACCTTGAGAGGTACCGTTGCGAGCGTCTTACGGATGTCAAAGGACGCGTTCATTGGTCATAAGTGAGTTCACCAGTTTTGCTAAGAATGGAGGAAACCCACCAAGCACATAACGGTTTTGCCAGAACCGTGCGCGTGGTTGTAGAGGGTTTTACAATAGTGATGCCAGGGTGTCTTGATGCAGTCTTAGACGTCGGACACTGTCAATGTCGCCGTTGATGTCATGGCGTCTTGCAGTCGTACTCTCAGAGGACGAATGTCCAGCCTTGTGGACGTCGTAGTTGTAGCGGCGGTGGCGATGTGTTGACGAGTTTGTTTTGTTGATGAAGACCACTTAGATGTAGCCGACCTTGGCGATGATATGTTGGCGATGGAGTAGTATTCATGATGTAGTACGGTTCTTGGAGGCGTCCCTCTCGGCGACGTTGGTGTTGATGCCTTGCTATCGGAGAAGTCGATGAACAAGTATTCCACACCGGCATGCGTGTGGGTTGACGTTGATGTCGCTTCTCGGGAATGATCTTGGCTTTTAAACTGGCATAGTCGTACAGTTTGATATAGTGGTTCGGCACAATGTAGTCCGGTTCGATGCAGTGCAGATTTGCTCAGTGTAGTCGTGTGGCTTGAGAACCTAGATTGTCCAGATGTTGTCTGAAGTTTCTCTAGGTGGTGCTGCGCATGTCGATGTTTGTGCAGGAACACAAGGCCGAGTCGATCTTGGCGTGGTAATATTTGTGCAATTGATACATGTCTCTTGTCCCTAGGCTACTCACGTAGAGGAGTTGACATGCATACATCTACAAATTACACCCGTTGTGCATAACTTATTCTTCTTATCTTCTTGTGCATGATGCATGCGGTCTGGAGTATTAAATTGATGCACTAGCCAATTATCCCAAAAGTCTGAACTGATGGAAAGAGGCTAGACATGTATTTATATTTCAACACCCCCCCCTCACATCTAGGCTATTTTAGTCCTTAGCCAATTATCAATCGGTATAGGCAGGGAACGATGCTTGGCCTCGCATCGATTGCGTGTTGATATATAGATGCATAAGCCCAACCAAATACAGAGAAAGACCAGGGAGGGATAACTATCTAACCGAACCACCTCATTTGAGTGTATCCGGTTTACAATGATAAGGACAAATCCTAACATCCCCCCTTAATCAAAACTTGTACAAGTTTAGATTATGCTAAAAAAAACTTCTAATTCTCTATGACCTAAAGGTTTTGTGAATCCATCAGCAACTTGGTCTTTAGTGGAGATAAACCATATGTTAAGCTTTTCTAGAGCAACTCTTTCTCTGACAAAATGGAAATCAATCTCAATATGTTTAGTCCTTGCATGAAAGACAGGATTAGCAGATAAATATGTAGCTCCCATATTATCACACCATAAACATGGTATTTCATTGAGTTTAATGTCAAGTTCATTTAGAAGAGTTTCAACCCAAATAACTTCAGCTGTGGCATTTGCAAGAGATTTATATTCAGGTTTAGTGCTAGATCTTGATATAGTTGCCTGCTTTCTAGCACTCCAAGATATAAGATTAGGACCAAAATATATGGCAAATCCACCAGTTGATCTCCTATCATCAATGCAACCTGCCCAATCAGCATATGAGAAGGCACTAATAAGAGTAGAGGTTGATCTTCTGAAAGTAAGTCCAGTAGTAAGAGTACTTTGCACATAGCGCAATATCCTTTTTACAGCAGTCCAATGTACTGAGGTGGGTGCATGAAGAAACTGACACACTTTATTAACTGAGAAGGAAATATCAGGTCTCGTAAGTGTTAAATACTGCAAACCACCAACTATACTCATGTATCTAGTGTTGTCATCTAAGCCGAGAGGATCTCCTTCATATGCTGACAATTTTTCAACAGAAGATAGAGGTGTAACTGAAGGCTTGCAATTGTTCATCCCAACTTTTGCTAATAATTCAGAAGCATATTTTTCTTGAGTAAGAACTAATCCCTCATCAATCTTCTTTACTTCTATACCCAAGAAAAAATGAATACCTCCAAGATCCTTAATAGCAAAGTGTTTATTCAAATCATCTGCTAGACTCGTGATAGATTGATGAGAGGAGCTTGTGACTATGATATCATCCACATAAACAAGAAAAAATACTGTTATACCTGACTGATTATAGATAAACATAGATGTATCCCCTTGTGACGGTTTGAACCCCAAGTGCTGAAGTTTAGTGCTCAACCGAGAATACCATGCTCTTGGTGCATGTTTAAGACCATATAAAGTTTTGTCAAGTTTGCAAATATGATGATGTTTACTTTCATCTTCATACCTAGGAGGTTGTCTCATATAGACTTCCTCTTCCAGAACGCCATGAAGAAACACATTCTTGACATCAAGTTGCCTAATATGCCAGACCCTGGACACAGATATAGCTAGGACAAGACGAATTGTAGCAGATTTAACAACAGGGCTAAAGGTGTCCTCATAATCAATACCATAACGTTGCTTAAAACCTTTTGCTACCAAACGGGCTTTATAACGATCAATAGAACCATCAGCATTTCTTTTAATCCTATAAACCCATTGCAGTCAATATCATTGTTGTTACCATGGTGTGAAGGTACTAGATGCCATGTCTGATTTTTCTGAAGTGCAGTATGTTCTTCATCCATCGATGTACGCCAGTCAGGGTGATCCAGTGCCTCTTGCAGTGTGTTTGGTTCTCCTATAGTACAAAAACATTATAGCAAACACACCCATCAGTAATAATTTTCGGATTGGACATCCCTTTTTGTAACCGCGTACTGCGCGCCTGAGGAGCTGCAGGGTCTCCAATCACAGAGGATCCCCCCGCTGGCTTGGAGCGTGTGCGACGAACGCGAGCCGGCCGCGTGAACTCCTGGGGTCCACCGTCTTGTCCTGGGGCGGAGGGACTGCATGCGCGTGGGGATGGAGCCGAGGTGGCGTCGCGCGTGGCGGGCGTCGATTCGCTCAGCACGGAGCGCGAGGGTGAGGCAGGCACGGTCGGGGATGCAGATTCATGCGCATCTGGCGCTGTTGTCTCCTCATCATTGGGGACAAGATCATCCCCGGGATCCGTTCCGCTGCCAGTGCCGGGGTCCGCACCTGATCCGGAATCAGCATCGGATCTGCCGCTGCCTTGTTCGTCGTTTTGCTCCATAAAATGATCAACGTTTTCTTCTCCATTTTGGCTCGAATCTGCATTAAAACTTCCCAAATTTTCTGCAACAGCCTGTTCAACACTAATAGTATTATGTGGTGAGGTATTGTTAGTCATTGGTTCATCATTATTAGGGCCCCCATTTTCTGGAAAAAGATGATTAGGAAGGAGTAGAATTTCTTTCCTGAGGAGTGCACCAGCATTGGGATGCAAAGAGGCAAAGGGAAAAATATCTTCATAAAAAAAACATCTCTTGATATGTAGACTCTGCCAGTAGAAACATCCAAGCACTTTACCCCTTTGTGTCTTGGACTATACCAAGAAACACACATTGTTTAGATCGATAGGACAATTTTTTGTTGTTGTATGGACGTTAGTTTGGCCAACATGCACAAGCAAACACTCGGAGAGATGTGTAATGTGGTGGAATTCCTGGCAATTTTTCAGAGGGACTAATATTACTGATAACTTTACTTGGCATAAGATTAATGAGATAGGTGGCTTTGAGAAATGCCTCATCCCAAAATTTCAAAGGAATGGATGCATGATCTAGAAGAGCAAGACTAATCTCTACTACGTGGCGATGTTTCCTTTCTGATGATCCATTGTGTTGGTGTGCATAGGGACATGATACATATTGGGATATGCCAAGTTTTTGAAAGAAAGGATTTAACTTTTCATACTCTCCACCCCAATATGTTTGCATAGTAACAATTTTCCTTCCAAACTTTCGTTCAACATGATTCATGAAGTTGTGAAAAACATCGAAAACATCAGATTTATTTTTCACCAAATATATCCATGTGAATTTGCTAAAATCCTCAATAGAACTAACATAGTAGTTGTGGCGTCCTACAGAGGTATTTGCGGGGCCCCAAACATCTGAAAAGATTTGTTGCAAAGGAAAATTGGAAACACTCCTAGAAACAGGATATGGTAATTGATGAATTTTTGCTCTTTGACAAGAATCACAAATAGTTTCAAGACTAGAATCCTTAGAATATAGAAGACAAAACTTATTGAGAATGTGGTGAACTACAACTTTATTTGGATGACCTAGGCGACTATGCCACCTTGAAGAGGTGGGCTTTGTAGCGGCATAAACTTGCTTGTTCTTGGATGATGATGAGATGATAGGATAGAGGCCACCCTCACATTTCCCTCTAAGAAGAGTGCTCTTCGTGTCCCGATCCTTAATCAAAAAATACCAAGGATGAAATTCAAGAAACACATTCTTATCTAAAGCAAGCTTATGAACAGAAAGTAGGTTCTTGGTCGCACTAGGAACATGAAGAATGTTGTTGAGTTGAAGATTATTAATGGGGGTTTGAATAAATGAATCACCAATATGACTAATGTGCATACCTTCACCATTTGTAGTGTGGATCTTGCCGTTTCCACGGTATTTGTCCCGTGTCATGAGTCTCTCTAGGTTGGTGGTGATGTGGTCGGTCGCGCCGGTGTCTGGTCCAGACCGTATGCTGCATTGGCACCCTTGCCATGATCACCGCGGTCACGGAAGGCGCCACCATTGTCTCTACTTTCCTCATAGCGCCACCAGCACTCGTTGGCTGGGTGGCCGTGCTTCTTGCAGATCTGGCAATCAACGTCTTGGTAGCGTTACGGTGACCGCCCTCCGGGACCGCGTCCTCGTCCGCCACGGTGACCACCATCACGATCATAGCTGTGTCGTCCACCGTTGTCTCCACAGTCTTGGAAACGACCGCGGAAGGAGCCATCCTCTCCACGATCCAGATTGCGACCACGGTACTCCTCATAGTCGCGACCATCACGGCCACAGTTGTTGCTTCTGTAGTAGTTGTTGTTGTAGGTATCGCGAGGATCTCGACGCGCGACGTTGGCGGAGCTGTCGAATCCCTTTTGGCTGCCACCATACAGTCGTGATTGCCGCATGTCGTAGGATGATATCATAGTGTGAAGCTCGCTAACGGAGCAGCTGGCCATGACATTAACCGAGGACACCAGGGAGGTGTAGTCGTCATCGATCCCGTTGAGGATGAATTCCACAAGTTCTTCTTCGTCGATGGTGCGGCCTGCTGCCACCAGCTCGGTGGCGAATCCTCTCATCTTGCCGATGTACTGATCGGCAGACAGGTTCTCCTTCTTGGTGTTTGCAAGCTCGCCACGAAGATGCGCGACGTTGGCCTTGGAGCGTGAGGAGAAGATCGAGGTGATCAGCTCCTAGACCTCTGACGCGTGATCCAACCCAACAGTTTGGGCCAGAATTTCTACTGACAGAGAGTTGAGCAGGTAGCTCAAGACTTGCTGGTCTCGTAGGAGCCAGGTGTCGTAGGACGGGTTAGGGACAATGGTGTCCTTGTCATCCTTCTTCTCGGTTATGAACTCCGGCGGCGCCGGCTCCTTTCCTTCAAGCAGACCGAGCGCCCGTGCACCGCGCAGGGTCGGCATGACCTGGGCCTTCCATAGGAGATAGTTCGTTCTCTTGAGCTTCTCTGCAGGGGGAGTGCCGAGGGATTGTGGAGCACTTGAGGTGGATGATGATGCCATGGTCGTGGTGAGCATGACGGGGTCTTTGGGTTTTGGGTGTTCGTTAGATTGGTTTTTCTGGGTATTGGTTGTTTCGGTATTGGTGTTCTAGGGTTTGATGTCAAGGAAGAGGTTTTGGCTCTGATACCATATTAAATTGATGCACTAGTCAATTATCCCAAAAGTCCGAACTGATGGAAAGAGTCTAGACGTGTATTTATATTTCAACATGGAGTAGATTTGGGGGGAGGTATATATGTGCGATGGAGATTTCTAGCTTCATGGCAAGCACGCCGCGGGAGGGTGCATGTCGCACGTGGACTTCGTCCTATGAGGACGTGTGCGTCTGGATCGCCTGGCTCCGTGTCCGCGTCGTGCGCCGCCGATTTCACCGATTGATCTTGATCTTGCGCTGCTTTTCACCGGACGAGGGCAGTAAATATTTAGCGATTTATTTTGTGTCTAATTGGATCTCATCTATAAACTAGAAAGCTGAATCTAAAGAACAAACTAGATCTTTGACCTAGACCGGGTGCCGCGCCGCCGAGTAGCCTAGGATCGGCGTCGTGAGACTAACCGCTCTGATACCCGCTCTGATACCATGTGGAATTTTGTAGAATCGCTAATATTTCGTTGTTGTATTGATTTGGCCCTCGTATGACGTATATAAAGAGCTACTTGGAGTACAAGATTATATCTCGAAAACCTAGTCAAACTCCTACATGTATTCTAACAGCTATATTATAAACGATAGCATAAATAAGCAAAAAAAAAAAGAGATCGACACACCGAGACACAAGATTTTAACGTGAAAACCCCGGAATTTACAACTTGCGACTTATCGTAAACCATCGGCTTACATGGGGTATATAAAGGGGGTAAATCATAGAAAAGATAGAATTCATATACAACTCGGTAACAACTCGTATCCATGACGATCCGCTCTACTCGTCAGAAGTTTGGCATTTTATCAGCACAATTGAATTTAAATCAGAGAAAAATAGCATGCTAGAGTTTTGTCTAAAAGCATATTGAAATAACTAGTACACCGGGTTGGGTTATAGTGACTTCAGATAGGTATTTGTTTAGAATACTCCTAGCTTGAAAAAAAAAACTCGACCAAGATTTCTTCGAGTGTGCCTCTATGGCGACTGGCGACATGCCGTTTCTTCCCCCTTCCTACAACTTCCAATCCAAATCTCCTTTAGAAAATCTCTCTAATCATGCTCTTACCAAATCCCAATCCCCCCGATCTCTTCTGCTGATTTCCCTGAAAGAAGAGCCCCACCAAATTTCCCCTTTCCCATGGCCACATCTGGAGAAAGAAGGGAGTCCAACCCCAGCCCAACTTGGATCGAATCATCACCTCCACCCCCCACGGCCGACCCCCGCCGCCAGACCCTCTCCTGCACCTCCTGATCTCAATACCTTTAACCATGTCTCTGTTCAAGCTCCCTCATGTGTTGACAATAAAGAAGAAGAAGACTTGAAGCAGCAAATTGTAGACCGGCAACCGAATTTGTATGCTGCCGGATTGGAGGTGACCACTACCGGTACTACAGTTCGGGGTCCGCATGGCCTCAACGCTGGGACCGCACTCGGCGGCGGGCAATCGCCTGCTCACGCTGGCTTGGCCGGAGGAGAGCCGTACCCATAGGAGACGATGGAAGAGCGCTGCGAGTCTACGGCCTCTCCTTTTGATGCAGGAGACGGTGACACTGATGATGGAATATTGGAAACTAGCCCAAGTTTTAGAGACGATGACCCACGTGCGCTTCAACCCGAACATCAATCTAGCGTCAGTATCAGTGTTTTTTTTTGAAGCAAAACAGTATCAGTGTTGATTTCCTAGCTTTGCAGGATGATGCTGGAAGACAGGACATGAAACTGGATATTCATCCAGCCACGCCAATCCTCAAGGCGCCACTGAGAGCCCTGGCATGGAACTGCCAAGGCATGGGTAAAGGCCTGGGAAGCCATAAAATGTGCCACCTTGCCAGGATGATGTCGGCTACGAAAGCTCAGGTTACCTTCGTTTCAGAGATAAAATCCTCTAGAGTTAATTCGGTAGATCTTGCTACTAGATTCAATATGGCAGGCAGTGTAGTTGTTCCCTCTTGGAGGCGATCAGGAGATCTCTGGCTAATGTGGTCTGACGAGCTCCAGTTTTCTGTGCAAAGTACTAGTCATCATCTTATCTTAGCAAACGTAGTAATTAAAGCTACTAATCAGAATTTTGGCCTAGTTTGTGTGTACGGAGACCCCTATCACCGCCAAACGGACCTCATATGGAGGCAAGTGGCCGATTTTGTGTATGATAATGCCAACTTGCCCATCCTATGTATTGGCGATATGAATGACTTGTGAGATGACTATTGATAGTTGGACTCAGGCTCCACAACCTTGTAGTTCTCTGCCCGAGGTTTGGCTTCGAGTAGAGGGGATTCCGAGCCCTCACATTGGTGATTTCCTGGCTTTATGGGCAGTGGGAGATATGTTTGGCATGACCCTTGAGATTGATATGGCATTCACTAGGAAACATGGTATTCTGCGTATTAAGATTGGGTGCATTAACCATTTGAAAATTCCTAAGAGATTCCAGATGTTTATTAAAGATGGGTTTTATAAGTTGAATTTCGAGGTGGAGGGACCTTCTCAACCACAGCCTGCTGATGTTGATATGATTGGAGAGGAGGGGGATGATGAAGATAGTGATGATGATTCTGACGGCTTGGGTGATGATTTTCAAGAGAAAGTTGATGAGTTAACTGGTAAAAAGAAGGTGGATACTGCTGGGCCTTCGGATCATAATAATTCTACTCCGATTGGTGGAGCTTCTGATGCTCCCAAAGGATCTACGGTGAAGGTTGGGGTGTTATTCTCTCCTTCGGTTAAACAGGCCTTTGATCGAGCTCGGAGAGAAATTTCGGAGATGTTTTCCTCGGCTCATGCTCGTCCTATGGAGGGTACTACTCATGATGTTCGTACAGCTACTGTTTTAGTGGACAGGGTGGAGTCATCGGTGGGAGTACAGAATCCTATTTCTAATCCTGCAGGCGAGGCAGAAAACTATGCTGCTGCCACGGCAGGAAATATTACTCTTTCTACGCCCACGGCAGAGCTGGATGCACGTTGCGCGGCAGGAACTGCTACCGCGGCAGGAAGGACTGGTTCTGTCGTGGCAAACCTGGGCGCTCGTTTCTTTGTCGGGGCTGAGGACCTCGCTGCTGTTGCCGAGGTAACACATACAGAAGCTGATGCAATCAATCTTTTGGGTGGTAGTTCTGTTCCTCTAGCTCTCGGTTTGTCTGAGGGATCAAAGGGATCATCTCCAATTCGGCCTGCTGATCATGGGCAGTCCTGCGGGGAGAGGGGTGGAACTTTTATTGCGGAGGAGGATGGGATTTTATGCCCGGATGCGGCTGCTGTTGTTATGTCGCCAAAGACTCCAATGCCGGTGTTCCCTTTGGGGGTTTTGTCTCTCTCGGATAAGGAGGCATCAAGGAAGAAGATTGAGGAGTTCGGTGGGGTTATGGATGCTGCTACCTCGGGTCTGCGTTCCAGCGACCGTATTCGTTCTCAACATAATGCCGATGATACCCAGATGGAGAGGGCAATGTTGCTAGCTGCTAGGAGGACACCTTCTGAAGGTAAAAATTTACATAAAAGTCTTTCCCTTCTCGATTTTTCTGATCAAGTTATTGCGGATAGAGCTATTAGTTTGGGGGTATCTTTGGGGTCTTCTCAAGCAAAAAATTTACAATCTGCTAAACTTATTAAAGATGTTGATCTAAATAGAACTTTATCTATGTTAAAGAATAACCTTGATGATACTTATGATACTGAGTCAGAGAATTTGGTTCTTGATAGGGTGGCTAGTCTTTCTGTTGATCTAGTAGAGGATGAATTTCGTGTTCATAACAATACTCAGGTCGATCATATTGATAGCTCGGAGAAGCAAAAAATAGAGAGGAAAAAGAAAGATTTCTCTGAGACTTATAAACGAAGAAGTGTTAGGATTAATAAGAATAAAATCAATCAAAATGCATAATCTTAGTGGAATGTTTTGGAATAGTGAGGGTTTTCGTGACCCGGGTAAACACTTGTTCATTGTTGAAAGTATTCGGGATAGAAAGTTGGACTTTGTGGCCTTGTTAGAAACTGGTAGATCTAAATTCTCTACACAGTTTCTCAATCACCTTGCTTCGGGCTCGGATTTTGTTTGGTTCTGTCTACCTCCCAGAGGCAGGCCTGGGGGTATGCTAATTGGTATAAACAATAGCACCATTGAGGTTAAAAATGTGGATGCGGGAGATTTTTGTGTCAAATTGTTTGTTAGGTCTAAGAGCGATGGATTTGAATGGGTGTTGATCCCAGTGTATGGGGCTGCTCAAGATGAGTTTAAGCCTAAATTCCTTGCTGAGCTGGTTCGTATATGTGAGAATGAACCATTACCTTTGTTGGTAGGTGGGGATTTCAATATTATACGAAAATCAGAGGAAAAGAATAATGACATCTATAATCCTCGATGGCCAGTCATGTTCAATGCTATTATTAATAGTTTAGACTTGAAGGAGATTGAGCTATCGGGAAGACAGTTTACTTGGGCCAGTAGGAGACCTGTTCCTACCTTTGAGAAGTTAGATAGAATTCTTTCATCTGTAGATTGGGAGCATAAATTCCCATTGGCTACTGTTCAGGCCTTAACTAGGACTGGGTCTGATCACACCCCCCTTCTCATTGATTTTGGGGTTAGAGCACATGTTGGTAGTGTGGCACGGTTTTCCTTTTGAGCTTTCGTGGCTACAGAAGGACGGTTTTTATGATATGATAGCCAAAGAGTGGGCTGTAGAGGTCAAGGGAAATTCGGCCATTGAGGTTTGGCAGAATAAGATTAGACATTTGAGACGATTTTTAAAAGGATGGGCTAAGAATCAAAGTGGGATTTATAGGAAAGAAAAAGAAAGGTTGTTGAGGTTAATAGATGAGTTAGACATTAAGGCTGAGAGTACTTCTCTTTCGTCGGTTGAGACGAAAATGTTGAGAGATGCTAATGATCGTTTATGTTCTCTTCGTCGTGAGGAGGAAATTAAATGGGCGCAGAGGGCTAAGGTAAAATTTGTGCAAGAGGGGGGAGATAATACTAAATTCTTTCATCTTATAGCAAATGGCAAACACAGAAAGAAGAGAATTTTTCAGCTAGAGCAAGAGGAGGGTACTATAGTCGGTGAGGAAAATCTAAAAACTTATATTTCTGAATACTATAAGAAACTATTTGGGGCGTCGGACCCTAATGACATTTCCTTAGATGAATCGATCACCCATGACATACCACAGTTGACGCAGGAGGAAAATGCTATTCTGACATCTGATTTCTTAGTGGAAGAGGTGTTTGAGGCTATTTCTCAAATGGAACACAATAAGGCCCCAGGGCCAGATGGGTTTCCGGCGGAATTTTACCAAACATTTTGGGATGTCATTAAGGATGATCTGATGGCTTTATTCCGTCTTTTGAAACAAGGTAATCTTCAGTTATTTAAACTGAACTTTGGTGTGATTACTTTGCTTCCTAAGAAGGAGAATGCAATACAAATTCAGCAATACGGACCTATATGTCTTCTTAATGTTAGTTTTAAAATTTTCACAAAGGTGGGTACTAATCGGATTACCCAAATTGTGCAAAAAATTGTTAGACCTTCTCAGTCAGCTTTTATGCCTGGGAGAAACATTTTAGAGGGAGTAGTAGTCCTTCATGAGACCATCCATGAACTTAAGTCTAAGAAGATGGATGGGGTTATTTTTAAGATTGACTTTGAGAAGGCATATGATAAGGTTAAGTGGCCCTTTCTCCAACAGGCTTTGCGTATGAAGGGGTTTGCACAAGACTGGTGTAAACTCATTATGCAATTTGTTCAGGGAGGGAGTGTCGGTATTCGGGTTAATGATGACATCGGTCATTATTTCCAGACTAAAAAAGGACTTAGACAGGGTGATCCCTTGTCGCCTATTCTTTTCAACATCGTTGCGGATATGTTAGCAATTTTGATTGCTCGGGCAAAGGACAATGGGCAAATCGATGGGCTCATTCCAAACTTAGTGGAGGGTGGTTTGTCTATCCTGCAATATGCTGATGATACTATTCTTTTCTTAGAGCATGATCTTGAAAAAGCTCTAAATCTCAAGTTAATTTTGTCCATATTCGAGCAGCTTTCGGGGCTCAAAATTAACTTTCATAAGAGTGAGGTTTTCTGTTTTGGAAAGGCCAAAGAGGTAGAGGACTAATATAAACACATTTTTGGTTGTGAGTCTGGTTCACTACCCTTTCAATATTTGGGTATTCCAATCCATTATAGAAAACTAAGAAACTCAGAGTGGTATCCTATAGAAAGTCGTTTTGAGGATAAACTTGCCTGTTGGAAAGGGAAGCTGTTATCCTATGGGGATCGGTTAGTTCTAACAAGTCTGCCAATGTTTATGCTTTCTTTTTTGGAGATTCCCAAAGGGGTATGCAAAAGACTTGATTTTTATAGATCTCGTTTTTTTTTGGCAAAGTGATGAGAACAAGCGCAAATATAGATTAACTAAATGGAATATTATTTGTAGACCCAAGGATCAAGGTGGCTTAGGTGTGGAAGTGCTTGAGCTAAAGAATAAATGTTTACTTAGTAAATGGCTATTTAAACTTCAAAATGAGGAGGGTGTTTGGCAGGAGTTGCTGCAAAACAAATATCTTCATAGCAAATCTCTAGCTCATGTTGAGTCACAACCTACTGATTCACCCTTTTGGAAGGGTCTAATGAGAGTGAAAGATGATTTCTTTCGTAGAGGATCTTTCAATCTAGGCAATGGGGAAACAATTAGGTTCTGGGAGGATACGTGGTTAGGTAAAACTCCACTTATGACCCAGTATCCTATTTTGTACAACATTGTGCAACGGAAAAATGTCTCGGTACATGAGGTGTTTCATAACACATGAGGTGTTTCATAACGCTCCACCTATTAATATCGGTTTTAGGAGAAACCTTCTTGGTGTACACTGGGATTTGTGGTCCAATCTTTGTATGCGTTTGATGTCGGTGGTTCTTACTCCTGGACCGGATAGGTTTCGGTGGAATTTAACTCAGGATGGGATTTTTTCGTTTAAATCCATGTATGAAGACCTCATGAATGGGCATACGATCTTTCTGAAAAAGTACCTGTGGAAGTTGAAAATCCCTCTCAAGATTAAAATTTTCACGTGGTTCTTAGATAAGAAGGTGTTGCTTACCAGAGACAATTTAGCTAAGCGTGATTGGAAAGGGGATACGCATTGCTCCTTTGGTGGGAGTCAAGAAACTATTGACCATTTGTTTATTCACTGTCCTTTTGCCAAGTTAGTTTGGCGTGTGGTTTTCTGTACTTATAATATTCCTCCCCCCTCTAATGTTTCAAATATGTTCGGGAATTGGTTGAATGGGATTGATAAGAAGACCAAAAATAGAATTCGTATTGGAGTCTCGGCCATTTGTTGGTCTATTTGGAATTGTAGGAATAATATTGTTTTTAACAGAAAAGACAACTTTCATGTTTTACAGGTTATTCATTTGGCGGTGCATTGGATTCAGTTATGGGCGCTCCTTTTACCTTCGGATCAGAGGGAGCTCATGGCGGATGGGTGCCGACGCTTGCTTATGGTGGCACAGGATTTTTTCTCCCGACATACGTGGCAGCATATTAGTAGACTTTTGTAGTTTGCTTATCGTTGTGTGTTTGTCTGGGAGGCTTGTCTCTCGGTGGTGGCTTTGTGCTTGTAAACTTTTATGATACTCTGAACCTAAACTGTTTAATAAAAGGCTGTGTGCATCACTCGATGCAGAGGCCGGGGTTTCCCATTTCAAAAAAAAAATGAGTCAGATAAGAATTCCCTCAACATTAATCGTAACCACATGTATAATTTCCGCTCTCTTATTAAGCAATGTGGTCTTTTTGACTTGGATTTCAGTGGTCCAGCTTATACTTGGACGAATAAAAGGTTTTCGTCCAAACCTGTCTATGAAAGACTAGATAGATGTCTTGTTAATCATGAGTGGTGTGCTCTTTACCCTATTTCAAATGTTTATAACATGCCTCTCATTCATAGCATTAGCGACCATGCACCCATTTTGCTTTCCACTGATGGTCGGACCCGTAGAATTAAGAAAACTTTCAAGTTTGAAAATTGGTGGCTTAGAGAAAATGATTTCAGTGTACAGCAAAAGCTGCTTGGATAAAATCCACTAGCAACAATTTCATGGTGAGAACTAAGAAACTTGCAGGAGCCCTAAAAATCTGGTGCAGGAAGAAGAAACCAATTCAACAGCAGCTTTACTCCCTTCAAGAAGAAATTAAGCATATTCAAGAGCAGCCGCTGCATCTCCAGGATCAAAACCTTCAAACAGCACTTGTGACAAGGTATGAACACAACTTAACAAAACTCAATGGTTTCTACATGCAGAGAGCAAAGAAGCAATGGGCGAAAGACGGGGACAGGAACACAGCTTACTTCCATAACTCTGTTGCTAAGCGCCGAAGAAGGAACACTATAGTATCCATAAAAGATGAAAATGATATGGTCCATTTTATGCCTCAGCAGATGTAACATCCCTGATTTTTGGAATATGCAAAAATCACAAAAATTTGAAACTTTTTGTTTTCCTATTGTGCAAGTCACCAAAAACCAAATGAGAAGCAAGAAACAAAAGAAAGCAATACATATTTCAATGAAATTGAGTTTACCAGTCCAACTATGCCTTGTTCCTTAAACCCTGAAACCTTATTCAAAAAAATAAGTTTCTGTATATAAAGGGAATATCTTTTATTAACAAACCTTTACCCAAAATATTTACAACTCCAATATTAAATTGAAGATATTCTATGGCAATAAAAATCAAAGAATCATAACCCTTAAAGAAGTTCTAAGCCTCAAAAGTATTTGATGAGAATGAAATTGTTAATAATAACTTTTAGTTGTTATTCCAAGTTTTAAACATGAAGGTGTGAAAATAAAATGCATTGTTTTGAAAATAACATAAAAGAGGGTTTTGAAAACAATATTATGACTTGTGGTTTTATTCTAAATTTTATTAATCAACAATATAAATTAATTGATATGAACTAATTAAATACCATTAAGTTACTATTAGTGAATCCTTCACATACTAAAATTATATAATGTGAAAATGGTTTAAAAATGGCTTCCCAAGGATAATATATGACATGTAAAATGTCTCTGAAATTTTATTTAGAAAACAACATCAATTTATTATTTTCTAAATTTTAAAATGACCTTAAAGTATTATTAGTGTTTTATTTATTTTTCCAAATATAAAATTGTGAAAACAAGATGAAATGACTTTCAAAACTTTGTTTTCAACATTTAGAATGTCATTAAAATTTTGGTTGATCCATAAACATGTTTTATAAATTTTTGAATTAAAAATCACATTAAGTGACTATTAAGAAATTATTCAAATTTCCAAAATTCAAAAATAAAATATGTTGTTTTGTTTTCAAAAATGGTACTGTTAAAAAGTATTTGAAATTTCAAAAATTTAGAATTTTGTTTCATGACATTTGGATACTTAAAACAGAAGTTATTAAAGATTTAAATAAACAGAAATTAAAAGAAAAATCATTGATGATGTCATCAATGACGTCATCATCTTCTTCCTCGTTGGAAACTGCCCCGAATGTTTCGGGTGGAGTTTTTGCGCCTTGATTTCTCGCGATTAAAGCCATATTAAGTCCTCCCGTTTCTTCCCCTTAAATCCCCTGTCCCTCCTCTCCTTTTCCCCTCTGCCTCCTCTCCAATTCGTTTCCGAAATCACCGTTAATTTCTCGCCGGAGAACACTCTGCCCGCCGCCGTTCTACGTAGATTCCGGCCAAGGTAGCACCCTTCCACCGCCCCTCTGTGGTTATCCAGGTTCCCCGTGACCGTGCGCATCATTTGAGCCATTTGGACGATTTTTCCGTGTAGGGAATCAACGGCGCCGTGGGGTTGCATCTCGCCGGAGGCCGCTCGACTCCGTCGCGCGCAGGTGCTGTACCGGGAAGCGCGAGCCCGCGCCGTGGCCACCCTCGAGTTCTCCGTGACGCGCTGATTCCCGTGGTGTCATCTCCGTGCCTTGGAACGCTCCGTAGCGCTGTCTCCTTCGAGCTGCTGCCGCTCCGACCACCGCAACGCCATCGCCGGTGAGGAAACCCTAACCCGACCCCCTGATCTAATCGTGGCCGTAGATCTAGATCCTAAGGCCCAAATTAGATCACTTAAGCGAAGGGGTACGTCGCCCTCAGATCTGGATCCAACGGCCCTGATCAAATCACTTATCCACGTCAGCGTGCCCAGTCAGCGCTCTGTCAGCAGAACCAACCAATCAGAGACTGCCATGTGGCCAGCCTTTAATTCAAATTTATCTCCCGGTAAAATTTTTGGCAGTTTTACAGATTAGTCCCTGCACATTAGATCTATCATATCTTTTGATCCATGAAGCCAAATTTAGCAATCTTGGACTTTTTGAAATCACCAGAACATGTAGAAACTTTTGGCACTGGCCAAATTCAAATTTGACAAACTTAAATTTGTTCAAATTCAAATATGCTTGTTTGATGAAATTTGGCATAATTCAAATTCTACAAATCCAAAAATTGTAAATAAAATATATTTGGAAACCTTACGATGTGTACTTTCATATCCTCTGTCCCAAAATAATAATTGAACAAATTAAAAATTGAATTTAGAATTTAGTTGTCTATTTGAGTATTTTTGGCATAGATTAATTTGTATAAATAATTTCAATATAGTTCCTTTTGCAAAATTGTTCCATTTCATAACCTTGAACCAGAAACAACCTTGCCCAACCATTTTGGACACCCTTGGACCATGACCATGTATTTTAGCCAAAAATCCATCATAGTAGTCCACCTAGTTATTATGTCTTAAATTTTGTTTCTATTTCTTTCTACCATTGTTTGTTGTGGTCATTTTGAATCCAAGACCAAGTCCCTTGTATGTAAACCTTCTAAGAGACCAAGTAGTGAACCTCAAACACTAGTACTATAGGTTTCTATCTACCCCTCCATCCCCCTATTCTTGCTTCAAGAATCCATCAAGTTAGCAAATGAAAAACAAGACTCAAGCAATAGAAGGCTCTTCACTTTCAACTTGGTGGCAACATGAAGAGAATACAAGGATGATCAATGAAGAAATTTTGAATAAAAGACTCCACCACTAGAGGAAACTCAAGGAAGTACAAGTGTGAAGAAATCCAGAAGAAAACATCTCCCTCTCTCTTTCTATCTTTCTTCTTATTTTTCTTTCCAAATTGACTTAGTAGTATTTGTGCCCATCCCATACCCAAACCAATTAGTGAAGTGAAAACCATGAAGACTATCAAGACCCAGAGAAGCACCACACCAAGGAAGGAAACAACTTAGATGGCATGATGATGATCTTCAAGAAGGCAATCACATGAGGCCTAGAAGCAATCCATACAAGTTGAAGAATAACAAGTTATTTTTGCCCAACCATTGACCCAAATGGAAAACCCAAGACTTAGTAATATTTTCCCTTTGATGATGAAGTTAGTAGACCTACCTTAGCCACAATGGAAAATACTAACATAGTCACTCAAATATTTTTGAAGGTGAATATGACCAAGTGTTTGCATGTATTACTTTAGTTGAAGAAGTAATATGTTTATTCTTAGTGAACTCTTGGAACTTCCTCGACAAGTATGGTTACAATAAAGTTAGATCACATCAAAATCAACCTAGTCCATACCAAGTAAACCCTTGGAAATTCCTTAAAAAGTAATGAACTCAAATCTTGACCTTGTCATAGTCAACTTGGTTAAACCCCTTTTTGATATGTTAGTTTCTCTGTATGTTTTCTACACTTGTATGTTGTTTGGTAGAATGTTTGTTTATTTTGTTATCGTGTTTTCAATGAATAGATTATACGGAGAGCAACGATCTTTTGTGAAGAGAGTGTGATATCTTCACCAACTTCATCAAGGCAAGTAACACACCATCAACTACCCATTATTTTCTATATGCATTAGTTGATTTTTAGTAGTATGCATGATAGGAAATTTTACTAAGTTATACTATGCTATTCTATTATCCTAGTAGTGTGTAGCCATCCCTTTTACCTGGTTATTTTGATAGCCTTAGAATTTACTAGGTGCTATGCAATGTTACAAATTGTTTTACTAGATGTTGAGGAAAAATCCTAAGTATAACTAATGAATGAACCACCTGGGTGGAAGTGGCAAGACTGGGTTATGTTGAGTGTTTCCTCAGGGCCCTTATCTAAGGGTTATTCCACTTGAGGTTGTCACTTGCGGATGGCCACCCAGGAACAAAGAGATTACTATGTCCTTCTAAGTTTAGTAGCTTCCCGTGCAGCCTTTTGACATTATGGGCTCTGTCTTGATCAACTAAGTTGTGAGAGTTCAGCCCAGGCTTGACAAGCAGATGTAGCAAAATTATAGGTGGAACGGGTCTTGCCGGTGGGTTTGAATTCTTCTTCTGAAAGATCTCGTCTCAATTATCTCCTTTCCATGATGCACTCCGGGTGTATAGGATGTTTGGGCTAATTGAAGACAAAGGGGGAAAGTGCACAACCTCTGCAGAGTTAGAAACTAAGATCTTAGCCGTGTCCCCGGTTATGGACAACTATGAGCAGCTGGACAAGGATTGACGGAAGAATCTCATCATCAATTTCAATAAGTAAATTTTGACCAAGTGAACAGTATTGTGGTGCTTGGATCTTACTCCAATGTTGCCACCCCTTTGAAAAGAAAAGTTTCTTTTACAAAAGAGATAGGACAAAATTGGCTTTATGCAAACTTAGCCAAAACTCCACCCAGCCAAATGAGCATGTAGTATTAGTCTTGCCATTTATATCCACCATAGTGTTACTTGCCAATACATTAAATTGTATTGACTCCCTTGTGGCTGCATATTCCATATTGCAGATATTTCTGAAGCCGAGTGAGGATTTCGTTTAGGATCTCGAGACTATCGCCAACATGTTTTGCCTGTGGCACATGAAGAAGATGGGCTCAATGTTGTACTATGTTTTCCGCTGTATTTCTTTGTTTTCTGCTAGTCTTCTAAGACTATGCAAGTTGTAATCCTATTTTGTAAAGACTGGATCATGCGATGTAATAGAATTTGATGCATTTGCATGATATTTCATTTTGTACTGTGGTGCTAGCATTTGATCCAGGGACTAGCACAGTAACACAGGTATTCCATCTTTATTAAGAGTTGGGATGCTACAAAATGGTATCAGAGCCTTGTGTTGCCTGTAGGATTCGAGACCCTAAGTTTGGATTAGAATAGGAAAAGCCATAGGAATAAAAATATACTATCTATTAACTACTCCACAAAGGAATCTTTTATATCTTCATTTCTCCTCGTACTCCTTTCCATGGTACATTTCTAAAGTATACTCTTATCTGTAGGTGACCAACATCATTGAATCACTCAAGAAAGGACCAATGATGACCATGACCCTGGAATGTGACACTGATTTTCCAAGAACATTGAAGGATCTCATGTCAATCATGGGATTTGAAGGACCAGCAGTCTATTGGGGTTTTCCCTACATTGATGAGGAAGATGATCTTGAATATTGGTGGGTGCAGATTCATCTGTACATGAACAAGGAGTACGACCAAAAGATGGGAGGAGATTGCATGCTTACCAACAAGGAGGTGCATTTGACATTCTTTGATTCAGCAAGAAGTGCTGCATGGAGGGCTATTGAAGAACTTACTGAGAGACTCAAGTGGAGACTTCACAACACTAAGAAGATTCTCAAGGAAGCCGAAGAAGAGATCAACACTCTTGAAAAAGAGATTACAATGTACAAGAACGCGGAGATCATTGTGAAGACTGAGTATTGAAGACCTATCATGAGGAATAAATCAAGAAAGTTGTTACCATGCCTTGAATAGTAGACCACCATGAGATATAACAAAGTTGTGAGACACGAAACACGATTAGAGTATTGATCATACTAATGAGTGTGGTATGACAATACTAGATGTTTTCCTAAAACTATGTTGTTTGGTGTGATGAATGTGTTGCTATATGTTTGTTATGTGTTGTTTGTAAGATGAGTTTCCTTGATCTGTTGTGTTTGGATAGGAACCTTCTTAGATCCTTTCTAACCTCTACTCATCTTCCCTAAAACCTCAAAACAGATGTCTAGCCAGAATTCCAACAACCCGGAGAACTCAATAGCAATGCAGATGCTACTAGAAGCTCAAACTCAGCCCATACAACTGATGACCCAGAACCAAGCAAACCACCCCAATATGGAGTTAACCCCATGAATGCAACAAGTGTTGGATACTCAATCACAGATAGTGAAGATGATGTCCCAAAACTTGGCCAATAGTAAAGACAATCAGCCCTTGATAACTAGAGATAACCAGGAGATAGAAGAAGAAATGTTTTCAACACCCAAAGCCTGCAAATCTTGTGGAGAGATAGGACACTATTCCAAAGATTGTCCTGATGAGTGGCCCCATGGTGATGCAAACAACTCAATTGAAGGATACTTCACTCAAGTTACTTGCTTTCTGTGTGAAGGGACAACACATGTTCCAACACAATGTCCACTTTACCCCATGGTACAACAAGTTGGACAACAAGCCAAAATGGAAATGCTTAGTGAAATCCAAGAGAACTTAGGAAAACCAGATGTGAAGGGAAAACACAAGCTGGATACTTTTCAGATGGACCATGTCAAGATAGATACTGGAGCCAAGGCTACACCACATCCATATTCATCCAGACACTCCACCAAGAATTGCTATTCTTGTGAAGAAGATGGACATTTGTCTAGAAATTGTCCCAACAAGAAACCCATACCTTCAACCAACATAGTTGAGTATACTGGGCAACAGTATGAAGATATGATGGCCAATTTAACTCCACCAAAGAAGAAGAAGAAACTTCAGAAGAACCCCAATCCTGTCTATAGAGACATCGGCCAAGTGACTTGCTTCAAATGCAGAGATAAAGGACACTATGCAAATGGATGCCCTCAAAGGGAGAAGGAAGGAAACATGACTTTCTGAAAGAAGGAATCTTAGGCAAAGTTTCATGTTGAAAATAAATTTATTTTCCCTAGGAGTTCTTCCAGTGTAATAAACCACAATGAATGTCTCAGAAATGTGTTCCCATTTTAATGAGATGATGTTGTGAAATCCTCTCAACTTGATCTTTTGATTGACCCAAAGAGTGACCCCTCAGTGTCAAAGGTAGTTCAACAGACCTATGTTGGTCTACACCTCTACCACAGAGGAAAGATCTACTCAAGCTAATTTAGAATCAATCTACACTCCAATCTAATGAAAATAGACTACCCACAAAAGTTTCTTTTAAGGGTGGTAGCCCACCCAGTTGTTTTGGAATCCAATTACCCAAATCTTTCTTTCTAACCTTCCCAAATCTCGGGACGAGATTTCTTTTAAGGGTGGTAGTCTGTAACATCCCTGATTTTTGGAAAATGCAAAAATCACAAAAATTTCAAACTTTTTGTTTTCTTATTGTGCAAGTCACCAAAAACCAAATGAGAAGCAAGAAACAAAAGAAAACAATACATATTTCAATGAAATTGAGTTTACCAATCCAACTATGCCTTGTTCCTTAAACCCTAAAACCTTATTCAAAAAAAAATAAGTTTCTTTATATAAAGGGAATATCTTTTATTAACAAACCTTTACCCAAAATATTTACAACTCCAATATTAAATTGAAGATATTCTATGGCAATAAAAATCAAAGAATCATAACCCTTAAAGAAGTTCTAAGCCTCAAAAGTATTTGATGAGAATGAAATTGTTAATAATAACTTTTAGTTGTTATTCCAAGTTTTAAACATGAAGGTGTGAAAATAAAATGCATTGTTTTGAAAATAACATAAAAGAGGGTTTTGAAAACAATATTATGACTTGTGGTTTTATTCTAAATTTTATTAATCAACAATATAAATTAATTGATATGAACTAATTAAATACCATTAAGTTACTATTAGTGAATCCTTCACATACTAAAATTATATAATGTGAAAATGGTTTAAAAATGGCTTCCCAAGGATAATATATGACATGTAAAATGTCTCTGAAATTTTATTTAGAAAACAACATCAATTTATTATTTTCTAAATTTTAAAATGACCTTAAAGTATTATTAGTGTTTTATTTATTTTTCCAAATATAAAATTGTGAAAACAAGATGAAATGACTTTCAAAACTTTGTTTTCAACATTTAGAATGTCATTAAAATTTTGGTTGATCCATAAACATGTTTTATAAATTTTTGAATTAAAAATCACATTAAGTGACTATTAAGGAATTATTCAAATTTCCAAAATTCAAAAATAAAATATGTTGTTTTGTTTTCAAAAATGGTACTGTTAAAAAGTATTTGAAATTTCAAAAATTAGAATTTTGTTTCATGACATTTGGATACTTAAAACAGAAGTTATTAAAGATTTAAATAAACAGAAATTAAAAGAAAAATCATTGATGACGTCATCAATGACGTCATCATCTTCTTCCTCGTTGGAAACTGCCCCGAATGTTTTGGGTGGAATTTTTGCGCCTTGATTTCTCGCGATTAAAGCCATATTAAGTCCTCCCGTTTCTTCCCCTTAAATCCCCTGTCCCTCCTCTCCTTTTCCCCTCTGCCTCCTCTCCAATTCGTTTCCGAAATCACCGTTAATTGCTCGCCGGAGAACACTCTGCCCGCCGCCGTTCTACGTAGATTCCGGCCAAGGTAGCACCCTTCCACCGCCCCTCTGTGGTTATCCAGGTTCCCCGTGACCGTGCGCATCATTTGAGCCATTTGGACGATTTTTCCGTGTAGGGAATCAACGGCGCCGTGGGGTTGCATCTCGCCGGAGGCCGCTCGACTCCGTCCGCGCGCAGGTGCTGTACCGGGAAGCGCGAGCCCGCGCCGTGGCCACCCTCGAGTTCTCCGTGACGCGCTGATTCCCGTGGTGTCATCTCCGTGCCTTGGAACGCTCCGTAGCGCCGTCTCCTTCGAGCTGCTGCCGCTCCGACCACCGCAACGCCATCGCCAGTGAGATTCCGGTGAGGAAACCCTAACCCGACCCCCTGATCTAATCGTGGCCGTAGATCTAGATCCTAAGGCCCAAATTAGATCACTTAAGCGAAGGGGTACGTCGCCCTCAGATCTGGATCCAACGGCCCTGATCAAATCACTTATCCACGTCATCGTGCCCAGTCAGCGCTCTGTCAGCAGAACCAACCAATCAGAGACTGCCATGTGGCCAGCCTTTAATTCAAATTTATCTCCCGGTAAAATTTTTGGCAGTTTTACAGATTAGTCCCTGCACATTAGATCTATCATATCTTTTGATCCATGAAGCCAAATTTAGCAATCTTGGACTTTTTGAAATCACCAGAACATGTAGAAACTTTTGGCACTGGCCAAATTCAAATTTGACAAACTTAAATTTGTTCAAATTCAAATATGCTTGTTTGATGAAATTTGGCATAATTCAAATTCTACAAATCAAAAAATTGTAACTAAAATATATTTGAAAACCTTAGGATGTGTACTTTCATATCCTCTGTCCCAAAATAATAATTGAACAAATTAAAAATTGAATTTAGAATTTAGTTGTCTATTTGAGTATTTTTGGCATAGATTAATTCGTATAAATAATTTCAATATAGTTCCTTTTGCAAAATTGTTCCATTTCATAACCTTGAACCAGAAACAACCTTGCCCAACCATTTTGGACACCCTTGGACCATGACCATGTATTTTAGCCAAAAATCCATCATAGTAGTCCATCTAGTTATTATGTCTTAAATTTTGTTTCTATTTCTTTCTACCATTGTTTGTTGTGGTCATTTTGAATCCAAGACCAAGTCCCTTGTATGTAAACCTTCTAAGAGACCAAGTAGTGAACCTCAAACACTAGTACTATAGGTTTCTATCTACCCCTCCATCCCCCTATTCTTGCTTCAAGAATCCATCAAGTTAGCAAATGAAAAACAAGACTCAAGCAATAGAAGGCTCTTCACTTTCAACTTGGTGGCAACATGAAGAGAATACAAGGATGATCAATGAAGAAATTTTGAAGAAAAGACTCCACCACTAGAGGAAACTCAAGGAAGTACAAGTGTGAAGAAATCCAGAAGAAAACATCTCCCTCTCTCTTTCTATCTTTCTTCTTATTTTTCTTTCCAAATTGACTTAGTAGTATTTGTGCCCATCCCATACCCAAACCAATTAGTGAAGTGAAAACCATGAAGACTATCAAGACCCAGAGAAGCACCACACCAAGGAAGGAAACAACTTAGATGGCATGATGATGATCTTCAAGAAGGCAATCACATGAGGCCTAGAAGCAATCCATACAAGTTGAAGAATAACAAGTTATTTTTGTCCAACCATTGACCCAAATGGAAAACCCAAGACTTAGTAATATTTTCCCTTTGATGATGAAGTTAGTAGACCTACCTTAGCCACAATGGAAAATACTAACATAGTCACTCAAATATTTTTGAAGGTGAATATGACCAAGTGTTTGCATGTATTACTTTAGTTGAAGAAGTAATATGTTTATTCTTAGTGAACTCTTGGAACTTCCTCGACAAGTATGGTTACAATAAAGTTAGATCACATCAAAATCAACCTAGTCCATACCAAGTAAACCCTTGGAAATTCCTTAAAAAGTAATGAACTCAAATCTTGACCTTGTCATAGTCAACTTGGTTAAACCCCTTTTTGATATGTTAGTTTCTCTGTATGTTTTCTACACTTGTATGTTGTTTGGTAGAATGTTTGTTTATTTTGTTATCGTGTTTTCAATGAATAGATTATACGGAGAGCAACGATCTTTTGTGAAGAGAGTGTGATATCTTCACCAACTTCATCAAGGCAAGTAACACACCATCAACTACCCATTATTTTCTATATGCATTAGTTGATTTTTAGTAGTATGCATGATAGGAAATTTTACTAAGTTATACTATGCTATGCTATTATCCTAGTAGTGTGTAGCCATCCCTTTTACCTGGTTATTTTGATAGCCTTAGAATTTACTAGGTGCTATGCAATGTTACAAATTGTTTTACTAGATGTTGAGGAAAAATCCTAAGTATAACTAATGAATGAACCACCTGGGTGGAAGTGGCAAGACTGGGTTATGTTGAGTGTTTCCTCAGGGCCCTTATCTAAGGGTTATTCCACTTGAGGTTGTCACTTGCGGATGGCCACCCAGGAACAAAGAGATTACTATGTCCTTCTAAGTTTAGTAGCTTCCCGTGCAGCCTTTTGACATTATGGGCTCTGTCTTGATCAACTAAGTTGTGAGAGTTCAGCCCAGGCTTGACAAGCAGATGTAGCAAAATTATAGGTGGAACGGGTCTTGCTGGTGGGTTTGAATTCTTCTTCTGAAAGATCTCGTCTCAATTCTCTCCTTTCCATGATGCACTTCGGGTGTATAGGATGTTTGGGCTAATTGAAGACAAAGGGGGAAAGTGCACAACCTCTGCAGAGTTAGAAACTAAGATCTTAGCCGTGTCCCCGGTTATGGACAACTATGAGCAGCTGGACAAGGATTGACGGAAGAATCTCATCATCAATTTCAATAAGTAAAATTTTGACCAAGTGAACAGTATTGTGGTGCTTGGATCTTACTCCAATGTTGCCACCCCTTTGAAAAGAAAAGTTTCTTTTACAAAAGAGATAGGACAAAATTGGCTTTATGCAAACTTAGCCAAAACTCCACCCAGCCAAATGAGCATGTAGTATTAGTCTTGCCATTTATATCCACCATAGTGTTACTTGTCAATACATTAAATTGTATTGACTCCCTTGTGGCTGCATATTCCATATTGCAGATATTTCTGAAGACGAGTGAGGATTTCGTTTAGGATCTCGAGACTATCGCCAACATGTTTTGCCTGTGGCACATGAAGAAGATGGGCTCAATGTTGTACTATGTTTTCCGCTGTATTTCTTTGTTTTCTGCTAGTCTTCTAAGACTATGCAAGTTGTAATCCTATTTTGTAAAGACTGGATCATGCGATGTAATAGAATTTGATGCATTTGCATGATATTTCATTTTGTACTGTGGTGCTAGCATTTGATCCAGGGACTAGCACAGTAACACAGGTATTCCATCTTTATTAAGAGTTGGGATGCTACAGCAGATTAGCAACACCTTTGTTAACAATTTCAGGCACATATTTTCTTCCCAGAACAATGACATGGACAGGCCTTTCATTCAAACTGAACTTCCTCGAGAAACGCAAGATAGCACCTATTCTGTCCCAAATAAGAGGGAGCTGCTGGATACTCTAAAGGACATGAAAAGGAATGCCTCACCAGGCCCAGACGGTTTCAATGTGGAGTTCTACTTGGCAACTTGGAACTGGATTGGAGATGATGTTGCTCAGCTGGTGCACTCTTTTTTCCACACAGGCACCCTTCCGATTCATATAAATGACACACACATTGCCCTCATTCCTAAGAAACTTGTGCCTCTGGTCCCGGCAGATTATCGACCTATCAGCTTATGCAATGTCATCTACAAACTCATTTCTAAATCCCTTGAAAATCATCTCAAGCCCCATTTTCCGGACTATATCCACCTGTCCCAACAAGCATTTACCGAAGGGCGTCGTTGTTATGACCGGTTTGGTCTATAGTCGGAAGAAGCCCATTAGGGGGCCGAATTAGGGGCTTAGCCCATTATCTTCTATTATATAAGAATTGTAATAGGGTTTGGACAATTAAGCAATAATCAATATCATTATTGCCGACTCCTAGAGGAGTCGGCCTTCTCCCTGCGCCGCCGCCCCTGCCCTAGCCGCCGCCCTCCCCTTGCTCTCACGCGACGGCACCCAGCCGTCGACCGCGCGCCCCTCGCCTCCACACAACCCCCTCCTTCCCCTACAACCTTCGTCCACGACCCGGTAGATCCCTAGGTTCTACCAGTTTGGTATCAGATTCCTCGGTTGCGATGTCCTCGGGACCGCCCACCAACGCCGCCGCGATCGCCTCGTCGGAGCACAGGGATATGATCTACGCACCTGGTGACAAGGCATATCTCCGTGTAACTCCCCTCAGAGGCACTCATCGTTTCGGTGTGAAAGGAAAGCTTGCACCAAGATACATTGGTCCTTTCAACATTCTCTCAAGGCGTGCAGAAAATGCTTATCGTCTTGAACTTCCAGAAAAAACTATCCAAGGTGCACGATGTGTTCCACGTGTCACAGCTCAAGAAGTGTTTCAAAGATCCAGATCGTGCAGTTGATCATGATTCCATTGAACTGCAAGATGATCTATCTTATGAGGAGCACCCTGTTCGTATTCTCGATGAGACCGAGCGTAAGACTCGCAACAAGAGCACCAAGTTCTTGAAAGTGCAGTGGTCGCATCATTCCGATAAAGAGGCAACGTGGGAGACCGAAGAGGATCTTCGCAAGAAGTATCCGGACCTTTTCCTTTCTCAGTAGGAATCTCGGGGCGCGATTCCTTCAAGGGGGGGCGTTTTGTAACATCCCAAGTATGAAAACTTCCATTTAGAATGTTTGATTCTTGTTTAATTAAAGTTTTGCATCATGTCATCATATTCATTGAATTGTTTGTATTTGTTTTACTTTGTTTTCCATTTGTTTGCTTCTGTTTTACTCTGTTTTCAGAATTCAAATTCAAACATTATTCAAACATTTATTTCATACTTGCTCTGTTACAACCTTTTAAATAAAAGTTCAAATAAAAAACAACCATTTTGTTCCATTAAAACATGAGGTTCAAACCATTAAAAGTATGGCTTTAATAAGATAATTAATCCAAACTTAATTCAATTGGTATTTCAAATTCAAATCAAAAACATCAAACAGCACCCAATCTCACATTATGAAAGTACCAAACAATTCTACTCATTTGTTCTATTTAAACAATAGGGTTCACCCTATTAAAAAGTTTGTTTTTCAATAATAATTCACTTAATAATAAAATCCATCCAATTTGAATTAAACCACAAACAGTATTTAAAATTTGAAACTTTTGGAAAACTAAGTTGAAAATTGGTTGTTTTTGACCTTACTAACTCACCCTAATTTTCCTACAATTTTTACTAACTTAAAAACCCCATTTTTCTTCCTATTCTATTTTCTACAAAAAAAACAGAAGGAGAAAATTTTAAAAAAATAAAAAACGAGCGCCAGGGCAGTGGGCAGCCCAGCCCACCACCCCAGCACAACCGCGCGCGCAGGCCTGCTGGCCCTTTCTTCCAGCTCCGTACGGCTGCCGTCATCAGACGCCAGCTCGCACGCGCCCGAGCTCCACCTGCTCCCTCCCGAGCCTATATCTACCCCCCTATCCCACCAAACCCTAGCCCACGGTCCCTGTTCCTCCCTGCTGCCGCCAACCACCCTCTCCTTCCTTTCTTCCTCGCCAATTTCTGCCGGAGTTGTCGGGGGGTGGAAGAACCGCGGAGGAGCTCGCCGTCGACTAGCCGCCATGGATCGCCTCCGTCCACGCTAGGGGTACCTACGCCACCGCCTGAACGCCTACGTCCTCTACAGCAACAGCAGCAGGGCCCAGGGGACGTTGATCGTCGACGACGAGCTCGACGCCGCCGCTTCCGTTCTGAACTTCCTCACCGCGCCGTCGCCACCCTCTGCTTCCCGTCTCCCTCTCGCCTCCGACAAACTCCCGGTGAGCTACCGCAGCGATCCCGCCCTATGTAACCCTCGTTCGTTTCCTGTTCGCGCGCGTCCACGTCTGAATCCCCGGCGGCATCCACCACCGTGCCGCCATGGTTGCCGTTGGGCTCGCATCTGTGCGTGTACGAGCACGTCAAGCACACGGTCACGTTCCCCTACCTATTGCACGCACATCCATCTGCTCAGCGCCGCCGGTTAGTGGTCACAACGCCGGTAGCCCCTCGTCCCTCTCCGCCGTTGTCAGTCGCCGTCGCAAGACTGAAACTTTGTTTCAGTTTCGTCAGATAACGCTAGCTGAACCTCATATTTGTTGCGCAGCGTATACTGACAAGAACGTTTCGATACCGCACTGGTTACAGTGCTAGCGAGCGCACGGCAGGGCGTGGGTTCGAGCCCTCGCGCCGCGGAATAAAACCAAACCTTTTGCGCTGGGCCCTGACAGGCAGGCCCCACCTGTCTGTGGCTCTGGTGCCACGCGTGCATCCACGCTGGCCTGGGGCCCTCTGTCAGTGGCATTGGCTGGCCACTGCAGAGTAACAAATTTTTTTCAACCCTTTCTTTTTTTAATTAAATCCTTTTCATTCACAGATTAGTCCCTAGTTTTAAAAAGCTAATAACTTTCATTTTATAAATCCAATTAATAAAAGTAAAATATGCTTGTTGATCCAAATTAAATTATCTATCTGATTAAACCAATTTTTTTCTGTTTTGAATTTTCCAAATGCAATCAAAAATTCAAATTCAAACAATACATTTGTAATTTGATAAAATCCATAACTAATTCATACTTAATCCAAATAATGCAAATAAAATATGTTTTCCATGCTATTTCAAACCACCTATTCAAATATAAATTTTGTTTCATGGTTTGAATAATTAAAATTGCTTAAATAATTTAAACCTTGTTTAAATCATTTAAATTTGCTAAATTCATAACTTGCCCAAAATAAATTATTCTTGAACATGTAAAATATGTTTTCAAACTAGAAAAGTATAAACTTTTCAAATATGAATTTGAATTTATGTTTGGAACAAATAAAATTCAAATAATATTCAAACTTGTTTTAAATTCATTTAAAACTTGTTTAATCTTGTTTAATTCATAATTAAATTATTGTAATTCCTTTTTCAATAATTGAAACATGTAATCCAACTAAACTTTTGTGTTCTTTTCAAATATGAATTTTGTTATTTATTTGGCACAATTTAAATTGGTGAAAACAACAACTATTTGTGTAATCCCCTTAAGGAACCAAAAAATTCCCTAACTTAATAAATAAATTTCTAAATTGGTAAAACTCATTTCCAATAGGTTCTATTGTTGTTATTTTGTTGTTTTCCTCATCCATGCATCATAATAATCCACTTTCACTGGTTGGTTAATTGGAAAAACAATTGTTTCAACCAAAATTCATGGGCTTTTCATATGCAACTCAAAATTGCATATGTGTCCATTTAAATTGTGTTACCATGTCAACTAGTTTATTTTGATGCATCCATTAACTTGACATGCATCATCCCATGATTGTGCACTATGCCATGATATTGATTGTTTATCTTCCTGTATTGTTTGTTTGCTTCTTCTTGGATAGACGACGACGTTGAGACAGACGATACTTACGACACCCCTTCTGAGGATCTAGCTCAGTACTAGGCTGCTGAGTTTGCAGGCAAGTTATCACTCACATGAACCATTGTGTTCCTTTCAACATTGGTTACCGATACTTTCCGTTATCTATTTCTGCTAGCCATATGTATCGTTGCTTCTGTTACGAACCTATCATATGATACCCTGAACCCTGATATTGCCTCCCCTCCAGTCCTATAACCCCGTTGCTTGGGCCCGTGTCTTACTAGCATGCTTAGGGTTGTTTTTGCTCGAGTCTGTTATCAGTTACTTTCTGTTATCATATTTCATTATATTCTGGGGCTCGATGTTAAACAACAACCTGTTAATTTGAGGTAATAATAAATTGTTGATAAGGCACCGGCAGGAGGCCCGGCGTGGTTTTGAGGCCTGCTAGTGTCGACCCTAATTAGGAAAAGGTCTTGTCTACTGATCCATGATGAGCGCACTATCCGCATGTGGGAAGCGTGTATGGGCGCCCCCCTCAATTTGATTCGATTCGCATCTCGTCCAAATCACCACACTTAGTTCGGGCTTTCCATTTGATGCACGCATATGCAGGTACGAACCCGAGGCCAGGGTGGAACTTTTGTAGTCGGCATTTAGGGCGACGTGGTCTTCCAGTGCTATGAGGGTCCCCTTTTCTTCGTGGGGCTCGATTAGACGCGCACGCACAGCACGTGGTGCTTTGGGCTTGATGCGAAGAAGAGTTGAGTTGTGTTGAGTGCCCCGCTTGGTGGGAAAGGCCTTCCCATCTGGTGGGTTATTCTTACGTGTACGGCCAAATTGGTGCACCCCTGCAGGGATAAATCTTCTCGAGAAGTCGTGTTTTCCGCGGTTATGGTTAACTTGGTGAAAGTACTGGCTAACAAGTACTCAGAACAACTTACACCTAACTAATGATAACTTGACTAGTAATAGGCTTATTGACACAACAATTTGATCCATCATTAATCCAACTGTGTGAGTTATCCCCGGATTGCTTCTTTGGATAAGGGGCGATATCCAGGATGGGTTTGCTTGGTGGTTAGCAATAGTGGGTTACGATACGCTATCTTATCCCCTTTCTGATAGCCGGAAGTTGTAGTATGTTCTGTAGTTGGTTAGTGCAGCCAGTTGCAGCATCTTTTATATCCCTTTCTTCCGTTGAACCCAAGGCATCTGTGCTTGGTGTTGACGGGTTACACTTTGGTGAACTGTGAGTCTTGCTTGCCAGTACGTTTATGTACTGACCCCTTTGGGGCTATGGTTTCCGCAGACTACGCTTACGAGGATCCCCGTGACGGCTACTACGTGGAGTTTGACGAGGCTGCTGACGAGTAGGTAGCGGACCCCGGGCAGGATCCGAGACATCGTGGATGGGCTCCGTCTTCTTTTCATTCCCGGCTTCTTAAGCCTATTTGGATTTGTCTGTACTCAGACCCTTTGAATGCTTCCGCTGAGATGTAATGATGTTATGTTGGGACATGTGTCCTCTGGATGATTGTATTTGCTATCTCTGCTCTAGTGAGAGCTATTTGCAACTTATTTCCATCTTTTGTGTCTTAGAGATCTGTTGTGTTATCATTTTGTTCAACGCCGTTGACGTACCATGTGTGTATGGTATGAAGTACGTCAATGGTAGTATCCTGATTTCTATGGGATGGTTTACGTAGACGCTGAACAGATAGGGGTTGGTTGTCACACATACGTGTGTTGGCCTACTCGTAAGAGATGCGGGTGCCGGTAAGCCCCGTAATCCAATCCACTACTGTTCAACGGAACTGCGAGTATCCTCTAGAAGTCCGGGTGCGACAAATGGTATCAGAGCCTGTCTGCCTGTAGGATCCTTTTTACTGGTCGCAGTTTGAGTCTAGAAACTATTTTGTAGCTATATAGGAAAAATGAAATGTGAGAGTAGGAATTCTGCCATTTTTCTTCTTTCCCCACCCACCCACCCTTTTGTGGTAAGGAAGTGCAACGTTGTTTTCCCTTCTCACCTAAACTTTCAAGTTAGGGTTTCACGTATCCTGGTTTCTAAAGGATAGTTATATCTACTAGACCATAGGAATGGAGGTGGTTTTGACATGATTTATCATGTTGCCTACTCACGATTGAGAACGGAGGCGTGTAAGCCCCGGAAGCAGATCCTCTATTCCTTAAGCAGTAGATATTGATCCTTTAGAAGCCCGGATGGGTTTTCCGTAGTACCTCAGGAGTTTTGGTCTCGTGTTTCCCGTTGTTGCATCGATATCCTGTTCTTCTCAACATCCTTTTCGTCCGTTGAAACCTTGTTGTTGCTTTCCACTTCTGTTCTCTACCGGCGTCTAATAAAAACTTCCCCGATCATCTGCAGATGGATCTCAGGTTCTACCCGCAGGTGGTTCGGATGACTCGTTGCGAGAGCACTGCCGGTTATCCGGAGATGCTGAGAGACATGGTCACTTATCTGGGGTTCCGTTGGGCACCAGAGTACCAGGTCTACGAGCAGCAGTGAGAGTTTGACCAGACCTACTACCAGGCTATCGTCTACATTCTGTCAGATGATGGCATGAGCGTTGTCCACCGCTACGAGGCAGTAGGTTCCACAGTGGATATGGCCGTGCAGCAGGCAGCTTATGTGAGTCTCACCGTCCTTCGTGCTGACTACTGGGGGTTTGACGATTCTATCTATCGCCACATCCCCCGTGGTTACATCACTTCGGAGGGAGCTCACTTCACTCTCTACGACAACTTGGATGTCTACGAGCATGATAACTCCAGGCTGCACACCACCGCTCAGTTTGTGAGGCACAGTGACGCAGTTGCCACCACACTCTCTCAGGAGTTGGCTTCAGTCAGAGAGCAGCTCTACCTTGCTTTGACTCGTCTGGCGACGTACACCACAGACTTTGTTGGAGATGAGCGCTTTGCACGTTTCGATCAGCCAGTTGGTCGTCGTCTGCCAGATGTTGGAGGTTACGAGCCGATCAGAGGTCCACTCATCAACCTCGGTGCTGGTTACACTGGGATTCCACGCTTTGGAGCACAGGGAGTCGACGCTATGTACTTCACCACACCTAGAGTCGCTCTCAGACCACGTCAGATCTATGTGGATCGTCGTTCTACCTACTTTCGTGGGCGTACTCCTCACCGTACCTCTCGTCGTACTACTCACCACCGTCCCGCGTGATGAGCATGGGAGTACCGATGTATCCATTCTTAGCTATGTTTAGTTATCCTTTGGCTTTCTAACCATGTATCGGTGTGTTGGATATTCTGATGTATTTGAACATGTGATGATGTACCTGTTGGTTATCTATTCATGCGTCGGAATAATCTCTCTTTCGGTTTCCGAGTCTTTCTGTTTCTGTTGTTGTGCTAAAATGCATGTCTATTCAGGATGCCGCCAACAAGGAACAACCCGCCTGAGCCACCGCCAATCACGGAGCTGTTGACTCAGATGACTCAGGTCGTGACGCATATGGCCCAGTTCCAGGCTAATCAGCACAACAACCAGAATGCTCCACGAGTCAGCATCAAGGAGTTTCTGAGTCTGGGGCCGAGAGCTTTCGTGGCAACACGCGAGTCTCTGGATGCTGATGACTGGATCCGGGAGATGGCCAGGGCTCTGGACATTGCTCACGTTGCTGAGGAAGACAAAGTCAAGTATGCCACCTACCTACTGAAGGGTCAGGCAGCTACCTGGTGGGAGAACTACCAGACCATGAGAGCGGGATACCCAATCACCTGGGGTTGTTTCAAGGATGCTTTCCTGAAGCACCACATCCCAGATGGTCTCATGGAAAGGATGCGTGAGGAGTTTTGCTCTCTCAAGCAGGGCAAGCTGGACGTCATTGCCTATCAGAATGAGTTCAATCGCCTCGCTCGTTACGCTGGTGATGAGGTGTCCACTGAGGCTAAGAAGATGGCAAGGTTCCGCCGAGGTTTTAACCCGGAACTCAAGTACGCCCTCACCAACATCAAGGCCAAAGACTCCGAGGAGCTCGTGAACACCGCGCTCAATGAAGAAAATGGGCGCAAGGCGTTCGAGGAGTCTCAGAAGCACTCGCATGAGGGTGGTTCCTCCTCCAACATGACCACCCCTCCGTAGAAGCGCCATATCTGGGTGCCAAATGCTGCTGTCACTAGGGCTCCATATGCCCAAGCTTCTCCAGGCTTCGCTTCCCGCCCACCCAACCCATCTCAGATGCAGGCTCAGAGGTTTTCAATGGGGCAGCCAAGGCCAGATGCACCTCGTGTCGTCACTTGCTACAAATGCAAGCAGACGGGGCACTACGCTGAGAAGTGCACTCAGAGGCAGCTACCTCCACCACCACCTCGCCCCAACACCAACCAGGCAATGGTGCGTGCTCCCCCGGCTAAAGCCTTCAACTCCAACAACAGGCCTGTCGGGAGGACCGCGAGGGTGAATCATATCAAGGCCGACAAAGCTGAAGAAGCTGCTGACGTCGTTCTCGGTACATTCCCCGTAAACTCTAACCCAGCTAAAGTGTTGTTTGATACCGGAGCATCGCATTCTTTCGTGTCAAAGATATTTGCGACAGCAGTTAAACTACCTTTTGTTGGTTTGGGTTCCCCGCTAGTAGTAAACTCCCCTGGAGCAACTATGCAAACTTCCAAGACCAGTCATGAGAATCAGATTCTAATTGGAGGTCACATATTCCTTGCTTCTCTCATTCTGCTTGGCAATTCTGACATTGATGTCATTCTTGGCATGGATTGGTTGAAGGCCAATAAAGCTACGATTGATTGTGCTCAGAAGTCAATAACTCTGTTCCACCCTTCTGGCCAGATAGTCTATTCTCCAAATGAATCAAGTTCTGTTCAGCTATACACCCTCGATGCAAAACCTCTACCTCTACTCGAAAATGTTCCGGTGGTTTGTGAATTCCCTGACGTCTTTCCAGAAGAGTTGCCAGGGATGCCTCCGGACAGAGCAGTTGAGTTCGTGATCGAGCTTGAACCAGGTACTGCTCCAATATCTAAGCATCCATACAAGATAGCTCCTCCTGAACTGAAATTGTTAAAGGAGCAAATCGATATGTACATGGAGAAAGGTTACATTCAGCCTAGTTCTTTGGCTTGGGGTTGCCCAACTCTGTTCGTTGCGAAGAAGGATCAAACAAAGAGACTCGTTGTTGACTATCGTCCTCTTAACGAGAAAACCATCAAAAACAAGTATCCAATTCCTCGTATCGATGATCTTTTTGATCAACTTGCTGGAGCCTCAATATTCTCAAAGTTGGACTTGAGGATGGGTTACCATCAAATAAAGATCAGAAAGGAAGATATTCCAAAAACAGCTTTCACCACTCGGTACGGTCTATATGAATACACCGTCATGTCCTTCGGTCTCACCAATGCACCGGCGACGTTCTCTAGACTCATGAATTCTGTTTTCCATGAATACCTCGACAAGTTCGTTGTGGTATATCTTGATGACATCCTGGTCTACTCAAAATCTGAGGAAGAGCATGGAGAACATCTTCGTCTCACTCTCATGAAACTTCGCGAGCATCGTCTATATGCCAAGTTTTCCAAATGTGAGTTCTGGATTCCAGAAGTTGCTTACCTTGGTCATGTCATCTCAGCCAAGGGCATAGCCATTGATCCAGAAAAGGTTAAAGCAATTGTTGATTGGAAACCTCCTAAGACGGTGAAGCAAGTAAGAAGCTTTCTTGGCTTGGCTAGCTATTGCCGTCGTTTCGTCCAAAACTTTTCCAAGATTGCCAAAACTCTCACTAATCTCACAAAGAAGGACAAGAAGTTCGTTTGGTCTCTACAATGTGATGAAAGTTTCAATCTCCTGAAGACTAAACTCACTTCTACCCCAGTTCTGGTTGGCCCAGATACTACCAAACCTTTCCAGATATTCTGCGATGCATCTCTCCAAGGTCTAGGTGCAGTTCTTATGCAAGAACGTCAAGTTGTGGCTTATGCTTCACGTCAGTTGAATGCACATGAGCAAAACTATCCCACACATGACCTAGAACTTGCAGCAGTTGTGTTTGCCCTCAAGAAATGGAGGCAATACTTGTTGGGTAACCGCACTGAAATCTTTTCCGATCATAAGAGTCTGAAATACATCTTCACTCAACCAGATCTAAACCTCAGGCAAAGGAGATGGATCGAAAAGATTAAGGACTTTGATCTCACCATTTCTTACACTCCAGGCAAGGCTAATGTTATGGCCGATGCTCTCAGTCGCAAGTCGTATTGCAATAATCTCATGATCATGGAAAGCCAACCTCCACTTCATGAAGAATTCCAGAAGCTGAACCTTGGTCTTGTTCCTCAAGGTTATCTTGCGAGCTTGACAGCCAGTCCAACTCTCGAGGACAAGATTCGTTCTGAACAACTTCGTGATGCTGAAATCAAGAAGATGGTAGAACACATCAAACAAGGAAAGGAGAAATTTAAGTCCTTCTCAATTGATGACAAAGGAACTGTGTTCTTCGAAGGACGCATTGCAGTTCCTCAAGTTCAAAGTCTCAAAGATATCATTCTCAAGGAGGCTCATGAAACTCCTCTTTCCATTCACCCTGGAAGTACAAAGATGTACCAGGATCTTAAGACACTGTATTGGTGGCCTGGCATGAAACGTGAAATTGCTCAATACGTTTCTGAATGCGACGTTTGTCAACGTGTTAAGGCAGTCCATCAGAAAACAGCCGGTCTACTCCAACCACTAAAAATCCCTGAGTGGAAGTGGGACATGATTGAAATGGACTTCGTCACTGGTTTTCCAAAGTCCAAGAAGGGCAACGATGCAATCTTCGTTGTTATTGATCGTCTCACTAAAGTAGCTCACTTCTTTGCTGTCAAAGAAACAATCTCAGCTAGCCAGTTAGCAGAGCTCTACACAGCAAAGATTGTTCCTCTTCATGGTGTTCCATTGGAAATAAGCTCAGACCGTGGAAGCATATTCACTTCTCATTTCTGGAAAAGCTTTCAAGAAGCATTGGGCACCAAACTTCTGTTCAGCACAGCTTATCACCCTCAGTCTCAAGGGCAAGTCGAAAGAGTCAATCAGATTCTCGAGGATATGCTCAGAGCATGTGGTATCTCCTTTGGCATGAAATGGGAGGATTGCCTTCCATATGCTGAATTCTCCTACAACAACAGCTACCAGGCAAGCCTAGGCATGGCACCATTTGAAGCACTCTATGGCCGCAGATGCAGGAGTCCAATCAATTGGTCTGGAGCTGGTGAACGTTCACTCTTAGGCCCTGACATTGTTAAGGAAGCCGAGGAGAAAGTTCGCATCATTCGTGACAATCTCAAAATTGCTCAGTCTCGTCAGAAAAGCTACTATGACAGCAAACATAGGGATATGATCTACGCACCTGGTGACAAGGCATATCTCCGTGTAACTTCCCTCAGAGGCACTCATCGTTTCGGTGTGAAAGGAAAGCTTGCACCAAGATACATTGGTCCTTTCAACATTCTCTCAAGGCGTGAAGAAAATGCTTATCGTCTTGAACTTCCAGAAAAAACTATCCAAGGTGCACGATGTGTTCCACGTGTCACAGCTCAAGAAGTGTTTCAAAGATCCAGATCGTGCAGTTGATCATGATTCCATTGAACTGCAAGATGATCTATCTTATGAGGAGCACCTTGTTTGTATTCTCGATGAGACCGAGCGTAAGACTCGCAACAAGAGCACCAAGTTCTTGAAAGTGCAGTGGTCGCATCATTCCGATAAAGAGGCAACGTGGGAGACCGAAGAGGATCTTTGCAAGAAGTATCCGGACCTTTTCCTTTCTCAGTAGGAATCTCGGGGCGCGATTCCTTCAAGGGGGGGCGTTTTGTAACATCCCAAGTATGAAAACTTCCATTTAGAATGTTTGATTCTTGTTTAATTAAAGTTTTGCATCATGTCATCATATTCATTGAATTGTTTGCATTTGTTTTACTTTGTTTTCCATTTGTTTGCTTCTGTTTTACTCTGTTTTCACAATTCAAATTCAAACATTATTCAAACATTTATTTCATACTTGCTCTGTTACAACCTTTTAAATAAAAGTTCAAATAAAAAACAACCATTTTGTTCCATTAAAACATGAGGTTCAAACCATTAAAAGTATGGCTTTAATAAGATATTTAATCCAAACTTAATTCAATTGGTATTTCAAATTCAAATCAAAAACATCAAACAGCACCCAATCTCACATTATGAAAGTACCAAACAATTCTACTCATTTGTTCTATTTAAACAATAGGGTTCACCCTATTAAAAAGTTTGTTTTTCAATAATAATTCACTTAATAATAAAATCCATCCAATTTGAATTAAACCACAAACAGTATTTAAAATTTGAAACTTTTGGAAAACTAAGTTGACAGTTGGTTGTTTTTTACCTTACTAACTCACCCTAATTTTCCTACAATTTTTACTAACTTAAAAACCCCATTTTTCTTCCTATTCTATTTTCTACAAAAAAAAAACAGAAGGAGAAAATTTTAAAAAAATAAAAAACGAGCGCCAGGGCAGTGAGCAGCCCAGCCCACCACCCCAGCACAACCGCGCGCGTAGGCCTGCTGGCCCTTTCTTCCAGCTCCGTACGGCTGCCGTCATCAGACGCCAGCTCGCACGCGCCCGAGCTCCACCTGCTCCCTCCCGAGCCTATATCTACCCCCCCTATCCCACCAAACCCTAGCCCACGGTCCCTGTTCCTCCCTGCCGCTGCCAACCACCCTCTCCTTCCTTTCTTCCTCGCCAATTTCTGCCGGAGTTGTCGGGGGTGGAAGAACCGCGGAGGAGCTCGCCGTCGACTAGCCGCCATGGATCGCCTCCGTCCACGCTAGGGGTACCTACGCCACCGCCTGAACGCCTACGTCCTCTACAGCAACAACAGCAGGGCCCAGGGGACGTTGATCGTCGACGATGAGCTCGACGCCGCCGCTTCCGTTCTGAACTTCCTCACCGCGCCGTCGCCACCCTCTGCTTCCCGTCTCCCTCTCGCCTCCGACAAACTCCCGGTGAGCTACCGCAGCGATCCCGCCCTCTGTAACCCTCGTTCGTTTCCTGTTCGCGCGCGTCCACGTCTGAATCCCCGGCGGCATCCACCACCGTGCCGCCATGGTTGCCGTTGGGCTCGCATCTGTGTGTGTACGAGCACGTCAAGCACACGGTCACGTTCCCCTACCTATTGCACGCACATCCATCTGCTCAGCGCCGCCAGTTAGTGGTCACAACGCCGGTAGCCCCTCGTCCCTCTCCGCCGTTGTCAGTCACCGTCGCAAGACTGAAACTTTGTTTCAGTTTCGTCAGATAACGCTAGCTGAACCTCATCTTTGTTGCGCAGCGTATACTGACAAGAACGTTTCGATACCGCACTGGTTACAGTGCTAGCGAGCGCACGGCAGGGCGTGGGTTCGAGCCCTCGCGCCGCGGAATAAAACCAAACCTTTTGCGCTGGGCCCTGACAGGCAGGCCCCACCTGTCTGTGGCTCTGGTGCCACGCGTGCATCCACGCTGGCCTGGGGCCCTCTGTCAGTGGCATTGGCTGGCCACTGCAGAGTAACAAATGTTTTTCAACCCTTTCTTTTTTTAATTAAATCCTTTTAATTCACAGATTAGTCCCTAGTTTTAAAAAGCTAATAACTTTCATTTTATAAATCCAATTAATAAAAGTAAAATATGCTTGTTGATCCAAATTAAATTATCTATATGATTAAACCAATTGTTTTCTGTTTTGAATTTTCCAAATGCAATCAAAAATTCAAATTCAAACAATACATTTGTAATTTGATAAAATCCATAACTAATTCATACTTAATCCAAATAATGCAAATAAAATATGTTTTCCATGCTATTTAAAACCACCTATTCAAATATAAATTTTGTTTCATGGTTTGAATAATTAAAATTGCTTAAATAATTTAAACCTTGTTTAAATCATTTAAATTTGCTAAATTCATAACTACCCAAAATAAATTATTCTTGAACATGTAAAATATGTTTTCAAACTAGAAAAGTATAAAATTTTCAAATATGAATTTGAATTTATGTTTGGAACAAATAAAATTCAAATAATATTCAAACTTGTTTTAAATTCATTTAAAACTTGTTTAATCTTGTTTAATTCATAATTAAATTATTGTAATTCCTTTTTCAATAATTGAAACATGTAATCCAACTAAAATTTTGTGTTCTTTTCAAATATGAATTTTGTTATTTATTTGGCACAATTTAAATTGGTGAAAACAACAACTATTTGTGTAATCCCCTTAAGGAACCAAAAAATTCCCTAACTTAATAAATAAATTTCTAAATTGGTAAAACTCATTTCCAATTGGTTCTATTGTTGTTATTTTGTTGTTTTCCTCATACATGCATCATACTAATCCACTTTCACCTGTTGGTTAATTGGAAAAACAATTGTTTCAACCAAAATTCATGGGCTTTTCATATGCAACTCAAAATTGCATATGTGTCCATTTAAATTGTGTTACCATGTCAACTAGTTTATTTTGATGCATCCATTAACTTGACATGCATCATCCCATGATTGTGCACTATGCCATGATATTGATTGTTTATCTTCCTGTATTGTTTGTTTGCTTCTTCTCGGATAGACGACGACGTTGAGACAGACGATACTTACGACACCCCTTCTGAGGATCTAGCTCAGTACCAGGCTGCTGAGTTTGCAGGCAAGTTATCACTCACATGAACCATTGTGTTCCTTTCAACATTGGTTACCGATACTTTCCGTTGTCTATTTCTGCTAGCCATATGTATTGTTGCTTCTGTTACGAACCTATCATATGATACCCTGAACCCTGATATTGCCTCCCCTCCAGTCCTATAACCCCGTTGCTTGGGCCCGTGTCTTACTAGCATGCTTAGGGTTGTTTTTGCTCGAGTCTGTTATCAGTTACTTTCTGTTATCATATTTCATTATATTCTGGGGCTCGATGTTAAACAACAACCTGTTAATTTGAGGTAATAATAAATTGTTGATAAGGCACCGGCAGGAGGCCCGGCGTGGTTTTGAGGCCTGCTAGTGTCGACCCTAATTAGGAAAAGGGTCTTGTCTACTGATCCATGATGAGCGCACTATCCGCATGTGGGAAGCGTGTATGGGCGCCCCCCTCAATTTGATTCGATTCGCATCTCGTCCAAATCACCACACTTAGTTCGGGCTTTCCATTTGATGCACGCATATGCAGGTACGAACCCGAGGCCAGGGTGGAACTTTTGTAGTCGGCATTTAGGGCGACGTGGTCTTCCAGTGCTATGAGGGTCCCCTTTTCTTCGTTGGGCTCGATTAGCCGCGCGCGCACAGCACGTGGTGCTTTGGGCTTGATGCGAAGAAGAGTTGAGTTGTGTTGAGTGCCCCGCTTGGTGGGAAAGGCCTTCCCATCTGGCGGGTTATTCTTACGTGTACGGCCAAACTGGTGCACCCCTGCAGGGATAAATCTTCTCGAGAAGCCGTGTTTTCCGCGGTTATGGTTAACTTGGTGAAAGTACTAGCTAACAAGTACTCAGAACAACTTACACCTAACTAATGATAACTTGACTAGTAATAGGCTTATTGACACAACAATTTGATCCATCATTAATCCAACTGTGTGAGTTATCCCCGGATTGCTTCTTTGGATAAGGGGCAATATCCAGGATGGGTTTGCTTGGTGGTTAGCAATAGTGGGTCACGATACGCTATCTTATCCCCTTTCTGATAGCCGGAAGTTGTAGTATGTTCTGTAGTTGGTTAGTGCAGCCAGTTGCAGCATCTTTTATATCCCTTTCTTCCGTTGAACCCAAGGCATCTGTGCTTGGTGTTGACGGGTTACACTTTGGTGAACTGTGAGTCTTGCTTGCCAGTACGTTTATGTACTGACCCCTTTGGGGCTGTGGTTTCCGCAGACTACGCTTACGAGGATCCCCGTGACGGCTACTACGTGGAGTTTGACGAGGCTGCTGACGAGTAGGTAGCGGACCCCGGGCAGGATCCGAGACATCGTGGATGGGCTCCGTCTTCTTTTCATTCCCGGCTTCTTAAGCCTATTTGGATTTGTCTGTACTCAGACCCTTTGAATGCTTCCGCTGAGATGTAACGATGTTATGTTGGGACATGTGTCTTCTGGATGATTGTATTTGCTATCTCTGCTCTAGTGAGAGCTATTTGCAACTTATTTCCATCTTTTGTGTCTTAGAGATCTGTTGTGTTATCATTTTGTTCAACGCCGTTGACGTACCATGTGTGTATGGTATGAAGTACGTCAATGGTAGTATCCTGATTTCTATGGGATGATTTACGTAGACGCTGAACAGATAGGGGTTGGTTGTCACACATACGTGTGTTGGCCTACTCGTAAGAGATGCGGGTGCCGGTAAGCCCCGTAATCCAATCCACTACTGTTCAACGGAACTGCGAGTATCCTCTAGAAGTCCGGGTGCGACAACAAATCACAAATGCCAGGGATGAGCGAATCATCCAAATTGAGGCATCACACTGCACAAACACAACTGCAGGAAATTTACTAAAGCTTGGGTCTGCACAAATCCATTCACCGATTACCAACACCACACCTTTCATCGGCACAGCTGGTCACAAAAGGAATTACCTCGGGAAATTGTAGTCGAGGCAGTAGCAACGAGGGTGTCGATGCCGGAGTTGCGCCTATGCACCGCCCCGCCGGCAGCAGAGTGAAAGTAGTCGAAGCAGAGCGTCTATGTCGGGGTTGCAGTCGTACACTGCCGTCCCGCCGATGTCGACGGAGTCGTAGCAGCAGAACAAAACCAACACCACCAGACCACCCATGCACCACCATCGCATGGCCGCATATGTGGGGCGCCGGGGTTGCAGCTCCCAATCGTCCCACTAGCGTAAAAATTAGAGCGCGGGCGTGACGACGAGGTAGAGAAGGAGTTCAGTTGGGCGCCGAGCTCAAGGAGGGAGAGGGGTAGCACACCGAGGAGGCGTTAAAGAGCCTCCAGGCGGCGGGAAAACGGCAGACACACCGGAGAGCATCAACCGGACCGGCGGCAGGCGATCAAACCAACTAAGGCTAGTTTTCCCTGTGATTCGAGGTAGAGTTGAGGAAAATCAAATCGTTGGTGGGGGTATGCAGAGGAGGTCTGGGCAGAGCAGCGCTGGGAGTGGCGGCGATGCAGTCGGCCGGCGGCGGCCGGAATCGTGGTGGCGGCGTTTCCGTGCGTGTGAGAGAGAGAGGCAGGCACGAAGGGGATCGAGAGGAGGATGGTGCGTGAGTGCTACTGCTGAGATTCTATACGTGGTCATGTATACGTACGGTTGGTCCAACCATTCTTTTGGCTGGTGTGTACGTATGGGTACTAGTTGGCCCAATTAGTCTTAGCCTATCCCATAAACCAATTAAGCCAACTAAATAATCAGCCATTTTCTTTTCTTCAAAAGCTCCTAAATAATCCTTTATAGATTTTAAAATCTAAATTTAAGACAATCTAGAATTCACTGAGTTTTTTATCCTTAGAATAAAATACCAAGAATTTTTAACAAGTAATTAAAATTCGAATTTACAACAACTTAAAATTTAGGAAAATATACGAAGCGATAAACAGATGTTTTATAATGGTACTCTTGATATTATAAAAATAAATTAACCTTAGTGGTTAATTAAAAAGTTTTGAAAGTAAAACTAGTATCTTTAAATATAATTTTCTCAAATAAAATAAAACCTAATTTTATAATTATGGCGAAATCCGGAAATATTTTAAAATAAATACTCTACCATTTTTCATGATTTCTAGTGATATTCCAAGTATTTCTAAGTTATAAGATAATCCAAGACTAATAAAATATGATCACTATTTTCTTAAAACATTATTACATCATTAAAGTTAGGTGTTCCAAGACTTTAATTTCACGTAAGTATTATTTCTAGATCATGATAAACTTTGTTTATTTTCCTTTAAGAATTATTCTTAAAAGTGATATCACCTTACTAATTAAATGAAAGTGATAAGTACTTAAGGCATAAGTGCATAACTTTTGGAAATGTTTAATAACCAAGCATATGAGCTAAAAACCATAAATCTCCAATGAACAATTCAACCAAACTCATAATCAAAACTTTAGGTGATGCAAGCCATCACAATAATAACAACAACTCTATGTCAAGAAAACCTAATAAAACCTAAGCATCGCAAGACGTAGTTTGATCATTCAAGCTTGGGTATTTTCGGGGTAAATCACGATGCATTCCATTACTATGCATAATAGCATCTTGCCAGTTTTCCAGTAGCCCTTATCGGGACTACTTTGATATCTTTCAGATGTCGAGATTGTCTACGCGACCCTCGAACCCCGAAGACCTGGATTATTATTGTTATTTCAATCTCAGGCAAGTTCATCACTTGCTCATATCCTTTGCAGTATCTCATAACAAACTATTTGCAAAAAACCTATCGTATTATCATCTACTCTCAAAAGAATGCATGATCCTATTTTTATAATAATATGACTAATTGAATGACTACCCGAGTGGTAGTGTTCTGTTTGGTGGGCGGATGGGACCATGGTAAGATGAATAGGTCAAAGGAAGGTTCCATCTACATGGGAAAGTATTACCTAGGAACTAATCACAAATGCCGTCAGAACTCGGTGCGCCGTAAATACCGCGTAAACCATGTGTCTTCTATGGGGGGAGTAAGTCAGCTGTGATACTTCTCTCGTTTGCATGTCAAAGGACTGCCAGAGAACGTACGCTGTAGGTTCCGCGGGGACTGCATGCACATGGGTGGGAGCCCTTACGTCCCACGGACTCTGGAGTCTATGAGTGTCTGCCAGGGGCGCGTAGATATCCATCGTGAGGGGTGGAATCAGGCGTTCAACCTGCTGGCAGAAATGGGTGGGCATGCGTTGTGCGGGGAAGCACAGTTTGGCTTGGACCAACAACCGGGCCCCACACCTGAGTGGGAGTGGACAGGAATGTACACCTGGTTGTGCAACATGGTCTTGGTCGTCCATGGGTAAAGTAACGCACCTCTGCAGAGTGTAAAAGGATGTGGCATGTTACCCCCTGTTCCGGGAAGGAACTGCGAACGCTACAGGAAAGGCAACTCCATGGAGTTCTAGTCCTGTGATGGTCTGGCGGGCATAGTTTTTAGAAGTAAAAGCAACCTCTTGAAGAAAGTTTTACAAAACCTTGCATTAGCTTATGACTCTTTCGAGTCTAGAGCTGTAGTTAGTGCATCAAACTACCCACTATATATCATGAACTTGCTGAGTAACGCTCGTTACTCATTCGTTCTCGTTTGACCCCCTGTTAGAGTTGAAGCCCTATTGAAGTCATCATCGAGAAGCCATCGCTGTCTAAGGGAGCTAGGTGGAGAGATCTACTACCTAGTCGGTAAAGCATCATCATCAACCACGCTGGTGGAGGGCAAGCTATCAAGGTGTAGGTAGAGTCCATTCTTGGACTTAGTAGTTAAGCCATAGATTAGGGCTGACATCAGCCGTAGTAGATTTTGTTCTGAGCTAGAGTTCTTCTCCAGCTTGGAGCTTCGCATTGCTTCTTCTGATGTTTCATTTGTATGAGATCTTCTTTGATTCTTCAAAGGGATTCTCAAGATTTTGTAATGAGGTTTGTATCCTATACTTTGCTTGGACCCGTTGTGTTTCTGTTGTACCACTCTGAGAGATGTAATATTCACAGATAAGTCCTTCTGTGAGTATTATGTCACCGACTTGCACACTACACATGCAGTGGTGTGTTGGGTCACCACAGATGGTATCAGAGCGAAGCGACCTTAGGTTTAAAACCTTTTAGGAGATCTGTAGGTTGGTAAAGACTATAGGAAGCCATCTTAACTAAACCACATTTCCTACAACTATGATGATCATTCACTTGAGAATGATATAATCATACTTGTATAGAATATTCTTACTCAACTTGAGTAAATCTACTTATCTATATTCTTTATACCTAGGTATGAATAGTTGGAAGTCTAGCATGTATCAGTTTGTTGAGAAAAAGGGTTCTCATATAGTTAGAGATGATTAAGTCACAGTGATGATTACCCCATTCTATGAAGGAATAGGATGGAGTAGAACATGGTATAGATTAAGTATAGGAGTCATTAAGAAGGAATGTTTGGGAATCATGAAGAATCGTTAGACCATGGTAACTATGGGGTACATACCATATCCTTAGTTATCAACTCTAGAGGTGAATCAATATAGTAAAGTATAGTATAGGATTAGGAGAAGGCATAAGCATTGATGGAAGCTACATTACTACTCCTACGGTGTGATCAACAACATGAAGGATCAACAGATGCCATGAGAAGTTTATCGTAATCAAGATGAAGTACTTAGTACTATATGGAACCAAGTTAGAAAACAACTACTATAGGATAATTTTGTCTTGGTGCATTCCATTGCAGAAAGGCATGCAATTGGAGTAATTACCGAGGCAAAGAGTGGTTGTGTAGACTAGGATTAGAAGGTACTATATACCTATTTGTAGTGTATAGCATTTAAGAGCCTTGGTACTTGAGATGTTTTACTCTAAGTACTTCTATTTCACAGGCTTTTGATGCATGAGTGATAAATGCATTTGGGATTTATTGATTCTTATTTGGATCTTTGATTGACTAGATCTGTACATCAAGATTGAACCTGATGTGCAAATGCATGTGCAAACATTGAGTTCTATCTTGATGTTACTGGTCTAGAGGGTATAGGATCAGAATGAGAGCGGTCTGAGTTATCAGCAGATTGGTACAACACCAAAGTTCGGGAAGTCCTTGAAGTCAAGAAGGCAGCATACAATGAAGCCACTGATGGGAATAGACCACATTCCACATCTTTCTTGGAGTTGGTGACATATTCATCAACATATGGTGAGCTACCACAAGTGATATCAAGAAGATAACATGAGTAGTTAAATCCTAGAAGGAAGTATGTAGAAGTTCGATAAATAAACCTATAGAGTTGTCCCGTAGAAGTCAAAAACCCAATGATATAAAAGGACCATAGGAAGTAACCAGAGGAATAGGTTATAGGCACATGTAGGAAAAAGTTAAAACTCGAGGAAACTCGGAGATATTTTCACTAATAATTGAGTCTAAGTCAATGTACACTACATCGTACAAGTTTCTTTCAGCAGTATTCCTCTTGATACCATTAGATTGAACCAAATGGATTCCTAAACATAGACAATACCCACTGTACCGGAAGAATCTTATTGGTTATTTATCACCTGGTGAATGTACCAAATGTTCTTTAGAAAGTTGTGAGGGATAAGAAACCATAGCTATTCATCGGAGAACGAAACTTGGTATCCACTATGTGGTGGAAATACCACGTGTTCTTCGTGATACCAGTAGGAAGGTTTAGTGACAAAACATAGTTGTCATAATAACAGGCAAATTATTAGATCATAGTGCAAGACAGTGGAAGGTAAACAATCAAGACAAGAGGTTACACATGCCAAGGTCAACACAAGAAAACAACGGTGAAGAATCAACGGTCTACAGAAGTTCTCTCTACCTATCTTTACATGAGAGAGTTTGAACTTCGGGACGAAGTTCTTGTTAAGGGGGAGATACTGTAACATCCCAGTGTTTGGGAAGTTATAAGGATCTAAATTTAATATGTGCATTTGCAAAGCATGCATCTAAAAGTACGGGAAATTTTGGCGCGAAAGTTTAAATAAAGCAAAGTGACCAATGTTTCACTTGACATGATGAAATAGGTCTAGTTCATCTAGTCAAGAGTACATTTGGAGTGAGCTTTATAAGAAGTATATTAGGAAACCAAATCATTTGGTTTCACAAACCATAAATTGGTTTTGACCAACACAAACTCTCAACAACCTTAACCACAAGTCTTTGAGTGACTTGGGATAATTCACTAGGTATCTAGAACTCGAAGAGGGGTGAGTATCCAAATCACAAAGTTGATGATCTTACTTCTGCAAGTTAGTCATGTATAACTGGATGATCTCATCAGTCCTAAAGGATGAATCTAAACGAGGAAACAAACCTTCTTAAACTAATACTAAACCCTGATCACTGTTTGTGATCTTTCCAAAACTCTTGTCTACGTTTCTGCATGACCAAGACTACAACAGAAGCAAACCAGGAGGGAGCCAAGATCAGAAGACATCAACTGAGGGGGGTGAAATCCTGGTGTTTGGTGTCATACAAGAATAATTTGAGTACAGGACCTGATCAATCTTGTAAGCAGATTATTTCTGAGGGCATTAAACACTGGAGTTTCATTAGGTTAAATTATATGTGAACAAACTGGTAATTGACTCTAAGACATCATCAGACGAGAAGTGACAACTGGAGACTTATTCGCAAATACTAGACCCTGAAGTGATCGAGGTTCCATCGATATTCTGATGGAGAGAGAGAGACCAATATTGGAAGAGAGTGGAATTTCGACATGACCTCTAGATTATATTTGAAATTGGGGAGTTCAAAGTTAAATTATTTAAAACTTGTGAATGTTTGAATTTGAATTTGAATTCAAATTGAATAATTAAGAAAATACAATTACCATAATTAAAAGGAAACAATTAAGAAATAACAAATATTGGACATTTCCAATTTCATTGTGTATAAGAAAAAGGAAAACAATTAAGTTTTATTAATAATAATACAAGATACAAAGTCTTTACAATGGATTTCGTAATGGAAATATTACAACAATATTACATGAGTTCCATTACAGAGATTTGATCCTAAAACTAAGACCTATCTAATCCATAACATATGGTATCTTCTTCACCTGCAAAATAAAACACAAAACAAAAACAGAAAGGTTAGGAGGGATTAGTGCCCTCAGATTGTCAGTGTGTTGCACTGATGAACTCATCATAGGGATAATAAAAAATGTGTAGTATCTGTTCTGATAGAAATAGCCTCAGACCAACATCACAGGCAAAGCCAAGAAATACAACTAGCAGCACAAAGAAAATAGAAGGTTAGGATAAGACCAGCCGCATTGCCTGGTGAAAATATCTTCTCAGCTAGCACACAAGCAAACAGCACACTCATCAGCACACTTTGGTGCTGTCAAGACCCCTGTTGTGGTATAAATACCACATCAGCCGCAAGGGGAGGGGATCACATCACTTTTCCCTGTTCACAGCTCGAGCTGCACAGCTCTAGCAAGAACAGTAAGAACAACCATCACCCAATATTTCACCAAAAATCATTCCATCACTAGAAGCCTGTGAGATTAGAGATCCAGATAGATTTCAGCAAGGCCAAGCCAGGAGAGTAGGAGCAGGCCTAAAGAAGAGAACAGAACCAGCAAGATCTTCACAAGGCCAAGCTACAAGTGGAGGAGCAGGGCTGAGGAGCAAGCAGACCGCAAGCACACAAACCATCCATAACCAACAAGCCCCAGGTTGTTAACTACACACCATCTACAAGCAATTGCTAGATTATGCATAGAGAGCAGGCTGGGGGTATTTCCCTCAGATAGGCATAGAAGTGCTATGCTAAAGTTCATCACTGGGAATTAAAATGATCAAATCTAGCATCTGTTCTTATTTAAACTTGGGCATCAGGCTATTGCATCACAGGCTAGGGGCACCAAGATCAAGTAAATCATGTCTTATCAATTTAAATAGCTACCAGGAGCACAAATCCTAAGCAAATGGACTAAGACAAACTTTCCAATTTGCCTACACAAATGTTGCTGGGCACTAATCCAGTGGACTACTACCTCAACACAACAAGTATGCATATATTTGCATCATGTTCCAGTAAGTATAGAGAGAGGGGAAAACATAAAATATGTTTCAGTTAAACAGAAAGGAATTCCATGGGGGCAGTGGCACATTCTCTAAACCACAGGTTCAGAGTAGCACACACAATATTATGCCCTGTTGTAAACATGGCACATATGGGCATAATCCCGTATAAGCATCAGGGTATATTCCTACTGCAAATGGATGCATCACTGAAAGAATAAGCCAATGGATTCAGTAGGCCATATGCAACAAAGTTCACTAGCTAGATACCTCAGGAAAACAACATAACCAGCGATCTAAGGATCACCGGAACAACGGCGACAAGTTAATATATTGAGACAAGCAAGTATAAATTCACCAAGTTATTTACACATGAATAAATACAAATTAGCTACCAGAGTATATCTTGTCTTGCATCAGTGTATGCAAGATTATATTTCTCATTTGCACCTGCACATGATATATCACAATAAGAGATTCTAGGGGCACATGACAGCAGCTAGAGCCTAACCAAAAAAATTAAGAAGACCTAAAATAGTAACTACAAACAGTCCAATTTGAGGTACTGATTGTACACAAATCACAAATGCCAGGGATGAGCGAATCATCCAAATTGAGGCATCACACTGCACAAACACAACTGCAGGAAATTTACTAAAGCTTGGGTCTGCACAAATCCATTCACCGATTACCAACACCACACCATTCATCGGCACAGCTGGACTCAAAAGGAATTACCTCGGGAAATTGTAGTCGAGGCAGTAGCAACGAGGGTGTCTGTCATGGGATAATCACGGCAGACGTTACCAGGGGTAACTTGTCTTGGGGTTGATCGACTCTGGTGTTTGGGAGAGGGTTTTGCTCAGGGGAAATCATGGTGAGGAAATGATCTGGTAGCCGGCAATCAAGTCGCCGAGTCTCCGATCTAGATCTTATTATCTCAACTCTGGTATTACAAAGGATACTCGAATAGCTAGTGAATCTCGTGTGTCTCGTGTCTAAGCTAACCCTAGGGGCCGGCTTATATAATATCCGGACCCCCTGGCTTCCTGTCCAAGGCAGACTCGGAATCCTACCCGGGCACCGCTTACAAACCCTAAGCTTCCTTATCGAAACCCACAATCCGGATTGCGAGGCCTATACTCTTGGGCCTTCTAGAAACTCCCTTTCCTTAAGCCGGGCCTTGCGCAGCTCCCCTTGGGCCGAGTTACACCTTGGCGTTAGCCTACCGGGTTATCATCCCTCCATCAGTGTCGATGTCGGAGTTGCGCCTATGCACCGCCTCGACGGCAGCAGAGTGAAAGTAGTCGAAGCAGAGCGTCTATGTCGGGGTTGCAGTCGTACACTACCGTCCCGCCGATGTCGACGGAGTCGTAGCAGCAGAACAAAACCAACACCACCAGACCACCCATGCACCACCGTCGCATGCCCGCATATGTGGGGCGCCGGGGTTGCAGCTCCCAATCGTCCATCTAGCGTAAAAATTAGAGCGCGGCCGTGACGACGAGGTAGAGAAGGAGTTCAGTTGGGCGCCGAGCTCAAGGAGGGAGAGGGGTAGCACACTGAGGAGGCGTTAAAGAGCCTCCAGGCGGCGGGAAAACGGCGGACACACCGGAGAGCATCAGCCGGACCGGCGGCAGGCGATCAAACCAACTGAGGCTAGTTTTCCCTGTGATTCGAGGTAGAGTTGAGGAAAATCAAATCGTTGGTGGGGGTATGCAGAGGAGGTCTGGGCAGAGCAGCGCTGGGAGTGGCGGCGATGCAGTCGGCCGGCGGCGGCCGGAATCATGGTGGCGGCGTTTCCGTGCGTGTGAGAGAGAGAGGCAGGCACGAAGGGGATCGAGAGGAGGATGGTGCGTGAGTGCTCACTGCTGAGATTCTATACGTGGTCATGTATACGTACGGTTGGTCCAACCATTCTTTTGGCTGGTGTGTACGTATGGGTACTAGTTGGCCCAATTAGTCTTAGCCTATCCCATAAACCAATTAAGCAAACTAAATAATCAACCATTTTCTTTTCTTCAAAAGCTCCTAAATAATCCTTTATAGATTTTAAAATCTAAATTTAAGAAATCTAGAATTCATTGAGTTTTTTATCCTTAGAATAAAATACCAAGAATTTTTAACAAGTAATTAAAATTCGAATTTAAAACAACTTAAAATTTAGGAAAATATACGAAGCGATAAACAGATGTTTTATAATGGTACTCTTGATATTATAAAAATAAATTAACCTTAGTGGTTAATTAAAAAGTTTTGAAAGTAAAACTAGTATCTTTAAATATAATTTTCTCAAATAAAATAAAACCTAATTTTATAATTATGGCGAAATCCGAAAATATTTTAAAATAAATACTCTACCATTTTTCATGATTTCTAGTGATATCCAAGTATTTCTAAGTTATAAGATAATCCAAGACTAATAAAATATTATCACTATTTTCTTAAAACATTATTACATCATTAAAGTTAGGTGTTCCAAGACTTTAATTTCATGTAAGTATTATTTCTAGATCATGATAAACTTTGTTTATTTTCCTTTAAGAATTATTCTTAAAAGTGATATCACCTTACTAATTAAATGAAAGTGATAAGTACTTAAGGCATAAGTGCATAACTTTTGGAAATGTTTAATAACCAAGCATATGAGCTAAAAACCATAAATCTCCAATGAACAATTCAACCAAACTCATAATCAAAACTTTAGGTGATGCAAGCCATCACAATAATAACAACAACTCTATGTCAAGAAAACCTAATAAAACCTAAGCATCGCAAAACGTAGCTTGATCATTCAAGCTTGGGTATTTTCGGGGTAAATCACGATGCATTCCATTACTATGAATAATAGCATCTTGCCAGTTTTCCAGTAGCCCTTATCGGGACTACTTTGCTATCTTTCAGATGTCGAGATTGTCTACGTGACCCTCGAACCCTGAAGACCTGGATTATTATTGTTATTTCAATCTCAGGCAAGTTCATCACTTGCTCATATCCTTTGCAGTATCTCATAACAAACTATTTGCAAAATCCCTATCGTATTATCACCTACTCTCAAAAGAATGCATCATCCTATTTTTATAATAATATGACTAATTGAATGACTACCCGAGTGGTAGTGTTCTGTTTGGTGGGCGGATGGGACCATGGTAAGATGAATAGGTCAAAGGAAGGTTCCATCTGCATGGGAAAGTATTACCTAGGAACTAATCACAAACGCCGTCAGAACTCGGTGCGCCGTAAATACCGCGTTAACCATGGGTCTTCTATGGGGGGAGTAAGTCAGCTGTGATACTTCTCTCGTTCGCATGTCAACGGACTGCCAGAGAACGTACGATGTAGGTTCCGCGGGGACTGCATGCACATGGGTGGGAGCCCTTACGTCCCACGGACTCTGGAGTCTATGAGTGTCTGCCAGGGACGCGTAGATCTCCATCGTGAGGGGTGGAATCAGGCGTTCAACCTGCTGGCAGAAATGGGTGGGCATGCGTTGTGCGGGGAAGCACAGTTTGGCTTGGACCAACAACCGGGCCCCACACCTGAGTGGGAGTGGAAATGAATGTACACCTGGTTGTGCAACATGGTCTTGGTCGTCCATGGGTAAAGTAACGCACCTCTGCAGAGTGTAAAAGGATGTGGCATGTTACCCCCTGTTCCGGGAAGGAACTGCGAACGCTACAGGAAAGGTAACTCCATGAAGTTCTAGTCCTGTGATGGTCTGGCGGGCATAGTTTTCAGAAATAAAAGCAACCTCTTGAAGAAAGTTTTACAAAACCTTGCATTAGCTTATGACTCTTTCGAGTCTAAAGTTGTAGTTAGTGCATCAAACTACCCACTATATATCATGAACTTGCTGAGTAACGCTCGTTACTCATTCGTTCCCGTTTGACCCCCTGCTTAGAGTTGAAGCCCTATTGAAGTCGTCATCGAGAAGCCATCGCTGTCTAAGGGAGCTAGGTGGAGAGATTTACTACTTAGTCGGTAAAGCATCATCATCAACCATGCTGGTGGAGGGCAAGCTATCAAGGTGTAGGTAGAGTCCATTCTTGGACTTAGTAGTTCAGCCATAGATTAGGGCTGACATCAGCCGTAGTAGATTTAGTTCTGAGCTAGAGTTCTTCTCCAGCTTGGAGCTTCGCATTGCTTCTTCCGATGTTTCATTTGTATGAGATCTTCTTTGATTCTTCAAAGGGATTCTCAAGATTTTGTAATGAGGTTTGTATCCTATAGCTTTGCTTGGACCCGCTGTGTTTCTGTTGTACCACTCTGAGAGATGTAATATTCACGGATAAGTCCTTCTGTGAGTATTATGTCACCGACTTGCACACTACACATGCAGTGGTGTGTTGGGTCACCACAAGTTGGCCCATTCATCAGGTCACGAGGGTGTTCAAAAGACCCTCCACCGCCTTCGCGCTGATTTCTATATCCCGCGCGACAAGGCGTTGGTGCAGGATTGGGTGCGCGCGTGTGTGACGTGCCAGCGCAACAAGACGGAGACGCAGCGGCCGGCGGGCCTATTGCAGGCCCTCGAGGTTCCCTCGCAGGTGTGGGCGGATATCTCCATGGACTTCATCGAGGGGCTTCCCAAAGTGGGCGGCAAGTCCGTCATCCTCACGGTGGTCGACAGTTTCTCCAAGTACGCGCACTTCATCGCGTTGGGTCATCCTTACACGGCCGCCTCCGTCGCTCGAGCTTTCTTCGACGGGGTCGTTCGGCTACATGGGTTCCCGACGTCGATCGTCAGCGACCGTGATCCGGTGTTCACGGGACACGTCTGGCAGGATCTCTTTCGGTTGGCCGGCGTCAAGCTCCGCCTCAGCACCGCGTTCTACCCTCAGACCGACGGGCAATCCGAGGTGGTCAACAAGGTGATTGCCATGTACCTGCGCTGCATCACGGGAGATCGCCCACGAGCTTGGGTGGACTGGCTGGCACGGGCGGAGTATTGCTACAACACCTCCTATCATGCCGCCCTGCACACCACACCCTTCGAGATGGTCTATGGCCGTCCGCCTCCGCGTATGCTGTCCTTTGAGGACGGGACGACCTGGACTGAGGCCGCGGGAGACTTGCTCCGCACCCGCGACGAGATATTGGACGAGGCGCGGCAGCGCCTCCTTCAGGCACAACAACTGTCCAAGAAGTACTATGATGCACACCATCGTGACGCGGAGTTCACGGTGGGGGATTTGGTATGGCTCCGTCTTATGCATCGGACTATGCAGTCCTTAGACCCACGCTCCAAGCGTAAGCTGGGACCTCGCTACGCGGGGCCATTCCGTGTTCTGGAGCGTGTCGGGTCGCTCGCTTACCGGCTGGAGTGTGATGACCCAGCACACCACTGCATGTGTAGTGCGCAAGTCGGTGACATAATACTCACAGAAGGACTTATCCGTGAATATTACATCTCTCGGAGTGGTACAACAGAAACACAGCGGGTCCAAGCAAAGCTTATAGGATACAAACTTCATTACAAAATCTTGAGAATCTCTTTGATGAATCAAGAAGATCTCATACAAATGAGCATCAGAAGAAGCAATGCGAAGATCCAAGCTGGAGAAGAGCTCTAGCTCAGAACTAAATCTACTACGGCTGATGCCAGCCCTAATCTATGGCTTGTAACAGCTAAGTCTATCAATGGACTCCACCTACACCTTGATAGCTTCTCCTCCATCAGCGTTGTTGATGACGATGCTTTACTGGCTAAGTGGTAGATCACTCCACCTAGCTTCCTTAGACAACGATGGCTTCTCGATGACGACTTCAATAGGGCTTCAACTCTAAGCAGGGGGTCAAACGGGATAGAATGAGTAACGAGCGTTACTCAGCAAGTTCATGATATATGGTGGGTAGTTTGATGCACTAACTACAGCTTTAGACTCGAAAGAGTCATAAGCTAATGCGAGGTTTTGTAAAACTTTCTTCAAGAGGTTGCTTTTAATTCTGAAAACTATGCCCGCCAGACCATCACAGGAGCTAGAACTTCATGGAGTTGCCTTTCCTGTAGCGTTCGCAGTTCCTTCCCGGAACAGGGGGTAACATGCCACATCCTTTTACACTCTGCAGAGGTGCGTTACTTTACCCATGGACGACCAAGACCATGTTGCACAACCAGGTGTACATTCCTGTCCACTCCCACTCAGGTGTGGGGCCCGGTTGTTGGTCCAAGCCAAACCGTGCTTCTCCGCACAACGCATGCCCACCCATTTCTGCCAGCAGGTTGAACGCCTGATTCCACCCCTCACGATGGATATCTACGCGCCCCTGGCAGACCATCATAGACCCGCAGAGTCCGTGGGAATTAAGGGATCCCACCCATGTGCATGTAGTCCCGCACTACCTACGCGAGAGTACAGCGTACGTCTCTGGCAGCCCGTTGACATGCGAACGAGAAAAGTATCACGGCTGACTTACTCCCCCCATAGAAGATCCATGGTCAACACGATATCTACGGTGCACCGAGTTCTGACGGCATTTGTGGTTAATTCCTAGGTAATACTTTCCCATGCAGATGGAACCTTCCTTTGACCTATTCATCTTACCATGGTTCCATCCACCCACCAAACAGAACACTACCCCTCGGGTAGTCATTCAATTAGTCATATTATTATAAAAATAGGATCATGCATTCTTTTTGGAATAGGTGGTAATACGATAGGGTTGTCGAAATAGTTGTTATGAAATAATTCAAGAGACATGAGCAAGTGATGAACTTGCCTGAGATTGAAATAACAATAATAATTCAGATCTTCGGGGTTCGAGGGTCGCGTAGAGAAATCCCAACATCTGAAAGATAGTAGAGTAGTCCCGGTAAGGACTACAGAAAACACTGGCAAGATGATACATGCATAGTAATGAGATGCATCGCGAAATACCCTGGCAAGTACCCCAGCTTACAAATGTAAGCCACGTTCGAAACGATATCTTAATCACACAGGTTTTAGGTGAATTGTTTCATTACTTGAGGTGATGTGGTTATTACTTGTTTTAGACCTACATGTGTTTCACTTTTACTAAGCAAACAAATGTTATCATGTTTAAGTAAAAGTGTTGATTACTTGGTGAGGTAACAAGATAATAGCACATGGAAAACAACTAGTGAAAAGATAACAGCCACATTTCATTTTATATTTAAAAAGTGTAGAGCTAGTGCCAAGGAGTTTTATGGAAAACGATGAACGATTATAATTAATCTATCATCACCTAACTTGCTAATGCTTGGTCATAATAGGTTTATTATGTTTGAGAACATTTGAGGGTTTTATTAATAAAGAAAATAATTTGTGGCAGCTATTTCTTGTCATAATGAAATATAATAGAGTTATGGTAGATATTTGGAAACAAGTTTATAATTTAATCAAAATGTTTTATGTTTGACATATTTGAATTGGTAATTCTTTTCTCTTTAATTTGATATATCATTCAATGCCTTTTGAAAATATTTGAATAAATGATTAATTTATTAATTTTAAATGAATTAAATGACTAGGCAAATATTGCATTCATGAAATCTTGGTCAAATGGCTTGGCAAACATCATAGATGAGTTGCATTTGTCATTTTAAACATTTTGGTATATAACTTGTATTTTTCTGATTTTATGAATTATTTATTATTTTCTCAATTTTAAATGATTTAATTTAACTAAAGAAAATATTTAATTTTAAATTTTATCAAACATTTTTGAAAGGTTCATAAATATTTAGATTATATTTTTCTAAGCATTTATCAATTTTATTTGTATTTTTCTGATAAGTAAATCTAAAGTTATTGATTTTATAAGTTAATGATTTTTCTGCCAATATTTAAATTGACAGGTGGGTCCCACCTGTCATATACGTTTTTTTTTAAAAAAAAAAAATTAAAAGGAAAAGGTCTAATGACATCACGATGACGTCGGTCTGATGTCACCACTGGAGGGGATGGCTGCTGTGGAGTTTCAATCGGTGGATTGGATGCGAATTGGCCCAATTCGTTGCCTCTACTGGCTTAAGGAGCTCAAGGGGATTGTGTGGGTGGCGTCGCTTCGACCTACAGGTCACCGGCGGCTCGCCGGCGTGCAATTGCGCGGCGGCCGGCGATGGAGCACGGCGGCAGTACGATTTCTTCGCCCAAACTCAAATCGAGAAACACCACGAGGATCAGTGGCTCACCGTGAGTGTGGCAGTGATGATGGTTGGTCACGGAGAGCTCGGAATCGACGGTGATTGACCGCGGTGGCCGGCGGCCAGAGAGAAAGGGAACGGAGGATTCCGGCTTCTCCTGGCCCTCCCTGCTTGCGCGCGTGCTCGAGGTAATAGAGGAGATCACGGCGCATCATCTAGTATCGTCAGTTTCACCGGAGGTGGCCGGAGTTGACGACGGCGTGCGGCGGCCAATGAAGTTAGGGTTTTCGTTTTGGGGCTCTCCCGTGTGAGATACAGAGAGAGTGCGAGAGTGAGAGAGAGGATAGGTCACGGTGCTTCCTCCTGGGGTCTTATCTGCGCGCGAGGCGGCAAGCAGGTCGTGGCGTCGAGCATGCCACGGCGTCAACTCTCCTCTGCCTTCTGGCAGAGGAAGAAGAAAGGAAAAGAACACACGAATTTCAATAACCCCCTGAAACTTCTCATAATTGTAGCTAGGTCCTTATGTTTAAAAGAACCACTGTTTTCAGGGCCTTTCTGTAAACATAAAAAATAATAAAAATCAGTTTTGGAATCCTGATTAAATTTCCAAACTCACCATGTTTTTCATTTTCAATTTTGAACAAGATTTAAATTTTATACCTAGGATGCTAGATTAAGTGATTTTTGTTATTGCTCTCCATTTAATTTATTAAATGGCTTTAAAAATTATTTTAGGCATGGATATCATATCCACACAACACACATATGGTTCACCAAGTGGTGTGTTCTAATTGGACCATTTTAGATACAAATTCTTTTAGAAAATAATTTGGTAACATTACTTGGTAATGTTTCTATGTATTGAAATGAAAATCCCTTAATAGAGAATTTTATTCCATACCAAACCAAATGGTGTTAGGTAATGAATAGATTTATTTTCCTTTGTGTGGCTTTGTTATTTTCATCTTTAGGTTTCTTACCAAGTCTGGTGGACAATTCCTTATATCATATGTAAGTTATGTTGCTGTTTTTAGTACTGGCTTAAATGGAAACATGTGTGGCTTTGGAATCTCATTTGTCTGTTTTCCACGCAGGTTCCACTAGGGATATTATCCTTTGTTGATTTTATAACCTGTAATCAATTGTATGATTATGTATGGATGGATTTTTGTTATTATACATTGGTCTTATGGATGAGATTGATCTGGAAAACAAGGTGTTAAGCTTGTTTCCATTAACCTCCACATATCACCAGACATGTGGATGCAATGGTTGGTTAACATTTCATACTTGATAATTATTTCCATTAAATATATCATTATGAGTTCCTCATCTCTGATGATCTTGATAGAGGTTATTGGTTCTCTAATATATCCTAATTATCTACTGGATAATTTCTTATGATCCTTTTCTGAGGCAGTGTTGCTTCTTGTGGTCTTCTATTGCTCGATGTTCTTCTCTCTAGTTGCCACTTGTCTTCAGACCTTGCCTTGGTTCTTTGCAAGTAATATCATCCCTTGATGGTCTCTTGACTTAAGAAATTCATCACTAGAGCTGATAGGATATAGGGACCTCAGTAGCAATCTGTGACTCCTGATGAAATGAATTCAGTTATTTCCATAACCCTTTCATTCTTGTGGTGTATTCAGTTATGATGAAGATTAGCTTATTGAAACTCAGTTGTTTTAATGCTTACATGAATATTCTGTTCACAAGGTTGATCTGACCTTGTAATCAAATTATTCTTATATAACATCAACCACTTGGATTTCAACATGTTGATTGTTTTCTTCCATAACTTGGTTTCTTCCTTACTTATAACTTGTATGTGTGGTTCAAGTTATAATGTGGTTTATTAATTTTTTTTTCTTGTTATTCTATTCCTTCTATGGATCATGGTTTTATATATAACAGAATGTAGGTGCATTTTATAACATCAATTTTCCCTATGCATATAAAAAGAATTTGTTGACAAGTTTGCAAGGCTTGCCCTCAAATTACTTTTCATATACAATTGGCTGATAGATACAAGGTTATCAAACCTTATGTTTATTTGTATATGACACTCAATTGTTAGAGCCTACAAAAGTGATTTGTTAACAAGGTTGCAAACTTGTTTCCAAACTACTTCTATATAACACCAACATTAGAGTACCACATTATTTCTAGATAGATAAATAAGAATTGATCTTGGTGTATGATTTTCCAAACTCTTCAGGATAGATTGAGCTAGCACTTCTAAGACATCCTGGATAATCCTTCTATGAATCTACTGGTGGTAGTTCCTCCTTTCTTGTGGGTTGCTTCTCTTGCAGAATGACTTAGAGAAGATTGGGAAACAAGATAGAATGGTCTTGACAACATAACAAACTCTAGATTAAGAGTTAGCTTATGCTTTTATTATCCTTCCATATAATTCTTGTTTTGCTTCCCATAAGTTATGCTCTTATATCATACATGATTGTTTTACTTAGCTTTCCATTCAATTCCTCTAATAGAGGTTATACTTGTTGTTATCCTTACTTGTATCCAGAGATACTTCAGTTGTAGAATTATTGGATTTGAGTAGAGGTGTCAAATGCTTATAGAATGATGACTTAATGGTAAGTGGATCAAATGGTTCATTGATGTATTGAGATTTGATATGCTCCCTTATATAAGGTGAAGGAGACATTGAGCATATGAAAGTTATTGAGCTTTAATGGCTTTGATCATGGTTGTTAATTGGTTAGTCAAGGTGTCATGTTGTTATTTTATATTCTTCATTTGTTTTCATGATGAAGACATATAGTTTTGGAAAGATCATAGGTAATGATCAAGGTTTAACAGTAGTTTAAGAAGGTTTATTATCAGTTGAAGAAGATTTATTTCTTCTTGTTGATGCTTATCTTATGGTTGAGGAGATATGTACATATTCGATAAATATGTTAATACAATTATTATATCATTTCCCACTTGGGGTTTTGAGTTAACACTTGTTTGTATCACTTGTGTTATATTGAAACTTTGTTATTTACATGTGAAGGTTCACTTGATACTTAGGAGATGGTTTATAGAGATGTTGTGGAAATGATTTGATAACTTAGGGAGTTGTTGTTTTATAGGTGATAACATCTCTGTTGATGAGATGGTTCAATTATGTATTACTCATTTGTGAAAGTATGATCATAAGATATGGGATTTGAATACTCACCCCTCTTTGAGTTCTAGATACCTAGTGAATTATCCCAAGTCACTTATAGACTTGAGGTTTAGGTGGTTGAGAATTTGTGTTGGTCACAACCAATTATGGTTTGTGTAACCAGATGATTTGGTTTCTTAAGATACTTGTTATAAAGATCATTCCAAACATACTCTTAACTAGATGAACTAGACCTATTTCATCATGTCAAGTGAAACTTTGGTCACTTTGATTCGTTTAAACTTTCGCGCCAAAATTTCCCGTACTTTTAGATGCATGCTTTGCAAATGCACATATTAAATTTAGATCCTTATAACTTCCCAAACACTGGGATGTTACATGGAGCTACCGGAGGGGTCCCGGCTTCACGACGTCTTCCACGTGGGCCTGCTCAAGGCCTACTGTGGCGACCCACCTGCGGCACCACCAGCTTTACCCCCTACGGCACGGGGGCGACTTCTTCCAGCTCCGGATAAGGTACTGAAGGCCCAGAAGCGCCGTGATGTCTGGCATGTCCTGGTGCAGTGGACAGGTCTTCCGGAGAGTGACGTGACTTGGGAGAAGCTCGACGAGTTCCGCCAGCAGTTTCCAGATGTCCAGCTCGAGGACGAGCTGTTTGTCGAGGCGGGGAGAGATGTTATGACCGGTTTGGTCTATAGTCGGAAGAATCCCATTAGGGGGCCGAATTAGGGGCTTAGCCCATTATCTTTTATTATATATGTCGTGGTGGTGTCACGGCAGATGCCATAGGATGGCTAAAGATGTGGGGACGAAGGACGCTGGAGGCGCTCGGGGAGGGATCACGCGACGAGTAGACGCGTGAAGGATGAAACTAGCACTTCAAACAACACGATCTACCCAGGTTCAGGGCCCTCGTGAGGAGGTAAAACCCCTACTCCTGCCTTTCTTTGTGTATTCTGATGTCTCACCGAGTAGCCACACTACAATGGTTCTTGCTACCGAGTAGCCACTCTTCTCTCTCCGGGTAGAACTAGGTCAAGAATCTCTACGTATGAACCAGCCCAAGTCTCGTCCCTCGCGCAGGAGGCGGCGGGGCACCTTATATACTCGGTGCCCAGCCGGATACAGCCAAATACAAACAAGTGTCGACATTGTGTGCACACCGTCCTTCTTCCGAGTTCCCGCTGACAGCTTTGGCTTCTAAGCTTGTCCCAATGCGGAAAGTCGTTGGGCAAAACCAAGTAACCAGTCTGTTATCACTGTGCGAACACAGAGTAGGTCCCCCCTATCCTGCGACGCCCTGCTGACACACTGTCGCTGTCAGGCACGCCGTCCCCAGATGAACAGTGTCGTGAACAGTGCCAAGTACGGACCCGGGATACGCGGGATTCGGTGTCAGAACGGCTCCTTTGACTTCTGGCCCGAGTAGGTTCCCGCCATTTCTGCTCGGACCAGCTCTTCTATTCGAAGGAGCATAACTTCCTTGATTCATCCTTCTGATCATCTTTTGTGTAAGACCGAGTAGCAGTCGACCGGGTAGCGAGTACCGGGTAGGCGGCTACTCGACCAAACTTCTCTTCTGACCTTGCATTTAGCACTTTCCTTTACCCTACTCGGGGGTAACCCCCCGACAGCAGTCCCCGAAGCTGGTAGAGTCCTGCGAACTCGTTCACTGGGCCCTGCCAGCTTTAACCCAATCTTGGCAACATTGCCTTTGAACTTCAAGATGCCGAGTAAAACCTCCGATTAGCATTCTGGAAAATACCTTGAGTTTCTTCTCCTCCGAATAGAGCTACTTCTCTTCTCTGTAACCAAGTAGAAAGACTTAGAGAATTTTCCCAAACAGAATCTCTGCGGCGCAGAGCACAATCCGGCTTTTCGCATCGCAACTGGGCACGTGTCACGCATCCACGACCGCGACGCCTCGGTGCCCGGTAACTGACAGGCCACGCGCCCAGTTTTCACGGGGCGGGCCCACCAGCTCGTAACGTCCCATCACGCGCAGTAATCGCCCACGATCTCGTCGTGGGATCTAATGTGGCCGTTACGCGCGTGTTCTGCGCTGTGTGCGTTTCTAACCGGCCCACAGACCCCACGACACACGATTACTGCCACGATCGATCCCACTTCCTCAACTCGTAACGGTAACTCGAGGAGCGGTATAAATACCCCCTCGGTAACTCCTTCTTCTCCTTCCGCTAGCAATTCCCCTCTGCCTTCTCGTTTCTCCGCCGCCGCAGAGCTCCTCGCCGCCGCGCAACTTACTGCGCCGCCGCGAGCTCTTCCACTCCACCAAATCCCTCGAAACTTTTCCTTAATCTCATTCTCCCCACCATGGCCCGCGATGACAACGCTCGCGCCGGCTGGGCCGGCTCCGAGGTCACCGCCGAAGACTGCCAGTGGCTCGTGAACACCCGGAGGGTTCCTCCCGGTGTTCACTGCCGGCAACCTGGCGACAAGCTCGTTCCGGCTCCGGAAGAGGGAGAGCGTGTCGTCTTCCTCGCGCACTTCGCGCGAGGATTTGGGCTTCCCGCATCAGGCTTTCTCCGCTCCTTCCTCGACCACTACGGCCTCCAGATGCACCATCTGCCCCCGAACACCGTCGTCTTCCTCTCCTACCACGCTGTGGTGTGCGAAGCCTTCCTTTGCGTTCGCCCCACGACGGAGACGTGGTCCAAGTACTTCTTCTTCCGCCAGCAGAGCAAGGGCAAGAAGGACGGCGCGGACACCAGCAGCCGGGTAACCGAGACCGGCAGCACCATGATGGTGCAGCGCCCTGGCACCAATCATCCGCGCATCAAGGGATCGGACTCCGTCCGCAAGTGGCAGAGGACATTCCTATACGTGAAGAACATGCCCGCCAAGAAAGGAGCCAAAGTGGAGGACAGAATCAATCTGCCCCCGTGGAGCAACCGAGCTCCCACCGGGCAGAACTGGAAGGCCAAGCCGTCCGTCGACAAGAACCTGATGCAGATGGAGGAGCGCCTTGCCCATCTGATCGGAGAGGGGCTCAAGAGCGATGATCCAGTTGCCTGCTGGATCTCTAAGCGGGTGCTGCCGCTTCAGCAACGCATCCACCCCATGTGTTACATGGGCGGCCCCCGCGACTGTACTCGGACAACCACGTTCGAGCTCAGCAACGCGGACGTCGCCGCTCATGCGCGGTCCATTCTAACCACCGGCCTCAGAGACAACTGGCAGTATGGCTTCATCCCATACAGCCGTACGAAGCCAATCGAGCGGGTATGTGTTCCTTATCCTGTTTCTTGTATGTATGTTCCGAGTAGCTAGCCTTCTTATCTTGCTGCGATTAGCACTTGCACTCTGCGCTGAGTAGAACTGCTTAGGCTTGACGTGCTTGATGTTTGCACGCCTTTCCGAGTAGGACACTTAGTAGAATAGTTTAGGCTTAGTGTGCTTGGTGTTTGCACGTCTTACCAAGTAGCACTGCTTAGGCTTAAGGTGCTTTATGCTTGCACGCCTTCCCGAGTAGGATGCTTCTATGCTACTCGACTAACTGTTGATGTTTCTTTATCCTTCAGGTACTTGATCGCCAGCTCGCTGAGAGCAAGGAACGCTTCGAAGACAACTGGTCGGAAGACCGAGAAGAAGACGACGAGGTCTCCTTCGAGACGGCGGACAAGTTCAACCTTCCTCACGCCCAGACGGAGAAGCACCGCGTAGACGCGTCTGTCCGTGATTGGACCGAGGACGAAGACGAAGGTGATTTATCTCATCCGGATTGGTCGCAAGTAGTACACATCAATTTCCTCCTGCTTCTGAGCTGTTTTTTCTTTTTCCCAACCTCACAGATGATGCTGACGCTGAAGAGGAAGGCGACAACGAGGACGAAGAAGCCCTTGTCGTCAAGCCGCTCTCGGTTGCTGCTCCTCTTACCCGCAAACGGACGGGTAGCGGTGCTCAGGAGCCCCCCGCCAAGAAGAAGAAGACTGCAGTCGGGAAGACGACCACGAAGATCGCGACAAAAAGAGCACGGGCGATCCCTACCCGTAAAGGGTAAGTACTTTCTCCTCAGTTATGCGCCTTTATTGCTGCAAACTCCAATTCTTTTTCTTCGTTATCTCTTCTCGGTTTCCTCTGCCTTTTTCTTTTTTCTGAACATGTTTCTTTCTTTAGAGCCCCCTTGGACGCTGACGCCGCCCTCGCGCCCACCAAGACTAAGAAGAAAACAGCCATCGACGTCGATAATCTTATCGACCTCGACGATGAGAACGAGCCCGCAGCGCAGGACAGAGCGCGCGCGTCCTCTCCTGCACGAGGAGAAGACTCCGACGAGACTCGGTACAGGGATACCGATGCCCATGACGTCGAGCAGGAGCAGCAGTCCCGCACAGAACAGGAGGCGCAGGATGCTGCTCGTCACGAGAAACCTCCTTCTCCTCCAGCCAACACAGCCGAGGAGAACCAAGATCAAGACCACGAGATGCACGACGACGCCGCCCTTGAGCGGCAGGAAGAAGAGCAAGAGCAGCCAGCAACAGGGGCTGCTGAACAAGAAGACCCCGCGGCCCAGACGCGGGTAGAAGTTCCAGACGCCTCACAGCAGGATCCCGCTGCCGAGCAGCGGGTTGAAGTAGTCAAAGAGACGGAGCAATACCCTCTGAGCGACGCGCAACCAGACATCGCACAGGGTAGCGCCCAGCCGGATGCCGCGCCGGGTAGCGCGCCCTTGGCGCCGCCTACTCAGCAGGGTACCTCCTCCACCGCGCCAAGCTCTCCATTGGTGCGGAAGACTAAGGCTGCAGCCAAGCCTCCGGCCAAGCTGGTTGCGAAGAAGATAACTCAGGAGGCTGCAGAAGAGAAGGCCGCCGAGAAGAAGGCCTCCGAGAAGATAGCCGCCAAGAAGGAGACCTCCAAGAAGCGGGCTGCCGAGAAGCCATCTGGCCCGCCAGAGGGCGCTGTTCGTCGGAACCCGGCACGTGGTGTCGCGCAAGATGCTGCCGTGATGCCGCCGCCAAAACCAACCTCCAAGCCTGGTCAGCTGGTTATCCGCGAGCCCGGCGCGGCTGGTGACGCCGCTGCAGCGTCCCGCATCCCGGATCCGCCCAGCTTCCCACCTTACATGGTGAAGGTCAGCCAGCAGTACCAGGTTGGCTTAACCCCTGAGGAGAGGAGACTTGCTCTCAAGAAGGGGAAGCAGGCCGCGGCAGTGGACTCCAGACCCCCAGCCAAAAATCAGGACAAGTCCATCTCCATTTCTTCGCGCGAGGTCCAGGACAAGGCGGTGACGTCCACGGGCCTTGAGCAAATGATTGATCTGGTCGGATTTATCGACGCCAAGTGGGATAGCAAGGTCCTTGGCAACCCGAATTGGGACGACGTGGAATTGGGCGACCTGGATCACATGCGCGTCGATTGGAACAAGGCGGACATGGGTTACAAGCCCATGACCATCTCATCCAACACCAGCACTCTCGCCGCCAAGATGTTCGTCCACCGTAAGGCCGCCGAGGACCTTGAACAAAGTTACGCGGTAAGTCCTGCTCATCCTTCCCGAGTTGCCTTTGTCCTTTTCTTCTACTCTTCTTCTCTTCCTTATCCATCATCCAGTCCCCGAGATTCTGGCCGAGTAGGCGGATACTCAACCGAGTTGCCGCCTTCTCGGGTTGAATCTGTATCACTTTGCCTGATTCTTTTTTTCTTTTGCTTCTCAGAATAGCTTATTGAAGAGGACTGGCCTGTATCGTCGGCTACTCTGGAACCATTGCATTGCTAGGAGGCGCATTGCCGCCCTAGAAAAGGAGCGCATAGCCGACGAGGCAGCCGAGAAGGATGTCATGAACAGCACCCTTAGACTTTCTGAAGTGGAAGGTAAGCTTTTAGCTGTGCGGTTCCTGCGTTTGATGTTTACGCCCGCTTTTGCTTTCTGCTCTAACCCGTCCTACTCTGCAGGCAAGTTTAAGGCCCTGGCCGATGAGCACGCGAACTGCCGTGCCTTTGTTGAGAATGGCCAAGCCACGATCAAGAGACTGGAAGGTATGTTGCTGTCTTCTCGGCTTGTTTTTATGTTTATTTCTTCGCTACTCTGCTAACCATGCTTTGCTCTCCGCAGAAGATCATAAGAAGTTCGTCGAGGAGCATCTTGACTGTCTCAAGCCTGCTGAGGTGCAGCAGCAACTGTCCAGCCAAGCTGTCGAGCTAATGAAAGAACATGCTACCGAGATGGAAGCTCTCCAGACCCAGCTGCAGACTGCGCTCCAAGATGCCCTCAACTTAGCAGCCGAGAAGAAAAGTTTGGTTGCCGAGAAGGAGAAAAACGAAGCAGCGGCTAAGGCCAAGGAGAGAGCCCTTGAGCAGGAGTGCGAGGTGCTGAAGAAGACCAATGATAACCTCTTCGCTCAGCTGGACGGGCTCCGCTTGATTGAAGAGAGGCACCTAGCCGACGAGGAATTGTGGAAGAACAAGCTTCAGGGGCTACTCTACGATCTGAACAGTATGTGCCCTCTTCTCTGCGTCTCTGTCACTCGGTTCATTTTCTACTCTGCTTCCGTCTCTGATCTTCTCAATAGCTCTTGCAGAAGTCTTCCCCGGCCTTGAGTCTTCGTCCAAGCCTGCCTTGGCGAAGGCCCGAGCAGCTCGCGCCGAGAAGGGCAAGCCCACTGATACTAAGGCAGAAATTGAAGAATGCATCCTCGTCATGCAAGGTCAGCTTCAACGTCTAGGAGGAGTGGGCACCGAGCTGGTGCGTATTGCCTTCAAGCTCCACGACCTCTTCTGGCCTCAGGACTCCGCGCCAACGACAATTCACGGACTCGCTTTGAAGCTGAACGGCGTGAAGGCCGAGCTGAAGAAATGGCGGGCGTCTGGAGCTCGGGCAGGCGCCGACATGATGCTGCTGTTCGTCACCAGCTGGTACGAGAATCTTAACTTGCAAGTCGTCCGCGAGATGCGCGAGGACTCCAAGTGGGAGACGGATTCCGACTGCGTGGCTATCCGCCAGCTCGTTGCACACGAGGTCGCCCAGTACGCGGACACCGCGACCTTCATCGACGGCCTCACCGAGCCCGACACCGAGGTGGACGAAGGCGAGGAACAGGGCGAAGACGAAGAGACGGACGAGGAGGAGACGGACTTGAGCTTCTTCGACCGAGCCGCCGACGATACCGGGAAGGGGAAGGCCGCATTCGTCGCGGGTAGCGATGAGGAGGGCGAGAACGAGAAGATGTCGATCGACACCGCCGCGCTCGAGTTCGGCACCTCGTCAGGAGCCGCCCTCGACGACACAGTTAGCCTCCGCGCCCAAGCGACTGCCTCCACCTCGGCGACGGGGCCCATCTCGGTGGCTACAGCCACTTCAGATCAGGCTGCCACCGAGACAGATGCAGACGCCACGAAGACCGATGTCACCAGCTCGGAAGCGGATGCTAACAAGGCCAGTACTGAAGATGAGGCAGCCAAGGCCAACACCGAGAACGTTGCTACCTCGACCTGATTTTCTCCTGCAATCTTATCCTTCAAACACTTATCAGATCCCCGGGATGCCGGGTGCAGATGTATCGAAACAATTATCCTTGTCGTTTGCTACTCAGTTTTATTCATGTTTGATGTCTAACTTAGGCAATTTGAGCAACTTTGGCTCGAATGCCGGGTTGCGTTATCATGCGAGTCCCCGAGTTGCATTTCTTATTCGCTCTTCCTTTTTATCTCAGCTCTTACCCGCAACTTGTTGCTTTTTTGGTATTCGAGTCACAAGAATTCAAAGTTGGAGTTGCAAATACTTAGCCACTTAGAAATACTCATAGTAACGCAGCCCACCACTTAGCCGAGAAGGAGTGAACAAGAGACAACAGTAAAAAACATCCTACCCGGTTCCTGCACTTTTTCTTTCCTTGGTAATTTTTCTTGTGCTCATTGACCTTTTGCTTGTTCTCTTGCTTGCCATGAAGCCGGGTTTCGGACAGCAGCAGAGTCGAAGAGTTGGCATGTAGGTTTAAACACAATACTAGATGTACTCGTGAAATTTTAAGCAGAGCAACCGAGTGGAAAAAGTAAAGCCGGGTAGGAACACACAGAGCAAGTTTAGGCGAGGGCAGTCCCCGAGCTGAATTTCAGATTGCAGGGTAGAATTTTAACTCGGATAAGAAAGTACATACACATCTTTGCTCACGAATGAAAGCGACAAAGTAGGGCTACATTCCAAGGGCGCTTGGATTCCTCTCCAGCTTTATCTGCCCTGTTCGCCTGTGATGGACGCATGTCCACGAGATAATAGGCATCATTGTGCAGCGCTTTGCTCACAATGAAGGGCCCTTCCCATGGAGGAGACAATTTGTGCATCCCGGCTGTGCGTTGCACAAGCCTGAGGACCATGTCTCCTTCTCGGAAAACCCTTGGGTTCACCTTTCGGCTATGATAACGCCGCAGGTTTTGCTGGTATATAGCCGAACGTGACAGAGTAAGCTCTCTTGCTTCTTCGAGCAGGTCGACGTCGTCTTCTCGAGCTTCTCTCGCCTCTACCTCAGTGTAGAGGGTTACTCGAGGGGAGTCATGCTCTAAGTCTATTGGCAACACGGCCTCAGCCCCGTATACCAAGAAGAATGGCGTGTAGCCGGTTGACCGGTTAGGGGTAGTCCTTAGAATCCACAACACCGCTGGCAACTCGTCTAGCCAACACCCAGGTGTTTTCAGCAACGGCTCAATGAGCCTTAGCTTTATGCCTGCCAGTACCATGCCGTTTGCTCTTTCCACTTGCCCATTGGAGGCGGGATGCGCCACAGATGCAACATCTAGTCGGATGTGCTTATCTCTGCAGAACCGCACCATTGCCCCCTCTGCAAAATTTGTGCCGTTGTCGGTGATGATGCTGTGCGGGTAGCCGTATCTCAGGATCACATCCTTTAAGAATCTCACGGCTGTAGCTCCATCGCACTTCCGAATAGGCTTCACTTCAATCCATTTGGTGAACTTGTCCACCATGACCAAGATGTGTGTCATGTTGCCTTTAGCCGGCTTGAAGGGGCCAACCATATTCAGGCACCATACGGCGAACGGCCATGTGATAGGAATTGTCTTCAACTCGGAAGCAGGCATGTGAATCTTACTCGCGAACATCTGGCAGCCATTGCACTTCCTCACAATGTCTTCAGCTTGCTGCAGAGCTGTGAGCCAGTAGAAGCCATGCCGAAAAGCTTTCTTGACCAATGCCCGAGAAGAAGCGTGGTGCCCACATTCCCCTTGGTGTATTTCCAACAGAATTTCTCCTCCTTCTTCTGGGTCCACACAACGTTGCAGCACGCCGGTGGCACTTCTTTTGTGCAGCACATCTCGTAATATAGTGTAGCCCTTGGATCTTCTCTGAATCTGCCTTGCGGCCACTTCATCTTCTGGCAGAGTACCGTCCTTTAGAAAGGATAATATGGGCATGGCCCAACTCGGTGTCTCCTGTGTGGGAAACACTGGTTCGTCCACTTCCATTGGGACAGGCACCTCGGGCTGCTCTTTAGGGTTGGGAGCACTTCTCTGTAGCCCTGATCGATTGGCAAGGACCTCTTCAATGAATGTGACAGTCCCCGGGTTAAGGACAGCAGTCCCCGAGTATGGAGTGGCAGTCCCCGAGTAAGGAGCGGCAGTCCCCGAGTAAGGAGCGGCCCCCGAGTAGGGAGCGGCAGTCCCCGAGTAGGGAACGGCAGTCCCCGAGTAGGGAACGGCAGTCCCCGAGTAAGGAGTGGCAGTCCCCGGGTTCGCTGTTGCATTCTCCCAGTCAATCTCCATTGGAACAGATTCTTCACTTGGCAGAGAAGGAATGAATATGGATTCCGAGTTGGGAGAAGGCTTGATGGATGGCTTCCTCAAGTGCTCCAAGGCAACTCCCGCCGGGATGGATTGCCGAGAAGATCCCAACTTGGACAGCTCGTCTGCCGCTTCGTTCTCTGCTCGGTGAATGTGCTGGAACTCGCAGCCTTCGAAGAATCCAGTCATAGACTGTACCAGGAAGCGATATGATGCCATGTTGGCATCTAGAGCATCCCAAGTGCCAGAGACTTGCTGCACCACCAGATCTGAATCGCCATAGCATACAATGCGCTGCACGCCAACCTCCTTGGCTACTCGCAAGCCATGCACCACTGCCTCGTACTCTGCTACATTGTTGGACGCCTTGAAATGAATCTGCAGCACGTACTTGAGTTGATCTCGCTTGGGTGACGTAAGCACTACGCCAGCGCCAAGGCCTTCTTTCACCTTTGAGCCATCAAAGTGCATCTTCCAGTAATTGGAAACTGGAGCAGGAGGTTCGTACTGCACCTCAGCCCAATCCACCAGAAACTCCGCCAGAATCTGAGACTTGATGGCTTCTCTTCTCGCATATGCGGGAGCGTACGCGGCCAGCTCAATTGCCCACTTGGCTACTCTGCCACTCGCCTCCTTGTTACTCATGATATCTGAGATGGGAGCAGAGCTCACGACAGTGATAGGATGCTCCTGGAAGTAATGCTTCAGCTTTTTGGCGCCCAGGTACATGCCATAGGTCATCTTCTGGTAATGCGGGTAGTTTTGCTTGGAGCTGGATAGCACTTCGCTGAGATAGTATATTGGGCGCTGCACACTCTTGCCTTCTTCTTCTCGCTCCACCACAATCACCACACTGACTACTCGGTTGGTGGCAGCAATGTACAGCAGCATTGGCTCCTTGGGTAGCGGACTAGCCAAGATGGGAGCGCTAGCCAGCATTGCCTTCAGCTCATTGAATGCCACGTCCGCTTGCGGAGTCCAAACAAACTTGTCACTTTTCTTCATCAGCTGGTACAGAGGCAGGGCCTTCTCGCCCATTTGGCCCAGGGAACGGGTCAGAGATGCCAAGCAACCAGTGAACTTTTGCACATCTTTCAGGGATCTCGGCAAAGACATGCTCTCAATAGCTTTTATCTTTGAAGGATTGGCTTCAATGCCCCGACTAGATACCAGGAAGCCGAGTAGCTTGCCAGCTGTGACACCAAAGGTGCATTTACTCGGATTCAGCTTCATTTTGTACTTGCGCAGGTTAGCAAAGGTTTCCTCAAGGTCGGCAAGCAGAGTATGTGTTTTATTCGTTTTGATGACAATGTCATCTACGTACACCTGCACGTTCTTGCCGAGCTGATCGTGCAAGCATTTCTGCATGCATCTCTGATAGGTTGCACCCGCATTCCTCAAGCCAAAACACATGACACGATAGCAATAAGCCTCGTACGGGGTAATGAAAGCAGTCTTTATTTGATCAGCAGGGTTGAGGGCTATCTGGTGGAAACCAGAGTAGGCATCTATGAAAGACAACAGTTCACAACCAGCGGTGGAATCGATCACCTGATCGATGCGAGGTAGCGGGAAGGGATACTTGGGGCACGCCTTGTTCAAGTCGGTGTAGTCGACACACATGCGCCATGCAGTAGCAGCCTTGGGATCCTCCTTCTTCTTCTCGACCATGACCGGGTTGGCTAGCCAATCCGGATGCAGCACCTCCATGATGAAATTGCTTACCAGCAACTTGGTGATCTGGTCGCCAATGGCCTTCCTTCTCTCATATCCGAAGCGGCGCATAGCCTGCTTCACTGGCTTGGCGTCAGGACGCACATGTAAAGAGTGCTCAACCAACTCCCTCAGGACTCCTGGTAAATCTTTATTGGACCAGGCGAATACGTCCCGATTCTCACGGAGGAAGTGGATGAGCTCGCTTTCCTATTTCTCCGCCAACCCGGAGCCAATGATAGCTACGCGGTCGGGGAACTCAGGGTCGACCTGGACCTTCTTGGTTTCTTGAGATGTCTGGAACGCGGTCCCGTGCTGCGTACTCGGTACGCCCTGCGCACCAGCCTGCGCGGATTGCGCCATAGCCACCACCTCGTACATCTTTTTCTTCTCGGCAGCAATCACCATGGACTCCGCCAACTGAGAACCAGCAGAGGCACACTCCATGGACTTCTTGTAATCACTAGAGATTGTAATCACGCCATTGGGGCCAGGGATCTTCATCTTCAGATACGCCGTGTGGGTAGAAGTCATGAACTTGCTTAGAGCAGGCCTGCCGAGTAGAGCGTGATAAGGGCTCTGATGATCAACCACCTCGAACTGCAGGCGCTCTGTACGGCAGTTCTCCCTTGTGCCGAATAGCACATCTATCCACACTCGACCAATCGGGTTGCACGAGACTCCCGGCACAATGCCATGGAAGGTGGTCTTGCTGGGTAGCAGCGTGTTCTCGGCCAACCCAAGCTTCTCGAGTGTGTCCTTGTACACAATGTTGATGCCGCTGCCGTTGTCGATCAGCACCTTGCTGAACCTCACGTTCTTCTCGGGACGAAAGAAGGTAGGATCCACCACCAAAGCGTAGCTACCCGGGTTGGGCATCACCTTGGGATGATCTACTCGAGACCACTTGATCTCTTGGCTGCACCAATGCATATAATGAGGAACAGCAGGGATCACGGCATTGACCTCCATGGCATGTCTGTGCTGCGACTGCTTGTCGATTGGCTCAGAAGTGAAGATCATGTAGCTCTCATGGTGCTCTTGGTACTGGTTGGAGCCTCCGCCCCCATTGTTGCTGTTGTTGTTGTTGCCCTGGTAGTTGTTGTTGCCTCTGTTGTTGTTGCGGTTGTAGCTGTTGTTGTTGTTGCGGTAGCCTTCATTGTTGAAGTGACGGTTGCCTCCTAAAGCCACTTGGTTCACGTTTTCCCTTCTCGGAAACACTGGCGGCCGAGCTGCGGGTGCGCGAGCAGGTTGCACATTGGCATTTGCAGCCGGCAGAGGAGGAGGAGGAGGCAAGCCTTCATTCTTGATCAGATCCCACCACTCGCACTGTCGGGTAGTGTGGTTAGCAGGCCTTGAAGGGTGCTGAGAGTGGAAACTGCACGGGCCATCCTTCATGTCGTCAAAGACGAACTTCCTCAGCTGCTCGGAGTTGCCGCTACCCGACTGAGGAGCACGGAATGGTTTCTTGTTGCCTTGGCCCTGGTTCTGGTTCTGCCCGTAGGCTCCAGCAGGTTTCTGCCTTTGGCTACCCCCAGCTCCAACAGCCACCGCGTTCACCTCCTCGGGGTCATACCGAACATCTATTCGGTCACCCCTGCACTTGTTGCGGAACTCGTTGCGCTTGTTGATGTTGAAGTTTCTTCTCGGCTCGGAGGAGTCCATCAGAGGCTGGGTAGGATCTCCGAGTGCGTACTGATCTGCAATCTTGATGGTCTCCGCCAGAGTGTTCGGCATCTCCCTTTGCAACCTTTGCCATAACATACTGCCGTGCCTGCATCCCTGCGCAAACCAAGTGATGGCTTGCGCCTCGTTCACACCTTCACAGGTGTTCCTCAATGTGCTCCACCGAGTAAGGTACTCGCGGTCCGTCTCGTCTTCTCGCTACCTGCAAGCGGACAGCTGCTGTGGCCTATTCGGCCTCTTGTAGGTGCTGGTGAAGTTGCTGACGAAGGCGTCCGAGAAATCCAGCCAGCAATTTATGCTGTGCTTGGGCAAGTTGTTGAGCCAAGTGCGAGCTGGACCCTCTAGCATCTGCGGGACGTACCGCACTGCCCATCTCCTGTTGCCGCCCGCGATGTGGACTGCGGTGACATAGTCATTGAGCCAATCTTCTGGCTTGGTGCTGCCGTTATAGCTCTTGGTGCCCCTTGCAAGCTGGAAATTCTTCACGGACGGCTCGTTCATGATGCGCGGGCCAAAGCACTCGGGGCCAGGAGGACCCGTGTTCTCCAGCCGCGCCGACAAGCTGATCCGGTCCAGCTGGTGCCTTGCGTCTCCAGGCGCCAACACGCGCTCGCCAACACGATCCAGAATATCATAGCCAGCCATCTCCATAGCCGAGTAGCCGTCATCATATCTGTCCACCTGCGCAGCTGCAGGCTGCTCCACCGGGTTGGCGATTGGCGCCACTGCACGCGGTTGCTGCCTCTGCCGAGTAGGCTGAGCGGCGGGATGCTGAGAAGGACCTGGGCGCTCTCCAGCTCGGGCCTGGCTTTGAGCTTTATGGGCTTGAGAGCCTGCTCCTGCAGCGTTGTGTTTCTGACCGGACTGTCGCGGCACAGCGAGCTGTTTCGCGGCGACAGCCGGGTCGTACACCTGCATTTGCCTATCCTTGCCGGAATGCCCACTCCGACTCTTCTCACGGTTAGGATGCGGAGATGAAGCCTGATCGTTAGATCTGGCCACGTGCGAGTGCACCACCTGAGAAGCGCCAGCACCCGGGTTGGCTTTCCGGAACTCCTCGTTCTGCCTAGCCGCCTCTAGCACCAACTCGTTCAGCCTCTCCTGCTGCCTAACGCGCGCGTCGCCAACTAGATGTGGCAACTCGGCAGCTACAGCCTCAGCAGCTCTAAGTGTCTTGGCGGGTGTGCTATATCTGGGTCGGGTGGAAGTGTTTGCGGTGGCGGACTGACTGGGAGCCTCTACCACAGTCGCCATCTCGGCGCCTAGGTTGCGACGCGTAGCACCTACTTTGCTAGCTCTCCTAACAACTGGTGTGAAACCATGAGCCTTGTTGTACTCAAGCTGATCTAAGCTAAGCTCTAGCCTGATCTTCTCCAACTCCGCCTGCTCGATGAGCAGCTCCTGGCGCTGCCGGTCGAGCTGCGCCTTCATGGTCAGGAGCTCGAGGTCGGTGGGAGGCGGCATGCCCGTCCGCGCAGCAGACGCGGGGATAGTCGGAGTAGTGGAGAGCGGAAGGTTGCACTCCTTCTCGTAAGGCTTGTGCGTCTTCCCGCCAGCACTAGAGCCAGCAAGATCCTCGACGACGACCGCAGCGGTAGCAGCCGCGCCCTTCCCGGCGTCTGCAGCCAGGCCAGCTACCATCACCTCCGCGACGTCCGCGGAGCGGCCTAGCGGCCTCCCGCGTGCGGCGATAACGGCAGGCGGATCCTCCGCGTCATGCACCAGCTCGGGGTACTCGCGGTCGACGACGGTGGCGACGTAGACGAGGTGCTCGCCGAAAGAAAGCACCGTGCCGCCCTCCGGCATGGCTCTGGCGCCGAAATCGCCGGCATTGTCGGTGACGAAGTCGAAGGAGCCGAATCTGTGTACAAGGCCACAGACCACGCGCTCTCCGGTAGCAGAAATCGATCCCGTCCGAACGGAAACTCCAGCCAGCGCCGCTGGTTGCCCCACGGTGGGCGCCAACTGTCGTGGTGGTGTCACGGCAGATGCCATAGGATGGCTAAAGATGTGGGGACGAAGGGCGCTGGAGGCGCTCGGGGAGGGATCACGCGACGAGTAGACGCGTGAAGGATGAAACTAGCACTGCAAACAACACGATCTACCCAGGTTCAGGGCCCTCGTGAGGAGGTAAAACCCCTACTCCTGCCTTTCTTTGTGTATTCTGATGTCTCACCGAGTAGCCACAGTACAATGGTTCTTGCTACCGAGTAGCCACTCTTCTCTCTCCGGGTAGAACTAGGTCAAGAATCTCTACGTATGAACTAGCCCAAGTCTCGTCCCTCGCGCAGGAGGCGGCGGGGCACCTTATATACTCGGTGCCCAGCCGGATACAGCCAAATACAAACAAGTGTCGACATTGTGTGCACACCGTCCTTCTTCCGAGTTCCCGCTGACAGCTTTGGCTTCTAAGCTTGTCCCGATGTGGAAAGTCGTTGGGCAAAACCAAGTAACCAGTCTGTTATCACTGTGCGAACACAGAGTAGGTCCCCCCTATCCTGCGACGCCCTGCTGACACACTGTCGCTGTCAGGCACGCCGTCCCCGGATGAACAGTGCCGTGAACAGTGCCAAGTACGGACCCGGGATACGCGGGATTCGGTGTCAGAACGGCTCCTTTGACTTCTGGCCCGAGTAGGTTCCCGCCATTTCTGCTCGGACCAGCTCTTCTATTCGAAGGAGCATAACTTCCTTGATTCATCCTTCTGATCATCTTTTGTGTAAGACCGAGTAGCAGTCGACCGGGTAGCGAGTACCGGGTAGGCGGCTACTCGACCAAACTTCTCTTCTGACCTTGCATTTAGCACTTGCCTTTACCCTACTCGGGGGGTAACCCCCCGACAATATAAGAATTGTAATAGGGTTTGGACAATTAAGCAATAGTCAATATCATTATTGCCGACTCCCAGAGGAGTCGGCCTTCTCCCTGCGCCGCCGCCCCTGCCCTAGCCGCCGCCCTCCCCTTGCTCTCGACGACGGTGCCCAGCCGCCGACCGCGCGCCCCTCGCCTCCACGCAACCCCCTCCTTCCCCTACAACCTTCGTCCACGACCCGGTAGATCCCTAGGTTCTACCAGTCGTATTTCCAATAACATCATCATTGCTCAGAAAATAACCCACTCCTTTGCTCTCAGCTCATGGAAGTATCAAGCTTTTATGCTCAAGATCGACCTGGCCAAAGCTTTCGATCGCCTGGAATGGAACTTCGTAACAATGGCTCTTCGACGAAAAGGGTTGCATGATCATTCCATCAATCTTATTCATGCCTGCATTTCTTCGCCAACTTTTGCTGTCATTATTAATGGCCAATAGTTCGGGAGATTCAAGTCAACCAGAGGCATCCGACAGGGCTGTCCCCTATCGCCATACCTTTTTGTCTTCTCCGTCAATGAGCTATCCCTTTCCTTGCAAGAGGCAATGTCCAACAACTCATTCACTTGGACCAAACTGCCCCCTGTCCATTCCCTCTTGTTTGCAGATGATCTGATTATTTGCGGTGCCGCCACAACTCAGGAAGCTGTACACATGAGCACAATTCTTCAAAACTTTTGTAACATCTCAGGGCAGATGCCAAACTGGTCTAAATCAGGCATCCTCTTCAGCAAACATGTTCAGCAATCTGAAAGAGAAGTTATCCAACGAATCTTCCTTGTTGCCAATATGGACTCCAATTTTACCCACCTTGGACACCCTCTCATTCTTCCAGGGAAGAACAGGTCTGATGCGTACAACTTTGTCTTGGATAAATTCAAATCCAAACTCACTACCTACAGAGCCAATAAGCTCTCTCATGCTGCCAGGCTTGAACTGATCAATTCTGTGTTTGCCTCTATCCCGGTGTACTATATGTCCAACATCATCTTCACCAAAAAACTCATAACCAAACTCACTGCTGTCATTCGAAATTTCTGGTGGACGGGTATCAAGGAGGATTCCTCGAATCGTTCTCTCTGCTTAAAAGCCTGGAAAGACATTTGCGCGCCTAAAAAAGAAGGTGGCTTGGGGATCAGAAACTTGCAAGCTGTCAACCAAAGCCTCATCCTCTCAGCAAGCTTGGAGGATTGCCCAAAACCCAGATAGTTTCCTTCATGGTGTCCTCAAATCCAAATATTTCCCTGACTCCTCAATCTGGAGACCTAGAACCAATGTGCCCAAATCTGCCTTCTGGGCCTCTGTCCTTAAGGTTCTGCCCATTCTTAAGGCTCATTCTCATTACCAGATCACGCAAGGCAATATCTCTATTTGGAGCTCTCCTTGGTGCCAACGTTGGACAAGTATCTATGAGGATTTGATTATTCAGGACCCCAACTTTATTTATCCGGCGCTGGTTAAAGATCTCTGGCTTCCGAATGAGAAAGCTTGGAATGACCAACTTGTAGATGCTTTGTTTCAACAACCCACTGCCCAGGCCATAAAGGAAACTCCTATTGTCCCTGCTCAGCAACAAGATATTCTTTGCTGGAAGCTGACTTCTAATGGTAAGTGCACCTCAAAAAGCTCCTACTATGCTTGTTTGCAGAGTTTGCCAGAACTAGGAGAACCAACACCAGCGCACGTACCTCCTGCTACTGCTCATCTTCTCAATCAGGTTTGGAAGAACAAAAAAATAATGCCAAGAATCCAAGCTTTCGCGTGGAGATGTCTGTGAAGGGCCATCCCTACTGGTGCTAGAGCCGGTAAGTATTTGAAGCATATTAGCAAATTTTGCTGCAGATGTGGTGCAGAGGAGGATGACATACACCTTTTTTTCGCTTGCCACTTTGTTAGAGCTGCTTGGTTTAGCTCCCCTTGATACATCAGGACTGAAATGATTACTCAAAACACTACCTCTTTAACTTAGATCCTTTTGAACTTGCTGGATATGAATCACCCGCATGCCTCTCTTCCTAATGTTCTAACTTTTATGTGGTGCATATGGAAGTCCAGGAATGATTGCCGTTTTGACAGGAAAAGGGGAGAGCCGTACCAAATAAACATCTCTGCCCAGGCCATACAAAACAACATGCAGCTTCTAGAGGATACTGATACTTTCATGCAGGACCAGAACAAGACAAACACAGCTTCCACAATGGCTAGCATTCCTGCCCAAGGGGATACTATTCAAACTGACTTAATCATTGCAGGTCCTAAAGTTTTTGTTGATGCCTCTTGGAGATGTAAAACTATTCCAGGAAATACAGGTACGGTGGCAACGGGAATTGGAGTCTTCCTCCAGTACAGTCGAAATGGCCAAGGTTTTAACATCATGGTGCAAGCTTCAGTTCAGCTGACGTCCTCAGTGCTACAAGCTGAAGCATACGCCATGCTTCTCGGTACAAAAATTTCAGAACTCCTCCACATTGACAGGCCAACTCTCCTAACAGATAGTCAGCTTCTCGCAAGGGCCGTGGCAAGTGCAAGAATCGACAATGACTTCATACATTGGTACACCAGGCATGTGCTAGCTAAGCTGCTTCACTATGCATACACGTCGAATGCTCCGGTGTTCTACATAAAGAGAGACCTAAATGGTGTGGCTCACAACTGCGCTAATCAGGTGCTTAGGAATTCCCTAGGTCCTACTTATAGATGTGTTTGTTCAGCTCATTCTACTACTTGCCCTGGTATCTCAATCTTGCAACATTCAGATTGGCATGAATTTGTACTTCACGCTGTAATTTGCTACTGAGCTGAATATAATTTGGCGCCTTAGGGGCGCCTTTCCCGTTCAAAAAAAAAGATAGGTATTTGTTTGCCTAGTTAGGAGTCACCAAACAAGGCTCGTGAGAAGGAAAATGATATATATATGTTCTAAACATTCGAAGACACCATGAATAACATAAATTTGTTTAACTCTTATAAATATGTGAAGGAATTCAAGGAAGCAGTAATTAATATGCACACAAACAAAAGTAAGAACGAAACAAAATAATTGAAGTATTTATTATAGCAAGATAATCAGTACAGTAGTACAATACATCTCCCCAACCAAAAACCCCGGGCACAAGCTAAGTCCAGTCCTCTAATAAAAATACCAACACAATATGCCACTCCTCTTGTTCCAGTCCTCAAACGAATACTAGTGGTGGTATGCATTATTTGAGTCAACAGATCGTAATATAGAAACGAACGCGCTGGCTAGCTTAGCTAGATAGACAGACCAGAGCCCCTAAATTTGGCCTTGGTGATGGCGTCGATCTTCCGTGCCGTCTCCGTCGACAGATGGTTCACCCAGTCTGCCACCATGCCGCGCCGAAAGAACCAGCTGTTCTCCACAGCGCCGAACAGGGCCTCCGTCTTGCCGTCCTTGGTCGCCTCGAGCCCGGTCATGTGCTCGAACGAACACAGCTTGACGATGGCATTCACCGCGCCATCTTTCTCCTCCTCCAAGCTGAAAGGGCTTCCAACAAACTCGGCCAGCTTCCGCACATGTGCAGCAGGGTCCCGACTCATCTCTTCATACCTGAAGAAGAGCACCTGCTCGGGGTGCGCCAAATGCGCGCGCCAGTACCCGAGAACATGGTCCCAGTACGGCCCGAACGGCAACAGGCCGTCGCAAAAGAAATCAGCGGCAGACTCAACCGAGAGCGGCTCCTGCCCATCCCTGTTCCTGAACTTGTTCGCAAAGCTCCACTGCGAGATCAGTGTGTCCTTAGGGTCGCGGAAGACGTACACGATCTTGCAGCCCGACGGCAGGACGGACCTCGGCAGCGACATGAATGGGATGTGCGTGGAGAAGAGCCTCGGGTCCGGTAGCTCGTCGAGGTCCGGGATCTTGTTCTGCGTGTAGAGATGGTACTCGAAGAACTTGATGCACTCGTGCGGTCCAAGGGAGTTCAAGGGGTGGTCGGGGGAGTCCGGGGGGTGCTCCCTCCGGTGCACCGTGGAGTACAGCAGTGCTTTGATCCATGTTGTCCCAGACTTAGGCAGTGTGGCCACGACAATGTCAGAGGGGCGCGCTGTGAAGCTTGCATCAGCAACCATTGCGCCGACCAGTAGACCCAGGCCGCTGTACCAGCCATCGGGATGGCGGTAGAGCTGGTAATTGGAGAGGGCTGGCAAACATGGCCAGGAAGACACCAAGTTGGTGAACTGCTGGTAGAGCTCCGCGTTGGTTTTGTCATCACCTTCTTCCGGTGAAAAAGCTTGCGTGGAGGAGGAAGACATTGTGTGGCAGAGGGCCTGCGATCAAGGTAGGAGTGTAGGATATATAAGAAGAGTTACCATGCACATGGAGTATACTAGATGGACCTAGCACGCACTGTTTTTTGCTACTAGTTAAATACTGCCAAATTAAAAAAAAAACCTAGAAATTTGGCTCATACACCTTTTAACAACAATCTCTGTTACTCGGCAATCAGGTCCTGCTATAAGGCCTAACAAAATATAACTTGCACTTAATGACTTATGCTAAAACTATATGGTGATGCAATTTTCATTTATCAATAGAGATATCCAAAATTAAGTCAAGGTACAATTAAAAAACAATAAAGAATCTTGAGACATCATGATTTATAGAATAGCCATGACAAAAAGCACCATTCACTCTTAAGTTCTTTGGAAAATTCAAATAGTTTTACTCAAAAAGTTATCCGGTCGTTTCTTCCATCGAGTATTCTAAAAAATGCTAAAGTTGTTTTAGAATTTCCGAGGTGATATTGATTCCCTTGCAGAACATACATGAACTAAACTACCCGTTGTTATTTGAAAACAGTCTGGATGCAGAACTTCTCTATCCAGCTACATTACAACCGCACATAAAAATAGATGCACAGTTGTTATGTACGAGATAGGCGTATGGCATAAAAGAAAACCACAAAGGCTTAGATTGTTGGCACTAATGATAAGTCCAACAACAAAAAATACTTGTAGCTAGTGATGCATAGTTTATTTTGCAATAGACAATAAGAAATAACTTGATGACGGAATCAGTAGGGAGCTTACCTTCCCACTGCATCAGTTGTTCTTTTAAAAGAAAACATGGTTTTTTTTTAGTGGTCATACAGTGCATTTAATAATTGTTAAATTAATAAGATTTAGATTAGAACAGTTCGACCAAGTTTTAATTTGTATGATGCAAAGCTAGTCAAGTTATAAGGTTTTGGTCAGAATTTTTTCATAGTTAATAAGTGCACAAGATCACCAAGATGCATTAGTGCCAAATAGGCACCTACCATCTACTGATGTTAGAAAATGAAGGGCAGCTTCTGGCTATTAAAATAAATGATGTTGTCTAAAACCGAGCATTAGTGCAGACTGACAGACTAACCTATTTTCAGGTGAACACCAGAGATCAGTGAGGGAAATTTGAAAGGATTCATTGGTCCAGTACTTTTTCCCCCAATTCTAGAATCTTAGTGAGCTGAACGTTGTAAGACTATCTATTTATATATGCACCATATACATCATATACATATGGAATGGTTCGAATATGTTTTTGTCTAAGGATAGGCCCGTCGGGAACTGAGTGCTATCTCAGTGGTTAGAGGTTGCGAGTGTGCGTCAAGCCACCCGGGTTCGAGTCCCAGCTACGACTGTGTGCGCTCGAATAAACCGGGTTCCCATCTACCTAACAACGCAGTATCAAGGGAGGGATCATTCCCTCTTTGGTCCACCTTTAAGGAAAGGCCCGTCAGGGGTGATATCATTAACATGATTCAGAGTTACATCTTATATTGAGATGTCAAATGGCCTACAGCAAGAGAGGGGCAATGAGCATCATCTTTCTTTAAAACTTATCTAGCTAGGTATTCCTTGCTGGTTTGTTCTCCACTAATGTGATGTAACCTTCTCTTACCAATAACATTGTGGGTCTGATCTGCCAATCAATTGACAGAATCATCATATCTTCAGTGCTGATAACTTGTACAACAGAAACATGATCAGAGAGAATCAGGAAAAATGTTTATCCGGATTGCTTCAAGACACGATTGCTAGTTAAGCTTTATATGGCCTAAAAACAAACGGGACACCAGTAGGGCGCATAGGACTCCCTCGCCTCCACAACTGGCGGCCAGGGAGGAGGAGAAGACAGAGAGGTACTCGCCTCGCTTCGCTACTCCTTCATCTTCTCCGGGACAAACGGTCGACGTGATCTATTCGCTCCTCGATGTGGCCGACGAAGGCAAAGGATGTGGGACCTCGCCTCCCTCGCCCGATCGCGCCTCCAGCGATGGCCATAGATACCGGCACGGATGGGGCTTCGGTGTCGCATGAGCACGGCCCCACGCTGATCCGGGGCTCCAAGCACCAGGACGGCCTCGCGTACATCTCAGCCTGAGATTATCAGGCCGTTCCAGCGGGGCTCCATGCGCCCTCGCCTCCAGCGTGCTGCCCGCCCTCCTTTAGCACAACGCCGGCACACCCTCGCGGTGGGTCAGTGGGTGGGGGCAGTGATGGGAGTGACTGCGGAAGGGGATCCGCGAGGGGAGCAGAAGAGGCAGGAGGCAGCAGCTGTTTTTTTTTTCCTTTTCTAAGAGGCTGCTAGTTTACGCAAAGATCGGTCCAATGATTCAACCGAACTGGTGTACAGTACGCCCGACAGGTGGGCCAAAAAAACCAGCAGGCACGGTGGAGCAACCACAGCTCGCTGTTCCTAGAAGCTTGAGATCTTTGAGGAGATATGCATCAAGGATTTCATTAGGCTTACAGCGCTAACAATCTGGTCTTCACGAAGGGTCATGTGGCAAAGTGAAGGGCAAATGCATTTCAGTTGCCCGGCTATGATGCACGGAATCTAGCTTAACCCGTGATTCGGGAAAAAAAAATCATGTTCCGCGGTATAATAATCTACTCGATGCTGGCAAAGAGTAGCAGATTACTCTTTTAGCACTTTCCAGGCCTTTGATTAATACACATACAAATGAGTTTTCATTTCAGGGCACATGATTCAGATTATCTAATTGGTTAGACCACGGGCATTGTATACTTCCGAGTCAAATTAATCATTCTTCTCGTGATGTTGCATTAACACAAATATGAACTCAACCCCTGACAGACCAAAATCATGCTATTATTACACACAGTTCATCCAAAATAAAGTATTCAGATCCATCTATCCAACCATTGACACCTTGTCCATAGTAATTAGTACTTTAGTACCAAAGAAAATAGCAAAATGATAAAAGGCAGAGGAGACCATACCTCCGGGCTCCGGCTGGGTGCGACCTGGAGACCGGGCGGACGGCGCCGGCAACAGCAGGCGGAGGCGACCGACTGCAGCTCGGGGAGGGATACGGCCTGCAGACCCGACGGCCGTCTATAACATCAGGTCGCGGAGGGGATGGCTGGCAACCAGACATACACAGCTCGACAATCGCTCGTGTTATCACAAGATGGATTATTGGCTCAATTCATATCCACTGGGCGCCACCGACGCATTCGTGGTCCTGGATATGGAGTATACGGAATCCAGATCTATTCGGTAGCATGCAAAAGTTTAAGTCTAAAAAGGTCCTGGATACACTCACCCATGGCTTGAAATGAACAAAATATACAAAATTGCACTGCTAAAATTCAATTGGCAGAGAGTACTTTTCTACAACAATACAACAATTCGATTTGCACTGCCAAAATTTTACAAGCCAGTGCATGCACACAACTTAAGTTTGTCCTCTAGATACAACAGTACTTCTAGGACCTGATATAGCAATGGCTTGAAACTGCAGCACCAGCGATCATCACTTGGCCTGGTGGAATTCAACTAACATCCAAACCTTGAGTTAACCACCAGCTGAGCTTACGATCAACCTAGTAAACCAGGAGAGGTTACACTGTTACAACATTAACAGAGTGTATTGCGACGAACCATCAACTGAGGGCGCATCATCATGCCAAGTTTACATTTACATCTGAATTTCAGGAAAAACTAAAGCCTCATGTCTGCAGGTCCCGGACCCAGGATGCCTTTCTGATCAGGATCAAGCGGAATCACATCTGCCTGTGAGCGCCTCCCTTCATCCACTATTGCCTGCTGCCTCCAGAGCCGTTCCTGCTTTTTCAAACAAGTGTCAACTAATATTGCCCAGCGAAACAAAAACAAAAAAAAAACTACAGCTGCTTGGTAACGAGGAGCGCACCTCTTCATGAGTGTTATCAGCACCATTCAAGTCAGGTGTTACAACTGGTGGTATTGCATCTGGGTCAGGCTTCTGGAATACAAAAGTTGAATACAAGCCTGCACAAACCAGATTAAGCACTGAGCATATTGGGATGTTAAAACGAACCCAATGCAGGGAAAAAAGGTACAGCACCTAGAATATCATAGGAGCGAGCAATGAGCTTTCCACGAGGATCCACCAAACTGGCTCCAAAATTACCGAGCATTGGAGCAAACTGTGTTCTGGAAGTCGGTCAGAACCAACATAAACCATCAGATACATCCATCACTGATTAGTATATAGTAATCATATTGTATTTCTTTAGAAAAGAGGATTAAAATGAAGTAAATCATACAAATAAACAAAAAATACTATGAATCATTATTTATAATGATTTCATGCAAATAAAGTAGACATGTAATAAGATGCGAGCACCTGTTGTCATCATAAAACTCGGTTAAATTCTGGATCTCCACATATTCAAGTCCAGCCTCCCTTGCTAATCTGCTCCAACATATGCTTAATATGTGACAAACCTTGACCCAAGTTGTTGGAGTTTACATGAACGAAAGATTATACAATCAAGTTTTGGAGATGAATGAGAAAATGGTAACCTCATAAGGCTGGGAAAATGGACCAAGCAATGATTTTCAAACATCGGTTCATTTGCGAATTTGAGCTGGTACTTCTTGCCAAAGAAAGGAAACCTGCACCATTCGGCATGTGATACTGATGCCTCAAAATAGTAAACTTTCTGATGTACTTAGATACACAAGTTAAGCTCATACTTCTCTTCCTCGATTTCGAAGGCAATTGTATAGTTCTCGGAGCGGATGCTGTTTGGAACAGCCTTCAGGCCCTTATTATGTGAAGCCTCAACATTCTTTTGATATTTTGTCCTAAAAATACCATACAGCTCGTAAAGACTCAGAATAAAGCTATTCAAGCTCATTTGAATTGGAGAACATATATTAAAGATTATAGAGTAACTAAAGTAAAGTTGCAAACCCAGGCTTACAAAATTACATCAAAACATAACAGAAATTCCATGAGGTAACCATACCATATTGTAGATGAATCGGGAATTATGCCAAGAAAATAGCCTCCAGGTTTGACCAATGATGATACATTACTGAGAAGCTTCTTGCGTGTTCCTCACTTTCAAAGCATAACTATCTTTCAAAATGGATAAACTTTGAAGATTAGCAAAGCTTAATAGTACATCACGTACTAGAGGTGGAAAGAAACCGACTTGCCTGTAAATTCTGCATGCAACAAACTATATCAGCTTGGATGCCCTTTTCTTGCAATTGGGCTTCGAAGTCATCCTGTTATAAAAACCACCATAACAGTCAGCTCTGAACAATTGGATTTCGTGCAAGTAGGAAGGGGTGGAGGAAAGGAGATTACAGCAGAAGGGTTCAGCTCAATGAACTCAGTGGTGAAAGGCTTCCATTTGTTCTCCCATAGTTCGCGGGCATCACTGATAGCCGATGCAGAAGTATCTATTATGGATATCAGTAGGTTGGCCACAGGTTTTGATTTAGTCTAAACAAAGTAGGAAAGAGGGGGCTCAAGTGATAGTAAGCCTACCAATTCCTACGTAGTGACCGATTTGGGCCTCACCCCACTTGTCTGTATCAGCTCCACCATTGCAGTACATGTCACAGACCTTCAACATTTTACAATTGATAGAGCAAGTCAGTACCAATTTTCTGCTGCTTAGTTGTCCGACCGGAATGAATTGAAAATCAGGAAAGAGAGGAGCATATAACAGACCGTGGCATAAGGAAATGCAAATATTTTGATAAGTGCAGCTTTAGCGAATTCATATAGAAGATGGTGTGGTAACACCGCCATGCACCGCCTCAGCAATTACAGGGATAGGCAGCTGATAGCCACTGACGATAATCTCTGAACACATGAGCGAAAGTTGAAAATATCAGGGGCGGATCTACCAGTGGCGGATCCAGGATTGGAGCAAAGCCCAAGCCAAAAAAACTAAGCGCGGAAAAAAAAATTCTCTGTAATAGCACAAAAAATCGGCACGATAGCAAAGATGAACATATAATTTCAACTCAATTGTTAATGATACAATAAGTACATAAGAGGTGACAAAAAACTAGAAATAGTAGTACAGGCGTACAGGGATACAAAAGATAGTACCAACTCGACGGTTTGGTTTTTCTTTGGTTTGAGGATTCACTAACTGGTTGGATGTTGAGATTAATAGATAAAATATATTTATCTTCTTTTCCTAAAACATGAAATCAATAACAAAAAATGTTAAATCAATGAATCGGTTCAATTCAGGTCAGTCGCCAGTGGCTGTAAACAGTGCAATCAATTCAATTGAAGACGTTGAGGATTTGAGATGAACAAAATTACTCCCTCCGTTCCAAAACAGTTAACAAAATTACTCCATCCGTTCCAAAAAAAAAAAACTTGTCTAGATACATCTATAGTTAGACCAATGGAAGTCAAAAGTATTTTGGAACAGAGGGAGTACCTAGCTGAACCGAGGAGCAGTGGAGGAGTAGACTGGGTGGAGCCGGGCAGCCTGTAGCCCTGGAGAGTGGGGACTAAGAGCCACAGAGCTCGAGCACCACACTCGAGCGGCACCGAGCGCCGGCAGCCGGCCGATGGTCGCACGAGGCCGCGCGTGGAGGCGGAGGAGTGCAGGATGGCGGAGGCGGCCAGGCAGGGCGGTCTAGCGGAGGATCCGCAGGTGGGGCCGACGGACAAGGATTGGGAGCCTGCAGGCCGGCGGCGGCGTTCGTGTCCTACGCAGCGACGGGAGGGAGCCAGGCGGCCAGGCAGAAACGAGTTCTAGGCAGTTCGGGCGCTCGCTCGTTTCGCTAGGTTTTTTTTTTAACTTTTTCTTTTTTTTAGCTTAGGTCGTTTCGCTAGGTGGGTGGGTTCGCTCGTTCTGTCGTATTGGGCCAGAAAGTTGGGCTGCATTAAGCCTTAGGCTGCATCCCAAGGCAGATTAAAATCTGTGTGGGTAACAGGAAAAGGGGTTCCTATAGGTCGCTCTGAGCGACTCCTCGCCTCGCTCACGCTCGGTTGGCGAGACAGCGAGAAGGCAGGCTCGCTCAGGCTATATGGGCCTGCCCCATTACCGCGACCAGGGAGACTCACTCACGCTTGTGTACGCTAAACCGTCTAATATAAAAAGTGAGTTTTTTCGGAAAATAAATATTTTTTAGAAATTGTGAACGAAATTTGGAAATAAACAAATTTTAAAATGGTGATCTTTTTACAATGAACATTTTTAGAGAAACAAAAAAAAAACAAAAAAAAATTGTTCATTTTTAAAAATTGTTCATTTTAGATATTTGTTTATTTTCAAAATTTGTTTATTTAAAAAAATTATTCATTTTCAAAATTTGTTCGTATTCAGAAAAATTCGGTGAACAAAAAAACAGAAACCGAAAAGAAAATGAGAGAAAATAAAAAACAATAAAAAAAATGCAATAAAGAGGTAAAAAACGAAAACTTCAAAAAATGCAATAAAAAGGTTAAAAACGACAAATGTACACAAAAAGCCATGGTAACCTAGTGGTTGAGCCCCCCGTACCCGCTGCCTAGGTTCAGGTTCGAACCTTGCTTCTTTTTCTTCTATTCTATTTAAAAACAAACGCTCATGGGTTGGCCCGTTAAGAAACTATACACGAGCGAGTACATAGTGCCTACGCAGGAAAAGGGAAACGTTGGTTATCCGGAGCACAACCTCTGGTAGATACGCATGTTGGTGGACCCTTCCGGGTTTTGCTATACTATTACAAAATATTTGCTACGAGGTTTTCGATTTTACTATAATAGTATAATTTATTTCCTACAATTCTAGCAAAGTCTTTTTTTTTTGCCACAATAGCATATTTTTTTTTACTATAATTGTTTTCCAGTTTTGCTATAATAGCACAAAGTGTTTGCTATAATGTCTCGGGTGATGTCTCCAGCTAAGTCATTTTTTTCTACAATAGCACAATTAGTTTTGATGCAATTGCGTTTCGGTTTCGCTATAGTAATACAAAATAGTTGCTACAATGTTTCCGGCGAGTTATATGTCCAATGGTCTTTTTTTTCTTTTTATGCGGACAAATATCTTTTTGCTACAATAGTGTAAATTCATTATTTCAATGAAACTTTTTTGCTCATGGTAGCAAAAGCGGGATTTTATGAGAATTTTAAAATTGCTACAATAGTGCAAATTTCTTATTTCAATAAATCGTTTTTTGCTCATATCAGCAAAAGCGAGATTTGGGAATAATTTTGGACACGTGTCATCTCCTGTATCCGGAGGATTTTTTGCCTAAATCCTCTGGAGAATGCCCAGCACTTCCCATAGGAAAATTGGGGTGGCTCCTTTTCTACGTTTGTAGCGTCTGTTAGCGACCCAACCCATATCCCTCAATAGCGCAAATTCTTATCGGGCTGGCCTTAGAGGATCTATGTTCTGATTTTCTCGGGTTTATGAAGATTGTAGAACCTTATGTTGGGTTTTTTTCTGGTTTTTTTTAGGTTTTTTCTGTTTTTCGTTTTTTCCGTTTTCTATGTGCATTTTTTTTCTATGTTTTTTCTTTAAATGTTCAAATTGAAAAAGTTAAATTCAAAAAATATTCATATTTGAAAAGTTCAAATACATAAATTGTTCAGATTAAAAATTATTCAGATTTGAAATTTGTTAAAATTTGAAGATTCTTCTAATTATAAACGTTTGGATTCCAAAATTATTCCATATTGAAAAGTGTCAACTGAAAAATATTCTAATTTTAAAATTGTTTAAATTTAGAAACTGAACATTTTTCGCATTTGAAATTGTTCATGAATAAAAAACTTTTCAAGAATTTGAAAGATTCTGAAGTTTTTTGAAATCTAGATGAATTTATGTACGAGAACAAGCGAAGGAATCATAAACCAGTAGCGAGTGTACGAACGAAACAATGAGCGAAAACAATTGTCAATACATATGGGTCGGCCCGGTACGTCTTTCACACAAGTATAAATGCTCGAAATCGACGCTTGAAGCATAGAATAGGAGCTCCTAAAAAGTGTTGTGCTCCCGGTTGCCAAGGCCCAGCTCCGCCATAATCCAAATAGTGTGTCGGTGCGAGGTCAACTCAGGTTTAACATTTGCTTAAAAACCGAGCCAAAAAACTGAGCTTTAACATTTCTTAAGAAAAAAAATGAGGTTTAACAAATCGTGGATGGTAAGATACTCATAACTCAGAAATGAATCGCTAAAGTTGTGGACGGGGTTAATACAAACAAGGACGCGATGAGGCAGGATAACATATTTAGTTTGACCAAATGAGCTGTGAGGATGTCTCAAACATTTTTTAAACTTCACTCATCCTCTTCGATTTCATATAATCCGAACGGTCTTTTTCTTTATCTTCGTGATCATTAGTATGCCTAGTTATTCTTGACACATTATTCACACCTTTTTAGAGTGGCGTGTCAAACACAAAACATACTAATCTCATGGAGAGACGTAAAAGTGATCAAACAAAGGATCAACCTCAAAGCGGAGTATGAATCAATCACATTATTTTATGGCTTGAGAATTCTACCTCGGCATTATGCATTCTTTATGCTTGTTACTTGATACTTATTTCTTTATTATATTCATTCTTACACTATAAAATTTATAAAGCTTAATCATGCCAAACAAGTTCTCTTATGCTTGGGAGAAGTCTAGCACTGTTCCAACTAGCAACTTAAAGTGTGGAAGTCGTCCGAATAAATTATAAAAAAAGTAACAAGTAAGTTAGAACTCAAAATGATTCAAAACATCTAATAGCATTACCATAAACTGAAATAGCTCTACTCATAATCATTGACTAAAAACTTATTGGATACGAATCCTTCTTATTCGAGGGTGTTGCTCTTATTATGCCAAAACTGGATATAAACTAAAACGAGTAAAAAATGTAAATTTACAAGGATTAATAGATTTCTCATAAATTAAATACATAAGCTATGTAGGAACAAATAATCCTTGCGATTATTTAGATACCGTGGTTCTTTCGTCCAAAGATGGGTGTCGTGTCATTATGCATGCATTTTAGGTGCTATTTTACTCATTGTTTTATCAATAAGTAGATAGAGAATTTGGAATTTTACGATGCCAAAGCGCACCATTTATGTCTGTGTATGAATATTGTTAAAATATCCAAAGAGGTATTTCATACAAGGCATAAAGGAGCAGAATTGGGCATAATATGAGGAGATCACAACAATTAAAGCCATTACAAAGGAGTACAAATTCGCATAAGTCAAAACAGAGGCAGAAGACAACTTAACGAGCACGGTACGGTCAAATACGACCTTGGGAGATGGGAAAACCCTAGCACTACCATGGATTGAAATAAAGATGCTTTGCTTTCTATTGAATATTTTGTGGTAACAATCCTCATGCTATTGTGAGTTGTGCACCTCATAATATATTGCCTTATGGTTATGATGTCATTGTTCGTGTTGGTTTGCGGTAGACTGACGAGTGAGTATAACTGGACAGAAAGTTGCTCCTCCTTTTTGCTAATATCCAACATGGGATCAACGGACAACTCACCGAACAGATGCCACATCCACGGAGAGACCCTTAATAACTAGTGCCAGTAGGCGTATCGCTTATTATCTGAGCTATGTGGTGGTTGTGAGTAGTGTGTTAACCGAGAAAGTCAGGACACACTAATATACGAAGCTCCGCCCACACAAAGTATTTACAAGAAAACATAATTCCTAATCAATCCAGAAATATGCTGGTGGTAGAACCATACTTCCTGAGAACGCCTTTAGCCCCACTGCAGTTCCAATAACTTCAACCATCCATTATTCGTCTATGTTCATTTTAATTTTTAGTTTATTGCTTTATTTTTATTCCGACCATTATTATTATTATTCCATCAATACGTGTTTAGACTTGCAGAAAATTCAGAAAAACACAAAAGGAAGTAGATGATCAAAGCTAATCGCGCAGAACCATTTCCATAGATGCACTGTGGCTCGATACTCTTATTTCGAAACTAGCTACAACAACGTTGTGCACTTGCAGGCATCAAGCTATTTTCTGGCGCCGTTGCTAGGGAGCTAAGCGCTTTTGGTTTTTTTATTTTTGTAATTGTTATTTTTGTTTGTGTTAGAATTTTCTATAGGTTTAAAGAGGACACCATGGAAGAAGGTCAAAATCCCCTTGACGTCTTGCAATACTCAAGACGACCACAACTTGATGCCTTTATGAAGGTATATTCTGAAACCAATGAAGAAGGGTATGAGATCAACCCTATTTTTCTTAGTCTACTCCAAAGTAGACAATATAAAGGTGACGGTATGGAGGACCCATAAATTCATATTGATTTTTTTGAAAAAACATGTGGCACTTTCAGGCTTAATGTATTTACAAATGATGAGATGAGGTTTAAAATATTTAATCATACTCTTATTGATAAAGCAGATTCATTGTATAATACACATGCAAAGAATACATTTAACAATTGGGAAGAACTATCTTTCGTGTTCTTGTCTTATTTTTATCCAGGAAGGAAATCAAATGGAGCGAGACGCATGATTACCAACTTCACGACCAGGCCAGGAGAGAGTTTACTCAACGGATATGTGAGGTTTCGTCAGTTACTCAATTATTGTCCTCACCACGAGTTACCACCTTGGTTAATAGTGCATACATTTTATGGTGGACTTGGTAGTGAAAATCAAAATGAATTAGACGTGTCTGAAGGAGGAGTTTTCTTAAAATATGATATCAAAGAAGTGTGGGAACTCCTACATAGTAGGGTTTTCACTCTTTCCGATCTCATGCGGGCTAATGCATCCGTGTTCCAGTTTCCTTCCCTTTTGATATGAAATACTTCAAATCCTAGGAAGCAAATGGAAAATTCATCCACAGTTTTCCAATATTCAGCCATAATGGGGCTTTTGGCATACCATGTTTGATTTAGCTGATGCTGCACCAAGTACGAGTCACCAAAACAAAGTATACGCTTGACGCCTATCTCCTTTGCAATATGCAAGCCATGAAGCAAAGCTTCGTATTCTTCCACATTGTTGCTGGCGTTGAAATGTATTTGTAATACATATTTCATTATGTCACCTTTTGGAGATTTAAGCACTACACCAGCTCCAGCGCCTTCCTTCATTTTGGATCTGTTAAAATGCATGATCCAATATTCCGACTCCGGTATTGGTGTGTTTTCCGACACATGAGATTTAATTGCCGTCCAGTGTTGGTACTTAATGTCGAACGCAACTAGCTCAATGCCCTATTTGGCGACTCGGCCTATTGCGTCCGCATTGTTGATGATATCCCCTAGTGGTACTTTGCTTACCACTGTTATGGATGTCCTTGGAAATAATGGCGGAGTTTTTGAGATGCAAAAACACACCATATGCCAATTTTTGATAATGTGCATATCTTTGCTTTGACTCGGAGAACACCTCGCTGACGTAATACACTGGATGTTGATCTGGTACGCTTTGCTCATCTTTCTGTCTTTCCGCAATTATCACTGCACTAATAACCCTATTTGTTGTTGTAAGATACAGTAACATGGGTTCTTCGTATTTTGGGGATGCCAAAATCGAAGCTTTCATCAAGGTTTCTTTTAGCTGGGTTAATGCTTTGTCCGCCTCTTCTGTCCATTCAAATTTGTCGGATTTCTTCAACAATTTGTATAATGGCAGAGCTTTGTCACCTAGCCATCTTATAAACCTGCTAACTACGGCTGACCCTTCAATCTTTGGACATATTTTAAGCGCGTAGGCCTTGTGATATTCAAGATTTCCTTGATATTTTCCGGGTTTATTTCTATTCCTCTGTGAGAAACGATGAAACCCAGAAGCTTTCCTGAGGGAACCCCGAATACGCACTTTAATGGATTCAAATTCATCTTATAAGTGCGCAAATTTTCGAAATTTTCTCGTAGATCTTCAAGGAGTGTATCCTTTTCCTTGGAAACTACGACAATGTCATCCACGTAAACATGGACATTTTTGCCGATTTGACTATGCAAGCATCTTTGCATGCAACGCTTGTAAGTTCCCAGCGTTCTTCAAGCCAAAAGACATGGTTATGTAATAGTATGTTCCATACGGGGTTTTGAAGGAAGTTTTTATTTGATCCTGCTCCTTCATACGTATTTTCTGGTACCCGGAATAAGCGTCCAAAAAGTATAAAAAATCACAGCCAGCAGTGGCCTCTATTATTTGATCGATTCGCGGTAACGCGAATCTATCTTTTGGACACAATTTGTTCAAGCCGGTGTAATCTATACACGTCCTAAGAACAAAAATGTCTTTCTTTGGGACTAATGCTGGATTCGCAAACCAATCAGTATGTATAACTTCCCGGATAAAATCAGCTGCTAAAAGCCGGATAATTTCCTTCCCTATAGCCTTCCGTCTTCTTGCATCGAAACAACGGAGACCTTGTTTGACGGGTTTTGAACCTGGAATTACTTTGAGTTGGTGCTCAGCAATTTTCCTGGGTACACCTGGCATATCAGCAGGACACCAGGCAAAAATGTCCCAGTTCTCACGAAGGAACTTGATGAGCGCGTCTTCCTATTTGTCAGTCATCGCAGTTCCCACTACGACAAATTTTGCCGGATCTTTGGGATCTAGGATAACCTGTCTTGTATTTTCCGAGGCCTTGAAGCTATCTGTCGGCTTCCGGCTTTCTTTTCCTTATGGCATTTCCATCGGCGAAACTTCCTTAGCTAGCTCCTTCAATTCCTCCTTCTGAATCACCTATTCGGCGCAGAGGGCATTTCCTTTCTCCAGCTCGTTCGCCAATTTGTAATCTCCAGTTATGGTGATTACTCCTCCTTTTGGCTCTGGCATCTTCAGCTTGTTATAGATATAACATGAACTTGCCATGAATTTGGATAAAGCCGGACGTCCGAGTATTGCGTGATAAACACTTTCGAACGGCACCACCTCGAATGGGGTCTTTTCCTGGCGGAAGTGTTCTCTTTTTTCCAAAGGTTACATCTAGGGAAATTTCTCCTAGGGATTGTGCTTGTCTGCCAGGAACAATACTATGGAAACGTATGTTACTGTGCCTGAGCTAGGTCTCGGAAATATGTAGCTACTTCAATGTACTCAGGTACATGATATTCATACTAGATCATCCATCCATCAGCACTCTTTTGAGCCTAGTGTTTTGAACAATAGGGCTTACGACCAATGCATGCGTTCCGGGTTCTGGGATGTTTCCGGGATGATCTGACTGATCCCAGGTAATTGGTGTATTTGAATACTTCAAGTACTTTGGTGTTGGAGGAACGACCGCGTTGATCTCTCGAAGTGTTCTTTTCGCCTGTTTTGCTGAGGGAGTTGCCAGGAAAGTTAGGTTACATTCTCCTTCAACTCTCGGAAATTTTGTCTTGCCTTTTCTCTGATGTTCTTGGATTTTATCGTCAGTGTCCGATTCGCTTTCTTATTTCTCAGCTTCTGGCTTTTGCTTGTTGAATTTCCTTTTGGAATTCTTTCCTTTATTCCCGGATCCTGCCGTGCCCTTTATATGTTTGTTGAGGCGGCACTGCGCATTTGTATGGGTAGGCTTCCCAAATTGTGAATGGTGGACACAGTTTTCCGACTTCATCTTTTCCCACTCTTCCTTAGAGTAGGAGATTGGTTATGTGCTTCTTCCTTTCCATTTGCTGCCATTATCCTTTCCAAAGGTTGCGTTTACTTCTTTGGGTTTTGGCTGTGCCTCTAGAGTAGGCTTCTTTTCAGAACGGGGTGTCTTTTTGGCTCAAGTTGATGTTTACCAAGTTCAACCATACCGAGTAGGGGTAAGGCAGGTGAGAAACAAGGTTCAAGTTGATGTTTACCAAGTTCAGCCGTACAGAGTTGGTACTGACCGGGTAGGCGGATACCCGGGTATCTGGTATCCGGCTGGTGCTACTCGGTAGAAAGAACAAGAGGCCGGAAGGAAGATTCAAGTGTCGTTCTGGATCAGTCGGGTAGCGCTCGGGTGATCCGGGTAGACGCGAACCCGTTCTACTCGGGCACAAAGTCAATGGAGCCGTTGAAGGAGATCTCGCGTATCCAGGGGTCGTACAGGCATGCGGTTCAACTTACTAGGCGCGTGGTTATCCGCATTGAGACGTGGGAACAGTACGGGTTGGTAGATTTCATGTCTTGTAACTGACAAGGGGGACAGGACATTGTCAGTGACCTACCCTAAGAGACTGACAGGGTGGACAAGACCTGTCAGCCGCCTACCGCGGCGACTTTCGGCGACGGTGTCAGCGGGAACACGGGGGGTGCGTCGTTGGCACAGTGGAGTTGTCTACTCTGTACCTTTTATTAGTATAATAGTGGTTGGCCACCAGTATATAAGGTGGCTCACCCCCTCCTGCGCGAGGGACGTTGGACCTGAGCTCATTTATTGCGAGGCTTAGTCATTGAGAGAGACAACAGTAGAGAGAGCTGAGCACTGGCTACTCGGCAGAGAGTGAGATACTGAGAGATTGTAACTTCTGTACTCGGTACGACCCAATACAGAGAGATAGGCAGGATTAGGGGTGTTACCTCCACACGAGGGCCCCGAACCTGGGTAGATTGTGGTGTTTGCTTTGTTTTGTGCGCGCCTATTCGGCGTGCCATCCCTCCCTGAATATCTACAACGTCCATCGGCCCCAAACTTAAGCCATCCTATGGCATATGTCTTCTCCACACCACGACAGCTGCTCTTATTATGCTAATACTGAATATAAACTAAAATGAGTAAAAAATGTAAATTTACAAGGCTTAATAGATTTATCATAAATTAAATACATAAGCTATGTAGGAACAAATAATCCTTGCGATTATTTAGATACCGTGGTTCTTTCGTGCAAAGATGGGTGTCGTGTCATGATGCATGCATTTTAGGTGCTATTTTACTCATTGTTTTATTAATAAGTAAATAGAGAATTTGGGATTTTCCGATGCCAAAGCGCACCATTTATGTCTGTGTATGAATATTGTTAAAATCTCCAAAGAGATATTTCATACAAGGCATAAAGGAGCATAATTGGACATAATATGAGGAGATCACAACAATTAAAGCCATTCCAAAGGAGTACAAATTCGCATAAGTCAAAACAGAGGCAGAAGACAACTTAACGAGCACGGTACGGTCAAATACGACCGTACGAGTGACCATATCGACCATATTCTGAGAGGAAACGATACAATACCCACTTAACGAGTCAAGGTACGGTCACTTCAACCGTACCAGTGACCATACCGTATTGCGCAGCTCGGCAGAAGGGAGAAACGGAAACATTGACTGTACCATTTTAATTCGATAACAGATAACGACCCCGGTACGGTGATTACCAACCGTACCACTCACCGTACTGAGGCGCGTTTTAACCAATTCGACGGCAGAATGAAGAGGGGTTGCCAAAGTTGAAATTAGAAGCAACCAAGAGAGAAACCACATGCCTTATCTCGAAAATACACCAAACCCTAACCTCTGGAAGGTGTACAGAGTGGAAACTCGCAGCGGGGAATCCATCTGCAACAACTACATAATCGTGAAGGCATCCACATCGATCTCCATCTCCATCGCCTTCATCTAAATCTACGTGATAGCATCTCCATCCCATCTTGTTGTAGTTATAGAACTTCTAGATGTGGATTTACATGTGTATTCATTCATACATTTATCCTTCGTTTGTATGATGTTTATTGCCTTTACTTGTGAGTAGTTTCATTAGTTCTTGGGAGTTGGGAAAACCCTAGCACTACCATGGATTGAAATAAAGATGCTTTGCTTTCTATTGAATATTTTGTGGTAACAATCCTCATGCTATTGTGAGTTGTGCACCTCATAATATATTGCCTTATGGTCATGATGTGATTGTTCGTGTTGGTTTGCGGTAGACTGACGAGTGAGTATAACTGGACATAAAGTTGCTCCTCCTTTTTGCTAATCTCCAACATGGGATCAACGGACAACTCACCGAACAGACGCCACATCCACGGGGAGACCCTTAATAACTAGTGCCAGTAGGCGTATCGCTTATTATCTGAGATATATGGTGGTTGTGAGTAGTCTGTTAACCGAGAAAGTCGGGACACACTAATATACGAAGCTCCGCCCTCACAAAGTATTTACAAGAAAACATAATTTCTAATCAATCCAGAAATATGCTGGTGGTAGAACCATAATTCCTGAGAACGCCTTTAGCCCCATTGCAGTTCCAATAACTTTAACCATCCATTATTCGTCTATGTTCATTTTAATTTTTAGTTTATTGCTTTATTTCTATTCCAACCATTATTATTATTATTCCATCAATACTTGTTTAGACTTGCAAGAAATTCAGAAAAACACAAAAAGAAGTAGATGATCAAAGCTAATCGCGTAGAACCATTTCCATAGATGCACTGTGGCTCGATACTCTTATTTCGAAACTAGCTACAACAACGTTGTGCACTTGCAGACATCAAGCTATTTTCTGGCGCCGTTGGTGCGGAGCTAAGCGTTTTTTTTTTTGCTTTTACTAATTGTTTATTTTTGTTTGTGTTAGAATTTTCTATAGGTTTAAAGAGGACACCATGGAAGAAGGTCAAAATCCCCTTGACGTCTTGCAATTCTCAAGACGACCACAACTTGATGCCTTTATGAAGGTATATTCTGAAAACAATGAAGAAGGGTATGAGATCAACCCTATTTTTCTTAGTCTACTCCAAAGTAGACAATATAAAGGTGACGGTACAGAGGACCCATAAATTCATATTGATTTTTTTTGAAGAAACATGTGGCACTTTCAGGCTTAATGTATTTACATATGATGAGATGAGGTTTAAAATATTTAATCATACTCTTATTGATAAAGCAGATTCATTGTATAAGACACATGCAAAGAATACATTTAACAATTGGGAAGAACTATCTTTCGCGTTCTTGTCTTATTTTTATCCAGAAAGGAAATCAAATGGAGCGAGACGCATGATTGCCAACTTCAAGAGCAGGCCAGGAGAGAGTTTACTCAACGGATATGTGAGGTTTCGTCAGTTACTCAATTATTGTCCTCACCACGAGTTACCACCTTGGTTAATAGTGCGTACATTTTATGGAGGACTTGGTAGTGAAAATCAAAATGAACTATACGTGTCTGTAGGAGGAGTTTTCTTAAAATATGATATCAAAGAAGTGTGGGAACTCCTACATAGTAGGGTTTTCACTCTTTCCGGTCCGATGCGGGCTAATGCATCTGTGTTCTAGTTTTCTTCCCTTAATGGAAAACTCATTCACAGTTCCCCGATATTCGGCCATAATGGGGCTTTTGGCATACCACGTTTGATTTAGCTGATGCTGCACCAAGTACGGGTCACCAAAACAAAGTATACGCTTGACGCCTATCTCCTTTGCAATATGCAAGCCATGGAGCAAAGCTTCGTATTCTGCCATATTGTTGCTGACGTTGAAATGTATTTGTAATACATATTCCATTATGTCACCTTTTGGAGATTTAAACACTACACCAGCTCCAGCGCCTTCCTTCATTTTGTATCCGTTAAAATGCATGATCCAATATTCCGACTCCGGCATTGGTGTATTTTCCATTGCTTCTGTCCAATCGGAGATAAAATCTGCCAACACCTGGGATTTAATTGCCGTCCAGGGTTGGTACTTAATGTCCATTTGGCGACTCGGCCTGTTGTGTCCGCATTGTTGATGATATCCCCTAGTGGTACTTTGCTTACCACTGTTATGGATGTCCTTGGAAATAATGGCAGAGTTTTCGAGATGCAAAAACACGCCATATGCCAGTTTATGATAATGTGGTTATTTTTGCTTTTACTCAGAGAACACCTCGCTGACGTAATACACTGGATGTTGATCTGGTACGCTTTGCTCATATTTCTATCTTTCCACAATTATCATTGCACCGATAACCCTATTTGTTGTTGTAAGATACAGTAACATGGGTTCTTCGTCTTTTGGGGATGCCAAAATCGGAGCTTTCATCAAGGTTTCTTTTAGCTGGGTTAATGCTTTGTTCGCCTCTTCTGTCCATTCAAATTTGTCGGATTTCTTCAACAGATTGTATAATGGAAGAGTTTGGTCACCTAGTCGGCTTATAAACCTGCTAACTGCGGCTGCAGAACCCTTCAATATTTGGACATATTTTAAGCATGTAGGCCTTGTGATATTCAAGATTTCCTTGATATTTGCCGGGTTTACTTCTATTCCTCTGTGAGAAACGATGAAACCCAGAAGTTTTCCTGAGGGAACCCCGAATACGCACTTTAATGGATTCAACTTCATCTTATAAGTGCGTAAATTTTCGAAAGTTTCTCGTAGATCTTGAAGGAGTGTATCATTTTCCTTGGAAACTACGGCAATGTCATCCACGTAAACATGGACATTTTTGCCGACTTGACTATGCAAGCATCTTTGCATGCAACGCTTGTAAGTTGTCGGCGTTCTTCAAGCCAAAAGGCATGGTTATGTAATAGTATGTTCCATACGGGGTTATGAAGGAAGTTTTTATTTGATCTTCCTTCATACGTATTTTATAGTACCCGGAATAAGCGTCCAAAAAGCATAAAAGCTCAAAGCCAGCAGTGGCCTCTATTATTTGATCGATTCGCGGTAACGCGAACCTATCTTTTGGACACAATTTGTTTAAGCCGGTGTAATCTATACACATCCTAAGAACAATAATGTCTTTCTTTGGGACTAATGCTGGGTTCGCAAACCAATCAGTATGTATAACTTCCCGGATAAAATCAGCTGCTAAAAGCCGGATAATTTCCTTCCCTATAGCCTTCCGTCTTCTTCCATCAAAACAACGGAGACCTTGTTTGACGGGTTTTGAACCTGGAATTACTTTGAGTTGGTGCTCAACAAGTTTCATGGGTATACCAGGCATATCAGCAGGACACCAGGCAAAAATGTCCCAGTTCTCACGAAGGAACTTGATGAGCGCGTCTTCCTATTTGTCAGTCATCCCAGTTCCCACTACGACAAATTTTGTCAGATCTTTGGGATCTAGGATAACCTGTCTTGTATTTTCCGAGGCCTTGAACCTATCTGTCGGCTTCCGGCTTTGTTTTCCTTATGGCATTTCCATCGGCGAAACTTCCTTAGGTAGCTCCTTCAATTCCTCCTTCCGACTCACCTGTTCGGCGCAGAGGGCATTTCCTTTCTCCAGCTCGTTCGCCAATTTGTAATCTCCAGTTATGGTGATTACTCCTCCTTTTGGCCCTGGCATCTTCAGCTTGTTATAGATATAACATGATCTTGCCATGAATTTGGCAAAAGCGGACGTCTGAGTATTGCGTGATAAACACTATCGAACGGAACCACCTCGAATGAGGTCTTTTCCTGGCGGAAGTGTTCTCTTTTACCAAAGGTTACATCTAGGGAAATTTCTCCTAGGGCTTGTGCTTGTCTGCCAGGAACAATACTATGGAAACGTATGTTACTGTGCCTGAGCTGGGTCTCGGAAATATGTAGCTGCTTCAATGTACTCAGGTACATGATATTGATACTAGATCCTCCATCCATCAGCACTATTTTGAGCCTAGTGTTTTGAACAATAGGGCTTACGACCAAATCATGCGTGCCGGGTTCTGGGATGTTTCCGGGATGATCTGACCGATCCAAGGTAATTGGCGTATTTGAATACTTCAAGTACTTTGGTGTTGGAGGAACGACCGCGTTGATTTCTCGAAGTGTTCTTTTCGCCTGTTTTGCTGAGGGAGTTGCCAGGAAAGTTAGGTTACATTCTCCTTCAACTCTCGGGAATTTTGGCTCGCCTTTTCTCTGATGTTCTTGGATTTTATCGCCAGTGTCCGATGCACTTTCTTCTTTCTCAGCTTCTGTCTTTTGCTTGTTGAATTTCCTTTTAGAATTCTTTCCTTTATTCCTGGATCCTGCAGTGCCCTTCATATGTTTGTCTAGGCGGCACTGCGCATTTGTATGGGTAGGCTTCCCAAATTGCGAATGGTGGACACAGTTTTCCGACTTTATATTTTCTCACTCTTCCTTAGAGTAGGATATTGGTTATGTGCTTCTTCTTTTCCATTTGCTGCCATTATCCTTTCCAAAGGCTGCGTTTACTTCTTTGGGTTTTGGCTGTGCCTCTGAAGTAGCCTTCTTTTCAGAACGGGGTGTCTTTTTGGCTTGAGCCAAATCATCGATATTTCCACCTCTTGCTCTGATATCATCTTCAGCCGCTGCATGCTCATTGGCGGTGGTAAGCATAGATCCGAGATCTTTGTGCTCTTTCGAACCAACCATGAACGGTACAAGGCCGGATTTCAGGACATTGATGAAAGCATGCATTGCTTGTACATCACTTACTCCAGAGCAACTATTCTTCATTGTTGTCCATATGGAGGTAAAATCGACATACGACTCGTCCTCATATTGAACGCAACGGTTCAGCTGGTTTATACTCTTAGGACGCTTGTACGTGCCCCGAGAGTGCTGAGCGAATACTTTCCCCATATCTTCCCAGCTGTCGACAGTTCTTGATGGTAACCCATTGTTCCAATCTCTGGCTCCGTCTAATAACATCAGGGGAAAAAACTTCACAGCTTCCAAATCTGTCCCTTTGTTAATCTGGACGGCAATATAGTAATCTGAAAGCCATGTATCTGGGTTAGTACTTCCAGTATACTTTTGATAAGTTGGACCAACTTTGGCGAACCTAGAATGTAGACTAATTCTTCGGATCCTGTCAGTGACGCACTTAGGTCAAAGTATAGATTGTCTCTTTCCGCCTTATCGACGTGAGCAGAATATCTCCCGGCTGAATGGACAGAAAGGGATCTGCTCCTTTCTGGCCTATTGTTGCGGGAGTGCGCTCTTCCGTGATTATCCCTATTACGTCCGTTGTCGTGTCCTTTGGAATAATGTGGAGTTCTAATCCTTGGCCTTTCTTTGTTCCTAGGAGGAGTACGGGATCTCTCACACCTGTGAGGATTATCATATCTTCCAGCTTTTTCAGCTGGGCGTCTCGGAGGCGGCATTATTTTGCCATCTTTCCGGTTTTGTTCTTCCCGTTCCTTGTGATCACGGGGATTATTTCCACCTTTCGGCAGATGGGATCCCGTCCTGGACGCTTCATCCTTATTGTCCGGGATTTTCTTGTCCTTCTTGGATCTCCCTTCTTTTTCTTCGAATCGCCTGAATCTCCAGGTTCGCCGGGTCTAGGTGCTCCAGCGGCACATGTGGCAGTTTTGCATAGGGCCGAGTCATCGTGCAACCTCCCTGATCTTGCATGTCCTCGTTGTTGTTGTTGCAATGCTTTTCCTAGGAAAGCATACACTCCCTGAAGTTTTTCGTCGTTGGAGTACAAATCATCATTAAGGATGGCAAACGCGGCTTCCGCGTTTTCAGCTGTGGTTTTGTAAATGCGTTCACCCTTAGCGTTTACGCTGTTAACCTGTCTTTCCCAAGAAGGATTTTGCAACCGTTCTTTTACTGGCAATGCATCCGGCTTTGCAACTCCAGGTAATCTCGTGGGTTTTATCCCGGAGATATTCCGTCTTTCGAATTCTTCAATTTCCTCCAGCTTTGTTTTTACAGTAGCTTGGGATTTGAGGAGGTTTTCTTGAGATCGGAATAGGTGTTGCTGATGCTGCATAAGGGCTTGCCTTCTGGCTTCCAACACTTCCGGTGGTTCATAAGGTCCAACCTGGATTTTGATCAGATCGATATCGTCCTGTTCTGACATTTGGGGAACATGGATTTCTTTCTTTTTCTTCTCCGTAGGTGTGACTCCGCTTCCTCCTCCTACTCCCAGGTTTTGGTTGTCAATATCTGCCAACTTTTTCTTCTGGAGTTTATCTTGGAGTTTCTTGGCAGTCTTCTTTTTCTTTTTGTAAGAGGGAGGCTTTTTTCGGGTTCTTCCTCTGTCAATTCTTTGACATCGGGGTAAGTTGTACTAGTTTCGCCATCCTCTCTTTCCTCATCTAGCGGAGGTGTTTTGGGATCTTCATCTTCTTCGGTATCCGAGTTTCCAGTGGGTTTTTCCATAAGTACTTCATGGAAGCTCCCCTGCATAGATTTGACCTTTCTCTCGAAACCGTCTTCATCTTCCTCTTTGGAATCTATGTCTTCAGATCCGGGTTCTGAATCCAATCTTGCTTCTATAGAAGCTAGCATGGAGTTAGCTTCCGAGTTCGTCGTTTCACTGACGGGTGCCGGATCTTCCACTTGTTCTGTGGGATTATTTTTTTCTGCTTCTTCCACGGGATTAGTTTCTTCCGTGTTATCCGCGACCTCAGATTGCACCATGCCAATAAAATGAGATCTGATTGCAGGCATCTCCGGAGAGGCGGCAATTTTGGCACATTTTTGGCGATTTGAGCAGAATCCGGTATCGTAGTTTTCCTCAATTGGGTATAGGGCGGGTGGGATAAATTTGCTTCCACCACAGAATCCCATAGCCTCTGCAGTTAATCCGATAAAAATATTCGTAGATTCGATAGGTAAAACGCAGGCACTTACCTGGTGATTCGGTGTTGGCATGTACGATCCATTGTCGAGGAAGCGCCCTATGTCGCCGTCGAAATCCAAGCTTCCGACAGTTATTGTAGTGCCGATTCTGCCGAGTATTCCCGATCGAAACGTAACTCCTGACGCCGCTGACCCCACGGTGGGCGCCAACTGTCGAGACATAGTAGTAAGGATCATAGACGGGGATGCCATGAGCCTACGGGTCGAGACGTGGGGGATGTGGTAGTACGACAACCGAGGACACCAAGTTTTAACCAGGTTCGGTACGACGCAACTAGGCGGCGTTCCTACTCCTTCAATCTCACTAAATCAGGGTTGAATCCTGAAGTATACAAAGTACAATGTGAGTATGGATTTGCTAACTCGGCGAGGATCGACTTCTAGCGAGTTGGCTTCTAGCTAATTGTTGTCTGTTTCGTCTCTCCCGTCCGGCTTTATATAGATAGCCGGGTTAGGGCTTACAGAAAGGAAACCTAGAAGACTACGAAAAGTATCTAACTTGGAAAGTAAGGAATCCGTCTTATTCTCCAAGTCGCACCACTTTGGTCCGTCATCCTGGTTCTTCTAGAATCCGACTTCCTGCGCATCAGCTTACTGGGCCACCCAATGGACTGTGATCCACTACCAACAGGCCACCCTGGTAATCCGGCTCTTTAGGCCAATGCCGGACATACCCCTAATCGGTATATATCCGACATGGGTATAGCTGAGATAATGGATTTAACAACAATGAGTCTTCCATCATATGAAAAAGTATCAGCAATACCAATCAATCTTCTGTCAATTCTCTCAATAATGCCAATAAAGTCATCAATTCTGGGTTTAGTAGTACCCATAGGCAATTCAAGATATGTGAATGGCATGGTTTCAGTCTTGCAACCAATAGTATTAGCTAGCATAGTACATTGTTCATAGGAGATATTGATAGGAGCAATTGACGTTTTATGATGATTCACCTTGAGTCCAGTAGATGTGGAAAATTTATCCAGTAAATTTTTGAGATGTAGTAGCTGAGTGGCATCTGCTGGCATGATAATCAATGTGTCATCAGCATATTGTATGATTGGATAATCCGTACTATAAATATGATCCAGTGGGGTTGATAGAAGTCCTTCATGCAAGGCATTATTAACTGCATACTGAAGTAATTCAGAAGCAACCACAAATAATAGTGGGGACATTGGGTCCCCCTGTCTAACACCCCTTTTGCAGTGTATAGTCTTGCCTCGCATCCCATTAAGTAGAATAGAAGTAGATGTAGAGTGTAATATGCTGCTAATTCACCCAATTCATTTACTACCAAAACCCAATTGAGTAAGCATATGAATGATAACAGAGTACTCAACTTTATCAAATGCTTTCTCAAAATCGATCTTGAAAATAATGGTTTCTTTCTTGGATTTGTGGCTTAAATGAATGTATTCAAATGCCCATGCAAGGCAATCTTGGATAGTCCTCTTTCTAATGAATCCATATTGATTTTTGTGAATGATAGGGATAATGATGTCTTGTAGTCTATTGGCAAGAATCTTGGTAATGATTTTGAGTGGTGTACTGACCAGAGAAATAGGCCTATAATCATTAACTCTTTCTAGGTCTTGGCATCTAGGAATAAGTGCAATGAATACAATATTGATACTCGTCAAATCAAGTATACCACTGTGAAAATCCAGGCATAACTTATAGAAATGCTCTTTTATAATGGGCCAACATTTCTTCATGAATGCACCATTGAATCCATCAGGTCCTGGTGATTTGTCCAATGGCATTTTTGTAACAATTTCATCAATTTCTTTATTTGTAAATGGAGCCTCAATGGATGTGAAATCAATATTGTTGTTTCTAGTAATTATTTCCTGAAGATTGAATAGCATAGGACAATTATCAGAGATCCCAATTATTTCCTTGTAACTACTCCATAATGAATAAGCTTTATCATCATGATCACACACAATATTGTCAGTATCAATAGTTAGGGAGGCAATATAATTGCATCTATAACTTTTGGTAGCAATAGTGTGGAAAATTTTGGTATTTTCACCACCAAGCTGGGCCCATCTAATCTTGGCACGACTCCTCCAGAATATTCTTTTTGCTTCAAGTAGGTGTATGAGATGTTTTTGAAGTGTCACCCTGAAATTGGTTTCTTGTGTGGATAATAATCTATGATCTTCTAAACCATCAATCATAGACAGTACATAATTACATGAGTCAATGATCTTGTTGAGTTGTAAGAAATTCTTGCTCCATTTTTTAAGTCCATGACGTAGGATCTTAAATCTGACAGTAATATCTTGAGCAGGGTTTTTATAAACTCCCTTATTAAACCAATACTTGTTGATCACATCCAAAAAAAAACATCAAATTGCATCCAGTATTCTTCAAATCTGAATAATCTGCATTTAGGTATGTAAGTGTCGATCTGTATCTTAATAGGGATGTGGTCAGAAGATAATTTGGATAGAGGAGTGGCCACAATGTTGGGGAAATTGTCAGTCCAATTACCAGCTGTAAAAATCCAATCTAATTTAACCAGTAGGGGATCAATTTGTATATTGCTCCATGTGAATGCTCTACCTTTAATAGGGATCTCTTCAAGGTATAAATATGAGATAATGGAGTTGAACATAAGCATATGTTGGACATCTCCTTCCCCTCTGTTCCTTTTATGATTAACCCTGATGAGATTGAAATCTCCAAGTATGATCCAGTTATGTATGGGGGATTTGTCAATACTGTATAGCCAATCAAAAAACCTTGTTTGTCTTCTTGATGAGAATGTCCATAGATATTAGTGATATACCAGGTATGAGCACTAATTTTGTAGTGCAATTCAACAGTAACATGAAATTTGTTAGCACTAATAGTATTGCCATGGAAAAGATTTCCATTCCAAATTGTGATAATTCCCCCCTGAGCTTCCATTGGAGGGATAGTAGGAATACTGATTGAATCTCTTGGGACAGAATTTTTTGATGTATGCCAAATCAAATTGTTCTGTCTTAGTTTCTTGAAAACAGATCACATTGCAATTGGAGGCATCAATGTTTTTTCTGATATTGTCCCACCTAGTCTCTGAATTAATGCCTCTTAAGTTCTAGTCTAATATGATCCAAATCCTATCCATAAATAGTGAAGGAAAAAACATAGTCCTAGTACTACATAATAATCCTGGGGAGATCTCCCAATAGAAAATAGGAGATCAGTGCATGGAGGATATGTAATATCATCAGAAAGCATCCATAACATCCAAATATATATCTTCAGCATGATAAAATATATGAGGAAATGTCTGATAGCAAAGTCAAGTACCATGTTATTACAGAAAATTCGTGTGCTGAATAGGAAAGTGGTAGGCCATATAATCCACAGCCATGTGAAAACTAAATAGCCATCATAGAGTATCATGGCTATAATTATTACATAAATTGTGTTGCATTTATTCCACACTATCATTGGTACTATCATATCAAGTGCATCATCAGATAAATCCCTAGGATTCGTCTGGCATGTTCCAATCCCCAGGGCCCTGATGTTATCATTGCTGAGGTGAGGTGGTGGGGGAGATTGGTCATCCAGTACATGAGAAACATGAGAAGCACAATGCTATTCTTCAGTGTCAGTAGCCCCTTCTGGAATAATGCCATCTTTAAATCCTCCATGTAGAATAGCCAACATGTTGCTTCTCCTAACTTGAGTGGTGGAAGCAGGTCCCTTGCCTTTCTTCTTCTGCAGATTCCTGTAGGTAGGAGTAGCAGAGGAGTTGGTGCCATCTTCATCCATGTGCATGAAATTTGGGTTCTTAGGTTGGTGAACAGGTACAACAGGTGCAGCCAAGTCAGCTGGTTCAATATCCATCTGGTTGTTATTATCCTGGAGATTTTCCTCAACATTCATATCAACATCAAAACCTGGTGGATTATTGTTGGCAGGAGGATCATTGTTGTTGGGTGTTGTAGCTTGTGGGCTCTGAGGTGTGGTGACCATGACAGGCTCTTCCTCAGCTGCAGGTGCAGCATGTCCATGAGAAGGTGCAACATGCTCATTGTTGTGTGCAGCATTGTTCAGATTCACAATGCCTTCATGATCAGTATGCCAGATGGCAAAGTAATCAACAACCATAGGTACTGGATGAGGATTAGCACCATCTGGAGGTAGGGGATCCTCATCACCTACAAGAACACCAAGCATGGTAGCATATAGAATGATGGTGGGACAGGACCAAGACCCGCCATTGCCTTCATCTGACTGGTTTGGTATCACAACCATACTAAGTGGGATTCTGTCTAAATCATACACCCTGATCTTGACAAGAATTCTGGCCCTGTTGCCATTGCCTCTATTCCAAACAAGTACACGACCATACTGAGCTAAATTTTTAACAATCATGTCCAAATACCAGCATTCAATAGGGTAGTTCATCAGCATAATCCAACAATCGTGGGTGAAGGTGGCAGCACGGTGATTCCTACCTCGATTGTGAGCAATGATCCTAAGAACAACATCACCAATGAAGTAGGAGCTATGTTGTATAGCTTGATCTCTATCACTAGCATCTTGAAAGCGAACAAGTGCGGCACCCATACCAGATGGAGCAATATCCCGGATGATGTAGTGACGTTCGTGCTCGATGTGATGCCTGATGAGTGTTGCCGTGTCGTTGAATAGAGCAGGGTGTGGTTCTGGCGCAATGTCGACGATGGCCCAGTCATCACAGTTGTGGGGAAGATTTCCTTCGACCACCGCATATCCCCTTTGCGGTCGTAGATGATTAGGTGGAATAAATCCAGCACCATTGGGGAGATGGGGGATAAAGTCGCAGGGGTAGTTTTCCATTGTTACAGTAGGAGCAAGCAGAGGATTGGGGTTTTCGTGGCTATCGAGAAGAGGCAGGGTGGAAGAAGGCAGAATAGGGGATACCGCATTGATATCTGATGTCTGCGCATGCTTCTATTCTTGTAGACAGTGTTGGGCCTCCAAGTGCAGAGCTTTGTAGAACAGCAACAAGTTTCCCTTAAGTGGATCACCCAAGGTTTATCGAACTCAGGGAGGTAGAGGTCAAAGATATCCCTCTCAAGCAACCCTGCAATTAAGATAAAAGAAGTCTCTTGTATCCCCAACACACCCAATATACTTGTCAGGTATATAGGTGCACTAGTTCGGCGAAGAGATAGTGAAATGCGAGTAATATGGATGATTATAAGTAATAATAGCAATCTGAAATAAATATGGAAGCAAGCAAACATGTAGCAGAACAGGCGGAAAATGGTGTTTCAATGCTTGGAAACAAGTCCTAGGGATCCTACTTTCACTAGTGGGCACTCTCAACAATGATCACATAATTGAATAACTAAATATCTTATCTTCACTATTCTACTCTTAACCCTCTCCGGTTGGATAACGAACACTAATCATTGCGCAGGGCTGCAAAAAACATTCCTTAAAGTAAGCATTCCCATGTCTAGTTAATCCCACACTGTCACTATGAGCGCCCTAGAAGGTACTAGACAAATACCACAATTCATAGAGGAGACACACACGATGTGCACACTGTCACCTGCACACCGCAAGACAAGGAGACTCCAAAGTTCATATTAATAAAACACTTGAGAGAGATGAACATCTACTTATTCAACTAGATTACAAAGCTCACGATCACATATATATCACACCATGGGAGAGAGAGATGAACCACATAGATACCGTAGAGCCCTCAGCCTCTGGGGAGAACTACTCCCTCCTTATCATAGGAGACAACAACGGCGATGGAGATGGCGGTGGAGTCTATGGAGATGGCTTCCGGGGGCACTTCCCCGTCCCGGCAAGGTGCCAGAACAGAGATCTGTCCCCCAAAACTTGGGTTGACGATGACGGCGGCTGCGGAAGGTTTCGTGGAATTTCGCCGATTCTTCTAGGGTTTATGCATCGGGGACTATATATAGGCGAAAGGACGATGTCGGGGGGGGGGGGTGTTGCCAGGAGGCCCACACCACCAGGTGGCGCGGCCAGGGGGACCCGCGCCACCCTATGGTGTGGTCACCCTGTGGCCCCCTCCGGGGCTCTTCGGGACTTCCTAGACCCTCCGGGACTTCGAAGACTTCTGGCTTTTGAATCGTCCAATTCTGAGAATATTTCCAGAACAACTTTTCTGAAATAAAAAACAGCAGAAAACAGGGAACTGACACTTGGCATCTTGTTAATAGGTTAGTCCCGGAAAACGTAAGAAAACGTAGGAAAACATACGGAAAACATGTAGAAATTGGCAAAATATCAAAATGGAACATCAGAAATTATAGATACGTTGGAGACGTGTCAATATCTTGGTCTTCTCGGCTTCCACGGCGAATAAAAAAATTGTTTGTTGCAATCTTTACGTTTGTAGAATGATTTCTTCCTTATCTTAGTCAAGAAATTAAGGGATATGTGACCGTAGTTGTAACAAACTCGGCAACGGATTTGGTTACTGCAATCATTATAATGATGCCCGGAAGCGAGACATCTCGTGAAAATTAAATTACACATAGAAGAAAAATCCAGATGAGTAATAGTGCTATCAATGGGCTGATGAGAATCATTATTGGGCCTAGGGGTTTCAATAGTGATAATATTAGATCCAATAGGAACCCATATTTTCTTGCATGGAAGGTGACCAAAATTCCCGCTCTTATTCAAGTTAGAGATCCGCAAATTACGATCATGGTATGGAGCATTGGATCTAGATGAAACATGATCAATTCTAGCACCCATCGGTGTAGTGGTAGCACCAGAAAGTATATTCATATTACCTCGATGAGTCGTAGATGATGGATCCATAGAACATGATCGTGGTGGAATGTGGGTCCATTATGCATCTTGTTCTTTGTACCATGCAATTTCCTCTCGGATCCAATTAGGTCCTCCAAATCCCCATAGATGAAAATAGCATTTGAACAGATCGCAAGAAAACCAACGAAGGTTATTGATGAAAAACCCTACCGCCTTGGATCTTACGGTGAACTTGAATACTTGATCAGAAAGTTATATAATCTTGAAACTATTATGAGGCGCACCAATAAAAGATTCCAAATCCCAACCAACATGATCCGTAGTCATACGAAAAGCAGCTCTTCCAAAGGATACCACAAGATGAAATCCATGTGGAGAGTTACCAATGTCTGCAAAGAGACTGTTATAATTGAGCATGATAAACTCTGCAATATATGCTCTAGTATAAAGACTTTGATCGTAAGATAAGTACATTGTTAATTTTTCTCTGACCAAGAATGAAGTTTGCCTTCACCAATTATGATTTCCTTCTGCACCTTTATTGTGATTTCCTCTACTTGTTTCAAGTTTGATTATATGAGAGGAAGTTGTCTAATATGACCTGTTCTTTAAACAAGATTGAGATGGTGACTCCACCTAAACCCCACGATGGCGACTCCAATGGCATTTCCACCAACCCTAGATCTCAGCCAACCCACCCATCCATTCCTCTGGATATGAGGTCATGGATTCACCACCACTTCTCCGTTTCTTCCACAACAAATTGGTTTTTGAAATTGGCCATGATCTGGCCAAATAGGTTCGATAACTTTTCTAAGTCTCGGTCACCTCTCCCACCTCTCCACATGGATTTCATCTTGTGGTATCCTTTGGAAGAGCTGCTTTTCGTTTGATTACGGATCATGTTGGTTGGGATTTGGAATCTTGTATTGGTGAACCTCATAATAGTTTCAAGATTATACAACTTTCTGATCAAGTATTCAAGTTCACCGTAAAATCCAAGGCGGTAGACATAAAGGAGTAGTTTTACTGACTCCGCATAAAGGTAAAAGATAGGCCCTTCGTAGAGGGAAGCAAAGATTAACTCATGTGCTAGAGCTTTTCATTTGACAAACAGAGTATTGAAAACAAATTTGAGAGTGGTGTATGTTTATGTCAACGAATGTCAAACAGAAAATACAGTACATCACAAGCGAACTAGACTTCACAAGAGCGGCTCCCATTGAAGGACGCATCTGGTACAGAAGGTCATCCCTCTTTCTCTTTTGTTTACACAATTATGCTTTGCCTGATAAATCAAGGGCAAAAATAGTGAAGAGAATTTGTATTATTATGTTTGGGGTTGGGAACCCCGCTGCCAGCTCTTCTAGCATTTGAATAAGCGGATGAAGCCACTAGTCCAGGTGTGTAAAGTCCAATCAACAAGTGAGATAAAGATTCTCTATTTGCGTCCTCATGAGCTAAAACAGGGGCAAAAACAGGTGTAATTTTGAAGTTTTTAAAGGTAGCACACAAGCAATTTACTTAAATTGGCGGTTAAATACCACATATAGGTAGGTATGGTGGACACAAATGACAAGGTTTTGGGGCTCAAGTTTTGGATGCATGAGAAGCATTCCCGCTCACTGCAGGTTTTTGGCTAGCAAGGTTGGGTAGCAAGCATAAGAGTTGAGGGAAAACAAACAAATACATATATGATAAAACCAATCATGTAATCTTCCTTGAAGGTACAAACAATCTTACTTGAGAATACTAAGCTTATGAGCTAACAAGAAAGAAAGGTCATGGAATAATATATCTACATGCAAGTTTCAACGTATTGTTGCTACTGACCAATGCTAAGTTTGCCAAAACCAACTAGATTAACTTGGTGCTCCAACATTGATACCAATACTAATAACAAGATCAACCATATAACAAAAATTGCAAACTAAAATAAAGTGTAGCAAGTAGATGATGAAACTTCTCATTAATAATCCATTATGGAAACTCAAACCAAGGGATACAACGATAACCAACTAAAGAGTGATACTTCCATACTGCAAACCATACTATATATATTTTCACTACTCATGATATGACTCTAGTAAAAGGAAAAAAGGTGAAAGATAAAGGTATGATACCACTGCACTCCCCCAAGATTGGAACAAGCCAAGGGGATGCCAATACCAATGACGAATTCATTCTTCGGTGGTGGTGGTGGTGCATTCTTATCAAGCAAGGCACGGAAACGCTCCAGCATCTCACGAAACCTCTCGTTCCCCTCTTGAAGAATCTCTACCTCTGTCCTTAAAGCTCGATAACGTTCATAGAACTCATCTGCGACTCGAAGAGCTTCCTCTACTCCAGGGATGGGACCGAGGCCCGGAACTGGTCGTCTTGGTCCGCGCATGCTACAAGAAGAAACGCTTTCATTGCTGCTTGATGACGTCATCTTTGCTTCTCTCTTGACGCCCTGATCCATGTTCTTGCGCTTACGGCCTTGGAGATCATCTTCCATCGGCTCCTTCCCCTTGTTGTTGTTGGCGGAGGCCATGGTGCTTCTAAAAATGAAAACATATCCTGGCAGAAACAGGTCAAAACAGAAACACGCCGAGAAAACGATATAGGGTCCTCAGGGGGTCCGGGGGGTTAAATATTAGAAACATACGAAATCAAAGGAAAGTCCAGGTCGAAAACGAGTCTGAGAGGGGCTCCGTGGCGCCCACACCATAGGGTGGCGCGGCCAAGGGTGGGCCCGCGCCCCCAAGTTGTGTGGTGCCCTCAGGCACCATCTCCTACCCTTCTTCGGCTCGATATTTTTCATATTTTCCAAAAAATCAATAATTTATAACTTGGAAGGTAATCCACGAACTTTTTCTTAACAGAACTGTCACCTATTCGAAAACAGACTCTGCAGATTCTGGAATCTTCCCTCTAATGAACTTCTCGAGAGTCATTACTTGAATAACATCAACACCTTCATCATAAGAATCCCCGGAAATATAATGTTTGAGTCTTTGCCCATTCACCACTTGTTAGTGTTACTTTGAGGGAAGCAATTTTGATTGCACCCGAACGATACACTTCTTCAATAACATAAGGGCCTTCCCATCTCGAGAGTAATTTTCCTGCAAAAATATGAGACGAGACCGATACAATAGAACTTTCTCACCAACATGAACTATCTTTTAAGAATTCTCCTATCATGCCATTGTTTAACTTTCTCTTTAAAGAGCCTAGCATTTTCATAAGCTTCACATCTCCATTCATCTAGATGATTCAAATCGAGCATTCTTTTCTTACCAGCAAGTTTATAATCTTTATTAAGTTCTTTCACTTCCCAATAAGCTTTGTGTTATAATTCTAAAGGCAAGTGACAAGCTTTTCCATAAACGATTTTATCAGGAGACATACCCATAGGATTTTTATAAGCAGTTCTATAAGCACATAAAGCATCATTCAACTTATCAGACCAATTCTTCCTAGATTTATTAACAGTCTTTTGCAAGATAGATTTAATTTCTCTATGTGATAATTCTACATGCCCACTGGTTTGAGGATGATAAGCTCAGGCAGTTCTATGATTAACATCATATTTAGCAAGGGTTTTTTTAAAATCGCCATGAATAAAATAAGAACCTCCATCAGTCATAAGATATCTAGGCACACCAAACCTAGGAAAAATAACATCTTTAAGCATTTTTAGAGAGGTCTCACCATCAACACTTTTTGTAGATATAGCTTCTACCCACTTAGTAACATAATCAACAGCAACAAGAATTTGAGTGTAACCATTCGAAGGAGTAAAAGGACTCATAAAGTAAAATCCCCAACAATCAAAAGGTTCAATAACAAGAGAATAACTCATAAGCATTTCATTACGTCAAGAAATATTACCAACTCTTTGACATTCATCACAAGATAAAATAAATTTACGTGCATCTTTAAAGAGAGTAGGCCAATAGAAACCTGATTGTAGAACCTTCTGTGTGGTTCTATCTCCAGCATGATGTCCTCCATAAGCACTACCATGGCACTTTTTTAACATTTCACGTTGTTCATGATCTGGAACACATCTTCTCATAATACCATCTACACCTTCTCTATATAAGTGTGGATCATCCCAAAAATAATGCCTCAAATCATAAAAGAATTTTCTTCATTGTTGATCTGTAAATGTTGGAGGCAGATACTTGGAAACAATAAAGTTAGCATAATCAGCATACTATGGACTATCTTGGGATTTTACCTTTATCGCAACCAACTGTTCATTTGGAAAACTATCATTAACAGGAATAGGGTCAAAAGCAATGTTTTCCAACCTAGACAAGTTATCAGCAACAGGATTTTCAACACCCTTCATATCCACAATATGCAAATCAAACTCTTGTAAAAGCAACACCCATCTAATAAGCCTAGGCTTAGCATCTTACTTTTCCATAAGGTATTTAATAGCGGCATGATTAGTATGAAGAGTAACTTTTGAATCAACAATATAAGGTCTAAAATTATCACAAGCAAAAACCACAATTGAGAACTCTTTTTCAGTAGTAGCATAATTATTTTGAGCAGCATCAAGAGTCTTACTAGAATAATGAATACCATTCAATTTCTTATCTACTCGCTGTCCAAGAACAACACCTACAGCAAAATCACTAGCATCACACATAATTTCAAAAGGTAAATTCCAATCAGGTGGTTGAACAATAGGAGCAGTAGTTAAAGCCTTCTTTAAAGTTTCAAAAGCTTCCTTACAATCATCATCAAAAACAAAAGGTACATCTTTTTGAAGAAGATTAGTAAGAGGCTTTGATATTTTAGAGAAATCTTTAATAAACCTCCTATAAAAACTAGCATGACCAAGAACACTACGAATACCTTTAACATCCCTGGGACAGGGCATTTTCTCTATGGCTTCCACTTTAGCTTTGTCAACTTCAATACCTCTTTCAGAAATTTTATGTCCAAGAACAATTCCTTCATTCACCATAAAGTGGCATTTCTCCCAATTAAGAACAAGATTAGTTAAGTCACACCTCTGCAAAACTTTATCAAGGTTGTGCAAGAAATTATCAAAATAAGTTCCATAGACGGAGAAATCGTCTAGGAATACTTCCACAATTTCTTCACAGAAACCATGACAAACAGCAGACATGCATCTTTGAAATGTAGCAATAGCATTACACAAACCAAAAGGCATACATCTATAAGCATAAGTACCATAAGGACAAGTAAAGGTTGTTTTCTCTTGATCTTGCTTCCTGACAACAATTTGGGAAAACCCAGAATAACCATCAAGAAAGCAAAAATGAGTTTTCTTAGACAACATGTCTAGCATTTGATCAATAAAAGGCAAAGGATAATTATCTTTCTTAGTAACCTTGTTAACTTTCCTAAAATCAATGCACATTCTATAACCAACCACTACTCATTGAGGAATAAGCTCATTATTTTCATTAGGCACAACAGTCATTCCTCCCTTCTTAGGGACACAATGCACAGGGCTCACCCATCTACTATCAGCAATAGGAAAAATAATACCAGCATCAAGGAGTTTTAATACCTCATTTCTTACCACTTCCTTCATCTTAGGAATTAAACGACGTTGATGTTCAACTGCTGGCTTTGCATCAGGTTCAATATTAATAACATGCTGGCATATAGAGGTAGAAATTCCCTTCAAATCATTAATAGTATATCCAATAGCTCCACGGTGTTTCTTCAATACTCCCAATAATCCTTCCTCTTCTTCACCTGAAAGTTTAGCACTAATAATAACATGATATATTTTCTTACCATCAATATAAGCATATTTAAGATCATCAGACAAAAGTTTTAAATCAAAAACAGGGTCCTCCTTGGGTGGTAAGGTGGTACCCAAGTCTTCCACAGGTAAATTATGTTTCAGTATCACCGGTTGACGAAGAAGAATATCATCAATCTCATTTATCTCTTCCATAAAGACCTCACTTTCATGGTCCTCCATATATTGCTGCAAAGCATTGTTACGAGCAAGAGCAATAGAGGCAAGCTGTTCAACTCTAAAATTGTCATTAGGCAATTCAGATTCATAAGGTGTTCTAGCAAATTTGGAGAAATTGAACTCATAAGATTTTCCAGCAAATTTAGTCAATATCTTATCCCTCTTACAATCTATAATAGCACCACAAGTGTTCAAGAAAGGTCTACCAAAAATAATAGAATAAGTTTTACTAGAAGCCTTACCAAGTACTAGAAAATCAGTGGGATATTTAGTTTTACCACAAAAAATTCCACATCTCTAACAATACCCATCGGAAAGACAGTTTCTCTATTAGTAAGCTAAATAACCACATCAATATCCTCAAGCTCACAAGAACCAGTTTCATGCATAATTTCTTTATAAATCTCATAAGGAATAGCACTAGAACTTGCACCAATGTCACACAAACCATAATAGCAATGATCATCAATCTTAACAGAATGCACATGAACACTAGTTTTCTTAGGTCTATTTGGATCTGAGACAATATTAGAAGCATCCTCACAAAAGACAATATGTTCATCCTCTACGTTTCCACGGACAAGGTCTTTCACTATTGCTACAACAGGTTCAACAGTTATTTGTTCACCAGGTTCAATAGATTTCTTAATGCTCTTATTAACCACACTAGCTACACTAGAGTGTTCTTTCACCTTAGCAGGGAAAGGCATTTTCTCAATATAAGGCTCGGGAATAGCAGGATTAACAACGTGCACTTCTATATTTCTAGCAGGAACAATATCTTTATAAGGTGCATGGTACTTGTGATACTCCTTTTTAGGAATATAAAGATAGGAGGCAAAAGCTTTAAGACAGTTTGCAAAGATTTGAAAATCAAGACCACAAACAACACTAACATTATAGAAATCATTGGTTCCCATAAAATATTTAATGCATTCATAATCATAATTTATACCTGACTTTCTACCTTTTTCATTCTCCCATTCTTCAGTGTTTTCTTGAATACGGTCAAGAAGATCCCGTTTAACTTCTTCCTTCATACGTGTGAATGATCCAGAACAAGAAGCATCCAATAAATCCTTATCATGAAGAGAAAGCCTTGCATACAAATTATTGATAACAATATTACTCGGGAGCTCATGGAAGGGACATTTGAGCATTAATAACTTCATTCTCCCCCACGCTTGGACGATACTCTCTCCACCATGAGGCCAGAAATTATATATTTGATTCCGGTCTTTATGAATCTCATTGGGAGGATAGAATTTAGAATAAAAGAGAGGAACAATTTCCTCCCATCCAATAGATTCACCATTCTTCAATGATTTAAACCATTCAACAGCTCTACCTTTCAGCGATAAAGAGAATAATTTCCTTTTAACTTGATCCATTGTAATACCCGCACACCTGAATAACTCGCATAATTCATCTGTAAAGAGCAAATGATCACCGGGATGGACAGTTCCATCTCCATAATATCAGTTATCCATAACACGTCCAACAATTTTCATAGGTATTTTATAAGGATCTAATTCATTAGATAACGGGTCACTTACTACCCTACCAGTAATGGTAGAAGTATCCCTAAACATAGAATCAAAAGTATTCTCCATAATGAAATAAAGCAGCAGACAGAAATAAAAACAGCACTCACAGTAAAAGTTTCTCTTACGAATTCCACTTACCAATAGCTCTTCACTCCCCGTCAACGGCGCCAGAAAATAGTCTTGATGACCCACAAGTATAGGGGGTGTATCGTAGTACTTTTAATAAATAAGAGTGTATAACCCAACGAGGAGCAGAAGGTGTTGACAAGTAGGTTGGATAGATGATTCACTGTAAACACTAGCAACCTTTTTTTTGGAGGTTTTTGATATAGCATATAAATAAAGTGCGAGTAAATAAAAGACAGTAAATATAATTGCAGCGAGTGGCCCACTCCTTTTGAGAGCAAAGGACAAGCCGGTTGTTCTACTTATGATTACCAAACGTTCTCGAGGACACATGGAAATTTCATCAAGTGCTTTCGCTTCATACGATTGAGTAATATTTATTGGTTCGTTAAGTGTTGTGTGGGTGAAACTATGTTAATGCACCGCCCAACTAGAACTAATACATACTTGTGATTATACCCCTCGTAAGCATCCTCAAGAAAGTAATTAAGATAAATCTAACCATAGCCTTAAAACTCTGGGATCCTACACTCCCTCGTGCATTGGTTTCCTAACGGGGGTTTAGGTTTTTGTCACTCCGGCAACCCCACAATCAGTAGACAAATACACAATGCATCCTCCTAGGGCCATAAAGGTGAAGTATCATGTAGTCTACGTTCACATGACACCATTAGAAGAATAGCACCACAACTTAAATACCAAACCACTAGATATTACTTCAACATAATTCCACTACTAACATCATGACTTCTCCCATGTCCTCAAGAACTAAATGAACTACTCACACGACATCATATGGATCATAATCAGAGGTGATATAATGGATAATAACAATCTTGTCATAAAGTGTAAAGACCAATAAATCTCACAAGCATCAACTACTAACAAGTAATCCGCACCGGGAGAGAGATCTAGTGAAGAACAACGATAGAGACCCCTAATTGTTACAGCGGGATGAAGGTGAATGATGAGGGTGATGGTGCTGGTGGTGATGATGATGACAATAATGATCTTGATGATGCCCGGAGCGATGACGGTGACGATGGCGATGATTCCCCCTCTCAGGGAAGGAATTTCCCCGGCAGATTTCTCCCTACCGGAGAGCTTTTCTCTCTTTGTTGATTTCCGCCCCGAGGCGGCGGAATATTTCTTCGATGATGTTTTGGGGCTTACGGTTCCCTGGGGGTCAAGTACGCGAAAGGGGGCCCCGGAAGTGGGCCAGGGGGGCAGACCACCCCCAGGTGCGGCCAAGGGGGGTGCGCCGCCTGGTGGTGTGGGCCCCAGTGGCCCCTCTCCGGGTGCCCTTCTGGCTAGCTTCCTCCTCGGGACATCTAAGACTCCTCGTATGCCCCCTTCTTCTTCTGATCTTCTGAAATAGGGTATCTCGATGGTGCTTTCTCCATCAGATTTCTAGTCCTGGTGTTTCTTCTCCAAAAATTATAAAACATGCAAAATAAGATAAAATAACATAAGTGGTGCATCATAACATGAAATATATCGATGAATAACAGAAAATAACAATATAAAATAGTGATGCAAAATTGGCCTATCAATAAGCTATGTAGGAACAAATAATCCTTGCGATTATTTAGATACTGTGGTTCTTTCGTGCAAAGATGGGTGTCGTGTCATGATGCATGCATTTTAGGTGCTATTTTACTCATTGTTTTATTAATAAGAAGATAGAGAATTTGGAATTTTATGATGCCAACGCGCACCATTTATGTCTGTGTATGAATATTGTTAAAATCTCCAAAGAGATATTTCATACAAGGCATAAAGGAGCATAATTTGGCATAATATGAGGAGATTACAACAATTAAAGCCATTCCAAAGGAGTAAAAATTCACATAAGTCAAAACAGAGGCAGAAGACAACTTAACGAGCACAGTACGGTCAAATACGACCGTACGAGTGACCATATCGACCATGTTCTACGAGGAAACGATAAAATACCCACTTAACGAGTCAAGGTACAGTCACTTCAACCGTACCAGTGACCATACCGTATGGCGTAGCTCGGCAGGAGGGAGAAACGGAAACATTGACTGTGTCATTTTAAGTCGGTAAGAGATAACGACCCCGGTACGGTGATTACCGACCGTACCACTCACCGTATGAGGCGCGTTTTAACCAATTCGACGGCAGAATGAAGAGGGGTTGCCAGAGTCAAAATTAGAAGCAACCAAGAGAGAAACCACATGCCTTATCTCGAAAATACACTAAACCCCGGAAGGTGTACAGAGGGGGAATTCGCAGCGGGGAATCCATCTCCATCAACTACATAATCGTGAAGGCCTCTGCATCGATCTCCATCGCCATCGCCTTCATCTACATCTACGTGATAGTATCTCCATCCCATCTCATTGTAGTTATAGAACTTCTAGTTGTGGATTTACATGTATATTCATTCATACATTCATCCTTCATTTGTATGATGTTTATTGCCTTTACATGTGAGTAGTTTCATTAGTTCTTGGGAGATGGGGAAACCCTAGCACTACCATGGATTGAAATAAAGATGCTTTGCTTTATATTGAATATTTTGTGGTAACAATCCTCATGCTATTGTGAGTTGTGCACCTCATAATATATTGCCTTATGGTCATGATGTGATTGTTCGTGTTGCTTTGCGGCAGACTAACGAGTGAGTATAATAGGATAGAAAGTTGCTCCTCCTTTTTGATAATCTCCAACATGGGATCAACGGAGAACTCACCGAACAGACGCCACATCGACGGAGAGACCCTTAATCACTAGTGCGAGTAGGCGTATCGCTTATTATCTGAGCTATGTGGTGGTTGTGAGTAGTCTGTTAACCGGGTAAGTCGGGACACACTAATATACGAAGCTCCGCCCTCACAAAGTATATACAAGAAAACATAATTCCTAATCAACCCAGAAATATGCTGGTGGTAGAACTATACTTCCTGAGATAGCCTTTAGCCCCATTGCAGTTCCAATCACTTCAACCATCCATTATTCATCTATGTTCATTTAAATTTTTAGTTTATTGCATTATTTTTATTCCAACCATTATTATTATTGTTCCATCTATACTTGTTTAGACTTACAGGAAATTCAAAAAACACAAAAATAAGTAGATGATCAAAGCTAATCGCGCAGAACCATTTCCATAGATGCACTATGTCTCGATATTCTTATTTCAAAACTGGCTACAACAACCCTCTGCACTTGTAGGCATCAAGATATTTTTTGGCGCCGTTGCTGGTGAGCTAAGCGCTTTTGGTTTTTTTTTTTGCTTTAGTACTTTTTTTGTGTTATAATTTTCTATAGGTTTAAAGAGGACACCATGGAAGAAGGTCAAAATCCCCTTAACGTCTTGCAATACTCAAGACGACCACAACTTGATGCCTTTATGAAGGTATACTCTGAAACCAATGAAGAAGGGTATGCGATCAACCCTATTTTGCTTAGTCTACTCCAAAGTAGACAATATAAAGGTGATGCTATGGAGGACCCATACAATCATATTGATTTTTTTTTGAAGAAACATGTGGCACTTTCAGGCTTAATGTATTTACAGATGATGAGATGAGGTTTAAAATATTTAATCATACTCTTATTGATAAAGCAGACTCATTGTATAAGACACATACAAACAATACATTTAACAATTGGGAAGAACTATCTTCCGCGTTCTTGTCTTATTTTTATCCAGAAAGGAAATCAAATGGAGCGAGACGCATGATTACCAACTTCAAGAGCAGGCCAGGAGAGAGTTTACTCAACGGATATGTGAGGTTTTGTCAGTTACTCAATTATTGTCCTCACCACGAGTTACCACCTTGGTTAATAGTGCGTACATTTTATGGAGGACTTGGTAGTGAAAATCAAAATGAATTAGACGTGTCTGCAGGAGGAGTTTTCTTAAAATATGATATCAAAGAAGTGTGGGAACTCCTACATAGTAAACTTGTTAATAAATAATGTTCAGACTCAAATCTTGGTGACAAAGTAAAAGAATAATACTGACTACACTTTCATTAGAAACTTTTGGGACATAGAAGGAGTCCCAAAAGTTTGGAGATTGAAAATTTTCTAGTGAGAAAAAGATTGCAAGTGGGATTGAGGATAATATGACTTTAGGAGAAATTTTCACCACCATGTTTGAGGATGATACACTTGATTGTGACAATTGAACCATCTCTGATGTTATTAAGTTCTTACAAAAACTGGCTAAATATCCTAATGCTAGTAAAATAAATATTTCTATCACTAAACATATCACTAATGCTCTCGTGGAAGCTAAGAAAGAAAGGCTCAAACTTGAAGCCTCTATTCCTAAAAAATTACATATGGTTGGGAGCCCACTATTAGAATAAGAGTGAATGATTTTGATCGCAATGATTTGTTTGATCTTGGTGCAAGTTCTTATATTATTCCTAAAAGATTGTATGATATGCTTGATTTGAAACCTTTGGATGAGAGTATTTTCAAAGTGCATCTTATAGACTCTACTGTTAAAGGACATCTGGGAAGGATTTATGGTGTTATTATTACTTCTAACAATAATTATGTCCTTGTTGATTTTCTTGTTTTTTACATTGAATGCAATGCTTCTTGTCGTATTATTTTGGGGAGACCTTTTCTTTGCACTGTTGGTGTCATTATTGATAGGAACGATGGAATTATAAGATGACAGTTTCCCCTTAAAAAGGGCATGGAACATTTCCCTAGAAATATAATGAAGTTACCTTTTGAGTCCCTTCTCAGGACTACCCATGATTCTATTGATAATACTGTATTTGTTCTTCATGCCTAGCTGAAAAGCGTTAAAGAAAAACGCTTGCGGAGGCAACCCACTTTGTTTTCCATTGTTGTCTTCTGTTTTATTTTGTTCTTTTTGTGTCTTTGAAGATGTTGCCTCTTTAACAACCTATCCTTATACTTTTTTATTTTATTTTTGTGTCAAGAGTAACCTCTAATAGAGAGGTAATGCGATTTTGGGAAGTTGTTGTTCTAAAACACATTTCTGGGCTGGCACCAAAAAAATTATTTATCTCAGCCAGAACGTCATATTTCTTTGAAAAAAATAGAAACATTCCCCAGGTTGTTATCTAACTTTCATTAGTTTCCCACTTTTTGATTTGAGCAACAGAAGACTTTCGAAAAAATCCATCTTTACCAACTATTTTGTTTTAACGGATTTCTACCAATATTTGCATTTGCCTCTTAATCTTTTTCTTTTGGGTTCTTTCAGGGGGAAGAGCCTTAAAATAAGTTGTGAAGGTAGCTAATGTTTTAAATTGAGTGTTAGACTTGTGTTGAAACTTAAACAAGTGGATTTATTATTTTGATTACACTAACGTTGCTAACAAAGATTGTGAGAAGTTTTAGGTGCAGGAAGTTTTCAAGTGTAGGGAGAGAAGAATGATATGATGAGATGAAGGATGAACAAAAGCTCAAGCTTGGGAAAGCCCATGTAACCCCAAGAAATATCCAAGAAGTACAAGCGCCAAAGCTTGGGGATGCCCAAGGCATCCTCTTCTTCATCAACAAAAATATCAGGTTTATTTCAAAACACTATATTTTTATTGCTTCACAAGATATGTGTTATTCTTGGAGCGTCATTTTATTTTGCTTTCAGTTTTGTTTTTTTTTATTTTCTGTAGATTTTCGTTGGATCCTAGCACTTTTATTTTGGAGAGAGACGCTATGTTTTCATTGCCTAGAACACTCTAGTTTTCACTCTTATTGTTCCGTGAGTGTTCAGTTTTTGCTAGTACTGCGTTTAGCTCTTGTTTTTCACTCAAATTTTGTCCAGAGCTTGTTGGTTTTCTTCAGTTATATATGATTAGTTCTCTAGTCTTTGATGATTATTTGCTTTAAGAGTTGTTTATTGGTGTTGGAGAAGAGTAAAATGTTTCATGCTTATAGTGGTGCAATAGTAAGCTTGTTTTGACTGTGGCTTAGACTTTGCCATGTCATGTTAGATGTTATTTTAATTGTGTGTTTAGTAGTATATGATTTATCATGACTAGTCTCAAATAGCTGAGAGTGCTTAATGTGTCATTGATGACCCACAAGTGTAGGGGATCGCAACAGTCTTCGAGGGTAAGTGTAACCCAATTTATTGATTCGACAGAAGGGGAGCCAAAGAATACCTATAAGCCTTAGCAGCTGAGTTGTCAATTCAGCCACACCTGAGAAGAACTTAGTAAACGATATTAGTAACACAAGGTGCAATAAAACAGTGGATGGAGTGGTGTTGTGATGTTTCTCTTGTGTCCTCGACACACCTAATACAATGCCAATTGTATAGATGCGCTGGTTCAGTGAAAAGATAATTAATGTTGTGGAATAAGGAGTTAAACACGTGATATTTGTAATCTTTAATAAACGGACCAGCAAGGAAACAAGTAGTAAAAGCATGTGAAAACAGTAGCAATAATAGTAAAAGATGGAGCAAGGTTCACATGTTGTAACTCTCCAAACTATAGAACAAGTGTTGGGTTAACAAATTACAACTAGGAAATTGGCAAATCATGGGGGCATAATAATACTATTATGACAAGATATAGTTCATGGGTTCTAACATGGTAGGCATTACGTCAAGACATATAGACCGCTATCCAACATGCATCTATATCTAATAGTCCACCTCAAGAAAGCTATTAGCAAATCTCTCTGGTATTAAGTTGCAACAATGAAGTGATTGCTTTGTGTGCAACAGACAATTTCATTAAGAACAATACGTAATATAAGCAATTGTTCTCATACGTAGACAAGAGCACCACTGTTTTCTTCGTAGTGGCAACATCACATCCTCCCCCCCCCCTCGGATGTTTCTGTCACTCAAGTGTAGGCAACAAGGAGGCATGAACCCACTATCTAGCATAAATACTCCCTCTTGGAGATGCATACAACTATGTGATCAAGATAATCATACACATCAGAGAGCATACAAGAACACATTAAAACACTCTGAGGATATAAGTAAATATTCTCATTTAAGGACATGAACAAAATAATCATAATTCCATGGTTCATCGGATCCCAGCAAACACAACACATATAATTACATCAGATGGATTTCAGTCATGTGAGGCATAACATGAGACTGTGGTATTTAAGATCAAGAGGGAGAGAGTACCAGCTAGCTACTACTATGAACCCATAGTCCATGGGGTAACTACTCACGAAGCATCATGGAGGAAGAACGATTGATTGATATGACATCGGGGGCACTTCCCCGTCCCGGTAGGTTGCCAGAACAGGAACTTTTGTCCCCCAAATTAGGGTTTTCGTTGGCAGCGGAGCTCGGATGCATTTCTAGAAAAATCCTCTAGGGGTCTTCCGTTTTAGGTCAAAACTAAATTTATGGGCGCAGAGGCGACGCGGGTCACTGCCAAGCACCCAGGGGCCCACCAGGCGTGGGTACGGGGTGGCCGCACCTGGCACCCCCCTGGAGGCCCAGTGGGTCCCCTCCGGGTCCCCTTCCGACTTCTGGAGTCTTTCGGTGAACAAAAAATTGTCAAAAATTTCTAGCTTATTCCGAGCACTTTAATTTTTGGACCTTTTCTGCGATTCAAAGACAAAATCGACAGAAACTAGCACTGGCCATCTTATTAATAGGTTAGTCCACTAAATGATAGAAAACAATGAAAAACATAGGGGAAAATGTAGAAAACAAGCATGGAGCATAAGAATTATAGATACGTTCGCAACGTGTTAGCATCCCCAAGCTTAACTCCTGCCCGTCCTCGAGTAGGTAAGTGGTAGCAACATGATTTTTGAAGTGACATGCTACCAACACAATCTTGATAAAATAGTAATGTAAGACACGTAAACTAGAATCCAATGAATAAGAGCTGAGATTTATAGTTGATATCAAATTAGTAATGTATAAACCATTGGAAAAAATAAAGTAAAAAACTTTCAATGAATCAATACTAAAATACAATCAACCGTGCAAGGTATATTAAAGATGAATTAAGCTTTGAGAAAAACAATATAATCATCCAATGCATCAAACACTCGCAATAATTTATGTTAGGATCAAGTCAAGTGATAACAATATGCACGTAGAAAATTAACTTACTATTTGTGCACTAAAAACAAGTAAGTGTTCTGCATTGGTTCCTGGCACCAAGAGGTTATGGCTAAGAGAATATTATAGGGGTTTGTATGGTCCATGGAATAAGGTCTCACACAACTGAGGCTGATCATTAGAAAGGAGGAGGTATTACAATCGAAGCTATGCAAGGGGTAGTGATTTCCACACAACGGATGCACATAAAGCTATAAGTGCATGAAAGCTCTCCAATGGAACTAGTGGGGGTGCATCCTACTTGCTTGCTCACGAAGACCTAGAGAACTTTTTAGGAGGCTTGTCATTGGAATATACAATCCAAGTTCTATAATGTAAAGTTCCCCAAATAGTTATGCAAGTCACAATATGAAAACTCTCTCAAAACTGAAGAACATAAGCACAAGCGTGGAATAAAGGATAGTAGTGCTCCCCCTCTATCTTTTAATTTCTTTTTTTATCTCTCATTGGCCCCTTTTTTCTTTGGGATCTTTTTGAATCCACACTGGTAGGGGTAACACTCTATATTGCAATGAATCATCACACTTTTAGTACTCATAGCTCATAATAATTTATCTTTGATGTATCAAACCGAATTCCCTGGCAGTGTAGCATGGTGCAATATAACAATGAAGCATGTATGTGATGTATCAAACTGAATGCTCATGCTAGTGTAGTTGTATGCAATATAAAAATTAAGCATGTCATCAAGTCACATAATGTAGATGGATGTTGTATGGCAATATATCTTGGAACGACTATGGAAATGACGTGGTAGGTAGGTATGGTGGCTGTTTTGAGGAAGATATTTGGGCTTATGTGTAGGAGAGCATGATAAAGTCCTCCTAGGGGGTTTGGATATACCAGCGAAGTTTGCACATACTCTCAATGTGAGAATGACCAATGCACTGTACCGTAGAGGCTAGCAAATATGGTTAGTGGAAGTTCCATAACTTAGAACTCACAAGTTTAAAGATTCCAACTAGCAATATGATCTTACAAGACATAGTGAAAATCACTCCAAGAGGGTCTGTGGCAATGAAAAGTAACTTTTGGCTTCCCCAACCGTAGCGTGTAACAAAAATCATCATGGTTCCTATCTACATTATAAGTCATATACCTTCGTACTTTCAACTGATTATTTGAGTGTGGCACAGTTTCAAGCTTTTAGAACAACCATTGATTGTTTTTAATTTACTAAGCCAGCAAGTTTACCCATTAAGCATGTTAATATCTCAAAACTACAACATTGATTCAAGTGAAACAATTTAATGATCTACAAGATTATGCGGTTTTTTCTAGTACCACTACCACAAGCACAACATTTTCCCGTTCCAACCAACACCAATCAACTTGTTTGAAACAAATCTCATAGAAAATATTCATTAAATACTAGAGAGATAATCAAATATAACTGAAGCAAACCAACAAGCTTTGAACAAAATCCGAGTGAAAAACAAGATCTAAACGCAGTACTAGCAAAAACTGAACACTCACAGAATAAAAAGAGTGAAAACTAGAGTGTTCTAGGAAATGAAAATGGAGTGTGTCTCTCTCCAAAATTGAAGTGCTAGGATCCAAACAAAAGCTACGACAAAGAAAACAAAACAAAACTAGAAGAAAAAAACGATGCTCCAAGAATAACACATATCATGTGAAGCAATAAAAATATAGTGTTCTGAAAGATACCTCATGTTTTGTTGATGAAGAAGAGGATGTCTTGGGCATCCCCAAGCTTTGACGTTTGTACTTCTTGGATATGTCTTGGGGTGACTTAGGCATCCCCAATCTTGAGATTTTGTCCATCCTTCATCTCATCATATCATACATCTCTCCCTACACTTGAAAACTTCCTCCACCTAAAACTTCTCACAATCTTCATTAGCAACGTTAGTGTAATCAAAATAATAAATCCACTTGGTCCAGTTTCAACACAAGTCTAACATCCAATTTAAAACATTAGCTACTATCACAGCTTCTTTCAAAGCTCTTTCCCTCAAAAGAACACCAAAAGAAAGAGATTAAGACACAGATGCAAATATTGGCAGAAATCTGTCAAAACAGAACAATAGATAAAGATGATTTTTTTTCCGAAAATCTTATGTTGCTCAAATAAAAAAGTGGGAAACTAACTGAAGTTAGATAACAACCTGGGGCATGTTTCTATTTTTTTTTCAAAGCACTCCGACGTCCTGGCTGAGATTTTTTTTTTTTTGGCAACAACCCAGAAATCTGTTTCAGAATAACTTCCCCAAATCATACTACCTCTCTATTAGAGGTTACTCTTGGACAAAAACGAAATAAAAATTATAAGGAGCAGTTTCTACAGAGGTAACAACTTCTAAAACAGAAAAGGAACAAAAGAAAATAGAAGAAAACAAAGGATAACAAAGGAAAATAAAACTAGGTTGCCTCGCACAAGCGCTTTTCTTTAACGCCTTTTAGCTAGGCAAGAAGAATGAATCAAGTATTATCAATAGAATCATGGGTAGTCATCACAAGGGACTCAAAAGATAACTTCATTCTCTTTCTAGGAAAATATTCCATGCCCCTTTTAAGGGGAAACTGAAATCTTTTCCCTCTTTCCTATCAATAATGGTACCAACGGTGCGAAGAAAAGGTCACCTCAAGATGATAGGAAAAGAAGCATTACATTCAATATCCAAAACAATAAAATCAACAGGGACATAATTATCATTAGAAATAATAATAACATCATCAATACTTCCCAAAGGTCTTTTAACAGTGGAGTCTATAAGATGCACTCCCAAAATACTCTCATCCAAAGGTTTCAAATCAAGCATATCATATAAACTTTTAGGCATGATAGAAGAACTTGCACCAAGATCACACAAAGCATTCAAATCAAATTCATTCACCCTTATTCTAATAGTGGGATCCCAAACATCTTATAATTTCATAGGAATAGCGGCTTCAAGTTTGAGCCTTTCCTCTCTAGCTTCCATAAGAGCATGTTTAGTGAAAGCAATATTTATCTTACTAACATAAGGATCTTTAGCTAATTTTTGTAAGAACTTTATAACATCAGAGATGGTACAATTATAAAAATCAAGTTTATCATCCTCAAACATGGTGGGAAAAATTTATCCTAAAGTCATATTATCCTCAGTCCCACTTGCAACAATTTTCTCACTAGAAATATTTTCAAACTCCAAACTTTTAGGACTCCTTCTACCTAAAGTCATGACCTCTCCAATCCCATTTGTTTTTACATCAATATGTTTAGAAGTATTAGGATACTCATTGGTACTGAAAGTTTTGACTTCCTCAAAGACTAATGGTAGCAAAAAGAAGTACTCACAGTTTTAAAAGTTTCAACAGGATTATTTCAGCAGGTGAATCATCTTTAGGTTTTACTGCCATTTGATGTATCAAACTAGCTTGAGTATTGGACATATTTGAAATATAAGTTTTAGTTGCATCAAGCCTTCTTTTACGATTAGAGATTTCACTAGTTAACCCTGCAAGTTGCTCATTTATATCTCTCAGAATTGCAGAATGTTCACCCAATTGTTTGGTAAAGGCATTGTTTTGTTCATATTGGGTATGCAGAATGTTCACCCAATTGTTTGGTAAAGGCATTGTTCACCCAAATGAGCTGATTGGAGCAATGTTTTGGTTTTTATAAAATATCATGCAATGTAAGATATGATCACGAGATAGCAACCGGTCTGGGATGATACAGATTCATCATAGTATAGGCCTGTCAAAAAAAAAAACTGGTATAGACCAATGAGCTGATTGGAGCAATGTTTTGGTTTTTATAAAATGTCATGCAATGCAAGATATGATTACAAGATAGCAATCGGTCTGGGATGGTACAAATTCATCATAGTATAGGCCTGTCAAAAAAAAAAACTGGTATAGGCCAATGAGCCGGTTGGAGCAATGTTTTGGTTTTTCCATTTTTTTTGAGGGAGCCGATTGAAGCAATCCGACTCGAGCAGCTTGCATGAAATAGATGGTGCGCAATATCCTCGAGAGGAACAGGCTAAAATGCTCGCGCGTCTAAAAATTGAAAAAATATATGCGGTGAGCGTGGATCGAACACGCGACCTTCAGATCTTCAGTCTGACGCTCTCCCAACTGAGCTATCCCCGCTTCTTGAATACGGTATAAACAAAGTCTATACATATTTAGACAATGCAAAAGAACAAATTATTTTTAAAAAATAAAATCGGCACGTACATACCCGGATACCGCAGAGCCCACAACAGTGCACGAAAGCAACTGTTGTCACGGACCCAACGAGAAGCTCTGGCTATGGCATGTCTCTAGCGGTAGTAGCAACACCACGTCACCGGCACATCTTAAGAAAAGAAAAGAACACCAAGTCGCTAGCAGCCATTGGTTTATCCAGTCCAGATCGAGGACCTCAGATCAGAGCATGCAGCTGGCTGCCACCCACCAGCCGGACGCCAAGGACAGCCGGAGCAGGTTGCATGGTGCCACCAGGGGTTTCTTTTCTCCACCTGCAGGCTCATCGTGTGAAGAATGTGCTCCCTCCTCGTTCTCGTTGCAATGAAGCACAGCCATGGAAGTGCAAGTGCATGCACTGCTATGCTGTAACCTGGAGCAGTGCTGCTAGCACCTGAAGAAATCTGCGAGAGTGTCGCAACGTAAACCATGGACGCGCAGAGCAGAGAGATCCGTAAGGCATGGGGTAGCCGTACGTAAGGTAGGGCACCTTTCCTGCCCAAATGGCCTACAGCTTGACACCAATAATGTCCAGAGAAAACAGCCCGAGCCTTTCATCAGGGGCAAAGTGGCAGAGGCCGTTAGCAGAGCAGCAGCTTTTGCCCCCCGGTGCACAAATAAAAGCAGCTCCTCATGCTTAAAGTAAATCTACTAAAACATGCTCTAAATCATTGTTTCGCAGGCCTGCCATGCAGTAAAAATGGCGCGGGAACGCTGTGGGATCGATCTTCCATCATCGCTCGACAGTCGCCGCAGATGCCAATCACAGCCCGCCAGAGATCGAGCTCCTCTCTCTGCAATGCATCAGCAGAACGTTTCTTACGTGCTTTGCAGTTGCATGAGCGCCAACGCGCGATCTTGTGGATCGAGGGATTTCAACTGAAGCGGAAGAACAATCAAGCACCGGCACGTACAGCACTGTGTTAAGATCAGTCGCCACGGCAGAGAATGACAGAACCATGGCAGCAGTGGCACACACTGTAAGCAAGTCTGTAACAGGCGATGAGGGACAAACACAAATCCGACGGAATGGAGCGCGATCTAAAGACCTGTATCTACAGTTGCTACCTTGGAATCTCTGATCAGATTCTCGATTCTTCTCCAACCAGAAATCACGCAGAAGAAAGCACACACACACACGCACAATGCACGCAAAGGAGAAGGGAACTAAAGGAAATGCGGAAGTACACGTAGTAGGGCAAAGCCACACAACAGCAAGAGCGCCTGGCTGGCTCCAAGAATCTAAAACCACGGGCGGTCAGCGGACGACGCGATCACGCATGCAGTCACCGGGACTCCTCCTCCGGTCGCCTGGCGGCGCCTGTGAGCGCGGAGAGCAGGTTCAGATGGTGGTGGTGTCCCTGCACCGCCGCCACCGACGACGCGTACGCCTGCGCCTCCTGCGACGGGGACAGGCCCCAGGGCACGGGCATGGGCCGCGCCTGCAGCGCCTCCCAGAACGACGGCGCCTGATCGTGGTCCTCGCGCGGGCGCTTGTTCCCGAGGAGGGAGACCGCGGCGGTGGAGGGCGCGGAGGAGCAGGAGAAGACGGCCGGGGTGGTGCCGGAGCCGGTGGCGGCGAGGATGGACGGCTCGGCCTGGCGAAGCAGCCACTCCACGGTCTGGCCGTCGGACTTGAGCCCCAGCTCGCGGGTGAGCTGGAACACGCGCGCCGCGCACACGATCGGCATGCGCACGCGCCGCCCGCGCCCGTTCACCTTGCTGTGCCGGTCCTTGGCGCCCTTGGCCGCGCTCGACTTCGTCGGCACCGGCACCACGGCGCCCGCTGCCTCGGACGAGAAGGGCATTGCCATCGTCTGAGGAGTCGGCGTGGGCGTGGGCATTGCCATGGGCCGGTAGAGCTGGAAGGTGGCGGCGTCGCGAGAGGCCATGGCTGGTTGGTGGCTCTCCTTCCTTCGGGTGGCGCACAGATGTGTGGGGAGATGATGGGGATGGATGGATGGATAGGGCCGCGTCCTCTTTGGTCCCTGTGGGGTGAAAATTTATAAAGAGGTTGGAGTTTCATGTGCTAGCTCTTTTTTGTATATTCCTTTTAGACCCTCTCAACTTTTGATATGTTATTAGCACTATACACAAGTCATACACATTTCAAAGGGTAGATGTCAGAAACATACAGCACGTATAAATCAACTTATGATAAACAAGCTTCGCGAATATTTCTATCTAGAGATGAAAGGCTGTAATTATTTTGTAATGAAAACTACTCCAGGGTTAACCTCGAAGGCGCTGTAATAATTTTTTGACGGGTTTGAACGTGAGGTTTTCAGCTTTGCAGGGTTTTCCTTTGCAATAATTGGGGAGTGAATACGAGATCCAGGTAGCTGCCTGCAGTCTGAGCGAACCCTGAAAACCTGAAGTGTAGCACTTGGCTCAAGAAGTGTGCCGCAGAGGACGTACAGGAGCAGTGCAGCCTTGCAGGGACAGGCATGGAGCACTGCACTGCAGCAGGAGCGCACTGTAGGCGTTGGGGGGCAAAGCCACATGGGAAGCTTGGCGGCCTGCGTCCGGCGGTACTCTACGGCTCTATCCCACCATTGCTGGCGCCTCTCCCGCTCTTGTACAGACGGGATGGCCGTGAATATACCTGGTCAAACATTGACATGCCCCGCTGTCCGCTGAGAAGAACTTTCGGGGCTCGTAAATTCTCGTCGTGCTGCACTCCATTGACGTCGAGTCAAAGCAGGTAGACCTAGACCCTCTGGAATTTTATTTTTCGTGCCTAGCTCATGTAAAGTCGGTACTATGACCCTCGAACCGTGATGGAGACCCGGCCAGAGGTCATTTTCACTGATACACGTAACGAGACCGCTGTTACGAGTCATTTTCAAAGAAAAGGGGCCAGGTCGACACGTACCCATGCAGGCAGCGGATGGTGCGATCCATCCCAGCCAGCGGCTATCCGTGAGCGTAGAAGCTCATACAGTACGTGCCGAGAGAGGCTGCAAGCTGAGTAGTAGTTGCAACTTGCAAGTAGTAGTAGAGGTGGACTCTCGTTGACAATGTACGCTGGTGGATCCATGTAGGACTGTACGGTGCTGCTCGCGTACATGTGTGGTGGAGCCGGAGGAGCAACTGGATGATGGATCATCGGGAGGATTGACGGCTCGCCAGACGCGACATGTTGCAGCTGCGCGCCCAGCCTGGACCACATCTGGTTGTTCGGCGTCATCATCGCGCTTCAAACCCTCTCGGCCTTGTGCACTGCACAACGCCATTCCAGTCGGCAACTCAGCACCGGGTTTTTATTCCGCTGACCTACCAGACGTACCAACAGTACGTAAATGATTGGGACCATGGGCCTCGGTTGTTCGATTCCATGTGCATTTACCTTCTCCTAAGCTAAGCAAATTCGTTATTATGTCTAAATACGTCATTTTCAATATCACCTACTCCCTCCCTATCGAAAACGTAACATGTTTTAGTGTTTAGCGTTTCCTAGACAATATATATCTAGATATGTCTTAGTGTAAGATGCAATATGAATCCATGCACTAAAACGAGAAAATTACAAAAAAAAAACCCACAATTGTGGCTCGGTTTTCAATTAACCACCACAATTGTGGTTCGTGACAAAAAACCACCAGTTTCGCGTAATAGTTTTACAAAAAACACTGACTGTGCCTCTCGCCCGCGGAAACGACGATTAAGACATGTCGGGCCCGCTGTCAGGACCACGTGGCGTTTTTCGGACAGGGACGTTAACGGGCGTTAACGGAACGTGCCCGCGCGTGCCCTAACGCCCATCCTCACTCTCGGCCGCTCTGCTCTTTCTCCCTCGGTGACGATGGCGGAGAAACCCTCAGGCGGCGGCAGCTCGCCGGCCGGCCTTGGCGGCGGCGAGGAGGGATTTTCCGGTGGCGGGGAGGGCGGCGGATCTGGTGGGGGCGGGGACGACGGTTCTACGGGGGGATTTCCGCCGGATTTCTGCGGGAGCTCCAATCCGGCCATCTTGATTCATTCGCCATTGAAGGCGGCTGCAAGAGCACTTGCATCCGTTTGGCAAGATCACCCCGAGCAGAGCCAATCCTGGACAACCTCCTGCGGCCGCGTGTAGTAAGTGTTCTCCTTCCTTTCTCTGTCTGAATTTATGGCTATTGTGTTATTTTATGGTGATCCAAATTCATATTCGTATATACTGATAAAGGCCGAACTTCTGACGAGTGGAGCCGGAGGCGCAACGACCAGGGAAAAGATGAAAGTTATGGTGCAGTCTAACCCATCGTCCTCCAAAGGCGATGCATTGCAGGTTCGAGGCAGACCAGAGCAGCGAGATAACAACTACAACGACAACAACAGAGATAAAAGTAGGGGCCGTTCAAAGTACAAAGGACGAGACAAGTTCTGCAGGTACTGTAAGAAAACCAATCACACCATTGATGATTGCTGGAAGGTGCAGAACAAGGAGAAAAGGAACAGCACATACCAACCGAAAAATAAATATGACGGTAATGGTAATGGTAATGGTACTGGTAAGGCTGCTGTTGTTGCTGGTGATAATAGTTCGGATGGTGAATGCTTAGCTGTTTTTACTGCATGTGTTACCCGTGATGATGAGTGGATTCTTGATACTGCTTGTTCGTTTCATATTTGCTGTAACAAAGAATGGTTCAGTTCTTATGAAGCTGTGCAGACTGGAGATTTTGTGCGTGTGGGGAACGACAACAAATGTCACATTGTTGGCGTTGGATCTGTTCAGATCAAGACCCATGGAGGGATGACACGTACATTGATGGGAGTGAAACACATACCATCCATGGCGAGAAATTTGATCTCGCTGAGTACCCTTGACTGTGACGGGTACAAATATGCCGGAGGGGATAAACGCCTGAAGGTATCAAAAGGTTCTCTCATTGTTATGATTGGTGATATGAATTCTTCCAAGTTATATATTCTTAGAGGTAGCACTTTGTCTGGTACTGCTGCTGTTATTACTAATGATGATGCAAGTACAACTAACCTCTGGCATAAGCGACTTGGACACATGAGTGAACATGTTATGGCAGAATTGGTGAAGAGAGAACTGCTGAAGAACTGCAATATGAGTAAGTTGCTGTTCTGTGAACACTGCGTGTTTGGTAAGCATAAGAGAGTTAAGTTCAATGCTTCCGTTCATAGCACTAAAGGTACACTGGATTATGTACATGCTGATTTATGGGGGCCTTCACGTAAGCCCTCTTATGGTGGTGCTCGTTATATGCTTACTATCATTGATGATTACTCTAGAAGAGTTTGGCCTTATTTTATGAAAACTAAGGATGATACTTTTGCTGCTTTTAAAGAGTGGAAAGTTATGATTGAAAAGCAAACTGAGAGAAAGGTGAAGGTGCTTCGTACTGACAATGGTGGCGAATTTTGTTCGCATGCTTTTGATGATTATTGTGTGCAGGAAGGCATTGTCAGGCACCACACCATCCCATACACACCTCATCAGAATGGTGTAGCTGAGCGGATGAATAGGACGATCATCTCCAAAGCTCGCTGCATGTTGTCCAACGCCCGCATGAATAGGCGTTTTTGGGCTGAGGCTGCCAACACTGCCTGCTACTTGATCAACAGGTCACCATCCATCCCTCTTGACAAGAAAACTCCTATTGAGGTATGGTATGGTGAGTCAGCTGATTATTCACAACTGAAAGTTTTTGGTTGCACTTGAAAGTGCACTATGGTCAACTAGAGGGGGGGTGAATAGGTTGACTACCAATTTTTCTTTTCTTTTCTTTTTAAGGGGCTTAGTAAGATAAGATACGATTCTCTAGATGTGCAACTAGGTGAATAACCTATGTGAAGAGAGTAGTATGCGCAACGGAAGTAAAGCGTAAGGTAGTAAAGCAAACAACAAGTGTAAACAAGGAGACAAGGATATGATTCACCGTAGTTCCTTCTCAAAGAGAAGTACGTCTACGTTGGAGAGGTGGGGAGCCACCTAGGCGCTCCTCAATAGCACGGTTGTGCACACCTTGTTCTCCATGAGCTTCTCCGGTGAGGGAGATGCTCGTTTCCACTATGAGGTCGACTTGAAGGCGTTGACCAAACCTTTACAAGGGCTTGAGGTCACTCCACAAGATGGATGGAGGCTCTCAAGCAATCCGTAGCTTCTTGCAACAAGGTGGAAACTACAAGCACGAGATCTACTAAGGTTTCTAGGCCTCAAGTAGGATTCTAGATCTACTAGGTTGTGGTGGATGGATTTGAGATTCCTTTGGTGGAAGTGTGGATCTAGGTCTCCTCTAGCCCTCCACCAAGTTTAGGAGTGATTGGGTGGACAGAGTGGGAGATCTAGGTGATTGAAGGTTTCATTAATGGCTAGGAGAGAGAATGGGAAAAAGCTTGGCATTTATGAGGTAGGTGAAGGGGTATTTATACTCTTGGCGTCCAAGTGGCCGTTTGCAGTCCAGGGCACCGGAGGCTCCGGTGGTTTCACCGGAGGCTCCGGTGAGTCTTCTGTGCACTGCGCAGTTGCGCAGTGCCTTATCCTTTGCGCGCTGCTGAGGAGGCCGGAGGCTCCGGTGGATTGAGCGGAGGTTCCGCCCACTGGACCCACACCGGAGGCTCCGGTGGAACCTCCGCCACTTTCCAACAGAAGGGGTGGCTGGCGGAGCCACCACCGGACCCTCCACCGGAGTCCATTTGCACTTGGACCAGGGGGCCACCGGATGTCCACCGGAGCCTCCGGTGGAACCTCCGCCACTTTCCAACAGAAGGGCATTTTGGCGGAGGAACCACCGGATGCGCACCGGAGCCTATTTGCGCACAGGCTGAGTGGCAGCAGAGGGCTGAGCCTCCGGTGGATTCACCGGAGCCTCCGGTGGATTTACCGGAGCCTCCGGTGGGTTCACCGGAGCTTCCGTCCCTGCACATTTTGGTTCCCTGGCTTCCTTTCTCTTAGCACTTTTCGAATATCTCAAGCATTAGCCCCATAAGTATAGTGAACCTGATAACCTGGGCATTTTCATCATTTGAACAAACATTAGATCAAACAGTTATGTTGTCATATAATTACCAAAACGGACGATGATCTTTCAATCTCCCCCTTTTTGGTAATTGATGACAACATAATTATTTGCATGATTACGGACTCAATGTGAACGGAGCTCCCCCTAAAGATATGCTCTTTTCATATTGAAACTACTAAGGCATGATATATAATAGCAATATGACAATGATAGCACATAACACACACAATACATAGATAATATGAAACGAGGTTCACACATGATCATAATATAACGAGGTTCACGAAAGATACTAATAACGTAAACAAACGAAGTTCCAAATAGTTCAAATCGAACTCCCTCAAGCAAAAGAGAGATGCAAATCAAAGAAAGCTTGAGGGACCATGCAAATGCCCGTTTCCTACTATATCGTGCTCTCCCCCTTTGGCATCAAGATACCAAAAAGAGAGAGACCAAGATGCAAACGTCCCAAATCACTCGGAGGATGAGGAAGAGGCTTCCGGAGCCGGGGAGGGATCACGGTGGCGAGAGCTAGTGGCTTCATCTCCTTCTTCCTCGGACCATTCAATGAGCTTGCCCTTGGAGTCCTTTGCTTGCCATGCATCCCAATCTGTGATGCTATCAAGAGTCGGGGATTCAATGGAGAGACCCTCTTCACGGAGACGTTCACGAGAAGCTTGAGCCTTTTTGCGTGCCTTGAGTTCCTGATCATAATGTGCTTCCCATTGATGTTGCTCAATCTTCTTGTTCAAGCAAAACACTTTCTTGAGAGCCCGTGCCATCCATTTGAAGGCATTGCTAGAGGGAGGAGGTTGAGATGGACCCTCGGCTTCTTCCTCATCCACAATGATGCGAGGCCTAGCCTTGTGCTTGCGGACAGCTGGAGTGGGATGCACAACGGGCTCAGTGTGATCCTTCATGAGAAGCCGCTTTTCCGTGTGAGAGATCCAAAGCGCATCATCCAAAGGATCATCCGGAAACTTAGCATTCCACACGTGCAATATGATCTTCATGATGAAAGGCCCAAAACAAGCATTCTTGCGGTTGGCGATGGCATGCCACAACTCGTTCCAAATGTAGTCAAGCACATCAAGCTTGCGAGGGGAGGTATCCATACGGTGTTGATGAGTAAGAAGCATCAAGTTCTTCATGTAACCTTGAATCTCATCCACATTGCCCGCCTTTGGATTGATAGTCTCTCTATAGATCCGTAACATGATGTCATAAGTGGGAAAGAGACCCTTGACGAATCCCACGGCATATTTCTTCCAATGATAGAGGGGAGTGAGGTCATCCTTCGAAAGAGATTGAGCGGAGTGAACTCGAAACCATCCATTAGCAAATTCTTCTCCGTTGGCAAAAGGGCCAAAATCTGGGTAGCCACCAAGAATAGTGCCAACATCCTTCCAAGTGATGTCAAGTAGTCTTCCCTTGGTCATCCAAATGAGGTGGCGGTTGGTCTCATTGCCAAGATGAACTGTGGCAAGGAACTGACATACGAGCTCTTCATCAAAGTCTTGTTCAAGAGTGATAATGGGACCGAGACCAAACTTCTCAATGAGCTCGAGGGCCTCCCCAAAGTACTTGTGATTGCGTTCCATGTGTCCAATACTTATAGCATGTTGGGAAACAACATTCTCCTTCGACTTCCTCATCAAGACCTCATGATAAATTTGCCCTTGGAAGACGGTGTGAAAGCGCGGATCTTTGCCCCGGAATTGGGGCATTTGGCGGTCACGAGCAATCACATACGGATTTTCCCTTCTTGTCTTCACAAATGCCGCCTCGGACATCTTGGATGCGGTTGGTGAGGTGTTCTTCCTTGGCAAAGTCTTCTCGGGAGCCGGAAAACGCTTGCGCTTGCCATGAGTGCTGTCAAGTTCGGCTTGAACCTCATCCACGGGTGGAGGTTTGCGGCGGGCGGTGGACTTGTACCGTTGCCCTTTTCCCTTGGAACCGGAAGCATCTAAAGAGAGAAAGCAAGGAGAATATGAAGAACGAGTAAAGCTCGAGAGGATAAAGCACGCACAAAACCAAGAACCCAACATACTCATGGTGTTAGGAAGGAATAATCTAGGGTTAGGGTAATGGAGCCCATATACCCACAATGATTCAAACCTAACATACACTTTCTAGGTTACTAGGGTTTGTACTAGGGAAATTCCACTCCTAACACCAAATCCAAAAATCTAGAAGGCTAGAACATGAGCTCTTATGCATCTCATCTATCAACTAGATGAGAGAGAGAGAGAGCACGTACCGGCGGCATCCATGGTGAAAAAGGGAGGAGGGAAGAGTCCCGGGGCGTCCTGAGGCAAGGAGGAGATCTCCCCGCGATGGAGCGCCCGAATCCGGCGGCAAGGAGCTTGGGAGCGGCGGCGGTTTGTTGAGGAAGAAGATGGGGGCGGGTGGGGGAAAATGAGATTGGATCTCACTTCCCCCACGCGCCCCTCACTTAACCCAGTTTTTCCGCCGGCGGAGCCTCCGGTGGTTTCACCGGAGCCTCCGCTCCCGCCAGCGGAGCCTCCGGTGGATTCCACCGGAGCCTCCGCCCCTGTCCCAAAACGTTAGGTTTTGGCCCGCTGAGCCACAGGGACCCAGCGGAGCCTCCGGTGAGGTTCCGGTGGACAGGCCCGGCGGAGCCTCCGGTGGTTTCACCGGAGGTTCCGCCCAGATGATATTTCAGCGCGCCAAGATTAGAAAAACTCGAGCAATACTATAAGAGCGAGGGTTTGGGCAAGTGGGGCTTGGGCTGGAAAAACGTTACTGTCATACGAGAGACATTGCTCGACGGGGTTCGCAAGAACCATAAAACGAGTGAAAAACCGAACCCGTACGAGTTGTCAAGATGAGGATATAAAGTGAGAAAATGATCAAAAACACCTCAAGGGTCGGTGGCCGAGGCCACCATGTTTGAGTGTGTAACTTGGCACCGCGAAGATATATCTTGGGTCCAAAATTACTACTCACAATTAAGCACAATGAGTCACAAATTGACTAGATATGCAATGATTGATTGATTTTCGCATAATAAAAGGAGTGCATACTCATGAGTTGAGTAGCGCTCCCCCTATATCCATGCCTACACCTAGACTAGATAGCAAGTATAATGAAGGTAGATATGCAAGGTTTCAAGTGAAGTTGGAGGAATCGATGACATTTAGTTCATTCCTCAAAGCTCGAAATCTTGGTTCATCAAGGGCCTTCGTGAAAATATCGGCAAGTTGATCCGTGGTGGAGACATAAGAGAGATCAATATCACCTTTCTCAACATGATCCCGAATAAAGTGATGACGAATCTCAATATGCTTCGTCTTGGAGTGAAGAACCGGGTTGTAGGCGATCTTGATAGCACTCTCATTGTCACAAAGAAGAGGCACCTTGTCAAAGTGAATACCATAATCCTTCAAAGTTTGCTTCATCCATAGCAATTGGGCACAACAACTTGCCGCGGAGATATACTCGGCCTCGGTGGTGGAGAGAGCAATACAATTTTGCTTCTTGGAAGACCAACAAACCAAGGAGCGGCCAAGAAATTGGCAACCCCCGGATGTGGACTTCCTATCCGTCTTCTCTCCCGCATAATCCGCATCCGAGTAACCGATGAGCTGAAAGCTTGAACCCTTGGGGTACCAAAGACCGAAGTTTGGGGTATGAACTAGATATCGAAAGATTCGTTTCACGGCTTCCAAATGACTTTGCCTCGGAGAGGCTTGAAACCTTGCACATTTACCTACGCTATACATGATATCGGGTCTAGATGCACAAAGGTAAAGCAAAGAGCCAATCATGGAGCGGTATACCTTTTGATCTACCTCTTTCCCATTAGGGTCGGGTTTCAAGTCGGTGGTCGTGGACATAGGGGTCTTCATAGGTTTGGCATCATTCATATTAAATCTCTTGAACATGTCTTGAGTATATTTGGCTTGTTTGATGAAGGTTCCTTCATAATATTGATTCACTTCGAAGCCAAGAAAGAACTCCAACTCTCCCATCATAGACATCTCAAACCTATCGGTCATAAGCTTGCAAAACTCCTCATTGAACAAGGTGTTAGTAGACCCAAAGATGATGTCATCCACATAGAGTTGGCATATGAACAAGTCACCTCCAACCGTCTTGGTAAAGAGGGTGGGATCGATTAAACCAACATTAAACCCGCGATCTACTAGAAACTCTTTAAGGTGCTCATACCACGCACGTGGAGCTTGTTTAAGTCCATAGAGCGCCTTATCAAGTTTATAGACATGATCGGGGTGGTTGGGATCCTCGAAACCCGGAGGTTGCTTGACATATACTAACTCATTAATGGGACCATTAAGAAAAGCACTTTTGACATCCATTTGTTGTAATTTGAAGTTATGATGAGATGCATAGGCAAGTAAGATACGAATGGACTCAAGGCGAGCTACGGGGGCAAAGGTTTCACCGAAATCGATACCTTCGACTTGAGAAAAACCTTGGGCCACCAATCTTGCCTTGTTGCGAATGACAATACCATCTTTGTCTTGCTTGTTCTTGAACACCCATTTGGTGCCAATGACATTTTTGCAATCCTTGGGTCTTGGCACTAATTTCCACACCTTGTTGCGCTCGAAGTTATTGAGTTCATCATGCATGGCTTCAAGCCAATCTTGATCTTCGAGAGCTTCATATACCTTCTTGGGTTCAATGAAGGAGACAAATGCATGAGCCTTGCTAAAATCCGCCAATTGCCTTCTAGTGACCACTCTTCCACGAACTTGACCAAGAATCATGTCCTCCGTATGACCCGCTCGTTCAAGATTCTCTAGCCTTCTCTTTGCTCTTCGAGCCAGTATCTCCTCCAAAGATTCCTTGGATATTGATTGAGAATCACCTTCTTCATCGGAGACATGTCCATCTTCATTTCGTCCTTGATCAAAGATGGGTGATGAATCACCACTAGGTTGAGCATTCTCAACAATAATAGAATCTTGATCATGATTTAGGTGTGTTGCTTGGCCTTGTTCATTAGCTTGGCCTTGATCGTTAGCTTGAGGGCTTGGTGCATCTTGTTGGATTGCTTGATCATCAATGGGTGTGGTCAATGGCTCCACTTGAGTGGGGCATAGTCCTTCTCCCTCCGTCATCCGGTGTCCCTCAATGGGGATTATTTCACCAATCCCCATTCTTCTTATGACGATGGGAGGAATTGCATCTCCTACAACACCATGATCTATACGCCCCCCTTGGGAGCCATTATCCTCATCAAACACCACGTCTATAGCTTCTTCAACTTGTCCGGTGGACTTGTTGTAGACTCTATAGGCGTGAGCGTTTGTGGCATAACCAACAAAAATGCCCTCATAAGATCTAGTCTCAAATTTTGACAACCGTTTACCTTTCTTGCGAATGAAGCACTTGCAACCGAAGACCTTGAAGTAAGATACATCCGGTTTCTTACCCGTGAGAATCTCATAGGGGGTCTTGTTCAAGATCTTGCGAAGATATAACCGGTTGGTGGCGTGACATGCGGTGGAGACGGCTTCGGCCCAAAAGTTATAGGGAGAAGAGAACTCCGCAATCATAGTTCTAGCCGCATCCATCAAAGTCCGGTTCTTTCTCTCCGCAACACCATTTTGTTGAGGGGTATATGGAGTGGAGTATTGATGAGCAATGCCCTCTTCACTAAGAAAACCCTCAACGGTGTAGTTCTTGAACTCCGAGCCATTATCACTCCGGATTGCCAATATGGTAGCATTGTGTTGGCGCTCAACAAGAGTGATAAACTCGATGACTCTACTTTGAGTTTCACTTTTCCTCTTGAAGAAATACACCCAACAATATCTTGAATAGTCATCCACAATCACCAAACAATACTTCTTTCCTCCGAGGCTATCATAGGATAGTGGACCAAAGAGATCTAAGTGAATGAGCTCGAGAATTCTTGTAGTGGAGATTGTTGTCTTGGTTGGGTGTTGTTCTCCATGTTGCTTCCCAAAGGTGCAAGAGCTACACACACGATCTTTAGCAAATTTAGCTTTGGTTAGTCCTAGAACGTGATTGCCACTTTGGAGATCATGTAACATTCTCATATTGGTGTGGGCTAGTCGGCGATGCCAAAGCCACCCCACATCAACTTTAGCCATTAGGCATGTCGCGGCACACGTGTCTTCTTTAGAGAAGTCCACTACATACATGCCGTTCTCGACAAACCCAACAAAGGCTACTTTAAGAGATGTCTCCCAAGTGACAATCACACTCTCTCTATTAAAGAACGAGGTGAAACCACAATTCGCAAGTTGAAGAACGGACATCAAATTATAGCCAAGGGACTCAACAAGGAGAACATTCTCAATTGAAAGATCATTTGAGATTGCTACCTTGCCTCGTCCCAATACCTTAAGCTCGGACTTATCACCAATAGTGACGCAATTGAGATGAGGTAGAGGAGGTTCAAGATTGCTTATTGCGTCATGGCTTCCGGTCATATGTTGGGATGCACCACTATCCACTGTCCATTTGTTAGACCCGGAAGCTTTTCCCTACAAGAGATCAATTTCTTGATTTAGGTACCCATCCTTCAATGGGTCCTCTTTTGTTAGTAACAAGGGTCTTAGGAACCCAAATAGTCCAATGATAATCATCACCATACGAAGTACCAACGTATTTAGCATAAACATGTCCATCCCTAGATTTCATAAGAACATAAGATGGATTATATTTTCCGGCGAAATCATTATGAGTGATGCTCCCCCTAGAGGTATCACCACCCGTAATGGCGTTGGTCTCCTTTTCTTTGGTCACCTCACCCTCTTTCACAAAAAAAACCTTTTGAGGGGGAGTAGTGACATTCTTGGATATCTTCTTTGACTTGGAAATAAACCCAAGTCCCTCTTTTCCTTTCTTGGCACCTTGAGAGCTTATTGCATCGTTGAGAATTCTTTCCTTCCCTACATTGTTAGTCGTAGTAGAAGAGGTAGGTGCAATAACAATGCTATTTGATGAAGATGCAACATGCTTATTTGATTGTTGAGCTAGAAGCTTGATTCGAGACTTGGCAAGTTTGTCATGAATTTCCTTAAGAGATTTAAACTCTTCTCTTAGTTTGTCATGCTCCTCGTCAAGTTTTTGATGAGCTATTCCTAGCTTCAACTCTTCCTCTTCAAATTCTTTAAGAAAAACAAGAGATTTAGCATGTTCTTTCATAAGTTTGGCAAGAGATTTTTCATTATCTTTCCTAAGCTTAGAAACACTAATAGCATAAGAGTCTTGTAAACTAGATAGTCTTTCTTCAAGAGAGGCTCTCATGGATCTCTCCTTTTCGAGAGCCTTAATTAGTTCACCATCATGATTCTCATTGGTACCACCATGATTCTCCAAGGTCGTGATGATTTCCTCTTTCTCATCAATGAGAGAGTTGGCATCATCAAGTTGCCTTAGGAGAGCTTTTACTTTTTCTTTAGTTTCACCTTCAAGACTACTCAACCAAGACCCTAGGTTCTTGGCCTCCTCATCGTCACCAATGTTTTCAACACAATCCAATAATGAGGGAGAGGTAGTGGTAATAGACTTGGAGGTGGAAGTTATTACCGCGGTGGCTTTTGCCATGAGACATGTAGGTCGGATCGATGTCTTCTCATTGGGAGATTCAAATAGAGAGACCGATGAAGAGGAAGTGGTAGCTATGGCGACATGGGCAACACCTACGACTTCATCTTCTCCTTCATCTCCGGAGTAGTATGTCTCCAATGTGGGGCCTTCTTGAACATATAGAGCCCTTGGAACCCTTCTAGCGAGGTTCTTGTTTTGTGGAGCTTTGTTCTTGTCCTTGCGAACAAGCTTCCCTTCATTCTCTTCTCTTGGCTCAAAGGGACACTCTTTGACGAAGTGGTTTGCACTTCCACAATTATAACATGTCCTTGGCCGTTCCCCTTTCTTCCTAAAGATCTTGTTCCTTGAAGGTCTTGGGGCACCGGCTTTGTGAGCCTCCCATCTCTTCCAATACCCTTGCATGGCAAGAGCAATACATTTATGGGCACCCTTGTATGTATCCTCATAGTCCTCATCATCATCATCATCATCATCATCAACTTCTTCAATCTTGGCCATTGCTCTAGACTTCAAGGCAAGGTTGGGAGACTTTCCATGTCCTCTAGAGCGAGCAAGAGCATCATCCGCACTTTTGTGAGATAAGGATATGGCAATGAACTCACTTACCACTCCAATGGAGTTGAGGGAGTTGTAGTCGGATCTTGTTCGAATGCTAGTGGAGAGGTTCTTCTCAAATGGAGTAATGGCCTTGACAAACTTCCTCTTGATCCATTCATCCGAGATTTCCTCTTTCCCAAAATCTCTTAGTTGATTGCCAAGAGTGACAACTCTTCTATATAGCTCCTCGGGACTCTCGTCTTCAAGCATGACGAAGTTCTCGGACTTGTCGAGAGCAACATCATATTTTGATGATTAAATGCTAGCATTCCCTTGGAACAAGGAGTCAAGTTTATCCCATGCTTCCTTGGTGGTCTTCAAGCCGCGAATGTGCTCAAGATGTTCTCTTGGGAGAGCCTTTTGGATAGTCACAATAGCGGTCTTGTTGAGTTGGAACTCCACGTCCTCTCTTGGGGTCAAGTTGTTTGGATCATGAGGATGGAATCCATGAACAACGCTTCTCCATAGAGCGATGCAACAACCTGAAATATGAGACTCCATATCGAACTTCCATGATGAGAATTCGTTAGTGTTAAGCATGGGAGGATTTCCAACATTAACCATGTGTGGTATTGTAGCAATAGGGTGGATAGAATCGTAATTGGGAGGCGGTGGAACTTTAGAGTTAGACCCCGAACCGTTAGCCGATTGAGACTTGGAGCCCTCGGAGTTCCCACTACCCTTAGCCTTTTTATCGGCTTTTGCTTTGGCTTTCGCCTTAGCTAAAGCGATGTTAGCTTCCATTTCATCAATGTCCGGAATGGATTCTTCATCCGAGCTAACATCGTTTGGGGTGGGAGGTGTTTCCTCGGACTCCTTGGTTCTCCCCATCAATACCTCCATCATTTTCTTGATGCTAGAAACCTCCATACTGACAGTAGAGCTAACCTTAGACATTTCGGTTTGGAGGATTCCAACCGAGTCTTGTAGGTTAGCTATACTGTCGGACATCTTGGAGATCTCCGCACTAGAACTACCGGGGGTATTTTCATCGACCATTGTACTCTTAGGCGGTTAAGCCCTTAGTAAGAGCCGAGGCTCTGATACCAATTGAAAGTGCACTATGGTCAACTAGAGGGGGGGTGAATAGGTTGACTACCAATTTTTCTTTTCTTTTCTTTTTAAGGGGCTTAGTAAGATAAGATACGATTCTCTAGATGTGCAACTAGGTGAACAACCTATGTGAAGAGAGTAGTATGCGCAACGGAAGTAAAGCGTAAGGTAGTAAAGCAAACAACAAGTGTAAACAAGGAGACAAGGATATGATTCCCCGTAGTTCCTTCTCAAAGAGAAGTACGTCTACGTTGGAGAGGTGGGGAGCACCTAGGCGCTCCTCAATAGCACGGTTGTGCACACCTTGTTCTCCATGAGCTTCTCCGGTGAGGGAGATGCTCGTTTCCACTATGAGGTCGACTTGAAGGCGTTGACCAAACCTTTACAAGGGCTTGAGGTCACTCCACAAGATGGATGGAGGCTCTCAAGCAATCCGTAGCTTCTTGCAACAAGGTGGAAACTACAAGCACGAGATCTACTAAGGTTTCTAGGCCTCAAGTAGGATTCTAGATCTACTAGGTTGTGGTGGATGGATTTGAGATTCCTTTGGTGGAAGTGTGGATCTAGGTCTCCTCTAGCTCTCCACCAAGTTTGGGAGTGATTGGGTGGACGGAGTGGGAGATCTAGGTGATTGAAGCTTTCATTAATGGCTAGGAGAGAGAATGGGAAAAAGCTTGGCATTTATGAGGTAGGTGAAGGGGTATTTATACTCTTGGCGTCCAAGTGGCCGTTTGCAGTCCAGGGCACCGGAGGCTCCGGTGGTTTCACCGGAGGCTCCGGTGAGTCTTCTGTGCATTGCGCAGTTGCGCAGTGCCTTATCCTTTGCGCGCTGCTGAGGAGGCCGGAGGCTCCGGTGGATTGAGCGGAGGTTCCGCCCACCGGACCCACACCGGAGGCTCCGGTGGAACCTCCGCCACTTTCCAACAGAAGGGGTGGCTGGCGGAGCCACCACCGGACCCTCCACCGGAGTCCATTTGCACTTGGACCAGGGGGCCACCGGATGTCCACCGGAGCCTCCGGTGGAACCTCCGCCACTTTCCAACAGAAGGGCATTTTGGCGGAGGAACCACCGGATGCGCACCGGAGCCTATTTGCGCACATGCTGAGTGGCAGCAGAGGGCTGAGCCTCCGGTGGATTCACCGGAGCCTCCGGTGGATTTACCGGAGCCTCCGGTGGGTTCACCGGAGCTTCCGTCCCTGCACACTTTGGTTCCCTGGCTTCCTTTCTCTTAGCACTTTTCGAATATCTCAAGCATTAGCCCCATAAGTATAGTGAACCTGATAACCTGGGCATTTTCATCATTTGAACAAACATTAGATCAAACAGTTATGTTGTCATATAATTACCAAAACGGACGATGATCTTTCAGCACTGCCTATGCTCATGTAGATAATGGAAAATTAGAGCCTAGAGCTATTAAGTCCTTATTTCTTGGTTATGGTTCTGGAGTAAAAGGATATAAGTTGTGGAACCTGGAAACCAAAAAGACTTTCTTTAGCAGAAGTGTTGTGTTTAATGAATCTGTCATGTATGAGGACAGTTTGTCAACTGATGTTATGCCTGATTCTTCTGATGAGGACGAACCACGAGTTCGTTTGCAGGTGGAGCTAGACCACCTGGATGAGGAGGAAACTGAAATTGATGGGGAGGATATTGTGCCGCCCTCACCTCCTATTGTGCAGCAAGAAAATTTGTCTATTGCAGAGCGCAGAGAGAAGAGGAATAAAGGACCTCGTACTCGTTTAATTGAGGAATGTGATGTTGTTTATTTTGCTCTAAGTTGTGCAGAACAGGTGGAGAATGATGCTGAACCTGCTACATATAATGAAGCTATTGCTTCGGTTGATCGTGACAAGTGGATTGGTGCAATGCACGAAGAGATGCAATCACTTGAGAAGAATGGCACATGGGATATTGTGCGCTTGCCTAAACAAAAGAAGGCCGTCCGCTGTATGTGGATATTCAAAAGAAAGGAGGGCTTATCTCCCAGTGAGCGTCCAAGGTTTAAGGCAAGGTTAGTAGCAAAAGGTTTCAGTCAGATTCCAGGAGTGGATTATAATGATGTGTTCTCACCTGTTGTCAAGCATAGTTCCATTCGTACTTTCTTTAGTATTGTTGCTATGCATGATCTTGAGCTTGAGCAGTTAGATGTGAAGACTGCGTTTTTGCATGGAGAACTTGAGGAGGAAATATACATGGACCAACCTGAAGGGTTCATAGTGCCTGGTAAAGAGGATTTCGTGTGCAAGCTAAAGAAGTCTCTTTACGGTTTGAAACAGTCTCCTCGACAATGGTATAAAAGGTTTGATTCTTTTATGATGTCACATGGCTTTAAGAGGTCTGAATATGATAGCTGTGTGTACATTAAATTTGTTGATGAATCACCTATATACTTGCTGCTATATGTTGATGATATGTTAATTGCTGCCAAGAGCATGAAAGAAATCACTACATTGAAGAAACAATTGAGTAGTGAGTTTGAGATGAAGAATCTTGGTCCTGCTAAGAAAATTCTAGGTATGGAAATTTCAAGAGACAGAAAATCTAGATTGCTATTTCTTAGTCAGGAGAATTACATTAAGAAAGTCCTTCATCGTTTTAATATGCATGATGCAAAGTCTGTTAGTACTCCAATTGCTTCACACTTCAAGTTGTCAGCATTGCAATGTCCTACTACTGACAAAGATATTGAGTATATGTCACGAGTTCCTTATGCTAGTGCTGTTGGTTCCTTAATGTATGCCATGGTGTGTTCTCGGCCTGAGAAATTTGAGAAAATATGCATAAACTAGGAGTCAAACCCCTTACTCTGAGCCAAAACGTGTTATAAGTCCCAACAACCAACTAGAAAATCAATATTTAGTGATTTACTTGTGGAATGTACCCTATATAATGTGTATTTAGTTGATGTCATGTCAATATTTTTTAAATTTAGCTTAAATTTTCCGGTTTTTTGTCGCAAATGAACCATTGAACCGACGGTCCGACCAGTAAAAACCTGAACCGACAGCCTCACCGGTTCGATGGCCGGTTCGGTTTTTTAAACTATGAGAGAGAGTGGAGTGGACAGAGAGAGTGAGGAGAACGACCGCGTCGGTGCTTTTTGACACGTCCCGTTAACGCCCCTGTCCGAAAAACGCCACGTGGTCCTGACAGCGGGCCCGGCATGTCTTAATCGTCGTTTCCGCTGGCGAGAGGCACAGTCAGTGTTTTTTGTAAAACTATTACGCGAAACTGGTGTTTTTTGTCACGAATCACAATTGTGGTGGTTAATTGAAAACCGAGCCACAATTGTGGTGGTTTTTTGTAATTTTCTCCACTAAAACATATCTACATACATTTTGTTAGAAAACGCTAAAACATCTTATCTTTTGACGGAGAAATCCAAAATGATACCGTTTCATCGACCACGATAAGAGATCAGACAACGAATTCTAGCTTCAGATCCAGAATATGCTGGAGGCAATTGTGTTGAGATGTGGAAACATTACCCCTTCCTAATCAAACTATATGTAAGTTACACCGTTCATACAGGGATTCTGATACTCGGTTGCGGTATCCGTAGTCTGTACACAAAAGTCGAGAAGATCAAGAAGCAAAGGATTGTTTTTTTCTGTATGTACAGGGTAGGGTACAGCAGCCGTTGGACATGCAAACTTACATTTCACATGTCGCTGGCACTACCGAAATTACACGGCTAAGAAAAGAAGGAAAACACCGTGCTTGATAACATCACAGATCATTCAGACGGGCGTGCCTCCTCGTTTCCATCAAGCAATGGTCTGAGGTTTGATCTCTCCGTGGCGGGAACACCATGCTCGCTCTGTTCATTGAACCGATCAACGCTGCGGACAAATATGCCTGCAAAGAGAGAGAGAGTATATATTTCAGCTTCAGTCAAGTATCACAGATTCACACTAAAATACGTTACAGCCGATTGTAGTCAGCTGGGACAGAACGTACTGATTCTTGTCAGCTGGTACACATCATATCTCTTCTATTTACTTTTTTTTTTTTGGTGCACAAAAAAATGTACTCCGTGTGTTTATTGGTACACATCATAACTCTTCTTGTACCCTTAAATCACCTACTTTCTGCTTAATGCATGAGGCATTGCCCAGTGCTCCTACCGGTTTCCTCCTAACCTATTTTCCGGGTCTACATTATTCCCTGCTCATAATCAATCACTGCATTTCACCAGATTTGTTCTAATTATTCTATGGCCTGTAGCTGCCAACTAGGCTGAACAATTTGCTGCCGAAGGGGGGACTAAAGAAATAATTTAGAGCCTTTAAGTAGCTAACTTTGTTAGGTGACAAGCATATTACACATTAAGGCATGTTGGTGCTTCAGTTTGATTCGTAAACACGAATGCATGGGACTTGTATGCATGAGAGGTTGAATCAACACAACGCTCCTAGAATGGTGAGCATGATGTGGTCTTTTTTATATCAGTGTGTGGAATCATAAGCTATTGCCTAGACAATATTAAGTTACAATTATCTACACTAAGAGAGCTTACCCATAAACCAAAATACAACTGCAACAAAGAAGACGGATGTCAACGTAAGCGCTGTTGCTCTCCAGTTATGGATTTTGTCCTGCATCGAAGTTCACAGTAAAAAACACAATGTAGGAATAAACTATGCAACAATACTTAAAAGTAATCACCGTTTTGGTGTTGGATGCAACTAAGATGTTATATAGTCTACAATTCATCAACATCTGCTAGGGCACTAATAGAGGTCACAGAAATATAGGGATCTAAAATAATGTATTCACATACAAAATCTCGTGGCTTAACATAACCAAAGATGCGCATACAAGGGTGATCTATTTTCAAACTGAGAACATGGGCACTTTAAGTTCCTGGGTAACTTTTTTTACTAGGATTTGTTACGAACAAAAAGAAAGAGCAAGTACCTGAAGAAGCCCAACAAGGGGTGAAGAAGGCACATCACCAAATATATGGATGGAAACAGTAGACATGGCCATTGATAATGGCCGCAAACTTGGTTTCACACAGTGAAGGCATATGTAGTTTACTGGGGCCTGTAGGTTCAAAGGATAAGTATATTTGAAAAATTAACTCTGTATATGAGTGCATTTACCACATTGAAAAGTTGATGAGCAGGTGCATAAAAATGGAAGCAACTTGTCTACAAATGCTGTCTTTGTCACATCCAATACCGATACAACTAGAGTAACTTCCATTAATTAGATATTCTAGTCATAACCAAGATAACCATCAAAAAATGATTTTGAGTAGCATTCCTTTGTGTTACATGAATTGCTTAACAGGAGTCAGAATCTAAAGTCGCGTGAAAATAGTTAAGCGAATAAAGTATTTTACCTGAGTTGCAAAAACCAAGAGCTCCCCTACTGAAAAGAAGGGTATGAATCCGTAAAGACTCTTGAAACAGAAGGCACTAAAACAAAATATTGCCCCAAGGAAAGTTGCGCCAGAAAGAAGCTGCATGAAAAGAAATTCCGTCAATGGGCGTAAGCATTGCATTATTACAGTTGCTATGCGGTAGTAAGCTGCATATACAGCTTTCTTTAAGTCCATTGCTCCAGCCTCCAGACTTATATGACTGGCATAAATATACTACTCAGTACACACAAGTATAACACGCCCATGTTACTTAATGGTGCCAGCGTCATTCTGCTAAGAAACAAATAAGGCAACATGCAACGAAAAGAACTAATCCTAGGCACATGGCCAAAGAGAATGACATATTAACTAGTGACTGAATGCCGTTATCAAACAAAGGAACATAATCATCTGGAGGTCAGTAGCCTAGAATCACTGATTTAAAACTAAAGTAAAATCATCAAGTTAAGATGATGGTAAATGTTCATGCTAATAGAATAGCCACACAAATCAAGCTATTTGAAACTGTACAACTGGGAAAGTCCGAATTTTATTTATATGTTAGAAGGAAAATAAATCCAAATAATTACATTGTAAAATTTCCTCTTACCTTGAAAGCATTAGAAATCGTAGAGTCTATTTTGTCAAGGATGAAACCCCCTGCAAGGGTTCCAACTATCCCACACACTATTGTTATTCCGCCAAACATTAGATCTGCATCGGCCTGGTATGATAAATTCGACATGAAAGGTTATCCAGTGAAATGGCAATGTACTAAAGCATGATAATATATATTCTATTGCCGTAGGTCTATGCTAGTATGTTACAATATGCTAGAGGACCAGGACTTCATACAGGACACCAAACAGATTGGGCGTTCTAATTGAAGAGAAAACAGATAACGACTTATGGTCACACATCTAAGAAAAAGGTAACCAAAATAAAGCTAATGCTCAAATATCGCATGCCAAGGCCTATAGCCATATGCATAAGAAAACAGACTACAAGGAATTACCATCTTGTAGATATCCTGGCCAGCCTTAGGGCCCCAATAGGAATAGGCACCAATGACAAAGTTGTAAGCAATATAACCTGGAATAGCAAAGGAAAATGAGCTCCAATTCCAAACAGAAGATTATACTTAGCAAGGAAATATGAAAATGGGATGTATTTCATAAGTATCAATCAAACTTCAGTTTTTTATGTGAAGGTGTGATTCTTACCAACTAACTATAAGGATCCATTCAAAACAATGTAACACCAGATAACCTTATTGGTTATTGCCCTACATTCTTAATATTGAATGAAGAATCTAGCCACTATTGGAATTCGTTTAGAGAAGATTTTTCTTCTTCTCAAAAGTAGTTCTTGGCTTGGCTATTTGTTCTTAAACAAAACGGGATTGGCATTGCAATACTCCAGGCACTCGATTGCTTTTTGCAGGGCAATAGTTATTTTACAGAACTAGGCATTAGGAGTTTATTAGGGCACTGGCTTACAAAAAAATTCAGCAGACAAAATGCTAACAATGTGACTAATGTGACAGGTTTGTTTTCACCTATGCATTCACGGTAGAAAAGTTATGCCGGCTCCACGACAAAAATTGAAAGATTGAGCTTAACTTGAGAGAGAAAATTACAGTGGATCACAGTACAGGTTGTTCTAACAATATTTAAATGAATTCGTTTTATGGGAAATTATCTTGTCCAATATTTAAAGCACTGAACACAGCTGAATTTCTACAGGATAATGACAGGCCTAAGTACAGAGCATTTAAAAACTTTTTGTTCATCACAAAAACGAAATTGGTAACATAATAGGTTTAAATTGATTGCATAACACATTCGAAAGGAGATCTCACCTAAGACATTGATAACAAAGACTTTCTCTTGAAGCAGTTCTTTCATATCTTCCCCAAAATGACGGATTTCAATCATAACTTTCTTCATGAAACTGGAGCTGCATGATGAAAATGTGAAATATTCAAACAATTTTCTACTAAGAAAATGCAAGTAAGCTTATCTATCGCAATAGGTTAGTACACCAATTAAGTAACTACAATATTTACTTTTACCTAGATCATCAACAGAGAAAGGGTTCTGTACTGTATAACGCTAAAACAAGAGAGAAAAGGTACTGTATGCAGGTATATAACTAAGAAGCTGATCTAACAAGCAAAGAAAAATTCAAGGAGGCAGTGCTTACAAGGAAGAATTGTGTGGAAGCTTTTCTGCCAGGTCATCAACTCCAGCAGGCACACCCTGCTTCACTCCGTTATTAACTGGAATAGTTGGAAACAAAAAAATGAGCCATTGAACATGGTTGTGTTTACTGGCACTTGAGCTTCCACAAAGTTATACAGCAGACAGGAGGCAAAATCAACTCAGCATGTTGTTCTGACCCCCTTGGCAAAAAAGCCCTAAAAATCAACAAGGTCATCTAGGATACATGATCGCAACTTAGTAACTATTTTCTTCCCTGGAATAAAGTTAGCTGTTATTATGTATTTCAAATATTAGGGATGTCGAACTAAGTCAACACGCTGAGCAAAACATCAGTTCTGTCATTAGGTTGTTTGCGTGCTGAAAATGCTTAACATGCAGCAAGATACTAGTCAGGAAAAGGGATTTTAATGTGGAAGATGTCATCTGAAGTGCTTTTGAGTCCCGTGAGAAAATCAGTGTACAGAAACAGTGAGTTCTGTGCTTGTCCCAAATACTCCCCCAAAAAGTATTAAATTGCAGAAATCTGATAGCATTACTGTTAGTAGTGGGTGGTTGCAACCAGACTCTGAACTTGCTCTAAAAAATGTGCTTCCGTTCAACCTTTTAGGGCATATTCAAGCACTTTTTAAGACAAAGATAGTGGAAGAAAAAAAATCTTGGATAAAACTAAGTGAATAGCTCATTAAATGAAAAAGGTAACGAAGGACATACTTGTGCGATCTTGAAGCCCGGGATTGGGCATTGAACCATACTCTTTTTTCTTCTTGTTGTGTGTAAATCCTGGAAAATAAATCACCACCCCAAAAGAAATAGTAAGCGAATGGAAGAGAGTCGGGACCACAAAGTACTAAAATACAAATAGCAGTGTTGTCCACCCTGGTAAGCAAAACAATACAAAAAAATATATATAAACCACACCTTTGAGCTCTAGTGGCTTGATCACAAAGCCTAGAATAACAAAAGGAAGCATCAAAATTGACTCTCCCCAGAAAGCAGCACGCCAGTGCAGATGGCCCCCAACCTGAGATGAGATGCAAGGTAATTTTGAACAATATGAGGGTCAAGTTACACTGGTAATGCACCTGTATAACTTTATGCAAAAACAAGAAGTAAGAAAAAACAGGATGTAGCATAAGACTTACCACCCCACCATAAACATAGCCGAGTGCTATCCCAGTGGGTATACACATGTAGAACATAGCAAGCCATGCAGTTTTCTGGTAACATCATTAGTAGCAACGTCAGTCGATGACTAACACAAGACATGAGATTGAAAAATACAGTACTATTATAAACAAAATCTCCTATATAAACATAACAGAGCATAACATGATGATTGTATGGATTATTCGGAGAGCAATTCATCCACCTAATTCAACAACTAGAAGCAACTGGTAAAGAATTTTTAACTTAAACTAGTCAGGTCAATACAGTGAAGAGTGATCCATTATAATTCTCGATCACTCAATCTTTATGTGCTGTACTGATTAACAATTGAAGGCCCTGTTAAATTTTGCCTCAATTACATGGGTTTGACAATTTGTTCCTTCTATTGTGACATATAATGATTCAGAGCAAAATCATGCATATCCTTCACACGTAATGAACATAATTATCTTAATCAAACAGAAAATATGACTGAAGAATAATTCATATATGTGCAAAGATGTATATTATCTCCAGTAAGAATGTTGCTGCATTGGGTATAGAAACAAAGCCAATCAACCATAAGATATGTTCACATGTACACACAGCTCAGTGTTAAGAAATCTAAAGGCATAAAAAAATAACAGGACCTGTGCTGCTGGTGCATTATCATCAATGAATGGAGCTGCGAGACTTATAAATGAAGCTTCACCAACACCAACTAACCTAATAAACAATATGTCGGAGAATAGATCACATGATTAGAAGTGTATTTAAAAATAATAGTAACACAAATCCGAAACACCAACAGAGTAGAAAGTACTTACATGCGACATATAGTAATTGACCAGAAATCAAATGAGCACCCACAGCCAGCTGTTGCAATTGTCCAGACTAACAATCCAACACCAATAAGCTTAAAAGGATTGTGTCTGCAAGGAGGGGGGAAATCTATTAGATGCCAAAAATTACCAGCCTGGAAGGCTTGCTACACCATATTAAAAATAGAATTGTTAATCTGTAGTGTGCATTGTTGATTGAAGAATGTTTGTCAATCAGTAATGCCTTTTCCCACTGCAATTAGCAATTCGTAGGAATAAAATTATAGTATGAAATAAAAGAACCATCGGACACTAACATTTTTGCCAATGACGCAAATATCGGCGAAGCCACCAGCAACCCTACCATAAATGCTGAAGACAGCACGCCATCTTCAAAATTGCTCAGATTGAAGTCACCTCTGTAGAGAACATGTCATGGTAAGACCAATCAGGAATAATCAAAAGATATCATGATAAAATAAGATGGCCAACTAGTGGCGATGTATGAAAAATTAACGAAAATACATTAAAATGAAGACATGCCAGGATAGCAGCAGGAAAGCAAATACGGGAGAAGATAGAAAAGAGTAAGAAAATTTGCATCCAATAGTTACTGTGTAGCTTGCAAATTTGCAAAAACTTACACAAGGTCAAACTCAAGAGTAATATCACATTTTGTAGAGAAGTTGCAGATGGGACTTACTGAATTCCAGAGCCTGATGAGCATGTGCCACCAGAACAGCTGCCACGGCTGCCATTGACACCGTTGCTTGCTATTACTCCCCGGTCAACATAGTTTAGCATGTTGATGATGCAGAACATCACAAGTAATCTGCAGCCATATAAAAGGGTAATAACTTTATTAAAGCAGTGCATGGATGGAGTCCTCCTTAGGGCATCTCCAGTCGTCCCCCCCCCCCCGAGCCCCCCCAGGACGCAAATTAGCGCCGTTTTGGGCGAAAAGCGCCGTTTTTTCACCAGTCGACCCCCCCAGGACCTGAAAAAGCGCCGTTTCGGCGGAAATTAGCGCCGCCGCCCCCAGGCGGAACCCAGCCTGTTGGGTTCGGCCTGGGGGGCGGCGATTGGAAAAGCGCTCGTGGGCCAGCGCTGTCGGTGAGGGAGAGCTCTTTTCCCACTTTCTCCACCCCCCGAACCGTCTTTTCCCCTCGCTCGCCTCGCCGTCGCCGCCCCACCCCCGCACCCCACGCCGCCACCGTCGGCCACCATCGTACAACAGCGACGAGGCAAAACCACCGACGGCTGGTCCACCACGTCGTCGCCGCCGTTCGAGCACGTCTCCGGCGCCGAGGAGGCTGCGTCCCAGTGATCCACGTCCACCGCCCGCAAGGTGTTCGACGCTCTGTCCGAGGCATGGACTCCGACGCCGAGGAAATGCTCGCCGTTGAACTATTTATTTGTGTGGCCAAACTCTATTTATTTGTGTGCAACAATCTATTTATTTGGTGGAATTTTTTTTGATTGCCCAAATTTGGCCGAGTCGCCGCTGGGGGGGCGGCCTGGGTTGACGGCTGGGAAACGCGCCCCCCCAGCTCCGAGAATAGCGCCGTTTCGCGCCGCGGCGCAAAAAAAGCGAGGTTTTTTGCGTCCTGGGGGGCGCAACGACTGGAGATGCCCTTACAATGAGAAAGCATAGCTTCAATTTAAAAGACACTAACACCAAGTATGACATACTAATTTTAATCTGTATAAATTACATTTCTAACATCTGAACCAAGACCACATCACATGAAATTATTGGCTAAATGCAGATGAAAAGTGATGCTCAGGGGGATACTAAGCACACATGTACTAAACTGCTACTGCAGCGTGCATAAAGAACCAGTTCTGAACTGAAATTATCGACATTGCGTCACCTCCTCCAATTCCTCTGAATTTCGCATTGCATCTCGCTAGAAAAAAGGCTTGGACAACTGTTGCCGAATAACACCCACGCGCGCACAAACATTGCGTCAAGCCAGCACCAAAGTAGTACGGAACGCAGGTCCACGCCAGAAAAGTAGACCAACGTGGAGAAAGAGACAAATACCAAAACTACAAGCCACGGATGGAACAACCGGAGACACGAGAGGGACTTTCGATTAAGACAACGATGACCAATGATTTTTCTTTTATAGTATATAGTAAGTAATGGGCAATGATTTGTAATCGAGCAACAAACTGGCCAAATCTGCTGGCCTGCTCCCGAATCGAAGTACAGAAACAGCTCAGTTGGATGCAATGGCAGCCCGATCGGAGCTCGGGAGAAGCCAGATTCTCCAAACCAAGCCAGGCAATTTTGAGATCGATAGCGCTCCCGAACTCCGCAGAAACCCCGTGCAAGGTAACAACCAAAAAGTTCAAACCTACTCCGGGCTACTAGTACGCCAATGATTATGGTGCTGAAGCACGCTATGGTCCGGGTTAAGAGTAGCGGAGTAGTAGTACCTCTTAGGGGTGAACCATGAAGGCTTCTCGTCCGCGGAGCCGCTGGTGGTGGCTTCGGGGCCCGTCTCGACGTCGCGCACCACGGTGACCGCCATGGCCTGCGCCCCCGCCTGCGCCGCCGCCGCCTGCTCCTGCTTACCCTCGACCGCCAAGGGCGCGAGCTCCCGCTTAGCTTCCGGCGGTGGCGTCGGCGTCGGCGCCGGCGGCAGGGGGGGCGCGGCGGCGAGGGGGTCGGAGGGGGAGTCGGCGACAGGGGATCCCGCAACCACCACGAGCTGGGCGTCGTCCCTTGCGTCTGTGGCGGTCGCGTCGGATCCGCCCATATAAGAAAAGAAAAAAACTATGCGGGGGATTGTTGAGTTTGAGTCTGACTCGCGATCAGTTTACAGCCAGCGGCGGAAACAGCAATCGTCGTCGTGCCCTACCGGGATTCCGAAATATCTCGTCTCGTGTGGTGTTTACTACTGTGACGACGACTCCTTGCGAGAGCGAGCTGGGAAGGGGAAAACCCACCCGGATAATATGGGCCTGGCGGTTGGGTTATTAATTAATCTACTGGTTGGTGGCGGGCGGGCGCTGAATATTCGGGGAAGATGTTTGAGGCGACGACGCAACGTCGTTTTTGTTTTGGCTGGTAATGGTAGTAGGACGGAGGAGGGAGGGCGGGGGCGAGGGGGCACGACGATTGCTTTGGCCGCAGGCCTGGGGGGCGATTCTCTACCCCTGTTCCTGTGCGCCGACGGCACGGCACGGCTCTTCCCCGTCGTCGTGATCTCGGCTCCGGGCGTGGTGTGGGGAAAGGGACAGCCGGTAGTGGATGGGTGGAGCCGCGTCCAAAGCGGCGGCCCGCCGTGCTCGTGGACCTGGTGTTCCTGGACTGGCTTATCTGGACTTTGGGATCTCCAACAAGATTATGCTCGAATAAATGTTCGTTCGGTCCTGCAAAGCAGCTGCTCCGTTATCCACGTTTACTGCTGGAGTACGACAGTTAGTTTTCAGTGGATCTCATCTCACTCGCGCGCGCACGCCTTTCTGGTGAGAATATACAACAGACAATCCTTTACTTTACGCGCGGTTGGCCTCCATGGAAGAATCGCTTTTGTTTGTTTTGATTTTGACGATTATCCACTCTCCGTTTCCCGCTAAGCGCCCGCGAGTTCATTTTTACGGGAGTGCGCCGCGCCATGATGAAAGGCATGCTACGCTGCGCTGTTCATGGCCTGACGGGCCCTTGCTCACAAAGGCATCTCCCAGTCTCCATTGTGGGGGCAACGCTCGTGAGTCGTGAGTACGGCGTCCTCTCTCTGTATCAAGGCACGTACCCGCCTTCTCTCCTTCTCCGGGCGTTTATTTTACGTGTCATCCTGGTGGACCAGCGACAGACGGAGATTAGCTAGCTGTTGGTGGCGTCGAGGCGCCCCCCACCCTAGAATTCCTGATCATTCCTTCCCTGCAGGCCTCCGCAGCTCCGCTCCAACGGTGGCATCACCATCATCCGTGCCACATTCCATCGCACTCAGGCTGCACGTGACGGCCGCTCCGGCTGGCGTTCCGTTTCAGCACATGATGAGCAGTGTTCCTCTTTTTTTCTTGCGGGTAATGAATGAGCAGTATTCCGATCGTTCACGTATCGTATCCGTTTGCTTACAGCATATTTTGCACCGGTCCATTTGTTAAATCTCTTCGTGTTAGGCATGCCATCAGCACCGTACATAATAAGCCGGAGGCTTACAAGTGGTACTTTGCAAGTTGCAGACAATATGTTACTACGTACATAATCGACCTGTTTTTACATATGAAGTCTGTGAACAACGTGCAAGTTAAGACAACTTAGCTCCAGTAGTCACGCCCAATTTACCTACGCTGCCACTTTTCAGATTTGCCTTGTACTCCGGTCCACTGCGCCGAGTTGTGCCTCGGCTTGTAGCCTACGCACACAATTTGAGGTTGACGAAGAGAACGTCGATGTGATAGATAGTACGCATCGAGGTGCTAAAGCTAGGCAATCCCCTCAACAACATCTTTTGGATAAGAAAGTCATCTCCACCGGCATCCAAAGTTCTATCGGGTTCTAGACATAGCGGCAACCACCAAATGGCACAAACCATCCAATTTTCGTCCCTTAAGATCATCTCCACTCGCGCCCCGCAAAGGCCACCCCCAAGCGTTTTCCCGTTCGGACGGCCCCGAGCGCGCTCTCGCGTCCCTCAATGGATGTTCCCATCCGGACGCCCCCTTATTCCCGTCCGGCAAATCCAGCCTAACCCCGCCGTCCAGGGGCTCCCGTGGGGGCGCCGGACGTGTCGTTTCGCACCGCGGGCCCGTCCTGCCAGCGATACAAAACGGCCTAAAACTGGCTCACGCTGCCACGTCCGCTCCCTCTGCCTCGCAGCGCGCTGCTCTCACCCATCGGCGCCGCAACCCAAGTAGGCGAAACTTGACATAGTGCGAAAATATGGCAAACAACTAGATTTCATTGAAGATGGCCGAATATAGGCGATTTTTACATAGGATTTAAAATAAAAAAGGCTACTACATGCCTAGGGCCTTGTACATCTTGGTGTAGTCGCCGTCGTCGTCGTCATCGGATTCGCTCGGCGACTCCACCTTCGGGGCGGCGCTGCTGCTGCCCTACCTGGGTCGCCGAGGTACATTGGCGGTGGGGGGCAGGCGTCGTCGTCGCTATCGGAGAGGAGGATGACGTCGCTCAGTGTGGTGACCCAGCACACCACTGCATGTGTAATGCGCAAGTCGATGACATAATACTCACAGAAGGACTTACCTGTGAATATTACATCCCTCAGATTAGTACAACAGAAACATAACAGGACCATGCAAAACTATAGGATATATACTTCATTACAAAATCTCGAGAATCTCTTTGATGAATCAAGAAGATCTCCTGCAAATGAAACATTAGAAGAAACAATTCGAAGATCCAAACTGGAGAATTACTCTAGCTCATAACCTAATCTACCATGGCTGATGTCAGCCATAATCTATGGCTTGATACAACTAAGCTCAAGAATGGTCTCCACCTACACCTTCTTAGCTTCTACTCCTCCAGCGTTGTTGATGATGATGCTTTCCTGGTTAAGTAATAGATCACCCCACCTAGCTTCATGAGGTAGTGACGGATTCACGATGACGGCTTCAATAGGCTTCAACTCTAAGCAGGGGGTCAAACGGGAACGAATGAGTAACAAGCGTTACTCAGCAAGTTCATGATATTTAGTGGGTAGTTTGATGCACTATCTACAGCTTTAGACTCGAAAGAGTCATAAGAAAATGCACAGTTTTGTGAAACTTTCTTCAAGAGCTTGCTTTTAATTCTAAAAACTATGCCCGCCAGATCTTCATAGGACTAGAACTTCATGGAGTTGCCTTTCATGCGGTGTTCGCAGCTCCTTCCCGGAACAGGGGTAACATGCCACATCCTTTTACACTCTGCAGAGGTGCGTTACTTTACCCATGGACGACCAAGACCATGCTGCACAACCAGGTGTACATTCCTGTCCACTCCCACTCGAGTGTGGGGTCCGGTTGTTGGTCCAAGTCAAACTGTGCTTCTCCGCACAACGCATGCCCACTCATTTCTGCCAGCAGGTTGAACCCCTGATTTCACCCCTTACGATGGATATCTAGGCGCCCCTGGCAAACCATCATAGACCCCAGAGTCCGCGGGAATTAAGGGATCCCACCCATGTGCATGTAGTCTCGCAAGACCTACATCGTACGTCTCTGGCAGCCCGTTGACATGCGAACGAGAGAATATCACAGCTGACTTACTCCCCCCATAGAAGATCCATGGTTAACGCGAATTTACGGCGCAAGAATCCTAACGGCAGTTGTTGTTAATTCCTAGGTAATACTTTCCCATGCAAACGGAACCTTTCTTTGACATATTCATCTTACCATGGTCCCATCCGCCCACCAAACAGAGCACTAACACTCGGGTAGTCATTTAATTAGTCATATTGTTATAAAAATAGGATCATGCATTCTTTTGAGCATAGGTGGTAATACGATAGGGTTTTTGCACTTAGTTTGTTATGAAGTACCGCAAAGGATATGAGCAAGTGATGAATTTGCCTGAGATTGAAATAACAATAATAATCCATGTCTTCGGGTTTAAGGGTCGCGTAGAAAATCACAATATCTGAAAGATAGCAAAGTAGTCCCGGTAAGGACTACAGAAAATATTGGCAATATGATACATGCATAGTAATGAGATGCATCGTGAAATACCATGGAAAATACCCCAGCTTACAAGTGTAAGCTACATTTGATACGATAACTTAATCATACGGCTTTTAGGTGAATGATCTCATTACTTGTGGTGATGTGGTTATTACTTCTTTTAGATTTACATGGGTTTCACTTTTACTTAACAAACACTTGTTATCATGTTTAAGTTATAAGTAGACAACTTATGGTTAGGCAATAAGATCTGAATACATGGAAAACAATTATTGAAAAGATAACAGACACATTTTACTTTATGTTCAAAAGTGTAGAACTAATGTCATCAAATTTATTTGAAAATGAGGAATTAATACAACTAACTCTATCGTCACATAACTTGCTATTGCCATGTGATGATAGGTTTAGTAGATGTGAAAACATGAGAGTTTTATTAATAAGGAAAATAACGTTGTGGTAGTTGTTTCTGGTTATAATGGACTATTATAAAATTCCATTATACCCTAAGAAATAAATTTATAAATTAAATAAAATGTTTTATGTTTGACATATTTGAGTTGGAAATGCTTTTCTCTTTAATTTGGTATATCATTTGTAGTTTTCTGAAAAGATTTGAATTAGTTATTAAATTATTAATTTTAAATGAATTAAGTGACCAGTCAAAATATTGCACACACAAAAACTTAGTCAAATTACTATGAAAACATCATAGATGAGTTGCATTTGTCATTTGGAGCATTTTGGTATATAACTTGTATTTTTTTCTGATTTTATGAATTATTTATTATTTTTCTCAATTTTAAATGATTATTTTAATTAAAGAAAATGTTTATTTTAAACTTTATAAAACATTTGTGAAAAGTTGATAAACATTTAGATTATATTTTTCTTATTAATTTGGTATATTGTTTATATTTTTCTGATAAGTATTTTAAAAGATATTGAATTAATAATTTTTATTCCTATTCTGACCTTTTTAAATTGACAGGTGGGTCCCACCTGTCATACTGATTTTTAAATCAAAATTAAAAGAAAAGGAAAAGAAATCCTACCATGACGTCATGATGACGATCGTTGATTTGGAGCAAATTGATTCGATCCAAGGTTTCTACTAGTTAGAGGAACCCGAGGGAAGTTGACCGAGCGGCGCCAGGGACCTTATGGTCACCTGAGTCACCGGCGGTAAGCAATGGCGCGGCGGCGAGGCTCGACCAACGGCGACAGCACGCATCTGCCGACCAAATGCAAAATTAAAAGCACCCCAAGGTTTCCCTTCTCACCCTGGAGCTCGTGGAGGTGTCGGTGAAGCTCGGGGAGGTCGAACTTGCCGGTGAGCTTCCACGACGGCCGGCGGCTTAAGAAGAAGGGAACAACGCGATTCCTTGGTTCCCGGCCTTCTCGGCTTCTGCGGCTACTCGAGGAGGAAGAGGAGATCACGACGCGTCGACCCATGGCCTCAATTGCCCCGGAGATGGCCGTGGTTGCCGGCGACGAGCGGCGGCCGTATGATCTAGGGTTAGGTTTTTCGGCGCATAGAGGATCCGAGAGAGAGGGGAAAGTGGTCGAGGGGATAGAGGAGAGGAAGGGCAACGTCGTGATGGTCTTCTCCTGTCGAGGGCGGCAAGCATGAGGTGGCTAGGCGTTGACAGCGGCGATGGCACGTCTCTATCAGCCTGGAGGAAGACAAAAGGGATATTTCCCCATAACCCCCTGAGAAGATTTAGAATTTGCACAGAAGCCCTTCTATGGCTGAAAACAGAATAGAAGTGATGTTCTCTGGGCTTTTTTTGTAAACATAAAAATTAATAAAAAATATATTTGAATTCCTCATCAAATTTTACATCTCACCATATTTTGTTTTGGTGACTTTGAATAATATTTGTATTTTTTATTTAGGTTGCTAGATTAAGTGATTTTTTGTTCTTTCACTCCATTTAATTGATTAAATGGCTTTTAAATTTATTTTAAGCAAGAGTATCATGAGCACACAATGAACATGTGGTTAAGCAAGGCGATATAACTTAAGTGGACAATTTTAGGTATAATTCCTATAGAAAGTAATTTAGTAAAACTACCTGGTACTGGTTCTCTGCACTGTTATGAAAATCATTTACTATGGAATTTTATTCCATGTCATAAGAAATGATTTTAATGGGTGAAGAAACTTTTTTCTTTTTATAATACTATGTTATTTTCATAGTTCAAACCCTTAGTAATCTTGGTTGGCATTTTACTAAGGTGTGTGTACTCTAGGTTTGCTGTTTTCAGTACTTGATCAAGTGGAAAACATGAGTGTCTTCACAATACTATTTGCTTGTTTTCCACATATGTTTCAATATGGATATTATATCATGTTTGTTTTAGAAACATGTGACCATTTGCATGGTTATATGTAAATGAACTTTTGTTATCATCTGCTAGTCTTACATATGAAAAGGATATGGAAAACAAGGTATTAAGCCTGTTACCATTAACCTCCACATATCAAAGACATGTGGATGTAATGGTTGGTTGTTATTTCATACTTGATAATTATTTCCATTAAAGATATTGTTATGAGCTCCTAATCTCTGATGAGTTTAACAGAGGTTATTGGTTCTCTAATATATCCCAATGATTCACTGGATAATTTCTTATGATCCCTTTCTGAGGCAGTGTTGCTTTTTGTGATCTTCTGTTGTTTGATGTTCTTCTCTCTAGTTGCCACTAGTTTTATGTTATCACCTTTGTCCATCGAAGGTAGGTTCTTCTCTTGGTTTCCAACCTCAACTGTCTCACCATTGTGGTGAAAACATCCAATTACTCCAAGCAAGAATTTTACTTAGATGATTGTAAATAATGTGAGTTTATTTTATGACATCAAGTTGCCATGTGCATATAAGAAGAATTTGTTAACAAGTGGGCCAGACTTGCCTCCAAACTACTAATCATATGCAATAGTCTGAGATGTACTAGGTTATTCAACCTTCTGTTTGATTGTGTATGACACTCAATTGTTTGAGTATACAAAAGTGATCTGTTAACAAGGTGTACAAACTTGTTACCAAACTACTTCTATATAACACTAACATTGGAATATCACACTATTTAAGAGAGTTAATAATATCAGATCAAGATATAAGAGTTTCCAAATACTCTTATTATAGATTGAAGTAGCACTTCTAGAATACTCTAAATAATCTTCTTGAAGATCTTCTGGTGGTAGTTCCTCTTTTCTTGTGGGTGCTTCTCTTGTAGAATGACTTTGAGAAGATTGGAAACAAGATATAATGGTCTAGCCAAAATAACAAGATCTAGATTAAAGGTTAATTCATGCTTTTATTATCCTTCCATACATTTCTTGTTTTGTTTCCCATAAGATAGATACTTGTCTCATACATGATTGGTTTTATTTAGCTTTCAATCCAATTCCTCTAATAGAGGTTATAACTTGTTGTTATTCATTACTTGTATCCAGAGATACTTTAGTTTTTTAATGTTAATTTGAATAGAGATGTGGAATGCTTATGGAATGCTGACTTAATATAGGAAGTTGATCAAATGGTTCATTGATGTGTTCATAGCTCATATGCTCACTGGTATACGATGAATAAGACAATGAGCATATGAAAGTTATTGAGGTTTAATGATTTAAGTCCGAGTTGGTAGTTGTTTTCTCAGGTGTCATGATTTTACTTCGATCTCATAAACATGACATTTGAGCATTAGTAACTTCGATCTCCCCCATGCTTGGGCAATACTCTCTCCGCCATGAGGCCAAAAATTATATATATAATTCCGATCTCTATGAATTTCACTGGGAGGGTAGAATTTAGAATAAAGGAGAGGCACAATTTCCTCCCATCCAATAGTTTGACTATTTTCAACATTTTGAACCATTCAGAGGCTCGGCCTATCAATGATATAGAGAATAATTTCCTCTTCACTTGGATCATTGTAATACCTGCACACTTGAACAACTCGCATAATTCATGTAAAAATAGCAAATGATCACGAGGATGGACAGTTCCATCACCTGAATAGGAGTTATCCCTCACATGTTTAACAATCTTTATAGGTATTTTATAAGGATCCAAATCGTCAGGCGGTGGGTCACTTACTACCCTAGCACTGGTAGCAGTGCCCACAAATAAGGACTCAAAAGGAGACCCAAACATAGTGTAATAAAGCAGTTGACAGTGATAAAAACAGCACTTACAGCAGAAGCTTCCTTTATCAATTCCACTTCCCAATAGCGCTTCACTCCCCGGCAACGTCGCCAGAAAATAGTCTTGATGACCCACAAGTATAGTGGGTGTATAGTAGTACTTTCGATAAATAAGAGTGTAGAACCCAACGAGGAGCAGAAGGTGTTGACAAGTAGTTTCGATGAAGGAATAACTGTAAATACTGGAAAATAGATTTATAGGGTTTTTTTGATATTACAGATAAATAAAGTATGAGTAAATAAGATGCAGTAGTAATAATTGCAGCAAGTGGCCCAATCCTTTCTTCAGCAAAGGACAAGCCGGTGGGTTTACTTATGGTTAACAAACGTTCTCGAGGACACACGGGAGGTTTCTGTCAGTGCTTTTGTTCCATGCAGCTGAATATTGTTAGGTGTTTTGATAAGTGTTGTGTGGGTGAACCTATGCTAATGTATCGTCCCATCCAAGACTAATACATACTTGTGATTATACCCCTTGCAAGCATCCGCAACTACAAGAAAGTAATTAAGAAATAAATCTAACCACAGCTTTAAACTCCGGGATCCTACGCTCCCTCGTGTAATGGTTTCCTAATGGGGGTTTAGGTTTTTGTCACTCCGGCAACCCCACGATTAGTAGCCAAATACACGATGCATCCCCCTAGGCCCATAAATGGTGAAGTATCATGTAGTCGATATTCACATGACACCACTAGGAGAATAACACCACAACTTAAATATCAAACATTAAATATTATTCAACATTACTTCACTACTAACAACTTGACTTCTCCCATGTCCTCAAGAACAACACGAACTACTCACAAGACATCATATGGATCATAATCAGAGGTGATATAATGGATGATAACAATCTGGTCATAAAGTGCAAACACCGATAAATCTCACAAGCATCAACTACTAACAAGTAGTCCACACCAGGAGAGAGATCCAATGCAAAACAACGATAGAGGCCCCTAATTGTTACATCAGGATGGCGGTGGATGATGAGGATGATGGTGTTGGTGGTGATGACGACGATGATGACGATCTTGATGTTGCCCGGAGCGATGACGGTGACGATGGTGATGACTTTCCCTCTCCAGAGAGGAATTTCCCCGGCAGATTTCTCCTGCCATAGAGCTTTTCTCTCTCGGGTGTTTTTCGTCCGGCGGCGGCGGCGGAATAGTTCTTCGAAGATGGAATGAGGCTTAGGGTTCCCTGGGGGGCAAGCACGCCAAAGATGACCCCCAAAGGTGGGCCAGGGTGGCCACACCCCTAGGTGGCGCGGCTAGGGGGCGCGCCACCACTAGGTGTGGGCCCCTGGTGGCCCCCCTCTAGCTCTCCTTCTGGCTGGGTTCCTCCTATGAACTTTTAGGAACCCCCGGATGTCCCCATTCTTCTTCTGATCTTCTGAAATATGGTATCTCGACGGTGCTTTTTCCATCAGATTTCTGGTCCCGGTGTTTATTCTCCAAAAGTTATAAAACATGCAAAATAAGATAAAATAACATAAGGATGCATCATAACATGAAATATATCGATGAATAACAGAAAATTATGATATAAAATAGTGATGCAAAATGGACATATCACGCCGTCCGGACGAGCCCCCAAAGGGTGGCCCCGGGCGTCGACCCGGACGCCTACTAGGGGGCGCGACTGGAGATGCTAAGGAGGCCCGGCAAATTTGGGGTCTGCCTGGAGACGCCAGACATCATTTTTCCTCTCCCCGCCTTGTTATTTCCTCTTGTCGTCTATTCACACCATCTCCGCCACCCTCGTCGTCGCCAGCTTCCCGTAGCAGTTGAGCACGTACAATGCTGGCCGGTGCCCGCCGCTAGCCGCCGGTCCTTGTCGTTGTTGGGCGTCGTTGCAGGCCATTCAGCCGATCCGCCTCTTCCTGCTGCCATCCCGCACGTAAGGTGTTCGGCCGTTTGCCAAAGTTTGTTTGAGCGACGCTTCCGCAATGCTAATGCTCCATTCTTGTTCAATAGGGTATGCATAGCGACTATGAGCTCATGTTTTGCCAATTTAGTTCCGGCAACACGTCAATTTAATCGCAACCACTGTATATCGCCCGTTTCGAGACGGAAAAAGGCCTTGCATGTACGAATTCTAAGCGGCCCGACCCATTAGTGCTTTTTTAAGAGAAAGAGGAAATAAGATAGGGGAAGCAGGATTCGAACTTCCGTACTAGGCATCGGGGTAACAGGGCACATCCACTGGGCTACAACTTTCGTTTTTCACCCTTTTATTGCGTCTTTCTTTCTGTTTTCATTTTTTTCCCATTTTCTTTAGTGTTTCTTTTTTTTTCACCGATTTTTTTTCAGAATTATTTTTTTGTTCAAATTGAAAACTGTTCAAACTTTAAAATGTTTAAATTTATAAATTTTCAAATTCACAAAATAGTCCAGGTAAAAATGTTCAAATTAAAAAATTGTTTAAATGAAAAGAACGTTCAGGTTAAAAATTGTTCAAATTTGAGAAACTTAACTGAAGGGGGTTGCAAGTCGCCAGAGCTTAGAGGAATGGCCGGGGCCGTGGAGGATTGGCCGAGGGGGAGATTGGGGCAGAAAGGGGCGGCGAGGCGCCGCGGAAGCGCGCCGACCGCGGGCGAGGAGGCTGGCGGTCCGGTCGACGCCGGTGGCGAGGGAATGGAAGTGGTACCGGATGTGCGGCCATGGTGGCGCGTGTCTTCCTCCTCTCCGGCGGTCTAGCACCTCTTCTTCTTCCCTGGCGCTCATGTTTTTCCGGCCGTTCCGACATGCCGCAACTACATTAACTGTCGGATTTTCGCTCGTGGTCACGGGTGACCGTAAGCTAGCATCCCAACAAAGTTGCAAGTTGCTGCGTATCGGAGCTTCTCAAACCACACGCGCCAAAGGGCCCGGTCCATTTAGACTAGTTACAATAGGGGTAACATAGATGGTATTATGCATGTCATGTTGGCAAAAGTCTGGCGTGACACTGCATTTAATGATGAGAGAGATGATAGTGATATCACAGATAGATACAGTAACATAACGTTTTTCCAAAACAGGATGAGTATATAACCTAATAAATATAATGTTGCATAATAGCACACACATATTACTATCCATTATGAAAGTAGTAACATAGACTAATATCATATGTATGCATTATACTAGTTATGATAGTCTCCATTGTGACTAGTCTTAGTCATGCGCAGTTATACATAGACATTATCTGACTGATTTTTCGAGAAATCCACTAACGATAGTTAGAATATTGTCAGAAATTCTGTAAAATTGACATCATTAGAAGGTAACCGACGTATCATATCTAAGGTTTCACATGCAGGTTTTTCGCCATTCCCTCACATATGTTCATGAGCGGACTAAACACCTAAATTCCGCCGTTCAACACATTGATTGAGAAAGAGAACAAGATAAATCCTAATCTATATTTGCCGCGTAATCATCTTCTTTTCCCTGGCCTAGCTAAAAAAATGTGCGGAAGGAACATGCCTCCACGATACATGAGGATCATCCGGCTGATGGGAGTGGTCTACTCACTCGTTCAATAATAGATGACTTCCACATATCTAGATATAGTTGTATCTAGACATTTTAGTGTGTAGATACATCCATATATAGATATGTGGAAGTCATCTATTGTTGAAGCGGAGGGAGTAATCACTTGCACACGGCCGGAGCAGAGCCTGAAGCATTTGCAGGAGCAGAAGTAAAGAAAACAGGGATCTGCGGTTGGTCCTTGACAATCAATGTTAGCTCCTCAGGTCGCGCCGAGTGTCCCACCACATCGAAACCAAACTTTTTAGATAAAAGGCAAGAATGCCCGGCTTTGAATTAACAAAACCCCGGAGTTTCCACGGCAATTACAGAAATGATGCTGAATGATCAGCTTACAGGAAACAAAGAACAAGAAAGATTAAACAAAAAACACAGCTTGATCTTCGGATCCAACGCAAGTCGACACGGACACCACCAAGGAGACGTCGAGGAGCACCACCAGCAGGAAGATCCCGCCTTCATAACCCCGCTGCTCATCTTCGACGCCATGTCAATCGCCTCTACCTTCGAAGAAGACCCCAATCTTCTCGCCCTGGATCGGAAGGCGCCGCACCGTCAGAGGGTAGAGCAGCTCACCCTAGAGCACGATAGAACAGGGCAGAAGCTTTGCAGGAGAGGAGAACCCAGCACGGATAGCCCTGCACGCGAGTTACCAATCGTCGCCGCCGGCGCCGCCGAGCCGACAAGACGCAAGCTTTAGGCCGAGAACACTCGCCGAAGACACGGCAAGAGAATGGCAAGAGAACAGTCGTGGGAGGCCAGTGCTCACCCAAGCCGCTGGCACCGACCCATCTGATAAGGCGTTGCCGCCGGAGAGGGGACCCTTTCCCCTCTCGCCCAGGCCCGAGGGCGCCGTCCCGCCGGCGAGAACCACCTGTAGATGGCGACACAGACGCAGGGGAGCAGCCAGAACACCCACGATGCACTTCACCACTGAGATACCACCGCTCCAGGCGCGCCAAGAACCACCAAGAACAGCCGCCTTCCCATGGCCCAAGGCGGCGCCTCCAAGAAGGGCGCGACGCAAAAGCGCCGCCGCCACCCAATCCCCAACGGATTTAGGGTTTTCACCCGGGCACAGGGAAGGAGGGGAGGGGGATGTACCTCGTCGTCGCCTCCAAGGAGGGGGCCGGCGTTCAGAACGTCGTCGACGGCGTGCCCACGCCCGCTGGCCAGGGATTTCTCCCGGTACAGAGCCCCCACGCCCGCTGGGTTCTTCGCGATTTGTGGCGGCCGTCTTCAGATCTGGCGACCAGAGCCAACGGGGTGGCCCCGCGCCGTGACCCCGCACCACCGTCCCTGCACCGCCCGCGCGGACACGGGAACGGACTCCAGCATCGACGAGCGCCCCCCGCCGCCAGGGCCGACGCCGCCCGCACCAACCGAGGCCGCCGCCTCAGATGCCGAGAGCTCTCCGCCGGAGAGGCAGAGCAGCAAGATCCCCGCCGCCACCGTCCTTGGCAGCCGCGCGCCGGCTTCCCGGCGGGTGCCTCTGGTGGCGGCAAGGGAGGGAGGGGGAGGAGGGGGTGGTGGGCGGCTAGGGTTTCGTCGCCGCCCGAGTCGCCCCAGAGCGGAGCGACGCGGGGGCCACTACCTAAACACTAGACGGCCCGAAACCAAACTTGGCCTCAACAATCTCACCAAGGTCTGCCAATGACCAAAGAGCAAACTCTTTAGAAGGACCGGATTGCACACACGAACACTGGATAAGTGGCATCAGCAAGTGCGCATGGCAACGCATACGCCATACGTAGGTGAAGAAAAAAGATCGATGCAGTTGTACTAGGTGAGTACCTAGATCCGCCGTGACGAGGCCCTCGCCATCGTAGTTGGGGCCTGCCAGGATGGTACCGGACGGCGAGATGATCACGCTTCCCCCACGGCAAACGACGGTCTCCGGCGGAGGTTCTTGGTCGAAACCGGCGAAAGTGTACCCAGGTGGGGGAGGGTAGTCCTCCCTGAGGCAGAACTGGTTAGCCGACATGACAAAGCATCCTCCTTCGTGTGCGATGTGCCTCATGGACGCCAGCCAAAGCTCCGAGTCATCAGCGGTTGGAGCACAGTATATCTGAATACCTACACGCGTAACACGCGCCAAGTCAGTCTTTGTAAGAAATGTTCTTGTCCCCAAGGATCTTCAGTGAACTGAAGTACCTTTGCCGTAGAGGGCGGTCCTGGCAAGGGGCATCTTGTTCTCCCAGCAGACGAGGGCGCCGATCTTCCCCACCGGGGTATCGTAGAGCGAGAGCGTCGAGCCGTCGCCGCATCCCCAGATGACCCGCTCCAGCGCCGTCGGCACGAGCTTGCGGTGCTTCCCGAGCAGCTCCCCGAGAGGGCTGAAGAAGAGCACGGTGTTGTACAGCGTGTACACGTCTCTCTCGACCACCCCAATCACCAGATAGACCTTGTATTTCGCAGCAAAGCCACCTAAGCGATTCGTCTCAGGACCTGCGTGCAGTGTGTTAAATTAGTTGGGAACTTAGGATGGCGACGTCGGTCAATGGCCACATGAAGTACCTGGAACATCAATGGCAGACGCAAAGTACTTGCGGTAGTCTTCCTTCCCCTTGGCCAGGCCAGGGCCGCCGATGCCGATGACTGCTCCGAAGGTGGATCCACGGGGGAAGCCGCCCACGAAGACCTCAGGGAACAAAACCAGCTGAGAACCCTTGTTGCCAGCCTCTGCTATCAGTCCCTTTGCCTTGTCTGAAGAAAACACCGAGCTAATTAAGCACCCAATTCGATCGCTTAAAACATCACGTATATCCATCGAAAATCCGTGCCCGAGCAAAGGAGCCACCAGCAGTGCCGCACAGAAGAAGAGGCATAAGAAATCTCAAGCAAGAAAGCACGGAGCAGACAGATGGAGGTACATACCGATGGTGGCAGGTGTGTCGTAGAAGACGGTGGAGGCCTGCACGACGGTGGCTCTTACGGTGGCAGCAGCAGGGTTCGGAGGCTCGTCTCCGGCGCTCATGTCCATATCGGCAAATCCCGCCTCCGTGACGCACATAGCCTGCGGGTCAACGATCGCTGAGGTCTCTAAGAGCAGGAAGGAAGAGCGAGATGGCAGTTCAACGCTGTCGCGGTCGGCGGTGTTATTTACAGGTGAGTTAGGTAGAGTACCTTTTACTAGTAGGATAGCTACGCAGGCGGTGATTTACAGTGGGTCCCCAGCTGATCTATTTCTGCTCAGAAAAAACATGACAGAGTTACACTTCGTGTTTGTAACGTGAGCGCCTCTGTTTTCCCTGCACATAATCGTCGCTGTCGCTGCGGTCGTACCTCTTTTTTTTTTAACAGGGTGGTCCCAGAGGCACTTAGAAACTTTCATTGATTTTAGGCAAATTACAAAGAGGACCAGAAGAAAAAAAAATCATCAAGGTCCTAGAAAATTGCACCGAGGACCCTAGACCTAAACCTAGAAACGCCATCGGGTCCAGCTCCGTCGTCGTCGCATCTGCAAAGCTCGGCACAACCAAGAACACCACCACCGGGGACGAGACCACTTGGGGTGGAGCACCGGGAGCTAACTGCGCCAAGACTTGAGGGCCTCCTTCATGGCACATCGGCCTGGAGGTATTGTCCGCCTCGCATCGCCGGCCAGATCGAGCTGCAACCGACGAAAGGGGATGGAGAGGTCGCCCATCGACCATAAGAGATGACGTCCAGCACAGAACCGCCATGATTTGCCTCCTGGGAGCATCTTTCAACTTCCCTTGCTGCAGAGCCACCGCCCAATCGGCGAGTAGCACAATCCCATCTTCTTTCTCGCCTCCATGGCGAGGAGCAGAGGACGAGGCTGAGCTCCCACCGCGGCCGATAGTCCTGCGATAAACGAGCTTATTAAGGGGGTCACTCCGCCGCCTCTCCTTCCTCTGACTCCAACCACCAGAGTGCCCTAGCAAGGAGCGACCACCACGGAAGCATCAGGATGCAGCTCGAGTACATCCCTCGCCGAACCCCCGACGACATCTCGCCAAACTCCACAAAGGAAACACCTATAGAGCAACAAAACCTACAACTACTATACACATAGGTGCACCGCACTCTTCCCCCATCCCAACTCCGTCCGGCCGTGCCGCTAGAGCTGGTCCGGGTTCGAGCCGGGCGGTGGCGACGAGAGTCACTCTCAAACCTTATCCTCAGGAGAGAAGGAGGTCGTACCTCAGTCATTGTGTATGGCCGCCTGTCCGCCTCTTGGTCTTTTGGAAAATCTTGAATGCCCACAACCCTGAAATCTTTTGGTATTGTATTTTTCACATTGCTCACCACATGCACCATACAGTGAGAGGTGTTCTGTTATCTCGATGATAGTATAAGCCCACCGTAAAATCACACCGAAACAAATGCTCCTTCTCTCATATTATAAGATGTTACTGTAACCTATTACAACCTATATTAGCTGTAACTAGCAAAATACCGTGCGTTGCTATGGAATTACAGAAAATACTAGTGAGACAAATTATTGTATTTTAGAAATGTGTTTCGAGGAGATGTGGTTTGCAATGTCAATGTTTCCCTCATCTTAATCTTTGACAACAAAGAAAATACATAAGGATTGTCATTAATTATTAAAACCACATATGGGGTCACCATGCGCTTTCAGGTGCTATGATCCATATTCAACATTGGATACATGCATACCTATATGTAGCACCACAAATGTCGAACATTAGTTAGATTGGATAGTTCGTATGGTAGCTTCGGTGTTCCTCTTTTATTAGCGCGCATGAAGTTAACATTGCCTTCATGTTCTTTGATGGTTTTAATATGTTGTAGAACCGAGTAGCACTGCTTGGAAAGAGAGTATCTGTGCAAAACTAGATGAGAATGCACCATTGGCAAAGAAGAGAGCTCGTGGAGATCGTCCGCAAGTGATATAAAAGAATGTAGCCCTTCATGGTATGAATGAAGCTCCGACTGAGTTACTGAAGAATGCGCCTCCGACTTAGTTAATGGAGAATGTGCCTTTGACTTAGTGCAAAGAACTGGTGCCTAAGTTGAGCAAGTTGGAATCAGCATTGTCTGAGCTGGGCAAGGGTCGAGAACTAGTGGCTGAGTTGAGGAAGTTGCAAGCAGCATTGTCTGAGCTGGGTAAAGAGTGAGTCACCATGGAAGAGCTGAGCAACTTGTAAGCATCACTGTCTGAGCTGAGAAAGGAGGGAGTAACAATGGCTCAGCTGAGCAACTTGGAAGCATCATTGTCCGAGCTGATCAAGGAAGAAGAATCAACGCCAGCACCGAGCAAGTTGGAAAAAACATTGTCCGAGCTGCGCAAAGAGGCAGAACTAGTGGTTAATTTGAGGAAGTTGGAAGCCGCATTGTCTGTGCTAAGCAAGGAGGGAGTAACACATTCTCAGCTCAGCAAGGAGGAAGTAATAGTGCCTAGGCTCACTGTCATCATCGATGCAGTCCCTCTCCAAAGTTTTCAAATGGAGTGGATGCCTTCACTTTCACTCTTCATTGTCAGCAGGGTGTGTGCGCTTATGAAGAAGGGGATCAACTTTCATACAACCATCAAAGAACATTACATTACCAGGGTGAGCAATGATGTTCTTGACTTCACTGGGCTCGTTGTGACCCCTACATGGATTTAAAACCACATGAGGAAGTGGAAAGAGAAGTGGGAAAAACACTAAAGGAACCTACTCGTGTGAAGAGACCTCGACAATCATGATGGAGGATGACCAACTGTTGCAACATACCACTGTAAGATACCCTGTACTCAACTTAGAATTTTGTTTTTTTTCTTTCGGCATGTTGATTACGGACTGAAACTAACATAATATGTTCACAATCTTAGAGGTACCCGAAGGACGATGAGTTGTTGAACAAGCCAATTGTCAACTATGCTTAGCTGAAGACGATCTATATTCAACACACTCTTCCGACTAAGTCTCTCTTCAATCTGGCGTCGCTAATACGGGCTCTGAACTATCTTGCCGACAACAAAGATGAGCACATTCTTTATGCTAACATGACGGATGCAGGATGTACCTGGCCGAGGACCTTTTTGCGCGTCGAGTGATACGTCATAAACGTATCCTTAATTTCTGATGTTCCATGTTGTTTAATGCCATATGCTACATGTTTTCCTTACACTTTATGTCATTTTTATCGATTTCCTGGAACTAACCTATTGACAACATGCCACAGAGCCAGTTCCCTGTTTTCTGTTGTTTTTAGTTTCAGAAAAGTTATTCTGGAAATATTCTTGGAATTGGAAATTTCAAAGTCCGGAGGTCCTAGAATTCCCGAAGGTTCCACGGAGTCCCGAAGAGGCCCGGAGGGGGGCCACAGGGGGCACACCATAGGGAGGCACGCCCCCTGGCCGCGCCATTGGGTGGTGTGGGGCCCCCAGGCCTCCATCGCCTTTGCCCTTTCGCCTATTTATACCCCCCGATACGTTAACTCTAAAAATATACCACTTCGTCCCGAGAAACACCCGAGGCCGCCGTCATCATCATCCCAAGATCGGGAGGGTTCTGGATCTCTCCCGACACCCTGTCGGGAGGGGAATTCATCACCGGAAGGGTATACACCACCATGCCCTCCTCCGAACTGATGCGTGAGTAGTTCATCCTTGGACTACAGGTCCATAGCAGTAGCTAGATGGTTGTCTTCTCCACTTTGTACCTCATGTTTAGATCTCGTGAGATGCCTCACATGATCGAGATCATCTTTATGTAATTCTACATGTTGTGTTTGCTGGGATCTGATGGATGTTGAATGCTATGTCTTCTGATTATCAATCTATCATGTTATCTTCATGCTTATGTTATTTATGATCTTGCATGCTCTACGTTATTAGTAGATGCTCTGGCCAAGTAGATTCTAGTAACTCCAAGAGGGAGTATTTATGCTCGATAGTGGGTTCATGCCTCCTTTGCATCTGTGCTCGAGTGACAGAAACGTGACGGATGGAGGATGTGTTGTTTCCATTAGGGAGAAAACAACAGTGTTTACCTAGTTTACATTGTTTACATTACACACTTTGCTTACCGCGATAATCTGTTGCTTGGAACTTAATACCCAACGTTTGTTCGGATGATATTCGGAGGGTGGATTATTAGACATAGATGCAGTTGGATGACGATCTATGTATTTTGTTGTAATGCCCGCATAAATCACATAGCAATCTTTATGTCTTGCATATGCACTAAGGTGAAACCTTCATATTTGTCAATTGCCCAGCTGTAATTTGTTCACCACACATGTTATTTATCTTTCACGGAGAGATACCACTAGTGAACTGTGGACCCTGGTCCTTTTCTCATACTGATAATACACACACTGCTTTCATACTGCTGCTACTGCTTTCATATTGTTTGCTATTGTTTTCCACACAATATGTTTAACCTCTTTATGTTCAGCAAAACCAGTGAGATTGACAATGTAACATCCCAGTGTTTGGGAGGTTATAAGGATCTAAATTTAATATGTGCATTTACAAAGCATGCATCTAAAAGTACGGGAAAATTTGGCGCGAAAGTTTAAACAAATCAAAGTGACCAAAGTTTCACCTGACATGATGAAATAGGTCTAGTTCATCTAGTCAATAGTACACTTGGAGTGATCTTTATAACATAGCATATCTACAAAACCCAAAACATCTGGTTACACAAACTATAATGGGTTGTGACCAACACAAACTCTCAACAACCTTAATCACAAGTCTTGAAGTTACTTGGGATAATTCACTAGGTATCTAGAACTCAAAGAGGGGTGAGTATCCAAATCAAAAATCTGATGATCATACTTCCACCAATGTGTAATACACAATTGAACCATCTCATCAATAGAGATGTTATGTACTCTCAAACAATAACTCTTTAAGTGATCAACCATTCATATAACATCTTTCCAAATTATTTAGAACCTACTAAGTGAACCTTCACAATCAAATAACAAAGGTTCAATAGAACAAGTGATACATACAAGTGTTAACTCAAAACCCACAAGTGGGAAATGATATAATAATTGTAATAACATATTTATCGAATATGTACATATCTCATCAACTATAAAAGAAGTATCTAAAAGAAGAAATAGATCTTCTTAAACTACTGTCAAACCTTGATCATTACATATGATATTCCCAAACCTCTATGTCTACATTATGTTTAAAAATGAAGAACATAAGAAAACAACATGACACCCTGAGAAAACATCTACCAACTCTGACTTAAATCATTAAACCCCAATAATCTTCTCATGCTCATTGTCTCATTCATCTTATACAAGTGAGTATCTGAAATCTCAACACATCGATTAACCATTTGATCAACTCACTATAAAGTCATCATGCCACCAACACTCCACACTTCTATCCAAAGCATCATTCAACAACTAAAATATCTCTGGATACAACTAATGATAACAACAATTTATAACCTCCATTAGAGGAATTGAATTGATAACTAAGTAAACAAATCCTATATGATATAATTACATATCTTCTGGGAAATAAAATAAGAAGTATATGTAAGGATAATAAAAGGATGAATTAATTCTTAATCTAGATCTTGTTATGTTGTCAAGACCATTCTATCTTGTTTTACAATCTTCTCTGAATTATTTTGCAAAAGAAGAAACCACAAGACAGGAGGAACTAAAACATGAAGATCTTCAAGAAGATTATTTAGAGTGTTCTAGAAGTGTTATTCCAATTCATCATAAGAGTACTTGGAAACTCTTATATATTGATATGATCTCATCAACACTCTTGAAACAATGTGATACTCCAATGTTAGTGTTATATAGAAGTAGTTTGGTAACAAGTTTCTAGACCTTGTTAACAGGTCACTTTTGTACACTCAAACACTTGAGTGTCTTACACAAACAAACAGAAGGTGAAATAACTTGGTACATCTTAGCCTATTGTATATGAGTAGTAATTTGGAGGCAAGACTAGCTACCTTGTTAACAAATTCTTCTTGTATGCATATGGCCACTGGATGTTATAAAATAAACTCACATTCTTTTATAATCATCTAAGTAAAATCCTTGCTTGGAATAATTGGATGTTTTCACCACAATGGTGAGGCAGTTGAGGTTGGAAACCAAGAGAGGAATAGGAATCTATCTGCAATGGACAAAGGTAATTTCTTGTAGCATCCCACTTTTTAGCAAAAGTGAAATACATGTGTTAGTGTGCTAGTCCCTGGATCAACTGCTAGCACCACAGTACAAAATGAAATACCATGCAAATGCATCAAATTCTATTACATCGCAAGATCCAATCTTTACAAAATAGTATTACAACTTGCATAGTCTTAGAAGACTAGCAGTAAACAAAGATATACAACGGAAAACATGAATAGCATTGAGCCCATCTTCTTCATGTGCCATAGGCAAAACATGTTGGCGATAGTCTCGAGATCCTAAACGAAATCCTCACTCGTCTTCAGAAATATCTGCAATATGGAATATGCAGCCACAAGGGAGTCAATACAATTTAATGTATTGGCAAGTAACACTATGGTGGATATAAATGGCAAGACTAATACTACATGCTCATTTGGCTGAGTGGAGTTTTTGGCTAAGTTTGCATAAAGCCAGTTTTCTCCTATCACTTTTGTAAAACAAACTTTTCTTTTCAAAGGGTGGCAACATTGGATTAAGATCCAAGCACCACAAATAATGTTCACTTGGTCAAATTTTACTTATTGAAATTGATGATGAGATTCTTCCGTCAATCCTTGTCCAGCTGCTCATAGTTGTCCATAACCGGGGACCCGGCTAAGATCTTAGTTTGTTGACTCTGCAGAGTTTGTGCACTTTCACCCTTTGTCTTCAATTAGCCCAAACATCCTATACACCCGGAGTGCATCATGGAAAGGAGAGAATTGAGACGAGATCTTTCAGAAGAAGAAGTCCAAACCCACCGGCAAGACCGTTCCACCTATAATTTTGCTACATCTGCTAGTCAAGCCTGGGCTGAACTCTCACAACTTAGTTGATCAAGACAGAGCCCATATGTCAAAAGGCTGCACGGGAAGCTACTAAACTTAGAAGGACATAGTAATCTCTTTGTTCCTGGGTGGCCATCCGCAAGTGACAACCTCAAGTGGAATAACCCTTAGATAAGGGCCCTAAGGCAACACTCAACATAAACCAGTCTTACCACTTCCACCCGGGTGGTTCATTCATTAGTTATACTTAGGATTTTTCCTCAACATCTAGTAAAACAAATTTTGTAGCATAGCTAAGCATCTAAATAAGTACCAAGGCATCAAAATAACAAGGTATAAGGATGGCTACACACTACTAGGATATAGCATAGCATAATATAACTTATTAAAATTTCCTATCATGCATACTACTCAAAATCAACTAATGCATATAGAAAATAATGGGTAGTTGATGATGTGTTACTTGCCTTGTTGAAGTTGGTGAAGATATCACACTCTCTTCACAAAAGATCGTTTCTCTCCGTACAATCTATTCATTGACAACACAAAACCAAATAAACAAGCATCCTAACAAACAAACATACAAGTGTAGAAAACATACATAGCAACTAACATATCAAAAGGGGCTTAACCAAGTTGGTTAGGACAAGGTCTAGGTTTGAGTTGAAAGATTCATTCTCTAGTGGTCTCATTCTTGTTAAGGAAATTCCAATGGTTTACTTGGGAAGGACTAGGTTGAGCTTGATGTGATCTAACTTTATTATAACCATACTTGTCGAGGAAGTTCCAAGAGTTCACTAAGAATAAACATATTACTTCTTCAACTAAAGTAATACATGCAAACACTTGGTCATATTCACGTTCAAAAATATTTGAGTGACTATGTTAGTATTTTCCATTGTGGTTACGGTAGGTCTACTAACTTCATAATCAAAGGGAAAATATTACCAAGTCTTGGGTTTTCCATTTGGGTCAATGGTTGGACAAAAATAACTTGTTATTCTTCAACTTGGGTGGATTGCTTCTAGTCCTCATGTGATTGCCTTCTTGAAGATCATCATCGTGCCATCTAAGTTGTTTCCTTACTTGGTGTGGTGCTTCTCTTGGTCTTGATAGTCTTCATGGTTTTCACTTCACTAATTGGTTTGGGTATGGGATGGGCACAAATACCACTAAGTCAATTTGAAAAGAAAGAAATGGAAGGGATAGGAAGAGAGAGGAAAATGTCTTCTCCTTGATTTTCTTCATACTCCTGTACTTCATTGAGTTTCTTCTTGTTGCTGTGGAGTCTATGTCCTTCCTTCAATTTCTTCAATGATATTCCTCATAGCTCTTCATGTTGCCACCAAGTTGATATTGAAGTTTCATTCTTGTGCTTGAGTCTTGATCTCCATTTTGCCGACTTGGTGAATTCTTCAAGCAAGAATGGGGGAGTGGAGAAGATAGAAAACTAAAGTTAACTACTTGGTACTATATGTGATTGACACATTCTAAGGACTTGGCTTGGCTCCAAATAGACATAACATCAAGGAATAACAGTTGAAAACAATTTCTAAGACATGGTGAAAATGGATGTATCTTTGTTGTGTTTTTGGTCAAAACACATGGTCATGGTCCAAGGGTGTCCAAAATGGTTGGGCATAATGTCTATGGTTCAAGGTTACCAAATGGAGCAATTTTGCAAAAGGAAATATATTGAAAATATTTATAGAAATTAATCTATGTCAAAAATACTCAAATAGACAACTTAATTCTAAATTCAATTTTAATTTGTTCAAATATTATTTTGGGACAAAGGATACGGAAGTACACATTCTAAGGTTTCCAAATATATTTTATTTGCAATTTTTGGATTTGTAAAATTTGAATTATGGCAAAATTCATCAAACAAGCATATTTACATTTGAACGCATTTAAATTTGTAAAATTTAAATTTGGACAGTGCTAAAAGTTTCTACATGTTGTACTGATTCTAAAAAGTCCAAGTTTTATAAATTTGGGCTTATGGATCAAAAGTTATGCTAGATCTAAGATGCAGGGGCTTTTCTGCAAACATTACATTCTAATTTTATTCGAAAATAAATTCCAGAGACAGTTGGGCCAAAACTGGCTTATCTGTCGCGCGGAGCGATGGACAGGAGTTGGGCTTGGGCCGGCTGTGCGCTGCCCCGAGGGACGGATATGGTTTTAACGCGCACGCCGAGTTGGCGCTTCCCTATTGGACGATACCTTTTCGGTTAAGTGATTTAACACCGGCCATACGATCAAGATCTAATGGCTAGGGTTCTAGGGTTCATACCTCACCGGAAGAAGTGGCCGAAGAATGGCGGGCGGCGGCGCGCCGGTGCTCGGAAAACAGCACGGCGCCGTCCTGATGCTCCTAGAACTCAACGGAGGTGACGACGGTGACCAATGCGACGAGGGGAAGTCGATGGTGACAGTGGTGTCCACCGGAGCTTCCTGGAACGGCATCGCGGCACGGCCACAGTGGCTCGGTTCCGGTGACCTCGCAGATGAACACGTCGGCGTCGATTCTCTGCACCAAAATAAAGGCTAAGTACAACAGAGCGTGCGCCCAGAAGTGGGGATTCGAAAGGGACAGAAGAGGTCGGCGGAGGGTGGCTGCAGTGGCTGGAATCCATCAAAACGGCCGGCGGACAACACGAACTACGGTGAGCGATTCCTCTTCAGTGGGGCACGATTGAGAAAATGGAGGAGAGGGGAAATGATGCGGAGTGGGAGGGCTTTAACGAGGAGGAAATGGGGCATCAAGTAGGGTCTTCATTCGAGCGCAATCACGGCGAGAAATCAATGGCCGAAACGGTCGTTTCCTTCCGTTTCAGGGATTGAAGAAGATGACCTCAGCAATGACATCAGCGTGGGTCCCCCTGGTCAGCCGAAGAGAGAGAGAGATGAGCTGGGATAGGCTTCTGCGCATGTTGGGCCTGCCGCTGGGCTCTTTGGCACTGCACGTGCGCGGGAAAAATAAGAAGTCACGGAGATGGCCTGGCCCGGGCTGCTAGCCTATTTCTTTTTTTTTTGTTCTTTTCTTTTTCTGTTTTCTGTTTTCTTTAATACATCATAACTATTTATTTATAAAACTAAATGAGTCCAAATTTGTTTCTATGGTTTTGTAAAAATAATACCTTTCAAATGAAAACATTTGTGTGCTGTTTTTAAACACATTTAAAAATTTATATTTTGGAAATATATATAAATCACTAATAGTACTTAATACCATTTTAAAATTGAAAAATAAAATGGGGTTCTTGATTATATAAAATTTCAGTGACATTTAACATATAAGGTGATATTTTTCAAAATGACTTCTACTCATATTCATATTATATATTTGAAATATGAAGTATTCAATAATAGTATCTTAATGCCATTTTTAGAACAGAAAAATCAATAATTATAAAAGTGGCTTAAATAAAATTTAGGAAGAAATTCCACAAGCTTTAATATTGTTTTCAAGTCCCATTTTATGTTATTTTCAAATCAAAACATTTTATGAAAATAATTTTATGTTTAAAACTTGGAATAACATTTGCATATCAATATAAATAGTTCTTATTCTCATAAAGTAGTTTTGAGGCATAAAATTGTTATAGGTAATAATTCTCTCATTCAAAGGCTATAAAACATTTTCAAAGTAATAGTTGATTTGAAAACATGTTATAAAATAATGTTTCTAAGAGAAAACAATTTCTTTGAATAAAGAATATTTATTTTGAATGGGCTTTTAGGGTTTATGGAATAGAGGTATAATGGATTCTTAATTTCAATTTTCATTGAGTTATGTATTGTTTCCTTTTATTTCTTCCATCTCATTGGGTTTTTGGTGACTTCCATAACATGAAAACAAAAAGTTTCAATTTTTAGTGATTTTTGCACTTTCCAAAATCATGGATGTTACATTTCTGAAGACAAGTGGCAACTAGAGAGAAGAACATCAAGCAACAGAAGACCACAAGAAGCAACACTGCCTCAGTAAGGGATCATAAGAAATTATCCAGTGAATCATTAGGATATAATAGAGCACCAATAACCTCTGTCAAGCTCATCAGAGATGATGAACTTATAATAATATCTTTAATGAAACAATTATCAGGTATGAAATAATAACCAGCCATTGCATCCACATGTCTTTGATATGTGGAGGTAAATGGTAACAAGCTTAATACCTTGTTTTCCAGATCATTTTCATATGTAAGACTAACAAATGATAACAAAAACTCATCTATATATAACCATGTAAATGATTACATGTTCTAAAACAACATTGGATATTATCCACATTTGGAAACTGGTGGAAAACAAACAAATAAGATTTCAAAGCCACTCAAGTTTTCCATTTAATCAAGTACTAAAAACAACAACCTTTCTTACACACATCTAAGTAAAATGTCAACCAAAGATTGCTAAGAGTTAAAATTATAAAAGATGACATGGTATCATAAAAGAAAACAAGCTCCTCCACTAATTAAAATCATTAGGTATGATTTGGAATAAATTTCCATATTGGGTGATTTTATTACTATGCCTAAAAATAAAACACTACTAAAGCTTACAAAGTATTTCCAAAAGGTATTATACCTAAAAACTATCCAATAGAAAACATATCATTATTTCAATAACATATTAGTGGGGTTGTTTTCATGTCATAGAATACACTAAGTAATTTTTAATCCATATGAAATTTAAATAGAGAGAAAATAGCAAAAACCACTTAATCTAGCACCGTAAATAAAAAATATAAATATTCTTCAAATTCACCAAAACAAACATGGTGAGGTGTAAAATTTGATGAGGAATTCAAATATATTTTTAATAATTTTTATGTTTACAAATAAGCCCTGAAAACAGTGTTTTCTTCTCAGTTTTAAAGACAGAAGGACCTAGTCGTAAATAACAGAAACTTCAGGGGGTTAAAGTAATGTGACATTTTCTTTTCTTTCTTCCTCAACGCCGGCCAGAAGGCAGAGAGGAGGTTCATCGCGTCACCGTGGTCGATGCCACGTCCTGCTCGCCGCCATTCCGCGAGTACAAATACGGGGTGGCGTCTAGATCGAACTCTCTCTCTCTCGCTCGTTGCCTCTCGCTCTCTCTCTCTGTACCCGAACCAGAAACCCTAACCCTAACCGCGGATAGCCGCCGCTCGCCGCCGTCCACTCTGGTCACCCCGTGAATAACAGGATACACCATTAGCTCCGCCATCCTCTACTTAGTCTCTACACCGAGCCACGCAAGACGGGAGACCTTCTATCGCCGGAATCGAACCATCTTCCCCATGTACGACCGTCGAGGAATTCTTCATGCCGCTGTCGATTGGGACCGCGCCGCACGCCCTCGACCACTTCTTCATGCTCCTGGTGAGCTCACGCATCCGGGTGTGTCCTCTGTTTCCTTCATCCCTCTCCCTAGCGCCGTTGGCCATTACCGCCGCCGCCAATATTGCTCACCGGCGGGAACTCCGGTGACCATAAGGTTGTCCGCCGCCACCACTAGGCTCGTTTTAGTCTTCTGTACGTCGTGGTCTACTTTTAATTTGGCAAATTAGAATCCGTTTGATCGAATTCGTGATGAACAGAAGATCATCTCCTGTGCTGACATCATCATGACGTCAGGAGAAATTTTCATTTTCTTTTCTTTTTAATTAATTCGAATATGACACGTGAATCCCACCTGTCAATTAAAAAAAGGAAAAGGCAAAATCATTCTTAAATTCATTAATTCAATAACTATTAAAATAATTATTAGAAAAATATGAAAAAAATATGGAACTGTTTAGGAAAATATAATATAAATGTTTATCAAGTTTTCAAAAATGTTTGATAAAGTTTAAAATTAAACATTTTCTTTAATTAAATTAAAACATTTAAAAATTGAGAAAAATAATAAATAATTCATATAATCAAAAAAATACAAGTTATATACCAAAATGCTCCAAATGACAAATACAATCCACCTATGATGTTTTCAAAGTCATTTGATCAAGTTTTCATGTGTGCTATATTTGCCTAGTTATTTAATTCATTTAAAATTAATAAATTAATAATTTATTCAAATATTTTCAGAAAACATTGAATGATATATCAAATTAAAGAGAAAAACATTTCCAATTCAAATATGTCAAACATAAAACATTTTGTTCAACTTATTAACTTGTTTCCAAAGGTATAATTGAATTCTGTATTATTCCATTATAACTATAAACAACTACCACAAACATTATTTTCCTTATTAAGAAAACCCTCATGTTTTCACACCTACTAAAACCTATCATCACAAGTACTTAGCAAGTATTGTGATGATAAAGTTAATTGTACTAGTTCATCATTTTCAATTCAACTCCTTGTCATAAGCTCTACACTTTTGGAACATAAAATCAAACAGGTCTGTTATCTTTTCAATAAGTTGTTTTCTGTGTGCTATTGTCTTGTTACCTCACCAAGTAAGCAATACTTCTACTTAAACATGATACCACTTGTTTGCTAAGTAAAAAGTTAAACCCATGTAAGTCTAAAAAAAGTACTAACCACATCACCCAAGTAATGAAACATTTCACCTAAAAACCTGTATGAGTAGGTTATCGTGGCAAACGTGGCTTACTCTTGTAAGCTGGGGTATTTTCCAGGGTAATTCACGATGAATCTCATTATTATGCATGTATCATCTTGCCATTGTTTTCGGTAGTCCTTACCGGGACTACTTTGCTATCTTTCAGATGTCAGGATTTTCTACGAGACCCTCGAACCCAAAGACATTGATTATTATGGTTATTTCAATCTCAAGCAAGTTCATCACTTGCTCATATCCTTTGAAATACTTCATAACAAACTAATTGCAAAAACTATATCGTATTACCACCTAGTCTCAAAAGAATGCATGATCCTATTTTTATAATAATATGACTAATTGAATGACTACCCGAGTGATAGTGTTCTGTTTGGTGGGCGGATGGAACCATGGTAAGATGAATAGGTCAAAGGAAGGTTCCATCTGCATGGGAAAGTATTACCTAGGATTAATCACAACTGCCGTTAGGATTCTTGCGCCGTAAATTCGCGTTAACCATGGGTCTTCTATGGGGGGGGGGGAGTAAGTCAGTTGTGATCTTTTCTTGTTCGCATGTCAACGGGCTGCCAGAGACGTACGCTGTAGGTCTTGCGAGACTACATGCACATGGGTGGGATCCCTTAATTCCCACGGACTATTGGGTTTATGATGGTCTGCCAGGGGCGAGTAGATATCCATCGTGAGGGGTGGAATCAGACGTTCAACCTGCTGGCAGAAATGGGTGGGCATGCATTGTGCGGAGAAGCATGGTTTGGCTTGGACCAACAACCGGGCCCCACACCTGAGTGGGAGTGGACAAGAATGTACACCTAGTTGTGCAACATGGTCTTGGTCGTCCATGGGTAAAGTAACGCACCTCTGCAGAGTGTAAAGGATGTGGCATGTTACCCCCTGTTCCGGGAAGGAGCTGCGAACGCCGCAAGAAAGGCAAATCCATGAAGTTCTAGTCCTGTGAAGATCTGGCGGGCATAGTTTTCAGAAATGAAAAGCAACCTCTTGAATAAAGTTTTGGAAAACCTTGCATTAGCTCATGACTCTTTTGAGTCTAAAGTTGTAGATAGTGCATCAAACTACCTCTATATAACATGAGCTTGTTGAGTAACGCTCGTTACTCATTCGTTCCCGTTTGACCCCCTGCTTAGAGTTGAAGCCCTACGAAAGCCGTTATCGTGAAGCCAGCACTACCTCGTGAAGCTAGGAGGAGTCATCTCTTACTTAGTAAGTAATCATCATCATCAACAACGCTGGTGGAGGATAAACTATCAAGGTGTAGGTGGAGACCATACTTGGGTTTAGCTATTACAAGCCATAGATTAGGGCTGACATCAGCCTTAGTAGATTAGGTCCTGAGCTAGAGTAATTCTCCAGCTTGGAGCTTCGCATTGCTTCTTATGATGTTTCATTTGTATGAGATCTTCTTTGCTTCTTCAAAGAATTCTCGAGATTTTGTAATGAAGATTGTATCCTATAGTTTTGCCTGGACCCGCTGTTTTTCTGTTGTACCACTCTGATAGATGTAATATTCACGGATAAGTCCTTCTGTGAGTATTATGTCACCGACTTGCGCACTACACATGCAGTGGTGTGCTGGGTCACCACAGATGGTATCAGAGCCAAGCGACCTTAGGTTTAAAACCTTTTAGGAGATCTGTAGGTTGGTAAAGATTATAGGAAGCCATCTTATCTAAACCAAATTTCCTACAACTATGATGATCATTCACTTGAGAATGATACGATCATACTTGTATAGAATCTTCTTACTCAACTTGAGTAAATCGACTTATGTATTTTCTTTATACCTAGGTATGCATAGTTATAAGTCTACCATGTATCCGTGTTATCGAGAAAAAGAGAGTTCTGACATAGTCAGTGATGATTAAGTCAAAGTGATGATTACCCCATTCTATGAATGAATAGGATGGAGTAGAACATGGTATGGAGTAAATAAGATAATCAACAATAAGGAATGTTTGAGAATCCTGATGTAACATCCCTACTTTTGTGTAATGAAGAGAAGTGTTGAGTACATGGCATGCATGCATGAAAAATGGACCAAAATTTCGGTTTTAAAATTTAAACAGTGAATTAACAGAAAGTTACTTAATCTGGCTTCACACAAATTTGTTTTACAAAGTTTTTCAAAGTGAACCAACTATGTGATAGAAAGGTGGCAAATTTGAAGAGCTTTCCAACAAGTATTTTTGTGCAATTTTTGCTTTACAAAAAGGCCCTCAAAATCTGTTTCTGGTTCTGTTTTAGGTCCAAAAGGACCTCTTTGCAAATCCTCAGTTTCTGTTACGGGGTTATCCGTGAAATCATCTTTTATCGTCTTCTTCCTTGTCGCCGGCCAGGAGGGCAACCGCGCCGCCGCCTCCACCTCCTGCTTGCCCTTTGACGACGTGGAGGCCTGAAACCCCACAAGGAGACGTCTGCATCGAGCTCACCCCTCAGAGCCCCCCCAATCGACCCCTCTCCCTCTGTCTCTCTCCCTCCGCACCCGAACACACCGCCGCCGTCGATCCGTCGCCGCCGACGATTCATCGCCTCCCCGACCTCCCCGAGCATCTCGTTGGATTCACCGTCGTCCCCTCTACCTCCTCGAGCATGCAGAGCCTCCAGGATGGCCTAGTCGCGCGGAATCGCCGCCTTCTTCCCCGCGGCCGGTCGCCGGATTTCTTCACCGCGCCGCCGATTCCTTCCCTCTCCGGCCCCGTTGTCTGCTCCGTTAAGCTTCCGGTGAGCCCCTGCTGATGCATGTAAAATGCATACATGAACTTTGCATGTTATTACTTGTTTTTACTACATATTAGCAACTTATATTCATGTTTTATAATGATTTGGGGGATTTTCTAAACAATCCCCATTATTTTGGTTCTAACCCTGTTTTTCCAAAAAACTTACTTTTTAGTGTTTCAGACTTTCCGGGAGCTTCGGGACTCCAAAAAGGGCAAGGCCAAAGAGCACGGTTCAGAATTTTCGAGACGAAGACCATGGGCCAAAGTAGAGGGCCAAAAGGCTAACCAGGTGGCAAAGAGGACCCTCCACGCGGCCAGATTCCTTGGCCGCGTGAGAGGCCCCCTTTTTTTCCCCGTGGCTCCGATGCCGTCGAAATATCTTCTCCCGAGTGTCTCGTGACCTAAAAACGACTATATAAAGGGTCCCCTGGCCTTTTCGAGGAGGAGGCGGCGCCGAGAGACGAAACCACGAAACAGAGAGACAGAAGGCTACCGCTGGAGAAGATCGGAGGGGGGAAACGCCGTCGGGATCACCCCCGGAGGGCTCCACCCCCTCCGGCGTGTTCATCATCAACATCTACAGCAAGATCAGCTCCATCTCTCCACTGTAATCTCTTGGCAAACACGATGTATGATGCAATACTATATTCCGTTGATGTATTGTGTCTCCCCGTCTATGTTTGAGTAGTGAATTGTACTTGGCAATGGTGAAATAGTTCGTTGATTGGTTGCATACAAGTTTGTTATCTTCTATGATTGTCTTTATGTACAATATATGAGTGCACGCATATGTTGGGGAATGCATGTAAGGTGATCACCGGTAGCATAATGGAGTGGTGGTGACTTGGGAGTGACAGTAACCTGAGACCGAGCCACAAAGTTAAGTTATTGGGGGATATATATAGGGGACCTTAGAACGTAAGGCTATGGTGGAACTTTATGTCTTAATAAATCTTGTGCAGTCATTTACTTGGCCAGACGATCCATCATAAGGGGTTGTAGATCATTTACTTGACTATACCTATTCATGGCTCCTTCCTAGAAGAAACAACTAAGACTAAAACATGTGCTTCACTAATTGTGACAACCACACGAACGAAACACATATTGCTAGAACACTTGCTCCCTTGAGATACTTGAGATATTTTCTGCTTGCTACTTGTGAAACTTGCTTAGAACCTTGCATTTTAAACTTGCTTCACTAGTTACTAGACAAACCACACTCCACGTCACTTGCTTTAATTAGTTAGTTCCTTTTAGTCAAACTTATTGCTTTTCATAAACAGCCATATAAGAGGGTTATAGGGCTTTAGAGAATAGATAGCTTACCTTCAGCTCCCCGTGGGTTCGACACTCAAATACTTATCGAAAGGTACTACAATTGATCTCCTGCACTTGGGAGTCATCAAGCACTTTTCTGGCGCCGTTGCCGGGGAGCGTTGTGCTAAGCTTTTATTCTTGTTTGCATTGCATACTAACATATAAACCTAAAACACAAAAAAAATTTATAAAATGGAGAACAACCAAACAATTTTAGAACTGTATAATATCTACCTTGAATTAGGACATGAAGTGTTTTAGGAGAAATTGAAAAATTATTTGCACAACAATCATATTTGTGGTAGTACTAATTCTTTGAACACCTTTATTGCTAAGTAAAACCTTGAGCTTGGGGAAGTTTGTCTTGATGAATATGATATTTTTAGTCCCCCTACTATTGAGGATAAAAATGATATACTTGCTGATTCTATGGAAAGATTTAAGCTTGGGGAAGTTGGTTTTGATGAGCATGATATTTCTAGTTCCCCAAGCTTGGAGGAGAAAATTCACTTTGATGATACTATGCCTCCTATATATGATGATTGCAATGAAAATTATGAATGTTTAACTCCCACTATCACTAATGAGGATTTTACTTATGTGGAGAGTAGTGATTATTTTATGCATGTGGCTCACGATAAGAATGTTTTATGTGATATTCATATTGTTGAATCTATTCATGATGCCACTGAAAATTATTATGAGAGAGGGAAACATGGTTACACATATTTCAACAATATTAAGTTTCCCCTCGTTATGCTGAAAGTATTGAAGTTGCACTTGATCTACCTTTCTATGCTTGCTATTATGTGCCTCTTTTATTTGTTTCATTACAAAATGCCAATGCATAGGAAATGGGTTAGACTTAAAAATAAATTGTTTAATATTTTTTTGGTGTGTTCCTTATGCTTTAATTTCCTATTCGGTTTGAGCAGACATTTATGTCTTTACAACATGTAAAATGCCTTTACCTAATGTTATGTATCATTTAGTTTAAGATTTCCATTTTATAAAAAATTTGGGAAAGTAAATGAGAAGGATGAGTAATGGAGAAGTTGGGGTCGACCTTGAACATGTGTTGTTCATGCCAATGAAACCATTGCAAAATCTCTATCATTAAAACTTTTTCCAAAGCTAAAAACAATAAAAATATTAGTTCACTACTTTAACATCACATTTCTGTCTTATTTCTGATCTTAAATGGCAAGAATAATCTTATATGAGAGATAGGATTAAACAATAGTAATTAGCTGTCAAGAAAACAGATTCCTGAACTTCACTGCAAAAAATGTCTAAAATCACAGAAGTGGAATTTTGACCTGGTAATTTACGAAAGCAATATTTAGTTATCACTACATATTTCATTATTATTAAGTTTTCTGATTTGAGCAACTTAAGTGCCTCTAAAAATTCACTCTTTACGGGCTGTTCAGTTTTTGGCAGATTATGTCTTTATTTTTCATTGCTCTCATTACTTGTGTTTTGTGTGGTTCTTTTGATCAAGGAGAAATGCACAACTGTAGTAACAGTATTTACTATTTAGAATCAACTCATGATGTGTCTTTGTTGTACCTATGTGGATTTTATTTATGGAGGCACTAACCCCTCTAATCAAGTTTTATGTTGAGATTTGTGTAAGAAGAATTTTTCAGGAGGAAGAGTTGAGTGAGATGAACAAAGATCAAGAGGGAAAACCAATCAAGCTTGGGGATGTACCCCTGGTCTCACCCTACATGTATCAAATAAGTACAAGAATCCAAGCTTGGGGATGCCGAGCCACCTCACTCCAACCATCATGATGTTAAGTAAGTAAAGCCTAGCTATATGGCTATAAAGAAAGCGCTTTACGGGAGGCAACCCAGTTGTTTTTGTTTGGATTTTCCTAGTGTCCTCTTGCTGTCTAAAGATATTAGTTTTTTTTTTTAATTCTGGAGTTTTCAATAAAGAGTCAAGTCAAACCCATTTGGACTTATAAGTTGCTATCCTAGAGCATGAAATTTCTGTTTTAGCACGAGTCTGCTCACCGTATGATTTTACGTTTTTTATTGGTATGTCGTATTGAGCTAATTTTGTAGTATGTTCTGCAACTTTTCGTCCTCTATAAGAAAACAAATTGGCTTAATTTTTTGACAAGTCTAGCTTAGGGAAAAACGTTAGTTTTTCTGCTGTTTCTTTTCTGGACAGATTCTGCCTTCTTTTGTTTTATGCACTCTTTGGGCTTGGGAATCGAAGTTACATGATTCTTTCAAGCAAGATAGTGAACATACAACATAATGAACCTTATTGTATATCTACTGGAGCATTTTATTTGTAATTTTGCACATCAAGCATGTGTTTTGTTTGTCCTTGCTAATCTCACCCCACAGAAAAAGAATGGGAGAAACATGTTTTGTGAAGTTTTCTCACAGGGAATAGAGGAGCTGCGCCTCAAGACATCCAAGAATGGTGAAATCCATAAGCTTGGGGATGTGATGAACACCCCACTGGAGCTACACTCTTTTGGTTAGCACACGTCTACTTTCTGGTTTTCTAAGCAAAGGATTTATCGTAGAGACTTGAAGCGTCTAGTTTTTGTTTTTATTTTTGTTTTGATAAGACCACACCCATCATTTTATATGAGATTGAGCTACTGGAGTTTGGGGTTGGAATGTATTGGATGCTAGTATTATGACTTGGAATAGGGATTCCATAGTTGATTTGAAGAGCTACATATGTTTGCATGATTTATAGGCTTTTTATGTGTAGAAATTTGCAATAATGTTGTCTTGAGCTATCTCTTATTCATGTCCTTGATGTTAATTGCTGGTTTATTTAGTTTTTCATGAAATGAGTAGTTCTATGGACATATGCATGCATAGTAGCTGGTCAACTATCTCCCTCTTGCTAGCCAAAAATTTAAAAATTCCAACAAGTAAAAACTTGTTTCCAACACTCCTTAGCCAAGTATTTCCGGTGAGTCCACCATATCTTCCCATTAGCTTCATTGCTATTCCGAGTATGTTCACCATGTTATTGTGTTATTTATGTTCTAAATTAAGATATTCACTTTATTAATTGTCATGGGTTGAACTTGAGATAGGACTCTCACGAACTTTTGAAGGCACACTTTACTTTTTATGCATCTAATAAACATGACCCAATAATGGGAGCCACAAGTTTTGTGTTTGACAAGTGTGTGGTTGGGAGCTAGCTATAAACGTGTATCACCGGAAAGTTTTCAACATTGCACAAAAATTTACATTTGGTTGATATCATGTACTTTTGTTTTTGGACTCCTGCCATGCCGAAATGAAATAGAGGAATAGTAAGTTTTGATGAGTAAGTATCTATATGACTAGAGAAACGCATTGGGCCGCTAACCCAAGCCATGCTTTATCATGGTGGAAATTTACTTACAGCTTGAGTGACTCTACAACACATCCTACAATAAAATAAGAAGCTATGCATAATAGTGAATGAAAATAAAAAGGATGATGAGTCTATTCCGTTTGTTTGTCTTGTCATTGTGACATGGGCTTGTTTCCATGTCATGGGGCAAGAGGCACCTCTTTGCGGTTCTCTATGATGTCATTAATACTTATTATGATTGTACAAAGCTTATTAGGAATCTTAAGTTGAGTAATCATGGAGTAGGTTTTCACACTCACGGGGCATGAGGCTTTCAACCACCTTGTCATTCACATTACTTCAACATTCACCATTTAAGATGCTAGTGATAAAGGGTCAATGAGAGTCCTAGATCAATGGATACCACATTTCAATTAGTAATTTTAGTTGAATAATTTAGAGGCTAAATAAGACTTGATCATGTTTTACCTCTACTCAATTTTCTCCAAAGTGTCCACCATATTTTCTATTTTCCATTATGCTATTCTTTGACCAATATAGGATTTTATTTTTCATTTTGTGTATGCATTTGGTCCATAGTGCTTTTATTTCATTATACACTTTGTGAACTTTCATGAAGCATCTTTGCTTGCATATTTGATATTTCTTACAACATGAATTGTATATTGCTACTCATTTATAGTATTAATAATTTGATTATATGTAGCATGAATAATCCTCCTTGATATCCCATGATTGTTTCAATATGCAAAGTCCATGTTAGTTTTATCACCTTCATACTCGAGGACGAGCATGGGTTAAGCTTGGGGATGTTGATGCATGTAAAATGCATACATGAACTTTGCATGTTATTACTTGTTTTTCCTACATATTAGCAACTTATATTCATGTTTTATAATGATTTGGGGGATTTTCTAAACAATCCCCCTTCTTTTGGTTCTAACCCTGTTTTTCCAGAAAACGTAGTTTTTAGTGTTTTAGACTTTCCGGGAGCTTTGGGACTCCAAAAAGGGCAAGGCCAAAGAGCACGGCTCAGAATTTTCGAGACGAAGACCATGGTCCAAAGTAGAGGGCCAAAAGGCCAACCAGGTGGCAAAGAGGACCCTCCACGCGGCCAGATTCCTTGGCCGCGTGAGAGGCCCCCTTTTTGCCCCCGTGGCTCCGATGCCGTCGATCTTTCTTCTCCCGAGTGTCTCGTGACCTAAAAACGACCATACCATATAAAGGGTCCCCTGGCCTTTTTGAGGAGGAGGCGGCGCCGAGAGACGAAACCACGAAACAGAGAGACAGAAGGCTGCCGCCGGAGAAGATCGGGGGGGGGGGGGGGGAATGCCGCCGGGATCACCCCCGGAGGGCTCCACCCCCCTCCGGCGTGTTCATCATCAACATCTAAAGCAAGATCAGCTCCATCTCTCCACTGTAATCTCTTGGCAAACACGATGTATGATGCAATACTATATTCCGTTGATGTATTGTGTCTCCCCGTCTATGTTTGAGTAGTGAATTGTTCTTGGCAATGGTGAAATAGTTCGTTGATTGGTTGCATACAAGTTTGTTATCTTCTATGATTGTCTTTATGTACAATATATGAGTGCACGCATATGTTGGGGAATGCATGTAAGGTGATCACCGGTAGCATAATGGAGTGGTGGTGACTTGGGAGTGACAGTAACCTGAGACCGAGCCACAAAGTTAAGTTATTGGGGGATATATATAGGGGACCTTAGAACGTAAGGCTATGGTGGAACTTTATGTCTTAATAAATCTTGTGCAGTCATTTACTTGGCCATACGATCCATCATAAGGGGTTGTAGATCATTTACTTGACTATACCTATTCATGGCTCCTTCCTAGAAGAAACAACTAAGACTAAAACATGTGCTTCACTAATTGTGACAACCACACGAACGAAACACCTATTGCTAGAACACTTGCTCCCTTGAGATACTTGAGATATTTGCTGCTTGCTACTTGTGAAACTTGCTTAGAAACTTGCATTTTAAACTTGCTTCACTAGTTACTAGACAAACCACACTCCACGTCACTTGCTTTTAATTAGTTAGTTCCTTTTAGTCAAACTTATTGCTTTGCATAAACAGCCATATAAGAGGGTTATAGGGCTTTAGAGAATAGATAGCGTACCTTCAGCTCCTCGTGGGTTCGACACTCAAATACTTATCGAAAGGTACTACAATTGATCTCCTGCACTTGGGAGTCATCACCTGCCCCTCCCCATCCCTTCCGTTTCGCTTCTCTGGCCCGGAATCGTAGAACTCGCCGGAACCCGAGCTGTCCGCCACCGTCCTCTTCAAGGCGTCTCTCCGTCGAGCGCTCCCAGCAAGCGGCGCCGCCCTTTTCAGGTTCCCCTCGTCGAGGCGCTCCCGAGGAGCCAAACCACGCATCCGGGGGCCGCCGGAAACGCCGCCGACGACCACTTCCGCCCCCGGCCGGCCACCGCGTGAGGTCACGGTGACGTCACCCTGACGTCACCTGCCCACGTGGCGCGCCAGGTGGCTTTTCTTTTCCAGTTCTAAACTGAACGGTGGGACCCACGCGTAAATAGAAAAACAGAATATAATTAAAATTTGGAAATTAAATAACTCTCATTTTTATAACTCCAAAAATTATGGAAAAATATGCAAAATGTTCAGAAAAATGTGAGCTAATTTTCTATACCACTTTCATACATGTTTGGCAAATTTTAAAATGAGGCCACTTTTGTAGTTTGTTTTTAATTCATTTAAATATTGAAAATAAAGTTTTAATTCAATAAAATTAGAAAATTAAGTGTAATATACCATTTTGATCAGTGAAACAAATGCAATCCATCTATGAGGTTCCCAAGGTCATTTAAGCAGCTAAGTTTGGTCACATCTCTAGATTAGGGTTTTCTCCCCCTCCGGTGTTCGTTGTTCACGGCGTAGCACCCTAGCTTCCTGTTCCATCCTTTAAGATTCTAATCAATTACATTGTTTTACTCATGCATTCATATTGTGCATTGCACGGTCATCAAGTATTGATTGTTTGCCTTCTTTCCGGTGTTGCTCGTTTTCGGTAGACCGAGATCCGGAGGTTAATCCGGCCTTCTACGACAACCCCAGCTACACCTTCGACGAGCAAGGAAAGCACCACCTCATGGCTACCCCATGTTTTGAGTCTTTCAACCTCTTACTCATGCATACAATTCAACTTAGTTTTGAGTCTGTTAGAGTTAACCTATCCACTGCATGACCCCCCTCACATGTCACCTTCATACCTGTATACCCTCCTAGTATGACTAGGGTTGTTTGAGTATCGTAGAGCCTAGTGTGTTATGCTTAGCCATGCTTAGTGTTCTGATCTACTTCATCCGGTTGATGATTTGGATCACTTCGATAACCTTTTATGTTGTTATATTTGTGAGTACCGAGCATATGAAACTGACTAAGGCTAGCACGGGAGGCCACTTTGGTAGTGGTTATTCGTTCCGTACTCGCCAACCCTAGGATTTAAGGTCTCACCGCGGAAGCCAAGACTGAGCGTGCAACCACACGCGGGGCCTAGCTGACCGCGCTCGGCTGACTAACTTGTTTGATCACTTCCATGGGTCACATAGTTTGAGTTTTCCATTTGCGGGTGTGTAATAAAAGGTTTTGGAGAAAACTAGGGCGTGACCGGGACCAGTGATGGACGTACACGGATCTTGTCCCGACTCACAGAACAGGTGTCGTCAGGAGGTGGCCAACTCCCTGTTGATGGGGTGGCCCTGTTTGGGTTGACTCATGGATAGGGTTGAGCAAGGTAAAGGCCATGGTCGACCACACTCTGGCGCGCTCTTAGAGAGGAGCGTTACCGCGTGGCAATAAGAGTCGGTCGATACGTGTGGGTAAGGTGTACCACCCTGCAGGGATAAGTCTTTCGGAAAGCCGTGTCCACGGTTATGGACAGCTTGGTGAAAGTCACGGGGTCATAGATAACTCTAACAGAATGACTAAAACTTGTTGTCAACGGATGAAGGATGCCTCCTCGACTACGTCGAGAGGGGTGATTCTTGTAGCATAAGGTAGTCTGGGGATAAGGAAGTACTTGGTGGACTAAACAACATGATGATCTCAGTAGTTGAGTAGATTCCTCCTCTGTTTTAGAAATGCTCTATTACACGTGCTTCTTCTTCCTCAACTTCGGAAAACAAAAGATGGCTTTATGCAAAACACCTTAACAGCCAAGTCTTGCTGAGTACCTTTTGTACTCAACCTTGCCTCGTTGTTGTTTTGTTTCAGACTTCGGCGACGCAGCTGAAGAAGGGTTCTACCTCGACGTCGATGAGTAGTTAGGGGTTCCCAGGTGGCAGCCTGGTATCTGTAGTATGGGTTTGGCTACGTTGCTTATATTTCGGACTCTTAGTCATTTTTCTGTCTTGTTGTATAGCAACATATTTTCTTTCGCTGCTTGTTGTAATGTTGGGTTGCTTGACCTATGTTAGTCTTGTAACCTCTGCGTGTAAACTACTCTAGTATGACTTGTTTAATACAACTTTCATGTCTAGAGTGCTGCTTTGACCGGTTGTTGGTTTCGATCTCGTTGTTATACAGTTTTGGCTATGCCTGCATAGTTGTCGCAGTCGAGGGGTTGTGGAGCCGATGATCCATGTCCGAGCCCGCCTGCCGGAGATATCCGGCCTAGGGCGAGGTAACCCCAGTAACCCTCGATTGTTGTTGCACTTTCTGGACACATAGCAGCTCTGTATAACTTTGGTCCCGTCCCTTCAGTTTCATCCGACTCGTGGACGCTTGGGTATACATATCTGGTTATTACTAGCATGGACACAAGGAGTAGTAGACCGGGGATCCGGACTACGTGCCGATGAATCCGGTCTGCCTGCCGTTGTTTGTTGCGGCCGGAGCTGGTAACCCTGAAGCCCTTGTGGGTCAATTGCTAGGAGCACATGACAGTTTGTATATCTCTGGGTCCGGGGTCTGACAGGTCTTGGTATCAGAGCAGGACTGCCTGTAGGAAACCCTTGCCATTGGTCGATGTTGAGTCTAGAACTTGTGAAACTATTTTAAAAAGACAAAATGAGTTATGAAAACCCTCTTAGGATTCTTTTTACTCCTTACCTGGTATCGCTCTAACTCTGAGTCACCGTAGCTCATTTGTTTTATTGTGTGTTGTTTCCTTGGTGTTGTCTCCAAAGTTTGGAGTAAAACCGTTGGGTGTTTTTCTTCCGTGTACTATGTATCAGGTTGTTATAGTTCTAAATTCAAATCTTTTCTTCATGTCTTTTGACATCTTGAAAATGTCTTTGTTTCAGATGACCTCTGGTCAGGTTGTTCGACACACTCTTTGCCTTGGAGTTCCAGGTTTTCCCCATATTTTAGCCTCAGCCTGTGCAAACATAGGAGCCCCTTGGTACCCTGTATACACTGTGTACGAGCAGTACCGTGACTTCAACCAGTCCCAGTACATATGTGGTGTCCGTCTCCCACAGCTAGATGGTACCATCATTCCTGCTGAGCACTATGCTGAGGGTATTGGTTTCACTGTTGAGATGGCTGTGCAGGATGCTGCACGGCACTGTCTTAATGAGCTTCGTTACCACTATCCAGACCATGAGCATAGCTCTTTCCGATATTGTCCTGGTTCTGAGCCTACTGTTGAGGGGTGTCATACTCACACCTTTGCTGATTCCTCCCAGGAGGAAGATCTTAGACTTAGGTGCACCGCTGATCTTCTTGTTGCTTATGCTCGTCGTGAGCGTGAGCTTAGTGCACTAGTCAACACCCTTGCAGCTAGCCTCAGGACTGTGAAAGACAGAGTGAGGCCATTCGTTGAGAGTGGTCTTGTTCAGACCTCTGAGATAGAGCTTCCAGCTGTACTTGTTCCTTCCTCGGTTGCGTCTCCAGATGTTGGAGGTGATGTTCCCCCTCGTGGACGCATCAGGAGGCCTAGGATGGTGCGTGGTGTACCACAGTCTCTCCATGGACCGCAGGACGAGTCTGTTCGTCGCTACTATGGTGCTCCAGTTCCACTTCCTTTCGACTTCGGAGGATGCTGAGACCGTTGTTGGTTCCAGCTAGAGTAATGTTTGCTTTCATGCACTCGAAACCCGAAGTTGTAGAAAAATAATGTATAGGAGCAGAACTTCGGTGATGTGTATCTACCGTACTTCCTTTCAGTGTTGTATGTACTTAAGCTTGTGAGCTTGTACCGCCACTATGTATGGTTTGTACTTCGACTGGTTTCAATAAATGTTGTAAGATGTTGTCTCCATGTTGATGAAACGATACACTTCATGTTCATTCGTTCTGTTCTACTACATTTCGGCATGTATCTTGATTTCCGTTGAAACTATCACATGTCGATCCATTGCATCTTTTTCCATGAATGTGTTGTTCATGATTCTTCTTCCTTTTACTCAGGATGTCGAGTGGTACTCGTGGCCGTAACAACCCTCCTCCTGAGCCAACACCTCCGCCGCCACCCACAATGGCGCAGGTGCTACAGAGCATCGAGACCAACCGTCTGAGGAACGGACATCTTCTGGAGCGTGTGGCCCAGAACACTGAACGTCGTGCTGCCGGCGTTACCCTTGTGGATTTCCTCAAGGCTCAGCCACCATACTTTGCTGATTCCATTGAGCCTCTCGATGCCGATGACTGGCTTCGCACAATGGAGCGCAAGTTCATTGCTCTCCGTGTCCAGGAACGTGACCGTGTGAACTTTGCCACCTACAAACTTGAAGGTGCTGCTGGTGCTTGGTGGGAAGGCTTTCTGGCGTTGCAGGCGCCAGATTATGAGGTCACCTGGGTAGAGTTCCGCGCTGCTTTCCGTGAGGCTTATATCCCGAAGGCAGTTATGGACGGTAAAAGAAAGGAGTTCCTTGATCTTACTCAGGGCAGTATGGGTATTGAGGCCTATGGTCGTGTTTTCACTCGTCTGGCTCGCTATGCTCCTCGTGATGTCACTAATGACGAGGACAAGCAGGATCTGTTCCGTAAGGGCCTGAACCCAACCGTCCGTTATGAGATGCTGCCCTTCAAGTTCTAGAGCTTCCAGGAACTTTACAATCAGGCCATCACTCTTGAACGTGGCAAAAAGGAGATGGATGCTGCTATGAAGAAGAGTGCTGGAGATTCCCGTGCATCACCCTTGATGCATGTAAAATGCATAGATGAATTTTGCATATTTTCACATGGTTTTCTATTACATATTGCATCATATAAGGGTATAATTCAATGTTTTATAGTATTTTGGGGTTAAATTACAATGTCCCCCAACTTTTATGGAATTAACCCTGCCTGTCAGAAACCCCGTTTTCTATATTTTTGACGTTTCAGGGGGCAAACTTCCGCGAAATCACCTGAAAATCTGCGGGGGTCATTTTCTTGGAAGGAGAAGACTTGCGGGCGAAGGATCCACGAGAATTGGTCAAGGAGGCCCAAAAGAGGACCCTCCACGCGGCCAGATTCTTTGGCCGCGTGAGAGGCCCCCTTTTGGCCCCTGTGGCCCCAATTCCTTCCATCTCGACTTACCGACTCCGTCTTGACCTAAAACCGACTATAAAAAGGGTCCCCCGTACCCTTACGGAGGAGAGCGCCGCCGAAACATCGAAACAGAGACCAGAAGTTCCAGATTGGAGGGGGAAAACTCCGGCGGGGCGCCGCCGGTGTAATCTCCTACCCCTCCAACGTCATCTCCATCGACATCTCCATGAAGAGGGAGTAGTCCACCCCAGGGCTATGGGTTTGTGTAAGTAGCACTTGTATCTCTCTCTCTATGTGCTTCACTAATTAGATCCGTATGAGCTGCCTCACATGATTACGGGCACCGTTGTAATTCCTATGTGGTGGATCTTTTCTATGAGTTATTGAATCTGAGATTGCAATTGTTTGTCTTGAGTTATTTGAGTAGATGTATCTTATGTACCCCGTTCTTATTTGCTAGCTTTGATCAATCTAGTTCTTGAGAGCGTGTGTGGGGTGATGGGTGCATTAGTTGGAGTAACGGGGGGTGGCTAGTGCTGTGGAAGTGACAGAAGTTCAGCGATCCACTTAGGTTTTGATAAACCTTTCTTAGTTACCTCACTAGGGATAAAAAGGAGTACCTTGTTACCGGGGATTTGAAGTGACACTAATCAATCTCCATGACTAGATCTAGCAAGTTCTTACTTCAACTTCATGTCACATTGCTTAAAGCTATACTCTGGGTTTTCCTTAATTATCGAGGTGTTATGATTTATTTTGCATCTTGGTGGAGTATAAGAGGGATTAATATGACCGTAGAGATCTCTATGCTAGGACGTGATGCCCATATGAAAGTACTCAATGTTAAACATGTTATTGTAATCTCACATGTAATTCTTTATGTCCACCGTCTACCACTTTATTTGAGAGAATGCAAGTGTGAAACCATGAACCCCGGTCCTATTTTAATTATAAGAAAACACTCTAGTTACTTTGCTGCAATTTACTTTACTTGCACTTTACTTTACTTGCATCTCCAATTCGAATTTACATTATCTCCATCACCACTTGCATCACAAAAATACAAAAACAATCCATTGCATATTTATTTTCTCATTTGCATTTAGTAGTAGATTTAATTATTGCACATTTACTTTCAGTTTTGCATTGCAATTTAGAAGTCTCACACCTTGTGCTTGACAACCACTTGGTGAGGTTGAGGGCACAAAATTCTCTACTTGGTTGCAGGATCCTGGAGGAAGCTTGGAAGACAACTGCTGAAATACTGGCTCCCCAAGAGTTCGATATAAACCCTTGAGTCACCCTCGTGGGGAAGAAGGCTTGCCACTAGCTACACACTCTGCACTTAGAGTCTCAACCTAGCCATCAACCCTCTGGTCAGAAGAGGAAGCGCCGTGTGTTCATTCCATACAACGCTGTCCCCAGGGCTCCGTTTCAGCCAAGGCCATCTGGATATGTTCCTCGTCCACCTGCCCCACCTGCTACATCAACTTATGGTGGTGGACAAGGTTCTCGTCCTCCAGTTGGCGCTCCTCCCAGCAATGTCTGCTATCGCTGTGGCCAGCCTGGTCACTTCTGAAGGGAGTGCCCTCAGAATCATGCTGGACGTGCAACTCCTCTTCCTAAGAAAACGGCGAAGCCTGCTGGTGCTGCACATGGTCGTCTTAACTATGTGACTGCTGAAGATGCTCAGGACGATCCAAGCGTCTTACTGGGTACGATTCGTGTCAACTCAATTTCGGCTTTAGCCTGATTTGATTCTGGAGCATCGCATACATTCATGTCAGAAGGGTTTGCTAAAATGCATGGGATACCTTTTGAGAAATTGTCAAAAACGTTGGTGGTAAACTCTCCTGGTTGCAACTGGCAAACCACCATGGTTACGCCAGAGCTCATGGTTGAGGTGGGATCCTTACAATTCCCTGCAACCTTCATTGCCCTAAAATCCACTAACCTTGATGTCATACTGGGCATGGATTGGCTTGCTAAACATGGAGCTGTATTGGATTGTGCAACAAAATGCCTCACCTTGAAACATCCTTCCGGTGCCATCATCGACTACTGGTCTGAGTTCACCATTCCTCCATCAGCGCGCACACAACTTTCTCCTGAACTGCAGTTATACTTCATGCAAGGTGATTACCCTCCTGAAATTCATGAGTTACCTGTAGTCAGTGATTTCCCTGATGTGTTTCCTAAAGAGTTACCTGGCATGCCACCTGACCGAAGTGTGGAATTTGTCATTGAATTAGTCCCTGGTACCGCTCCTATGTCTAAAAGACCTTATCGTATGGCCCCAGAGGAGTTGGTTGAATTGAAACGCCAAATTGAGGAGTTAGAAGAAAAAGGTTTCATCCAACCTAGCACATCATCTTGGGGTTGTCCCACTATCTTTGTCAAGAAGCGGGATACCAATGTTCCCCGTCTGGTTGTTGATTATCGGCCGATGAATGCAGTGACCATCAAAAACAAATACCCTCTTCCAAGAATCAACAACCTCTTTGATCAGTTAGCCGGTGCAACTGTATTTTCCAAGATGGACCTGCGATCAGGATACCATCAAATAAAGATCAGAAAGGAGGACATTCCCAAAACGGCGTTTACTACTCGTTATGGTCTTTACAAGTACACCGTCATGTCTTTCGGTCTTACCAACGCTCCAGCTACCTTCATGAGGCTTATGAACTCGGTATTCATGGAGTATCTTGATAAGTTCTTTGTGGTCTACATCGACGACATCCTGGTCTATTCAAAAACCTAAGATGAACATTCTGAACACCTGCGTTTGGTGTTGTCTAAACTCCATGAGCACAAGCTATATGCCAAATTCTCCAAGTGCGAGTTCTGGTTGAAAGAGCTCGTCTATCTCGGACACGTAGTGTCTGCTGAAGGTGTTGTCGTCATTCCAGACAAGGTCCAAACCATTCTGTACTGGGAAATACCTAAGTCAGTCAAGGATGTTCGGAGTTTTCTCGGACTGGCAGGTTATTACCGCCGTTTCATCGAGAGCTTCTCCAAAATTGCCAAACCTATGACTGAACTTCTTAAGAAAGGCAAAAAGTTCGAGTGATCAGAAAAGGCAGAGGAAAGTTTCCAAACTCTGAAAACCAAACTGACTACCGCTCCTGTGCTTGTTCTTCCTGATACAAGCAAGGACTTTGTCATCTTCTGTGATGCCTCTCAACAAGGACTCGGTTGTGTGTTAATGCAAGAAGGTCATGTGGTGGCCTATGGTTCTCGTCAACTGAAACCACATGAGCACAACTATCAAACCCATGATCTTGAGCTAGCAGCCGTGGTCCATGCTCTTAAGCAATGGCGTCATTATCTTCTTGGCAATCGATGTGAGTTATACTCAGATCATCAGAGTCTGAAATATCTGTTCACCCAACCGGATCTGAATCTCAGAAAGAGAAGATGGTTGGAGGTTATTAAGGACTTTGACTTGGGTCTCAACTACCAACCCGGCAAAGCAAATGTCGTCGCTGACGCACTAAGTCGGAAGTCTTATTGTAACAATTTGATGATACAGCAAGCCCGGCCTTCTCTTCATGAGGAGTTCTCCAAGTTGAACCTTGAAGTTGTTCCTTCTGGATATCTGTCCAATCTGGAAATAAAACCTTCTCTCGAAGATCAAATAAAAGATGTTCAGAAGAACAACTTAGGCATTGCTAAGATTAAGAAGAACATTGCTAGCGGTGCTGCTAAGTGTTTCTCTGTCGATGAACAAGGCATTGTCTACTTCAAAAACCGTCTGGTTGTACCCAAGAACCGAAATCTGAGAAATCTAATACTCCAAGAGGCTCATGACACACCTCTTTCTATTCATCCTGGTAGCACCAAAATGTATCAGGATCTTCGTCCAAAATTCTGGTGGACCCGGATGAAGCGAGAGATCGCTCAGTATGTTGCTGAATGCGACGTCTGTCGTCGCGTGAAAGCGGAACATCAAAGACCAGCCGGTGTTCTTCAACCCCTGCCTATTCCTAAATGGAAGTGGGATGAAGTAGGTATGGATTTCATCACCGGTCTTCCCAAGACAAACAAAGGCCATAATGCTATCTGGGTGGTGGTTGACCGCCTATCCAAAGTTGCTCACTTCCTTCCTATCCGAGAAGATATACCCGCTATCCAGCTGGCGGATCTGTATGTATCCATAATAGTCAGCCTCCACGGTGTTCCAAAGAGGATCATCTCTGATCGTGGAAGTCTGTTCACCTCCAAATTCTGGGTAAGTTTCCAGCAAGCTATGGGAACCCGTCTATCCTTCAGCACTGCTTTCCATCCACAAACCGGTGGCCAAACTGAGAGAGTTAACCAGATTCTTGAGGACATGCTCCGATCTTGTGTTATATCGTTCGGTAAGGATTGGGAGAAGTTTCTTCCATTTGCCGAGTTCACTTATAACAACAACTATCAATCTATCTTGGGCAAGGCTCCTTTTGAATTTCTTTACGGCCGTAAATGCCGAACTCCGCTGAATTGGTCTGAAACTGGTGAAAGATCGTTCTTCAGTCCGGATGTAATCAAAGAAGCAGAAGAAATCGTTCGCATCATTCGTGAACGACTCAAAACAGCTCAATCTCGCCAGAAAAGTTATTATGATCGTCATCACCAAGATGTTCATTATGAAATTGGCGAGAAAGCTTATCTTCGAGTCACACCTCTGAAAGGTGGAAAACGGTTCGGAATCAGAGGCAAACTGGCTCCTCGTTATATCGGTCCTTTCCCTATCATTGGAAAACAAGGTCAAGTTTCATATCAACTGCAGTTGCCTCCAGGATTTCCGGATGTCCATGATGTATTCTATGTCTCGCAACTCAAACGTTGCTTCAAAGATCCTGTTCGTGGTATGGACCACGAAACCATCAAGCTCAAGGATGGTCTCTCCTACAAAGAGGTTCCTATCCGTATTCTCGATGAGGCTGAACGAAGAAATCGTAGTCAAACTATCAAGTTCCTCAAAGTTCAATGGTCGCATCATTCCGAGAACGAAGCAACCTGGGAACGAGAAGATCGTTTGTGATCTAAGTACCCCGATTTCTTTTCTAAAACCTAGGAATCTCGGGACGAGATTCTTGTAAGGGGGGGTAGACTTGTAACATCCCTACTTTTGTGTAATAAAGAGAAGTGTTGAGTACATGGCATGCATGCATGAAAAATGGACCAAAATTTCGCTTTTAAAATTTAAACAGTGAATTAACAGAAAGTTACTTAATCTGGCTTCACACAAATTTGTTTTACAAAGTTTTTTAAAGTGAACCAACTATGTGATAGAAAGGTGGCAAATGTGAAGAGCTTTCCAACAAGTATTTTTGTGCAATTTTTGCTTTACAAAAAGGCCCTCAAAATCTGTTTCTGGTTCTGTTTTAGGTCCAAAAGGACCTCTTTGCAAATCCTCAGTTTCTGTCAGGGGGTTATCCGCGAAATCATCTTTTATCGTCTTCCTCCTTGTCGCCGGCCAGGAGGGAAACCGCGCCGCCGCCTCCACCTCCTGCTTGCCCTTTGACGACGTGGAGGCCTGAAACCCCACAAGGAGACGTCTGCATCGAGCTCACCCCTTAGAGCCCCCCCAATCGACCCCCTCTCCCTCTGTCTCTCTCCCTCCGCACCCGAACACACCGCCGCCGTCGATCCGTCGCCGCTGGCGATTCACCGTCTCCCCGACCTCCCCGAGCATCTCGTTGGATTCGCCGTCGTCCCCTCTACCTCCTCGAGCACGCAGAGCCTCCGGGATGGCCTAGTCGCGCGGAATCGCCGCCTTCTTCCCCGCGGCCGGTCGCCGGATTTCTTCACCGCGCCACCGATTCCTTCCCTCTCCGGCCCCGTCGTCTGCTCCGTTAAGCTTCCGGTGAGCCCCTGCCCCTCCCCATCCCCTCCGTTTCGTTTCTCCGGCCCAAAATCGTAGAACTCGCCGGAGCCCGAGCTGTCCGCCGCCGTCCTCTTCACGCTGTCTCGCCGTCGAGCGCTCCCAGCAAGCGGCGCCGCCCTTTTCAGGTTCCCCTCGTCGAGGTGCTCCCGAGGAGCCAAACCACGCATCCGGGGCCCGCCGGAAACGCCGCCGGCGACCACTTCCGCCCCCGGCCGGCCACCGCGTGAGGTCACGGTGACGTCACCCTGACGTCACCTGCCCACGTGGCGCGCCAGGTGGCTTTTCTTTTCCAGTTTTAAACTGAACGGTGGGACCCACACGTAAATAGAAAAACAGAATATAATTAAAATTTGGAAATTAAATAACTCTCATTTTATAACTCCAAAAATTATAAAAATATGCAAAATGTTCAGAAAAATATGAGCTATTTTTCTATACCACTTTCATACATGTTTGGCAAATTTTAAAATGAGGCCACTTTTGTAGTTTGTTTTTAATTCATTTAAATATTGAAAATAAAGTTTTAATTCAATAAAATTAGAAAATTAAGTGTAATATACCATTTTGATCAGTGAAACAAATGCAATCCATCTATGAGGTTCACAAGGTCATTTAAGCAGCTAAGCTTGGTCACATCTCTAGATTAGGGTTTTCTCCCCCTCCGGTGTTCGTTGTTCACGGCGTAGCACCCTAGCTTCCTGTTCCATCCTTTAAGCTTCTAATCAGTTACATTGTTTTACTCATGCATACATATTATCCATTGCACGGTCATCAAGTATTGATTGTTTGCCTTCTTTCCGGTGTTGCTCGTTTTCGGTAGACCGAGATCCGGAGGTTGATCCGGCCTTCTACGACAACCCCATCTACACCTTCGACGAGCAAGGCAAGCACCACCTCATGGCTACCCCATGTTTTGAGTCTTTCAACCTCTTACTCATGCATACGATTCAACTTAGTTTTTAGTCTGTTAGAGTTAACCTATCCACTGCATGACCCCCCCTCACATGTCACCTTCATACCTGTATACCCTCCTCGTATGACTAGGGTTGTTTGAGTATCGTAGAGCCTTGTGTGTTATGCTTAGCCATGCTTAGTGTTCTGATCTACTTCATCCGGTTGATGATTTGGATCACTTCGATAACCTTTTATGTTGTTATATTTGTGAGTACTGAGCATATGAAACTGACTAAGGCTAGCACGGGAGGCCACTTGGGTAGTGGTTATTCGTTCCGTACTCGCCAACCCTAGGATTTAAGGTCTCGCCGCGGAAGCCAAGACTGAGCGTGCAACCACACGCGGAGCCTAACTGACCGCGCTCGGCTGACTAACTTGTTTGATCACTTCCATGGGTCACATAGTTTGAGTTTTCCATTTGCGGGTGTGTAATAAAAGGTTTTGGAGAAAACTAGGGCGTGACCGGGACCAGTGATGGACGTACACGGATCTTGTCCCGACTCACAGAACAGGTGCCGTCAGGAGGTGGCCAACTCCCTGTTGACGGGGTGGCCCTGTTTGGGTTGACTCATGGATAGGGTTGAGCAAGGTAAAGGCCGTGGTCGATCACACTCTGCCGCGCTCTTAGAGAGGAGCGTTACCACGTGGCACTAAGAGTCGGTCGATACGTGTGGGTAAGGTGTACCACCCTGCAGGGATAAATCTTTCGGAAAGCCGTTGCCACGGTTATGGACAGCTTGGTGAAAGTCACGGGGTCATAGATAACTCTAACGGAATGACTAAAACTTGTTGACAACGGATGAAGGATGCCTCCTCGACTACGTCGAGAGGGGTGATTCTTGAAGCATAAGGTAGTCTGGGGATAAGGAAGTACTTGGTGGACTAAAGAACATGATGATCTCAGTAGTTGAGTAGGTTCCTCCTCTGTTTTAGAAATGCTCTATTACACGTGCTTCTTCTTCCTCAACTTGGGAAAACAAAATATGGCTTTATGCAAAAGACCTTAACAACCAAGTCTTGATGAGTACCTTTTGTACTCAACCTTGCCTCGTTGTTGTTTTGTTTCATACTTCGGCGACGCAGCTGAAGAAGGGTTCTACCTCGACGTCGATGAGTAGTTAGGGGTTCCCAGGTGGCAGCCTGGTATCTGTAGTATGGGTTTGGCTACGTTGCTTATATTTCGGACTCATAGTCCTTTTGCTGTCTTGTTGTATAGCAACATATTTGCTTTCGCTGCTTGTTGTAATGTTGGGTTGCTTGACCTATGTTGGTCTTGTAACCTCTGCGTGTAAACTACTCTAGTATGACTTGTCTAATACAACTTTCAAGTCTAGAGTGCTGCTTTGATCGGTTGTTGGTTTCGAGCCCGTTGTTATACAGTTTTGGCTATGCCTGCATAGTTGTCGCAGTCGAGGGGTTGTGGAGCCGATGATCCATGTCCGAGCCCGCCTGCCGGAGATATCTGGCCCGGGGCGAGGTAACCCCAGTAACCCTCGATTGTTGTTGCACTTTCTGGACACATAGCAGCTCTGTATAACTTTGGTCCCGTTCCTTCAGTTTCATCCGACTCGTGGACGCTTGGGTATACATATCTGGTTATGACTAGCATGGACACAAGGAGTAGTAGACCAGGGATCCGGACTACGTGCCGATGAATCCGGTCTGCCTGCCGTTGTTTGTTGCGGCCGGCGCTGGTAACCCTGAAGCCCTTGTGGGTCCATTGCTAGGAGCACATGACAGTTTGTATATCTCTGGATCCGGGGTCTGACACCTGAACTGTCATTAAGCCATGGTAACTACGGGGTATATACCATATCCTTAGTTATCAAGTCCATAGGTTGATCATTATAGTATAGTATAGAATTAGGAGAAGGCACAAGCATTGATGGAAGCTACATTACTACTCCTAAGGTGTGATCAACCTCATGAAGGATCAACAAATGCCATGAGAAGATTATCGTGATCAAGATGAAGGAATTTAGTTGTCACGGTACTTAGTCCTATATGGAACCAAGTTAGACAACAACTACTATAGGATCAATTTGTCTTGGTTTATTCCATTACAGTAAGGCATGTAATTGGAGTAATTACCAAGTCAAAGAGTGGTTGCGTAGAATAGGATTACAAGGTACTATATACCTACTTGTAGTGAATAGCATTTAAGAGCCTTGGTACTTGAGATGTTTTAATCTAAGTACTTTTATTTCACATGCTTTTGATTCATGAGTGATAAATGCATTTGGGATTTATTGGATCTTATTTGGATCTTTGATTGACTAGATCTATACATGAAGATGGAACTTGATGTGCATATGCATGTGCAAACACTGAGTTCTTTCTTGATGTTACTGGTCTAGAGGGTATAGGATTAGTATGAGGGCGGTCTGAAATCTCAACTGATTGAAGCAACCACCAAAGCTCTGGAAGACTAGAAAGTCAAGAAGGCAGAAGTCAATGAAACCACTGATGGGAATGGACCACATTCCACATCTTGTTTGGAGTTGGAGATATACTTCATCAAAACATGGAGATATACCACAAGTGATGCCAAGATGAAAACATGAGTAGTTGTATCCTAGAAAGAAATGTGTAGACGTCCAAACCCAAAGATATAGAAGGACCATAGGAAGTCACCAGTGGAATAGGTTATAGTCACCTATAGGGAAGAGTTAAAACTCGAGGAAACTCGAAGATATTTTCACTAAAAAATTGAGTATTAGTCAATGTACACTACGTTGTACAAGTTTCTTTGATCATTATTCCTCTTGAGACCATTAGATTGAACCAAATGGAAGTCTAACCATAGACAATACCCATTGTAATGGAAGAATCTTATTGGTTATTCATCACCTGGTGGATATACCAAATGTTTTTTCAGAAAGTTCTGAGAGGTAGGAAACCGTACCTATTCATCGGAGAATGAAACTTGGTATCCACTATATGGTGGAAATACCACGTGTTCTTTGTAAGACCATTAGGAAGGCCTAGTAACAAAACAAAGTTGTCATAGCAACAGGCTAAGTATTAGATCATTACGCAGGACAGTGGAAGGTGAACAATCCAGACAAGAGGCTACACATGCCAAGGTCAACACAAGAAAACAGCTGTGAAGATTCAACGATCTACATAAGTTCTCTCTACCTATCTTTACGTGAGAGAGGTTGAAATTTGGAACGAAGTTCTTGTTAAGGGGGAGATACTGTAACATCCCAGTGTTTGGGAGGTTATAAGGATCTAAATTAATATGTGCATTTGCAAAGCATGCATCTAAAAGTACGGGAAATTTTGGCGCGAAATTTTAAACAAATCAAAGTGACCAAAGTTTCACCTGACATGACGAAATAGGTCTAGTTCATCTAGTCAATAGTACATTTGGAGTGATCTTTATAACATAGCATATCTACAAAACCCAAAACATCTGGTTACACAAACTATAATGGGTTGTGACCAACACAAACTCTCAACAACCTTAATCACAAGTCTTTAAGTTACTTGGGATAATTCACTAGGTATCTAGAACTCAAAGAGGGGTGAGTATCCAAATCACATATCTGATGATCATATTTCCACCAATGAGTAATACACAATTGAACCATCTCATCAATAGAGATGTTATGTACTCTCAAACAATAACTCTTTAAGTGATCAACCATTCATATAACATCTTTCCAAATTATTTAGAACCTACTAAGTGAACCTTCACAATCAAATAACAAAGGTTCAATAGAACAAGTGATACATACAAGTGTTAACTCAAAACCCACAAGTGGGAAATGATACAATAATTGTAATACCATATTTATCGAATATGTACATATCTCATCAACTATAAAAGAAGTATCTAAAAGAAGAAATAGATCTTCTTAAACTACTGTCAAACCTTGATCATTACATATGATATTCCCAAACCTCTATGTCTACATTATGTTTAAAAGTGAAGAACATAAGAAAACAACATTACACCCCGAGAAAACATCTACCAACTCTGACTTAAATCATTAAACCCCAATAATCTTCTCATGCTCATTGTCTCATTCATCTTATACAAGTGAGTATCTGAAATCTCAACACATCGATTAACCATTTGATCAACTCACTATAAAGTCATCATTCCACCAACACTCCACATTTCTATCCAAATCATCATTCAACAACTAAAATATCTCTGGATACAACTAGGGAATAACAACAAGTTATAAACTCCATTAGAGGAATTGAATTGATAACTAAGTAAACAAATCCTATATGATATAATTACATATCTTCTGGGAAATAAAATAAGAAGTATATGTAAGGATAATAAAAGCATGAATTAATTCTTAATCTAGATCTTGTTATGTTGTCAAGACCATTCTATCTTGTTTTACAATCTTCTCTGAATTATTTTGCAAAAGAAGAAACCACAAGACAGGAGGAACTAAAACATGAAGATCTTTAAGAAGATTATTTAGAGTGTTCTAGAAGTATTAGTCCAATTCATCATAAGAGTACTTGGAAACTCTTATATATTGATCTGATCTCATCAACACTCTTGAAACAGTGTGATACTCCAATGTTAGTGTTATATAGAAGTAGTTTGGTAACAAGTTTCTAGACCTTGTTAACAGGTCACTTTTGTATACTCAAACACTTGAGTGTCTTACACAAACCAACAGAAGGTGAAATAACTTGGTACATCTCAGCCTATTGTATATGAGTAGTAATTTGGAGGCAAGACTAGCTACCTTGTTAACAAATTATTTTTGTATGCATATGGCCACCGGATGTTATAAAATAAACTCACATTCTTTTATAATCATCTAAGTAAAATCCTTGCTTGGAATAATAGGATGTTTTCACCACAATGGTGAGGCAGTTGAGGTTGGAAACCAAGAGAGGAATCTATATGCAATGGAAAAAAAGGTAATTTCTGAAGACAAGTGGCAACTAGAGAGAAGAACATTAAGCAACAGAAGACCACAAGAAGCAACACTGCCTCAGTAAGGGATCATAAGAAATTATCCAGTGAATCATTAGGATATAATAGAGCACCAATAACCTCTGTCAAGCTCATCAGAGATGATGAACTTATAATTATATCTTTAATGAAACAATTATCAGGTATGAAATAATAACCAGCCATTGCAACCACATGTCTTTGACATGTGGAGGTAAATGGTAACAAGCTTAATACCTTGTTTCCAGATCATTTTCATATGTAAGACTAACAAATTATAACAAAAAATCATCTATATATAACCATGTAAATGATTACATGTTCTAAAACAACATTGGATATTACCCACATTTGGAAACTGGTGGAAAACAAACAAATAAGATTTCAAAGCCACTCAAGTTTTCTATTTAATCAAGTACTAAAAACAGCAACCTTTCTTACACACATCTAAGTAAAATGTAAACCAAATATTGCTAAGAGTTTCAGTTATAAAATATGACATGGTATCATAAAAGAAAACAAGCCCCTTCACCAATTAAAATCATTTGGTATGATTTGGAATAAAATTCCCTATTGGGTGATTTTATTACTATGCCTAAACAAAACTCTACTAAAGCTTACAATGTATTTCCAAAAGGTATTATACCAAAAAACTATCCAATATCAAACATATCATTATTTCAATAACATATTAGTGGGGTTGTTTTCATGTCATACAATACACTAAGTAATTTTTAATCCATATGAAATTTAAATAGAGAGAAAACAGCAAAAACCACTTAATCTAGCACCCTAAATAAAAATATAAATATTCTTCAAATTCACCAAAACAAAACATGGTGAGGTGTAAAATTTGATGAGGAATTCAAATATATTTTTTAATAATTTTTATGTTTACAAATAAGCCCTGAAAACAATGTTTTCTTCTCAGTTTTAAAGACAGAAGGACCTAGTCGTAAATAAATGAAACTTCAGGGGTTATTGTAATGTGACATTTTCTTTTCTTTCTTCCTCAACGCCGGCCAGAAGGCAGAGAGGAGGTTCGTCGCGTCACCGTGGTTGATGCCACGTCCTGCTCGCCGCCATTCCACGAGTACAAATACGGGGTGGCGTCTAGATCGAACTCTCTCTCTCTCGCTCGTTGCCTCTTGCTCTCTCTCTGTGCTCCAACCAGAAACCCTAACCGCGGATAGCCACCGCTCGCCGCCGTCCACTCCGGTCACCCCGCGAATAACAAGATACACCATTAGCTCTGCCATCCTCTACTCAGTCTCTGCACCGAGCCACGCAAGACAGGAGACCTTCTATCGCCGGAATCGAACCATCTTCCCCATGTCCGACCGCCGGGGAATTCTTCATGCCGCCGTCGATTGGGACCGCGCCGCACGCCCTCGACCACTTCTTCATGCTCCTGGTGAGCTCACGCATCCGGGGGTGTCCTCTGTTTCCTTCATCCCTCTCCCTAGCGCCGTAGCGCCGTTGGCCATTACCGCTGCCGCCAATATTGCTCACCGGCGGGAACTTCGGTGACCATAAGGTTGTCCGCCGCCACCCCTAGGCTCGTTTTAGTCTTCTGTACGTCGTGGTCTACTTTTAATTTGGCAAATTAGAATCCGTTTGATCGAATTCGTGATGAACAGAAGATCATCTCCTGTGCTGACATCATCATGACGTCAGCATGACGTCAGGAGAGGTTTTCATCTTCTTTTCTTTTTAATTAATTCGAATATGACAGGTGGATCCCACCTGTGAATTAAAAAAAGAAAGAGGAAAAGGCAGAATAATTCTTAAATTCATTAATTCAATAACTATTAAAATAATTATCAGAAAAATATGGAAATGTTTAGAAAAATATAATATAAATGTTTATAAAATTTTCAAAAATGTTTGATAAAGTTTAAAATTAAACATTTTCTCTAATTAAATTAAATCATTTAAAAATTGAGAAAAATAATAAATAATTCATATAATCAGAAAAATACAAGTTATATAACAAAATGCTCCAAATGACAAATACAATCCACCTATGATGTTTTCAAAGTCATTTGATCAAGTTTTCATGTGTGCTATATTTGCCTTGTCATTTAACTCATTTAAAATTAATAAATTAATAATTTATTCAAATATTTTTAGAAAACATTGAATGATATATCAAATTAAAGAGAAAAACATTTCCAATTCAAATATGTCAAACATAAAACATTTTTTTCAACTTATTAACTTGTTTCCAAAGGTATAATTGAATTCTGTAATATTCCATTATAACTATAAACAACTACCACAAACATTATTTTCCTTATTAAGAAAACCCTCATGTTTTCACACCTACTAAAACCTAACATCACAAGTACTTAGCAAGTATTGTGATTATAAAGTTAATTGTACTAGTTCATCATTTTCAATTCAACTCCTTGTCATAAGATCTACACTTTTGGAACATAAAATCAAACAGGTCTGTTATCTTTTCAATAAGTTGTTTTCCATATGCTATTGTCTTGTTACCTCACCAAGTAAGAAATACTTCTACTTAAACATGATAACACTTGTTTGCTAAGTAAAAAGTGAAACCCATGTAAGTTTAAAACAAGTACTAACCACATCACCTTAAGTAATGAAACATTTCACCTAAAAACCTGTATGAGTAGGTTATCGTGGCAAACGTGGCTTATTCTTGTAAGCTGGGGTATTTTTCAGGGTAATTCACGATGAATCTCATTATTATGCATGTATCATCTTGCCATTGTTTTCGTAGTCCTTACCGGGACTACTTTGCTATCTTTCAGATGTCAGGATTTTCTACGAGACCCTCGAACCCGAAGACATTGATTATTATGGTTATTTCAATCTCAGGCAAGTTCATCACTTGCTCATATCCTTTGCAATACTTCATAACAAACTAATTGCAAAAACTATATCGTATTACCACCTAGTCTAAAAAGATAGAATGATCATATTTTTATAATAATATGACTAATTGAATGACTACCCGAGTGATATTGTTCTGTTTGGTGGGCGGATGGAACCATGGTAAGTTGAATAGGTCAAAGGAAGGTTCCATCTGCATGGGAAAGTATTACCTAGGATTAATCACAACTGCCGTCAGGATTCTTGCGCCGTAAATTCACGATAACCATGGGTCTTCTATGGGGGGAGTAAGTCAGCTGTGATCTTTTCTCGTTCGCATGTCAATGGGCTGCCAGAGACGTACGTTGTAGGTCTTGCGAGACTACATGCACATGGGTTGGATCCCTTAATTCCCACGGACTATTGGGTCTATGATGGTCTGCTAGGGGCGAGGAGATATCCATCGTGAGGGGTGGAATCAGACGTTCAACCTGCTGGCAAAAATGGGTGGGCATGCGTTGTGCGGAGAAGCACGGTTTGGCTTGGACCAACAACCGGGCCCCACACCTGAGTGGGAGTGGACAGGAATGTACACCTGGTTGTGCAACATTGTCTTGGTCGTCCATGGGTAAAGTAACGCACCTCTACAGAGTGTAAAAGGATGTGGCATGTTACCCCCTGTTCCGGGAAGGAGCTGCGAACGCCGCAGGAAAGGCAACTCCATAAAGTTCTAGTCGTGTGAAGATCTGGTGGGAATAGTTTTCAGAAATGAAAAGCAACCTCTTGAAGAAAGTTTTGGAAAACCTTGCATTATCTCATGACTCTTTCGAGTCTAAAGCTGTAGACAGTGCATCAAACTACCTCTATATAACATGAGCTTGCTGAGTAACGCTTGTTACTCATTCGTTCCCGTTTGACACCCTGCTTAGAGTTGAAGCCCTATGGAAGCCGTTATCGTGAAGCCAACACTACCTCATGAAGCTAGGAGGAGTCATCTCTTACTTAGTTAGTAATCATCATCATCAACAACGCTAGTGGAGGAGAAACTATCAAGGTGTAGGTGGAGACCATACTTGCGTTTAGCTATTACAAGCCATAGATTAGGGCTGACATCAGCCGTAGTAGATTAGGTTCTGAGCTAGAGTAATTCTCCAGCTTGGAGCTTCGCATTGCTTCTTCTGATGTTTCATTTGTATGAGATCTTCTTTGATTCTTCAAAGAGATTCTCGAGATTTTGTAATGAAGATTGTATCCTATAGTTTTTCCTGGACCCGCTGTGTTTTTGTTGTACCACTCCGAGAGATGTAATATTCACGGATAAGTCCTTCTGTGAGTATTATGTCACCGACTTGCGCACTACACATGCAGTGGTGTGCTGGGTCACCCCAGACAACCTCACTGCTTCGTTGGGGCAAAGTGATTTGATTGTGTTGTGGAGGTTCCATGTTGCTTCTGAACCGGTAGTGCGCCCTGCCATTTCAGCTGCATCAACCTTATGAAGTTACTCTTCCTCCTACTGGTCGATTCAACCTTGGTTTCTTTCTGAGGGAAACTTGTTGCTGCACTCTTCATACCTTCCTCTTGGGGTCTCCCAATGAACGTGTGTTCACAAACATCAAGCACTTTTCTGGCGCCGTTGCTAGGGAGGTAGAGAATTTCTGCAAGGGGAGTCTCTCACCTCCAATCATTTTTTACTTTGTTATTGTTTTGCTTGTTACTTGCCTTATCATGCTTGCTATCAATGTTTGATATATTTGAAACTAGATCTTATTAGCAAGGTGGGTTCACGGGTGAACAAAAAAAATATTACAAGGAACACCGCTTGTCACAAAAAGGGATACACTTATGGGAGCAAATTTATAAATTGCATGACTATGCTAAAAAATTGTGCTCTACTTATAATGTTACTTATTGTTTTGATAAAGCTTGCTGCTATAGGAGGTATAAACACCTCCCTTTTCAATGTGAGTATAATGATGATGTTACCATATCTTCTTATGTTAAGGAAAATTACGAATTTTATGATGTGGAACAAACTGAGGAATTTATTGCTTGGAAGGGTGCATCCAAAATTGCTTATTTGCTTGAAAGTATTGATGATGCACCTTATAAATACGAGATTTATGGTATACTTGAATATTGCTTTGATAACTACAAGAATTGTAATTACTACATCCTTGATTATCTTAATAGATTCTCTCCCCCAAAGGGAGAGAATAATTTCTTGCAAGAACCTTTGGAAGAAGAAATTGTTGAAACTGGGAGCTCATTGGATAAATAAGAGGAGCAGAGTGATGATCAAGAGGAGGAAGAATGTATTAGCTACCCATGTCTACCTCCCAATGAGTGTAACTCTTTAACTCATAATTGTGATGATCATATTGATTCTTTTGAAATATCTCTTTTTGACGAAATTGATGCTTGCTATACTTGTGACCTTGACACTACTATGAATGAAACTTGTGAGAATGATATTTCTAGTATTATTTATGATAATCCATGCTACTTTGATACATCCTATTATAGTCCTCTATTTATTCCAACTATTGATGTGCATGATAATGAGGAAGTTTGTTTAGAAAATTTATATGATAATGCTCTTCATGAAGGTCCTATGTTACTTGATGTTATACATCATAATGCTACTGAAAATGGGATTTCTATTAGTAGTCCCATAGCTTTTATGAGTGATCAATCATCTCGTTTTGATATTGCTAAAAGTGGGAAAAAGAGGAGCTAATTTTAAATTTTGATCCCACTGTTTTGGAGCTTGATATGAATTGTGTGCTTTTAGACCATGACAAACATGCTTTATGTGATAATTATGTTGTTGAGTTTATTCATGATTCTACTGAAAATTATTACGAGAGAGGAAAATATCGTTGTAGGAATTTTCATGTTACTAAAACACCTCTGTTTTTGTTGAAAATTTTGAAGTTGCTCTTGTTCTACCTTCCCATGATTTCTAGTTTGAGATTATTTAATTTATTTATTTACAAGATTCCTATGCATAGGAAGTGGGTTATACTTAAATTTGTTTTATACTTTGTTCTTGATGCTTCTGCATTTGAAAACACTTGATTCCATTTTTCTGGACCTAGCTAAAAGGCGTTAAAGAAAAGCACTTCTTGGGAGATAACCCATGGTTTTATTTTTGCTTTGTTTTTTTTCTGTTTTCTTTGAGTCAAGGGGTTGTATACTTCTGTAGAAAATCCTTTGATATTTCTTTTCATGTTTTAGTTGTGCCAAGTAAAGTTTCTGACGAGAGTTGGAGTTGGTTTTAGATTTCTACGCAGGAAAAAGATTTCTGCTTTCCACCGCAAACAATCGTATAATTCACAGAAAAATCATAATGACATGAAATTTCTTATGATTTTTCCTCGTATAATTCCGCAACTTGTTTGTCCTTTAATTTTTTCGATCTGAGCAACATAAGTGCTCTGAAAAAAATCGTCTTTACAGACTGTTCTGGTTTTGACAAATTCTGCCATTTTTCTTGCATTTGCTCTTTTACGATGTCAAGTGGATTTCTTTGCTTCACAAAACATCATTGGCTGTAGCTAATGTTTAAAAGTATCAATAGAACTTACCCATGGATTTTGTATTGCTGCACTAACCCTCTAATGTGAATTACTCTTTGACTATGGTGTGAAGGAAGTTTTCAAGGGTAAAGAGAAGAGGGTGATATATGTGATCAAGAAGAGTGCAAGGTAAAAGCTTGGGGATTACCCCGTGGTTCATCCAAGCATATTTTAAGAAGACTCAATCATATAATCTTGGGTATTACCAAGGCATCCCCTTCTTCATCAATAATCTATCAGGTCACTTCTAGTGAAACTATATTTTTATTCGGTCACATCGTATGAACTTTACTTGGAGCGTTTGTTTGTTTTTTTTTCTTTTGTTTTTCTTGCTGCAATAATATAGTTGGACCCTAGTATTCCTTGTTTGGGAGAGAGACACGCTCCGCTTTTTTGTTTGAATACTTGATATGCTCGTATTCTTAGTTTTTCTTTCAGCTGCTGCAAAAATTCATGTTTAGCTCTTGTTTTCATTGCATCCCTTATTCAGAGCTGTTAGTTTTAGTATTTTTGTGTGAGTACTCTCATATTTACTTGATGTAGTATTTAGAGAATTTTTGTTAAAACATATTTTGTATGGTGCTTGTTGGGAAAAGAAAGCTGCTGCTTGTAGTAGAGTTTATAAGGGTGCAAGTAGAAGCTTGTATAGACCGTGGCTAGTCATTTTCATATCATGCTAGATGTTATTTTAATTCTAAGCCTACTGGTTATTTAGTAGCATGATTAGCCTCAAATAGTTGAGAGTGTTTAATGTTCCATTGAAAGAATCATGAGTTGTTCTTGTCATATTGAAGCATAAATTTGTGGTGTTCTCCTTTAAATGTTTTATTTGGTTGACTTGGCGCATGCTAACACCATATTTATGACTACAAACCAGTCACTTATAGCCTCTATGATCATTTAGTTTTTGAACTTGTGGTACCAATTATGCTTTTATTAATGATGTTTATGTCGCTATGCATGATTATGGCTCTTATGCTCTCTTGATTTGTCGCTCCCAGTCTTTTGCTAGCCTCAACATGTACTGAGTATGAGATCTACTCGTGCATCCAACTCCCAAAAACCAAAGTATGCCAAATGTGTCCACCATACCTACCTTCATGTGGTATTTAACCGCCACTCCAAAGTAAATTGCTCATGTGTTGCCTTTAAAACTTTTTTAATTACTCCTATTTTGTGCTCCTGTTTTAGCACATAAGGACGTAAATAGAGAATCTTTATCTCACTTGTTGATTGGAATTTCACACCCTGGACTAGTGGCTTCATCCGCTTATCCAATTGATAGAAGAGCTGGCAGCGGGGTGCTCTGCCCCAAATTAATAACAACAAATTCTCTTCACCATTTTTGCCCATGATTTATCAGTCAAAGCATAATTATGTAAATAAAAGAGAAAGAGAGATGACCTTCTACCCAGATACGTCCTTCTATGGGAGCCTCTCTTGTGAAGTCTAGTTGGCTTGTGACGTACTGTATTTTCTTTTTACCATTCGTTGACATAAGCATACACCTCTCTAAAAAATATAGACACTCCTCCACGGTATATGATTGTTGGCAGGCACCCGAGGATTCGGTTAGCCCTGGTTTGTGTAAGATGGATGGGAGGAGTGTAAGGCTTTTATGCCTCTGTTTAATAAAATAAAAAGCTCTAGCACATGAGTTGATCCCTGCTTCCCTCTACGAAGGGTCTTTCGTTTACTTTTATGTTGAGTCTCCATCTTCTAACTTTATGCACAGTTGAGAGGGCATGGTTGCCATTCCGAGTTTAATGTGCATTTGTCCAAGAAACATTATTTATTGATTCATGATGTGTTATTATTTGTTCTTAAAATATTTGTTCTAGTCTTCCTCTTATACTTTTAAGGTGTCCTGGAATTTATGTTTTCCCAACTCTTAAGGACAAGCGAAATATCACTTTGCTATGTTATCTCTATGCTTGAAACAAACGTATATCTTTCGAGTGCATTATTATTCATGATCTTTTGTTTGTGTTACTTCTCATGATGAAAAGTGATTGCTACGCTTTATTGTTAGATATATATTTATCATGCTTGTATTAAAGTTCTATGATCTCATCCCATCTTATGCTTTTACAATTTAGATGATCAAGTTTATGTTGGTAGCATGTCACCTCAGAAATTATGTGTTTTTTATCGTTTACCTACTCGAGCACGAGTAGGAACTAAGCTTGGGGATGTTGATACGTCATAAATGTATCCTTAATTTCTGATGTTCCATTTGTTTTCATGCCATATGCTACATGTTTTCCTTACACTTTATGTCATTTTTATCGATTTCCTGGGACTAACCTATTGACAACAAGCCATAGAGCGAGTTCCCTGTTTTCTGTTGTTTTTAGTTTCAGAAAAGTTGTTCTGGAAATATTCTCGGAATTGGAAAATTCAAAGTCCGGAGGTCCTAGAATTTCCGACGGTTCCACGGAGTCCCGAAGAGGCCCGTAGGGGGCATACCATAGGGAGGCGCGCCCCTGGCCGCGCCATGAGGTAGTGTGGGCCCCCCAGGCCTCCACTGCCTTTGCCCTTTCACCTATTTATAACCCCCGATACGTTTACCCTAAAAATGTACCACTTCGTCCCGAGAAACACCCGAAACCGCCGTCATCGTCATCCCGAGATCAAGAGGGTTCTCGAGCTCTCCCCGGCACCCTGCCGGGAGGGGAATTCATCATCGGAGGGGTCTACACCACCATGCCCTCCTCTGAAGTGATGCGTGAGTAGTTCATCCCTGGACTACGGGTCCATAGCAGTAGCTAGATGGTTGTCTTCTCCACTTTGTACCTCATGTTTAGATCTCGTGAGCTGCCTCACATGATCGAGATCATCTTTATGTAATGCTACATGTTGTGTTTGTTTGGATCTGATGAATGTTGAATGCTATGTCTTCTGATTATCAATCTATCATGTTATCTTCATGCTTATGTTATTTATGATCTTGCATGCTCTCCGTTATTAGTAGATGCTCTAGCCAAGTAGATGCTAGTAACTCTAAGAGGGGGTATTTATGCTCGATAGTGGGTTCATGCCTCCTTTGCATCTGTGCTCGAGTGACAGAAACAAGACAGATGGAGGATGTGGTGTTGCCATTAGGGAGAAAACAACGGTGTTTACCTAGTTTACATTGTTTACATTACACACTTTACTTACTGCGACAATATGTTGTTTGCAACTTAATACCCAACGTTTGTTCGGATGATATTCAGAGGGTGGATTATTAGACATAGATGCAGTTGGATGACGGTCTATGTATTTTGTTGTAATGCCCACATGAATCACATAGTAATATTTACGTCTTGCATATGCACTAAGGTGCAGCCTTCATTTCTGTCAATTGCCCAGCTGTAATTTGTTCACCACACATGTTATTTATCTTTCACGGAGAGATACCACTAGTGAACTGTGGACCCCGGTCTTTTTTCTCATACTTATAATACACACACTGCTTTCATACTGTTTTCCTACTATTTTCCACACCATACATTTAACCTCTTTGTGTTCAGCAAAACCGGTGAGATTGACAACCTCACTGCTTCGTTGGAGCAAAGTGATTTGACTGTGTTGTGTAGGTTCCACGTTGCTTCTGAACCGGTAGTGCGCCCTGCCATCTCAGCTGCATCAACCTTCTGAAGTTACTCCTTCCTTCCTCCTACTGGTCGATTCAACCTTGGTTTCTTTCTGAGGGAAACTTGCTGCTGCACTCTTCATACCTTCCTCTTGGGGTTTCCCAACGAACGTGTTTTCACACGCATCATCGAGTTCCTAACTCCAGTGTGTTTTCAGTAGTGCATAAGTGGTTTGTAATATTGTGGAAGGTGGTATATATTAACCTCTCTAATGATGAAGTTATGATGCACTGATGACCCACAAGTATAGGGGGTGTATCATAGTACTTTCGATAAATAAGAGTGTCGAACCCAACGAGGAGCTGAATGTGTTGACAAGCAGGTTGGATAGAGAATTCACTGTAAACACTAGCAAACAGGTTTTTGGTGTTTTTTGACATTGCAGATAAATAAAGTGTGAGCAAATAAATAACAGTAAATATAATTGCAGCGAGTGTCCCAGTCCTTTTGAGAGAAAAGGACAAGCCGGTTGTTCTACTTATGATTACCAAACGTTCTCTAGGACACATGGGAATTTCGGCAAGTGCTTTCGCTTCATACGGTTGATTAATATTAATTGGTTCGTTAAGTGTTGTGTGGGTGAACCTATGATAATGCACCGCTAAACTAGGACTAATACATACTTGTGATTATACCCCTCGTAAGCATCCCCAAATACAAGAAAGTAATTAAGATAAATCTAACCACAGCCTTAAAGCTCCGGGATCCTACACTCCCTCGTGCATTGGTTTCCTAACGGGGGTTTAGGTTTCTGTCAGTCCGGCAACCCCACAATTAGTAGCCAAATAGACAATACATCCTCCTAGGACCATAAAGGTGAAGTATCATGTAGTCGATGTTCACATGACACCACTAGAAGAATAGCACCACAACTTAAATACCGAACCACAAGATATTACTTCAACATAATTCAACTACTAACATCATGACTTCTCCCATGTCCTCAAGAACTAAACAAACTACTCACAAGACATCATATGGATCATAATCAGAGGTGATATACTGGATAATAACAATCTGGTCATAAAGTGTAAACACCGATAAATCTCACAAGCATCAACTACTAACAAGTAATCCACACCGGGAGAGAGATCGAGTCAAGAGCAACGATAAAGACCCATAATTGTTACATCGGGGTGAAGGTGGATGATGAGGGTGATGGTGCTGGTGGTGATGATGATGACGATGACGATCTTGATGATGCCGAGAGCGATGACAATGACGATGGCGATGATTCCCCCTCTACGGGGAGGAATTTACCCGACAGATTTCTCCCTGCCGGAGAGCTTTTCTCTCTCTGTGGTTTTCCGCCCCGAGGCGGTGGCAGAATAATTCTTCGACGATGTATTGGGGATTAGGGTTCCCTCGGGGTCAATTACGCGAAACGGGGCACCCAGGAGTGGGCCAGGGGGGCCGGACCACCCCTAGGCACGGACAGAAGGGGGCGCGCCGCCTGGTGGTGTGGGCCCCTCTGGCCCCCCTCCGGGTGCCCTTCTGGCTGACTTCCTCCTTGAGACTTCTAAGACTCCTCCGATATTCCCCCTCTTCTTCTGATCTTCTGAAATAGGGTATCTCGACGGTGCTTTTTCCATCAGATTTCTGGTCCCGGTGTTTATTCTCCAAAAATTATGAAACATGCAAAATAAGATAAAATAACATAAGTGATGCATCATAACATGAAATATATCGATGAATAACAGAAAATAACAATATAAAATAGTGACGCAAAATGGATGTATCTTGCACCATGAACCTTTGTTCGTGAACTCATTGATGCAGCGCGACCCATCCCACTGGGCATGTCTCATGCTCCATCATATGTCAAGTCACCATGGATTCCAAAAGGTGAACTCATTCCTCTTCGAGAGCCCATTTCGTACTCCTTTGGACGATATACTACTTGACCATCTACCCATGTGCATTACTAGGTATGAGTCGATGAGTACGGATGCGAGGGGAGATGTCGAGGAAGCCCAGGATTCAAGGCCGTCCAAGGTGTATGCGTGGAAGAGAAGGAAGAAGCGAGAAGGAGAAGAGGAAGAAGCCAGGAAGGCCAGCCTCCATGCCAGGAAGCCCGGCCTAGGCCGGCCCTAGGCCGGCTACCCAGCAGACCCGACCGGCCTCCGAGCCAGGAAGCCCAACCTAGGCCAACCCCATGTCGGCTACCCTACAGACCGCCCCGGCCTCCAACCCGGCCTAGGCCGGCGTGCTCTGTTACCTGCCCGGTCTCCAGCCCGGCCAGGGTGACTCCCCTGTGCCTTACCTGCCTGCGCGCAGAGACAGGAAATATTCCCTTGTATCCCTCTACCTATTGACGTGGGGATGACTCCTGGACCTATCCGGTGAGCCTACCCGGTCCAAGGCCCAAGACCTAAGGCCCAAAGAGAGGTGTTATCCTGCGCTACTAGAAGGCCCAACGAAGGCCTACCCGCAAGACTTGCGGGTCAAGAAGGAAACTCCTACCGACCTAGAATTAGGTTTTGTAACCCCCCAAGATACGGTTTGAGACCTAGCCACCTATATAAGGCCAAGAGAACCACCGAGGGGGGATCCAATCTAATTTTCACCACCACAAGCCTTGAGCTCGAGATTGTACTCTCGACTTGAGCACCCCCCATTGTAACCGATCTACTGATAATACAGACCTGGGTAAATCGTGCCCCCCTGTTAGCCGACAATTGTCACCAGCGCCTTTATGTTCTCTTAATCGAAACCCTACCGGATCATCCGTGGGACTTGTTGAGATGACTAATCGACAATTGGCGCCATCTGTGGGAACTGTGGGCGCTGAATCTACGGCATCTTCGGCCTCGTCATCACCAACCTTCAGCTGGAGCCCTGGAACATCGACTCCAGTGGAACCGATCCGCTTCGGGTCGCTCATCTGTGTGTCCCACTCGCCGGAATCACGCCCAGCGTTCAGCGGGTTGGAAAAGAGTGTTAGCCTGATGTTCGGCAGCTTCCACTTCCACGCCAACATGGCGGGAATCCTACGCTTCTCCGAGCAAATCGATCTTGGCGAATCGGACTCCGAGTCTGTCTCGAGCCCAACGAACCTCGATTCGCCACCTGATGATGCTGGTCGCAACCTAGCGCCCAACAGCGGCTCCATCCGACACAACACACGCGATTTCCACACAATCGCAGCTGAGGAGCCTTCCAGATTCGGCAAAAGTTGTCGACCCACGCCTAGGACTCACGAGCCATATCTGGCCCAAGTCTGCATGGCAGGATCAACTGAACAACCCAAAGAAACGGAGGAAAGCCAAAAGGAGCGAGAACGCATCAAAGTCTCGTGAGCTGCTTGGCTCAAAGCAAAGGCGGCAGTGCAATCTGGCCAGCCGATAGAAGACGGAGCTTCTCGAGATGACCTGACCGCATACCACTACCACTTGGTGCGAACAGGACGACTGATCGCAGAAGCCCACAGAGATCTAGCCACACAGAAGGAGGTGGAGGATGCTTCGAGTGTGCACCGCGCAGCGCTCTCAAGGACCCAAACGACGAGTAGCCGTCTCAGAGACTGCTCGCATGGACCACGAGTCCCTCAGCGGGATTAGCAAGTCACTCAACACATCCCTCATGCACATCGGTGATGAAGGCACCATGCACCCGACGACCCCCGCTGTGGCTCTCCTGGCAGCCGCCACGTACTTACAGGCAAACAAACCGCCCGAAAACGACCCCCGCGCGGAACAACACTAGCAAGTTCAGAAAGGGTTAGGCATGGCAGCCACAAGGCTCGCTGCCCAGAACCGCAAGAACGCAACCACTCCAGAAGCCGACAAAACCCCTCGGGCAGACAAAACACCTCGCAGACACGGGAGCACGTCGCCTAGAAGGGGAGACAAGGAATCACCTCACCGCCCCCAGAGAAAGGAAGTCCGCCGCCGCGACGACAGTCCGTGTAGCGACGACGATAGCTCGCGAGATCGCGATCGCAGCCGGCGGCACCACGGAAGCCGATCGCGACATCGCAGTCGGGAACCACGGCATGAGGACAACCACGACCGGCCCGAATACGACGCGTGTGGAGATATCGTGCAAAGCAAGGTCGACAAGGCCCGAGCTCGCAGGAACCGCGACCGATCACTGTCCACCTACTCTGACGAAGAGGCCTGCGGCGCAATACGCTTCAGTCGCAACATCCACGAAGCACCAATATCCAAAAGATTCAAACTCTTGACGGAGGTCCCAAAGTACGACGGTTCGATAGAACCCAGGTCATTGCTCTCAGACCACCTTACCGCGGTGAAGTGCCAGCGCAGGAACAAGACAACAGCCATGCAGTACCTAAATCTGCACCTCATGGGCGCCGCCCGCAGCTGGCTCGAAGGAAGACCGCGCGCGTGTTACAGATCTTGGGACGATCTCACCCGCGACTTCGAGAAAAACTTCCAAGAGGCATACAAACGACCAGCAACTATCTAGGAGCTGCGAGCGTGCAGGCAGAAAAGCAGCGAGTCCACCCGCGCGTATATCCAGAGATGGACCACACTCAAGAACACCGCGGAAAATATGTCAAAAGAAGTCGCGGTTGAAGACTTCTCCAAAGACGCTCGGCGTACCGCCTTCCGAGAAGAACTGGGGTGATCTGCGCCCAAGATGATCAGGGAATTAATGGCGATTGCAGACAGATGGGCCAATGGCGAGGAATCCCTGCGCAATGAAAAAGCATCTTCCCCCGCGCCTGAGGAGGATCGCAACGGTGACCGCCGAAAGAAGAAGAGGAAACACTACGATCATGACAATCGAGATGAACTGGTAGCAGCGGAGTTCACAAGAAACCGCGACGGCGGGTCCCGCGAAAATCGAAACTGGAAACCAAAGCCAGATGATAAAACTCCAGAGGAACATCTTGACGGATACTGCTTGCTACATCTATTCACAGATAAGCGCACGGGCAAAACCAAGGCAACACATCTCCTCAAAGACTGCCGAAAATTCAAGGACATCCACGAGGCTTACACAAAGAAGCACAGGGCTGCCATTAACCAGGGATACCCACAGCTCCCAGGAGCCGCCGGATACTAGCCGCCACCCCTGCCTCCACCAGGACACCATAACGTGGCGTTAGCCTCCCTACCGGCGCCACTCGCTGAAAACCAGGGAGGCAACGGATACCCAAACCCAGCGGGGCTCCTAGACATGATACAAAAAGTCTACATGTCCCGAAGGGTCCAGAAGACAAACACACGCCAAGTTAATATGGCAGTACAAGCTCCACCGTCCGCAACCGAGTACCTGAAGATGTCAGAGAAGCCGATAACTTTCTCCCAAGAGGACCACCCTCCACGAGTATATCGACCTGGGCACGCCGCGCTCATTATTGAGGCACAAATAGGCAACTACGACCTTGCTCGGGTGTTCATGGACGGCGGCAGCAGAATCAACATCATATACACGGACACACTCCGCAAGATGAACAAAAACCAGGACGGACTCACAGAATCAGAAACATCCTTCCACGAGATAGTTCCAGGAAAAGCCGTTAGGCCACTCGGAACAATCAACCTGGAAGTGATACTAGGAGACCCGAAGAATTACAGGAGAGAATTTCTCAACTTAGAGGTAGTCGACTGGCCATCACAGTACCACGCCATTCTCGGCCGAACAGAGTTCGCGAGATTCATGGTAGTACCCCACTACGCATACCTGAAGCTCAAACTTCCTGGAAAATATGGCACGATCACCATAAGCGGCGACTTCCAAAAGTCAGACAAGTGTGATACTGAGTTCAACGAGATCGCGAAATCTTTTGGGATGCAGGAGGAGCTAGAAGAGTTGTCAAAAACCACGGATCACTCCATGATGCCACTCACCAAAAAGAACTCCCCGGAACTCGAGTTTATCCCAAACAACGACACTCGAAAGCATGAAGTGCACCCGACAGAATCCACGAAGACGGCGATGGTGTCCACCACCTTGTCAACCGCATAGGAAAGCGCGCTCGTCGAACTCCTCCGTGAGTACTGGGAAATTTTCGCCTGACAGCCCTCGGATATGCCAGGAATACCCAGGGAGTTCGCCGAGCACTCACTTGAAGTGTTTAAAGATGCAAAGTCAGTCAAGCAGACCACCCGACGTTTTTCCGAGCCAAAACAGAGGGCACTCGGAGAAGAGGTGAACAGATTGCTAGCCGCCAAGTTCATTAGAGAAATCAAGATTTCCACCTGGTTAGCAAACCCGATGTTAGTCCCGAAGAAAAATACTGACATCCTTCGCGTGTGCATCGACTATACGTCGTTGAACAAACACTGCCCCATGGATAACTTCCCATTACCACGAATCGACTAGATCGTGGATTCTACAGCAGGCTGTCAGCGCCTCACCTTCCTGGACGCCTACTCGGGCTACAATCAAATCAGGATGAAGTAGGAGGACAAGGAGAAGACAACATTCATCATGCCACACGGCGTATACTGCTACACGACAATTCCTTTCGAGCTAAAAAACGCAAGCGCAACATATCAGTGCTGCATGCAAAAATGCCTCACCAAGCTCATTGGCAAGAACATACAGGTTTACGTTGACGACATTGTCATCAAGACTCGAGTGGAGGACACACTCCTTGAGCACATCAGGGAGACATTTGTCGGCCTCAACGCATATAGAATCAAACTCAACCCGACAAAATACGTCTTCGGAGTCCCCGCGGAACAACTCCTTGGCTATCTGGTCTCCGCCCGAGGAATTGAAGCCAACCCGGAGAAAATACAGACAATCCTGACGATGAAGGAACCAACAAATCTTCGCGGCGTGCCGCTCTAAGCAGATTCATCGCAAGATTAGGCGAGCAGGCGCTCCCTTTCTATAAGCTGCTGAAGAAAACAGATAAGTTCGAGTGGACGCTAGAAGCAAAAAAAAGGCATTCATCGACCTGAAAAGAGTGCTGCAGAGCAGACACGTATTGGCAACGCCAGAGGAAAAGGGAACCCCTCTACCTCTACCAAGCCGCAACAAACCAAGTGGTCAGCACGGTAATTATCGTCGAGCGGCTAGAGGACGGAGAAGCATACGACGTTCAGAGGCCAGTATACTACATCAGCGAGGTGCTTTCGCCATGCATATAGCGATACCCCCACTACCAGAAGCTCGCGTATGGAGTGGTCCTTACAGCCCGCAAGCTCAAACACTACTTCCAGGAGCATACCGTCATGGTGCTAAATGACGCATCACTCTGTACTATCATGAACAACCCCATGGCATCCGGAAGAATCGCAAAATGGAGCATCGAGCTAGGCGCCTGGGACATAATATACGCAGGACGCAACACTGTAAAATTCCAGGTCGTCGTGGAGTTCCTGAGCGAGTGGACAGAGCTACAACCCCTAGGACCTCCAGAATACATGAGCAACTGGATCATGTACTTCGACGGGTCGAAAAGAAACGAGGGAGCCGGAGCCGGAGTAATCCTCATATCGCCAAGGGGTGATAAGCTACAGTACGTCATGCGACTCGACTTCCCCCCTGACGACCCAGCGTCCAACAACGATGCAGAATACGAGGCCCTTCTGCACGACATGAAGATGGCGATTGCCTGTGGATCCACTCGATTGATGATATACGGGGATTCAAACCTTATCGTGCAACGGACGATGAAGGAGTGCGACACTGTTGCAGACAAGTGGTCTCCTATCGCGACATGTACAACCTACTCGAAGGAAGTTTCAAAGGGTGTGAGCTGAAGCACATCGCACAATCAAGCAACAAGGAGGCAGATAAAGTGGTGAACATAGGGTCCACAAACACCCCTATTCCACAAGGAATCTACCTCGAGAGAATTAGCAAACGACCGGTCAAGGTCAAGAAGCAAGCATTGACACCTGCAGCAACAGAAACGGTGGCCAATCAGCTAATCGCCCTCATAGAGCTCACACATCACATCTCAAGGCAAGTCTTTTTGGTCGAGCCAACCTGGACGCAGAAATACCTCGACTACTTGTCCAATAAATAGCTCCCAACAGATATTCACGAGGCTAAACAGATAGTACGGCGCAGCAAATCTTTTCGGGTGATCCAAGGAGAGTTGTACAAGCAAAGCATATCAGGAGTACTCCAAAGATGTATTGCGCCCGAGGATGGCAAGGAGCTGCTCCGTGACATACACCAAGTCGACTGCGGGCACCACGCAAACTGGAGAGCAATCGTGGGAAAAGCTTTTCGCGCAGGATTCTACTGGCTCACGGCGTCCAGAGACGCTAAAGATCTCGTCGACAGATGCAATGCCTGCCAAAGGTTCGCGCCCAAGCCACACGCACCGGCCACGAAACTCTACATGATCCCCATCACCTGGCCCTTCGCTCAATGGGGGCTAGACATGGTAGGACCGTTGCAGAAGTCAACACCCGGAGGATACACCCACCTACTAGTAGCAGTCGAAAAATTCACGAAATGGATAGAGGCTACGCCAGTCACTTCACAGCACGCCGAGTGCGCCGTGAGATTCCTCAACTCCATGGTGTGTAGAATCCATGTCCCGCACAACATCATCACGGATAATGGGAGCAACTTCATAGCCAAAGAAACTCAAGACTTCTGCGAAGAAATAGGGATAACTCTCAGCTTCGCCTCGGTAGCTCACCCACAAACTAACGGCCAAGTCGAACGATCCAACGGATTAGTTTCGTCTGGTCTAAAGAAGCGGCTACTCAGTCGGCTACACCCAGCAGCAGGGCACTGGGCCGAAGAATTACCATCAGTGTTATGGAGCCTGCGAACAACACCAAATCGGTCGACAAACTACACGTCGTTCTTCATGGTATACGGAGTTGAGGTCATGCTACCCGAGGATTTCAAATTCAGCGCTCACGAGTCGTTGCATACAGCGAAGAAACCTCAAACAAGGCACTCGAAGATGACGTGGATGCACTTGATGAGATCAGAGACATCGCACTCGCAAGATCTGCGTCCTATCAGCAGTCGCTGCGTAATTACCACAGTCGCCGCATACGCCACAGATCCTTCGTGGTAGGAGACCTGGTGCTGCGACTCAAGCAAAAGGAGGGGCACAAGCTAGAGGCACCATGGGAAGGACCCTTGATCATACACGAAGTTATCCCAGGAGGCGCCTATCGCTTGAAGAACCCGAAGACAGGCGACATCTAATCTAACCCGTGGAACGTGGCGCACCTCCGCAAGTTTTATCCTTAGGGTTTAATCTTCTACTCGCAAGAAGTAAGGCTGTACTAGCCACTTTGTAACTCGAGAAAATGCATGACTTCTCAGTCATAGCAATAAACACATGGTTTCTCAACCATATCTATAAAGATTATCCAGTCGTAATTTTTATCGTTTATTTTCTACATGCTAAACGACAGGTCACACCCCAAACGCACGGGGGCTACGCCTAACTAGCATCATCAACGACATTGAGCACTTACACTCGATAAAAATTATACAGGGTAAAACAAGGTTCACACCTTATGAACATCTTAAATCAATCGATTAATACATACAAGGTCACAAGGTATACACCTTAACACACCTTAAAAAGCTACAACACACAAGGTACATACACCTTGAGGACCTACAGCTACTGTCGAGCAGCCGCCTCTTGAAGCAACCGCTCGGTCTGTACCGCCGTCAATTGAATGATCCGCTCAGCAGAGGGACGCACAACCTCATAATGAGGGATAAAATATACACGAGGACCTTGGGTGTCAGGGAGTCACACCACAGAGTTGAAGTTAACCTCAGGATGCCACAAACGCACGAAGGAGAGCGCCACCTGAGCTCCACAGATGAGTTGTTGGCGCACACACTCGCGAACTTCTCCCACCCGACGAAACATCCTCAGCAAGCCACTCAAGCTATCTGGGACAACTCCAAAAGGGTAAAACGCCCGATGGACAGAAGAGAGAGCCTCTCGACAAGACTCAACGAGTATCTGTGCCTAACTCGCCCGATACTTCAGGGTAGCCAAGATAAAACCTCGGCTCTAGTCAGACCAGAAGTTGCTCGCGAGAGGCTTAGAGCTGCTCGACTCGTGAACAATATGGTTTTCCACCCAATGACCCTCGCAGACTCCATCAGGCTCAACATCTGCATGGATAGCAAGCACATCAAAACACAAACAACAATCAGCGAAAAGTACTCGGGGGCTTGCAAAACTTAAGGAGCATGTTCTTTGCAACACTCGACAGCTCCTCCATTACAAACTGCTCGCGCTCCACCGCCAGTTTCTGCTTCGACTTGGCAACATCAGCCACGCCTCGCAGAACCTTCATCTTATGATCGCCATCCACGACACGGTCGCGGAGCGACGCAAACGTACTGGCAGCATCAACCAACGGATCAACCACAGAAGCAGCTCCACTCGACGAACCTCCGCTGGAATCAATAACCTGGAAAGAACAATAAAGGTTCAGAGACAATACAATACCCCACTCGAGAATGTACCACCCAAGATTTTCGGGTGCTCGGGGGCTACTCCCATCGGGAGCATACAAAGTAAGGCGCAAATATAAGACGCTGACACTTTTCAAAACATGTCGATTAGACAAAATAAAGCACGGGAATACATCCCAAGGTTCATTACATATCAAGGCATATAGAAACAAGAACTATTCTACGGAGCTGTGGAGGTAGTTCCACTCGCAGCAGGCTGTCCTTTACGCCCGACCCGGGAAAGTACCCCGGAAAGCTTCTTCAAAAGCTCCTCAGCACGGTCGCCGAAAGGACGGAGTGCTACCTTTTTGTCCAGAGACACTAGTAGGGAATGGCTTATAGCCACCAGCATACTGCTGGCCAACAATAATTGCTGTTGCCCAGCGCTAACAGCACTGGCGAACAGAAATATCAGTTCGCCAGCGCTATGAAGACTACCGCTGGCGAACCACCCCCCTTGTTCGCCAGCGCTATGGCCGGGCCCCACCTGCGCGCTCTACAACCGCTGCCCAATATTAGCGCTGGCGAACAGGGCAAAGCGTTCGCCAGCGCTACGCCCACCACCGCTGGCGAACAGGTGGTGCTGTTCGCCAGCGCTAATATGTGGGCCCAGCACGCATCTTAGCGCTGGCGAACAGAACCACCTGTTCGCCAGCGGTATTCCACAGATCTAGCCATAAGTGGCACCCCCACCCACCCACTTTCCCCTCCACTCTCTCTTCTTTACCTTGTCCCCTCTTCTCTCTCTAGCTCGAAATTATGCCAATTTCTCCACCCTCCTACTTTATTTTGAACCAACTAAATTTATTTTAGTTGGTATATATATGTTTTTCTCCCTCCTAACATCATTTCTACCCCAAATTTTCCCTCCCTAGCCATCTAGATCTAGAATTACCCCCTTTCTCTCCAAAGCTCCAAAATTCTCCGGATATCATCGTGTAGCCATCTATTCATTTGAGGTGGGATGAATGATAATATATAATTAAATGAGTTTGTATATAAATTTTGTCCGGATACACGCGATATGCAATATGTGTGAAATTTCACCGGATTCAACAATGGTCGTGTGATGGAGACGATAAATGCATGTGTGCGCAATTTGTTGTGGAATGAAATTGAGTAGCCAACTATCGCCGGAATGTTGATTCATTTCCGTCTCGGCAAAGTTTGGCACTCCTCTAACCTCCAATTTGTAGGAAGGTCATGCCGATTTTTTTCGTGAATATCAAAAAATATATATATATTATGTTTGGTTCTAATATTAATTATATCGGCGCGCGCTCTCGTGCAGGCGACATATAATGGTGGTCGTTAAGAGTGAACGTGTCGTGAATAGTTACTTGAGACACGCGACAGAAGACATGTTACAAAATGGCCGCAAGGAGATACGATGTCCATGTCGAAAGTGCAAACTAGGGGGCTTGCTCAATCCCTTTACCGGAGACTTGCTCAGTCACCTCCTAAGGTATGGTTTCATGGATGGGTATAACAGTCAGTGGGTAAGTGATGATGAAGTCCATGGGGCGGCGGCGGTAGGAAATGATGTGCAACAGGACAATAGCAATGATCGACTAGAACTACAGCAGGACCAACTACAGCAGGACCAAGATCAGCCTCATGACCCCGCACATGATCATGGAGAAGATGTTGAACAAGACGTGGAAGAAGATCACGAGGACACAGGGACACCCCTAACGGAAGTTGTGCGTGACCCTCATCTGAAAGAACTGCTTTTGAGAAAGACGACTAACTCGATATCTGCTGCTAGAGAGCAATCGAAGCTGGCGCAACTAGAGATAGACTCGAAGACACCGTTGTATGCAGGCTGCGGTCCGGGAGAGTCCCGCCTGAGAGTGGCCCTCGATGTTCTGCAGATGAAGGCGAGATACAAATGGAGCGACATAAGCGTCGATGCAAGTCTGCAATACTGGCACGATGTCCTTCCAGAGGGCAACACCTGTCCTAAAAGTTGCGACGAGGCCAAGAAAGTCGTGTGCCCCTTTGATTTACCTCACGAAAAATACCATGTGTGCATCAACGATTGCTACATTTATCGGAAAGAGGACGCGAACAAAACCATTTGTCCAGTTTGCAGCGCCGCTCGATACAAGAAAGGGAAGAAGAAAGCTCCTCGGAAAGTTGTGTGGTACTTTCCGCTCATTCCCCGTCTGCAACGGTATTTCGCGGACCGCAAGGAAGCAGAGCTCATGCGCTGGCACGTGAAAAGGAGGAATAAAGTTTTGAAAGATCCAAATCAGAGTGAAAAAGTAATTCTGACACATCCTTCAGATGCAAGTCAATGGAAAGCAATTGACTGTGAATATCCAACGTTCGGGGCGGAGGCAAGGAACATCAGGTTGGGTGTGAGCACCGACGGACTCAATCCGTTTGGCAACCAGAGCAGCACCCATAGCACCTGGCCCGTGTTTGTACGGATGTACAACATCCCTCCCTGGTTGTGCATGAAGAGGAAGTATATTCACATGAGTATGCTAATTCAAGGGCCGAAACAACCAGGCAACGACATAAATCTATACCTGAAGCTGCTTAAAGATGAGCTGGAAACGCTATGGGCCGAGGAAGGGGTGAACACATGGGACGCCTTCGGTGAACAATATTTCCCAATGAGAGCTGTCTTACTCTGTACGGTTCACGACCTACTAGGCTACGGATATGTGGCGGGCCAGGTGTGCCACGGACATAACGGTTGCGTGAGGTGCATGGATGACCCCACGTTTATGCAACTTCCGAAAGATCCTGGGTCTTCGAAAACAGTTTTCGTTGGCCATCGAAGGTGGCTACCCAACAAAGACCCGTGGAGAAGGCGAGGAGACCTTTTTAACGGTGAGGATGAGCTCCGTGGACCTCCACGTAAGAGGTGCGGCGAAGAAATCTACAATTTGCTGAATGATTGGAAGGAATGCCCAGAGCCGGGAAAGAAGCAAAAGGCGCCAAAACCGCTTCTGGATGTATGGAAGACGAGGTCGGTGTTTTGGGACTTGCCATACTGGCCCATTCTCGATACGCCTCACTGCCTTGATCTGATGCATATCACGAAGAATGTGTTTGAAAGTTTGTTTGGCACGCTGCTCAACATGCCGGAGAGGACCAAAGACGGGGTGAAAGCAAGAAACGACCTGAAATATTTTGGTATTAGGGTAGATCTTCAGGGGGACGCCCGGATGATGACGACGGCGATCAATCGTGTGATGACGAGACGGATGGTCGCAAGGCCAAAAGGGTTAAGAGGAATGACTATTACTGCCCCCCCTCCTGCTTCACTCTTAGTCCGGACGAGATCACAAAATTGATGATGTGCCTTCTCGGAGTCAAAGTCCCTAGCGGTTACTCAGGGCTAATAAGCAGATTCCTCGACGCGCAGAAACAAAAGTTTAGCGGGATGAAGTCTCATGACTGTTACGTGATGATGACGCAGATACTTCCGGTTGCGATCCGCGGAATAATGGACAAACACGTCCGGGAAACCCTGTTTGGCCTCTGTAACTTCTTCGACGTTATATCTCGAAAGTCGATCACGGGGAAGCAGATCTCAAGGCTGCAGGAAGAGATTGTCGTGATACTATGCGAGCTTGAGATGTACTTTCCACCATCATTCTTTGACATATGTGTTCATCTGTTGGTCCATATCGTGGACGATATCATCCATCTCGGGCCGTTGTTCCTGCACAACATGATGCCGTTTGAAAGGATGAATGGGGTCATCAAAGGATATGTTCGCAACAGAGCTCGTCCGGACGGAAGCATCGTTCAGGGCTTTCTCACCGAAGAGTGCATCTCTTTCTGCACGAATCATATGGACGTGGAGGACCCAGTTGGTCTGCCCAGAAACAAGCACATTGGCAAGCTCGATGGAGTAGGTCACAAAAATGGACGTAGAGAAGTGCATGTGGATCGGGCTTGTCGACGCACCGACTTTAACAGGGCAAACTTAGTAGCTCTCCAACACATTGACATGGTCGATACTTGGGTGAAAAAACACAAGAGCTCGATTATGAAAAAGTACAGTGAACAAGGCAAGCGGAGGACCGAAGGAGAAATAATCAGAGAGCATAACTCCACTTTCTTGCGTTGGTTTAAAGATGTGATCGTCGCTAATCCACCGCCAAGGGATTGTGCGAAAAATAAACTATTGTACGCCTTGGCACATGGCCCAGCTCCCAACCTAGCGACGTTTCAAGCATATGATATCAACGGGTTCACTTTCTACACAGAGGAGAAAGACAAAACTTCCGATTATCAAAACTCAGGGGTAACGACGGAATCCTACACCGGTGACAAAAAGTTAAGATACTACGGAAGGATCGAGGAGATATGGGAGCTTAACTACTCTGGAGAGAAGGTGCCTATGTTCCGCGTCAGATGGGCTAGGATGTCGACCGTCAGGAAAGAAGACCAATACTTTACAACCATGGTTATTCCCGAAGCCGGAACCTCATCAAGCGCGAATGTCACAGCGCAAAATGAGCCATGGGTATTGGCTAAGCATGTGTCACAATGCTTCTTCATAACAGACCCCGCAAGGCCTAGCCGTGTTGTCGTGAGGAGAGGGAAAACAAATATCATCGGAATGGATGGAGTCGTTGACGAGGACGAGTTCGACACGTTCGGCGACCCACATATTGACGATGATCAAGAAGATGATAGTCATGCAACATACACAACAAGAAGAAGCAGAACTACGCTACCTAGGCATGGTCTTCCATTCAGAAGAAGAAGTCATAATGTGGGGTTAAATTATGCAACTGCGACCAAAAAAGGCAAAAAAATCAAACACTGATGAGAAACTATGTTTATATTTTTCTGCCAAATTGTATGCGACGAAACTATGTATATGCATGGATCAACTAGTCTGATATCGATGTGCACTTACTATAAATTTAATGTACCTTGTTCTTTATTTCAAATGTGTGGAATTATATTATTTGAAACATAAAGGAAACCAAATAGAAATTAAACAAGAAGGAAACAACGGAAAACAATAGAACACATAAAGAAAAAACAATAGAAGAGAAAACAAGAAGGAAATATTAGAAAACAAGAAGGAAATATTAGAAAACAAGAAGGGAATAATGAAAAACAAAAAAAACATTATTATTTGTAATGTGTTTGAAATTAATTTGTAATGTATTTAAATTATTATAAATTAAATGTCTTTGAATAATTTAAACAAATAAAGAAAACAAAAAAAACATTATTATTTGTAATGTGTTTGAAAGTAATGTGTTTGAATTATTATAAATTAAATGTCTTTGAATAATTTAAACAAATAAAGAAAACAAAAAAAACATTATTATTTGTAATGTGTTTGAAAGTAATGTGTTTGAATTATTATAAATTAAATGTCTTTGAATAATTTAAACAAATAAAGAAAACAAAAAAAACATTATTATTTGTAATGTGTTTGAAAGTAATGTGTTTGAATTATTATAAATTAAATGTCTTTGAATAATTTAAACAAATAAAGAAAACAAAAAAAACATTATTATTTGTAATGTGTTTGAAAGTAATGTGTTTGAATTATTATAAATTAAATGTCTTTGAATAATTTAAACAAATAAAGAAAACAAAAAAAAACATTATTATTTGTAATGTGTTTGAAAGTAATGTGTTTGAATTATTATAAATTAAATGTCTTTGAATAATTTAAACAAATAAAGAAAACAAAAAAAACATTATTATTTGTAATGTGTTTGAAAGTAATGTTTTTGAATTATTATAAATTAAATGTCTTTGAATAATTTAAACAAATAAAGAAAACAAAAAAAACATTATTATTTGTAATGTGTTTGAAAGTAATGTTTTTGAATTATTATAAATTAAATGTCTTTGAATAATTTAAACAAATAAAGAAAACAAAAAAAAACATTATTATTTGTAATGTGTTTGAAAGTAATGTGTTTGAATTATTATAAATTAAATGTCTTTGAATAATTTAAACAAATAAGGAAAACAAAAAAAACATTATTAATTTGTAATATGTTTGAAAGTAATGTGTTTGAATTATTATAAATTAAATGTCTTTGAATAATTTAAACAAATAAAGAAAACAAAAAAAAACATTATTATTTGTAATGTGTTTGAAAGTAATGTGTTTGAATTATTATAAATTAAATGTCTTTGAATAATTTAAACAAATAAAGAAAACAAAAAAACATTATTATTTGTAATGTGTTTGAAAGTAATGTGTTTGAATTATTATAAATTAAATGTCTTTGAATAATTTAAACAAATAAAGAAAACAAAAAAAACATTATTATTTGTAATGTGTTTGAAATTAATTTGTAATGTTTTTGAATAATTTAAAAACAGTAATGTTTCTCAAAGAAAAACTAATAAAAAATAATACAGTAAATAAATTAAAAAAAAAGGTAGCGCTGGCGAACATAGCGTTGTTCGCCAGCGGTAGTTTAGCGCTGGCGAACCAGCCAAGATGTTCGCCAGCGGTATGGGCGTAGCGCTGGCGAACCAGCCAAGATGTTCGCCAGCGGTATGACCACAGAGAGCGTATCAGGGCCACAGAGAGCGCTGGCGAACATTTTTTTCTTATTTGAAAAGTAAAAACAAATAGTATGGCAAACAAAAACTTGGAGAGTTTGCAACTCAAAATGTTGATTATTTAGGTGCACCCATCACTCAACCCGCAATTGTTGCTGAGAACTATGAGATTAAGCCTAATTTACTTAACCTTATTCAAGAAAATAAATTTAGTGGTTCAAGTTATGATGATGCAGGTATGCACATAGACACTTTTACTGAGTTATGTGATATGATGCGTATGAAGGATGTTGATCCAAATGCAGTCAAGTGAGGTTTGTTACCCATTTCGTAAAGAGGAAAAGAAAAAGAATGGTTACTAGGATTACCTAGAGGTATAATTACATCTTGGGATAATTGATGTAACATCGTTATCACTAAATATTTTCCACATGCTAAAACAATGCAACACCATTCAATTATTGCATGTTTTAGATATGAGGATCGGGAGCCATTGGCGCTTGAATGGGAAAGAATCAACACCATTCAATTATTGCATGTTACCCATTTATTTATTGCATGTAAATAAATTTAAAAAAAAAGGTAGCGCTAGCGAACATAGCGTTGTTCGCCAGCGGTAGTTTAGCGCTGGCGAACCAGCCAAGATGTTCGCCAGCGGTATGGGCGTAGCGCTGGCGAACCAGCCAAGATGTTCGCCAGCGGTATGACCACAGAGAGCGTATCAGGGCCGCGCGGGACTTAGCCGTTTTTCGATCGATCGATCGAGCGCTCGTACACAGACACACTGCACGCGCGCGCACGGTTCCCTCTCCACTCTCACCGGCGAGCCTCTTCGTCTCCGGCGACCACCGCGGCAGCGCCCTCCCCACTCTCACCGGCGACGCCCTCCCTCTCTCCCACCCCCACTGCCCCACTCTCCCCCTGCCCACTGCCACTCCACCCGCACTGTCCCACTGCCCTCCCTCTCCGGCCACCGCGCACGCGCCCCTCCCTCCCTCTCCGGCCACCGCGCACGCGCCCCTCCCTCCCTCTCCGGCCACGCCATCCCTCTCCCCTTCCCTCTCTGCCCTCCCCTCCACCTCCTCGGCCTCGCTGCTGCCCCGAGCACTGCCCCCTATGCTGCCTCGAAGGTGTTCGACAGAAGTCCAAAACGAGGTAACGAATCGCATCTCGATGTCCCCAACTCCCTACTGAATCGCATCTCTTTTTGGCCAGAAATACATGCTCGTAGCTAGCCTTGATTAGAGCTGTTCTGGTTGTGCTTGTGCTTGTAGTGGTTCTGGTTGTGCTTGTGCTTTGCTTTAAAAAATTATGTGTAAGCCACCAAGTCCTAGCAGATTCTGTGTAAGCCACCAATGTCACAGCTTGCAACTCCAATGCAGGGCTAGTACCTGTACTGATGTACGATGTCTTAAGCTTTGGTCATTTGCACTTAACGGTTTCTGACATGATGATTCCAGCGAGAATATATATCGTAATGGCCAGAATTAGTCGCTTCTAGGTGCAAGTAAAGTGGTGGTAAGATGGTGTGCCAAATCTTCTCATCGCGCGCCATGGATCGTCGTCCCCGTTAGCTCAGCCACAGTACTAAGCCGTATGTAATGCAGTTGTCATCTATAATCGCCACGCTATCAGCACATGGGTGGATGGGGGTGTGCTCCGCAGAATTCTTTTTCGGTGGCTATACAGGTTCCGGGCGTCAATTCTACAGAGAGGAAGAATCAGCTTTCCTTATCGATAACAGAACATATCATTTTCCGCATAAGAATACCCTAATTTACTCTGGTTGTTGCCGATATCCGTCAATGTTCCGCATAATCTCAGATCACCATAAGCGATCAAGAAATCGCAAAAAAGGTAAGGTTTTCGACTGTCTGTCCATAACGCTGCACAATTTTGCTTCAGATGTGATTCAGACTGAAGAAAAAAGACATTTTAGCCCTGAACACAAAACCGAAAGCACAGGTCGCATCTAGTTTGAAAATTTGTTACTCCCTTTGGATCTAACATTGTTGTTTCTTGGCATTTACATAAAAATTAAAGCAAAAACAAAATTACAGGATGGTAGACATATCCTGTTCTAGTTCACTCAATTATTTTGCCAGAAATTTAAAGCAAAACAAACAATGTTTTTCCCTTTGGTGCTATGGCTTGAGAGCAGCGTAACACTATGTATCTTGCGCCAATCCACCTAGTTCTCTGAAGTTTTCTCAAAATGTTTTTCGCTGTCCTTCGATTGCCTGAATTTGTGCCAATTCACTCGGTTTTGCTGCAGTTTTCTTCAGAATGTTTTGATTTTGCTGCTCTGGCTTGAGAGCAGAATATCACTTCAAGCCGTGGGAGCAGTACATGTGCTCTGTTGCCGAAACACACACACATCAAGACAGTTGCACATTACCATGATATTGTGTATTAGTTTTCCTAAATAAATGCTCTTTCTTTATACACAAAAAGGACTCTGCTGTATCAATTTTTGTACTTGCTTTAGAATTTGGCCCAGTTATGTAGCAGGTATCTAACTAGAGACATATGAAGGAACAACAAGACTTGGTTTCATCTTCATCAAAAACAACCAGACCAAACAAAGAATATAAAATACAAAAAGCCCTCCAAATCTGTGGCTGGCCATGGATTCCTGTGTGATTGGAAAGAGGAGGAGAGGATTGAGGTCGTCCTCTCCCTGTTCGTTTAAAAAATGTGTACTTTAAATATGAAAAATGGTATCTTGGCTACCAGAGATAATCGTGCTGTAATATCAGCTTGGCCCTTTATAACTGTGGTTCATTAGGCACAGTAGGTTTCATCTTCATCATATCGATCACACCGTGACCCGACGAGGGATGAAACCAGTAGCTAAATGATAAGCTTTGGCATGGTTGGATGGTTGCAGGTGGGTAGACGGAACAACCATCACGATATGATGTTTATATATCCTTTTCAACCTGTCACGAAAATGATTGCAAAAAACAGGAATACCTGCAGTTTCCTTTCTGAAAATTAATTTTGCACCGGCTTGTAGCACAACGTTGACGCAGCAGCTCACTTGGGATATTTGTCCTTTAAATATGTTATGGACTCGTTTAAAAAATTTCAGACACGATTTAATTAGGTATATGTCTCTTTTTATTCACTAATGTGATGTTGTTAGTAAAGAGGAAAAAATTAGGTTAGTTGTTAGTTTTAGTATCAGCATAGCATCGATATCGCGCAAGGTTCTGGTGCTCCACTAGGTTAGTTCATATACAGCAGCCTAACTGAACCTATTAAACAATATACAGGAACCTAAAAACAATATACAGGATATACATGAACCTAAAAAACAAACAGGAACCTAAAACTGCTCCACTAGTTGTTATTAATCGATATAATTCTTGACTTAAACAATATACAGGAACCTAAAAACCAAACAGAAAATTCATATAATTCAGTTTGAAAAGTATGTGTTTCTCTGTTTTGAAAATTCATATAATTCATATAATACAGGAACCTGAACCTATTGATGGTTGTTGTCTGGTTGATGTAAAACCATAGCTGATAATGAAGTGATGATACAGCAGCAGTAGTGTGTTAGGTTTTACTAATTTTGTTTTGAATTGCCACTTTATTATTAATTGATATACACCTGTTTGTTTGCTTTGAAAGTATCAGGTCTTCCTGTTTTACTGTTTTTTTTTCTCTTTTTGGTTTGCTCAAGTGATGATACAGCATGCAACACAATGGTTTTTATTCACTTAAACATATTAGGCGAGTTAGGAATGAGTTATTCACTTAGAGCATACAACAGTAGTGTGTTAGGAATGTTTTTATGTTGATGAGCTAGTGACGAGTGGTTGTTGTGTGTAGGTTGAGTAGCTAGAAATTATATGCTAATTTATATTCATGTCGATCCTGTCTTGATATCTAAATATGAATCTGGTTGGTGGTGATGGATGGTGGTGTATGGATGGTGGTGATGGATGGTTGTGATGGATATGGCGTGGTGATGATGGATGGTGGTGATGGATGGTGGAGATGGTGTGTGGTCGTGTGGATATGTGCCCACCTTCGTGTGGATGACGATGATAATATGAGGGGTGGGATCTATTATATGAGGGGTGGGATTTTATGTGCAGGGACCCCACGTGAGTCCCTATTTTGCTGGAATGTTGATTAATTTCCGTTCCGGCAAATTTGGGTACTCCATTTGTGATATTTTTAGCAAAGGTCATGCCAAAATTTTCCGTGAATTTTGGCATGATCTTTGCTAAAAATATCACAACTTAGAGTGTCCGAGAAATTTGGACTCATATGGGGTACATCGTCTAAATTGTAGGATTTGTTGAACTTATTTCGGGTTTTCTCTCCTTCATTAGATATGGCTCACAACGACGAGGCGGGTGGTTCTGGTCTCGGACACGGCGGAGACAACGACGATGCGTGGCTTTCCATGCTAAGCGCGGGAGGTGGACCCGTAGATCCGCACCCGGATCTAGAGATGGAGGGCGACGATGCAGACGATGAGATGGACGAAACCGTTCGCCAGGAGCTAGAGCCACACAACGATACATCGGGCGCATAAGGTGATCAAACCGGTAGTGGCACCGGGGATACCGCCTCCGGTAGCGAGGCGGCGGCTAAGCGCAAAGAGAGGCGGCACAACTTGCTCGCCACCATGCGGGAAGAGTTCATGGAAGTGTGCCCCAAGAGCGGTGCTCCCCTCGAGCCGGAGAGTTATGCCAAGGGCTATGGAAACCAGATAGGCTGCATAGCTCGAGACTTCGGCAACGTTAATATGGAGCACCTCAAAGCTAAAGAAAACAAGGCTAATGCCGCCCTGCTGATTGAGAAGTTGCACACAAGGTACAAATTCCCGGATCCTTACGACAACCAGGACCTGAAGAAGAATCTGGTCAACTCCTTAGCACTGGGAAAGTTCGCCAAGGCGTTTACGACTTGGAGATCCAGTTTGCGGGAGATGCTTGCGAAGGGTAAGGATTTTGATGAGATCCATAAGATGTGGCCCTCCATTTCCGAGGAAGACTTGGCCCAATTCAAGATCGACGAACTCAAACCGGAAAGGATTGCGCTGACTAAATGGGGGAAAGAACAGCGAAAAAAGAACATTGGCCCTCACAATCTCGGAAGCCGGGGTTACCTTGGGAAGCAGAAAGTATGGGAAAAGGAGGATTCGAAGAGAGAAGGGCCGAACCCGTTTGACAAGATCACCGACCCGCAGGTGAGAAATTTTGTCAGGGCCCATTATAGGGAAGATCCCAAAAAGCCCGGCGATCTTGTGTTGAACGAGAAGGTCAAGCTGCTCGAGAATAAGTATCTCGAGGAAGAAGAAAAAGAACGCCTATCTCAATCTGACGGGGGGTCCTCGGCGACGACGAACAAGGACCCGTATGACACCCCTTTCATTAGGGCGCTTAACGCGATGAAGGGAGTGCCCCTTGACAAGAAGCCGAATCGTGGCCATGTGCATGGCCTCGGAAAGGGTCATCGGCATGCGCACTACTACCCCGACACCAAGGAAAAGCGTAAGGAGCGGAACAAGGGCCCGGAGAAGACGGTCGACGAGCTTGTGAACGAGAGGCTCAATGAGCTCCTCCCTACCATCTGTTCGACCGCCGCTCAGTCCTTAGCGCCGTGGATGCTAGGTGGAGGACAAGGGCCGCTCCCGCAGATAAACATAGCCCAAATGGTGCAGCCAGCGCCGCAGAACGTGGCCCCCGTCGTGGCGCCGCAGAACGTGGCCCCCGTCGTGGCGCCGCAGAACGCGGCCCCCGTCGTGGAGTCTGCTGTGCGGAACGAGCCGGCCCCCAACCCTCAGCCGGAAGGTCGCAAAGATCCGCCGCCGCCCCGCCACATCTCTTCAACGCCGCCGCCGACACTTAGCGGTCCATCCCCCTTGTCCGAGCTCAATGCCCTCACGGTAATTCAACGTGCACTGCTTAATTATATATTATGACTTGATTCGTGATGGCATCAGTCTCTAACAACGATCGCGCGACGTTTCGCAGGCTGACGAGACGGGATGCACATTGCTCCTTAATGTGAACGGCGAGTTAAAGGACGTCGCCAAAGGAAAAATCATCACACCTCTGAACCGCGTATCCCACGGCGTTCGTATGCCCGAGGACGTGTTCAGAGTGACATTAAGTCGGGTGCTCCCTGGTTGCGGTGCTCTCGATCCTCCGAACCAACCACCCGCAGCCGACAGCGAGTTGAACCTGGAGCAATGCTTGGTTTGGCCATTGACCTGGCCGAAATCACTAATTCGTTTGGAAAGTACTCCTGCCAACACTCCAACACCGGTCCAGGGGTCGGGGCACCCGAGCCAACACAAGGATTTCTCACCTGCAAAGTTCGTGCAGCACGACGGCGACGATGCTGAAGATGAGAACCCGAATGACTACCTCGTCGACGATCCTTACGAGGGGGCGCCCGGCCTGGATGATCTTGATCAACTTCTCTTGCCAGCGGAGGAAGCGGATAAATATCGATGCACAAAGCGTCTTTTCTCTTCTCAAGAGCCGGCAGTCCCCGAGCAAGAAGTCATCAGCCAGGATGCCCTCAAAGAGGCGGTAGCGGATGTATTTCATAAGACTCAGCCTAAGATCAAGTATGCACGGAAAAGAACTAAGAAGAGTTCTGCCGTTGCATCGATGAGCCAACCGGTGGAGGGGACCAAGTCTAAGCCGCAGACAGGACGTGTATTGGACAGGATACCCATAACCGACTGGCATCAGATCCATGAGTTGGGGAAACCGATGCTTCCGCCGAGGTTGGTCGCCTTGCTGACAGGTGATATGCGTAGCGTCCATGACGGTGTACTATATATGGAGGAGATGCTTCTCAAAGAGAAAAATCCAACGCTGCCGGTTTTGGTCGCAAAGGTGCCATCTACGGCGGGATTTGTCACTGAAGGCAACGCAAACAAAATCATCATTAGATTTGACGACATTTTCCGGATGTTCCACATGAAATCACTCCACTCGTCAATCGTCCGTCTGTTTACGCTCAGCTTGGCGCATCAGCTATCCGTAGAGAATGTCAGAAACATCGGGCTAGCAGACCCCTACTACATGCACGACATGTACTTGAACAACCCCAGGGGTAGGGCAAAAGCGACAAAGTACCTCGAACAAGTGTTGCTCACCAACCATATGAACAAGAGGATCACCCTCGTGCCCTACTTTCCTGAGTAAGTTATATTTCCTATATTTACATAAGTTTGCGCATATATAGTTAGTGAACAAGTGTTGCTCACTAACCATATGGACTCTCCTGTTTTGCGCAGAAACAAATACGGCATCCTCATCATGCTCTACCCGAGAGACGCGCACGCAGTATATCTCGACTCCGGGAGTACGATGAAGGAGAAGAACTACACCCTCATCAAGTCTGTTCTCAATGATGCTATGGATGGCTACATCAGGGGGGAAGGATTCTGCGACAGGAAGAAACAAATTCAAGGCAAATATGTGTTCAGACACAGAACAGAGTTTCCCTGCCCCAAGCAGGCGCCAGGCGGCCAAATGGAGGCATGGTACCTCATCCAACACATGACGGAGATCGTGAAGGACCAACATAGTCTACAATACATGTCTGCTGTGGACAAATGGTCTCGCAGCATCGTGGAATGGTCTGATGCTGAGTACAGACAAAACTTTGGTCGCATCCAGCGCAAGCTCTGCACAATCATCTATAAGGATGTAGTAACTTCAGGATCTATCTTCCACTGGAACACCCCACCATCTAACAATGAGTTGCGACAATGTGTGCTAGAGCAGACTGACGAGAGACCATTCAACTCGTTAGAAGGTGCTCTTCCGTTCCCGCCGGAGAAGAAACAGAAGATCACAACATCGAGGAAGAAATGATCGACGGTATGTATTCGATTCGTTACGAATTGCTCCTAATAAGAACTTGTGATTTCCTTTGCCGGTCTAATGCTTTTATCTTGGTCTACAGAGAGATGAAGAAGTGGACGGCGCGCTGGCCCTAGCGAAAGATCGCAAGCGGAGGCGGAAGCTAAAGCGGAGGCGGGCCGTATATCTAGTCTTCTTTGCGATTGATCTCTATATCGCGCGTACGTTGCATAGATGTAGTAGTCATACCTTTGTAATCGTTGAACTAATTAGATGGCTATATTTTGGGTTCGAAATCTTCCGACATAAACGTGTTATTGAGATCAATGTGTTGTATTCGTACTTATGAGAATTGGATATGGATGCATATGTATAGATGTGTTAATTTCGTTATCGATGTGTTAAATTCGTTATGGATGGATGCATATGTATCTATGATTTATCGATGTGCTATCAGTGATTTATATGTGTGAAGTTTATAAATTATAGAATTTGAATGTATTTGGACCTGGGAATATACAGAATCAGAATATACAAACTGTTATACAAAAAAAAAAATACAAACCTGTGAAACTTACCACTGGCGAACAAAGTGCCTACCGCTGGCGAACAGTAGCACTGGCGAACAGGATTACTACCGCTGGCGAACAAATACCGCTGGCGAACAGAGGAGCTACCGCTGGCGAACATAGCGCTGGCGAACAAGGCCTTGTTCGCCAGCGGTAACATGCACTACCGCTGGCGAAGTGGTGTTCGCCAGCGGTAACCTGCTACCACTGGCGTGGTAGCGCTGGCGAACACATGTTCGCCAGCGGTAGCTTAAATTTGTTCGTCACTGGTAGCCCTTTTCCTACTAGTGAGAGTCTCGTGGAACCTCCGAGTAAACCTTCTCCAGGTCACCCGAGACACCATGCTCCAGGGAAAATTGGATAGTTGTCTTGGCCACACACTCGGTCTGCGCAAGCGAGTACTCGTGGAGGAGATCTTCATCGGCTAGGAAAACTTGCAGGAGACCACTCAGAGTAGGCGGAACTGCGTCAGCACTCGGGTAGCATCATGAACAGGGAGCAGACCCTGTTCGCATGCTCCTGAAGTTGAACACACGAGTCGAAGAGGGCATCAAGCCGCATTTCTCCGGGCAACTCCAACCCAACCCCAATGGTGTCTAAGACAAAGACAGAACAAGTATCAGAAAAGGACAAGCCACAGTCGAAGGAAAATAAAACGCAACTCACCAGCAAGTTTCTGAGCCAAGGGAGAGATGATGTCGATAAGATCAGAGTCGTGCTTCACGCACGCCTCCTCCAGCTGCTTCAGAGCTTCCTGGGCCTCCGTGAGACTGTTGGCCAAGCGCTTGCGCGTGGACTCCAACTCCTTTCGGGTGGACTCCAGCTCCGTCTTAAGGGTTTTCACCCAAGAAAGGGCCTCCGCCTTTTCAGCCTTCAAGCGGGTAACTTCATCTGCAGCTCAAAAAGACACGATTGGGGCAACAATTGCAACCGGGAAGAAACGGCGAGGGCAAAAGTGTGTGCCGGCTTACCTTGCAGGGAGCGGCCGTCCTTGACGAGCTGGTCGCGATCCCCTCGAAGAGAAATGCACTCAGCCTCAGCCGAAAGAACCCGGCGCCCGAAAGCAGCAAGGGAATCAAGAAGGGCATGCAAAACCACCGAGTCAAAATTAGAGAGAAAGCACTTGATCCTATACACGACTGTACACAGTCAAGTATAGCCTTGGGGGCTACTCCCATCGGGAGCACTGTCGTGCACCCGATGAAAAGCAAAATCAAGAGAGAAAAACTTCGACTTGAGTCTATGGCCAACTGCGAGCAATGAACCATAGACTCGAGGGATACTCTTATCGGGAGCACTGTCGTGCACCCGATAAAGGAAAACAAGCAAGGCAGGTCGCCAGAAAGGAAAAGAAACTTTACCTTGCCCTGAGCTACCCGAGACCTCCCGGCTAGCAGACGCTCCAGCATCTGAAGGTTGTCCACCCGTGAAGCTGGGAATCCCATACTCCGGAGCTTCAGTCGCCTTTGGTGGGCTCGGAGATCTTCGGGCAAGATCAGCGGCAGGAGCGGGGTCCACGACGACCTCTTTCCTATTAACAGATGGAATCCAGGAAGTGAACTGGCCCGCGCTAATGGTCTCCAGACTGCCACAAAGAAAAAATCAGACAAAGAAATGACAGAAGAAGATTCGCGACTAAGAATAGGGTGCACAAGACTTACTCATCCTCGTCATCATCATCAAGAACATCTGGATCCCAGGCGGTGGAAATCTTCGACTGACGACTCGCAGGAGGGAGCACGTTGAGAGGAGCCACCCGAAGGGGCTCGACCCCCTTGACGGGTTCATCACCCAAGGAACTATCCTTCCAGGTGACTTCGTCTTCCTCACGCCTGCGGCGCTTGCGGTGGTGGAGCTGTTCGCTGTTCGACTCCTCCTCCTCATCCGCATAGTCGCGTTCAGAGCTTGAATCAGCGTCCGCGATGCTGGTTTCGTGCGGGGCCTCAATGTTACTCGCCAGAAGGTCTGAGACATCGTATGCAGAAATTGGCAGATAGCATGTCGCCACGTCCCGATTCTACGAGAGTAAAGGAGAAAAAAAAGAAGCATTTCACTCGACGAAAAAAAGGCAGAACAGAACAAAAGAAAAGGAGGAAATTAGGAAACTCAGCTCAGTCAGAGGGTTCCCTGCCTCAAGTGGGTTGAGAGAGCACGTCGAGTAGCCCTCTCCCTTCTTCAGCTTGGTGATAGCCGCGATTTTCCTATCGAACTCGGCGATCGAAAGAACATCGTCGCAGACGCGGCTCGGGTCGTTCGCGCCCGTGTACTCTCACATGGTGGTTGGCCTCTCTTGGAGGGTCTAGATCCTACGACGGAGGAACACACCCGACAGATGTATCCCGCTCAGCGGAGTCCCCAGCTCCTTGTCCCGGAAGCGTGCACCTTCGCCAGTAAAGGAGCGACAACTTTACCTTCTTCGGCTGTAAGTGTGCGCAGCCAGGACTTCCGTCGCTTCAGGACGGCAAACGGATGGAACTCGGGAACACCACCCGCGCTATCGTCGACGATGTAGAACCATTTTCGGCGCCATCCCTGTGCCGAATCGACGAAATACATCTCCATATAGGGGATGTCCTTGTTCGCCTGGATCCCGAAGCCTCCAGTCTGAAGCGGCTCCCCCACCTTCTCGCCTGGCTGCTTCTTCTTCCGGAAGATCCGCACCTTGAAGATGGATTTCCAAATCCCCCAGTGCGGACGGATCCCCAGGAAACACTCGCAAAGCACGATAAAGCACGATATATGCTGAATCGCGTTTGGAGGAAGGTCGTGCAGATGTATGCCGTAGACATACAGCAGCCCGACAAGAAACGCGTGGAGGAGGAGAGGCAGACCTCGGGAGACATGCTCCGAGAAGATGACGCGCGCGGTGGCGAGGGGGTTGGGAGTCTCCTCGTTCTTGGACAGGCGCACCCGCCAGGAAGCTTCTGGTGGGAGTAATCCCTCCCGCTGCATCTCGGTGATGCTCTTCTTGGTGGTGTTCGCGGCGCGCCAGTCGCCCGTCCTCTTCACGGGAGGCGCCACGAAAGCGCTCGCCACATCCTTGGAAGACGCAGTGGCTGCGCCACGTTTCTTCTCTCCCGCCATTGAAGGATGCTCGGTGCTCACGGAGAAGGAGGTGTGCGCGAGGAAGAAGAAAGTGATTAAGGGCCGGGAAATTTACCCTTCCCCTAAAGCTCAGTACTTATATCCGAGCCAAGCTAATCCAAGACGTAGATCTACCATCATGGCATCCATCGCAGCTGCCACGCGTGAAGCGGAAACGAGGCGGCGGGGGACAGTTACCCCTGCACGATCTTTACAAAAAGATCGTGCGTATTTACAGCACGCGACCAGCGGGAAAATCAGGACAAGACCGATCGTTTCCGGTCAAAAAGCCGACACGGTGGGCCCGCGCGCTCTGCCCCACTTCGTCACGTCCCATCGGGAGCAGTCAGAGTGGTCGAGTGCGAAGTGACATCACTACGCACCTCACGACACGTGAAATCTCTTTTTTGTATAAGCTTTAAAGCCCGAAATTTCTTTCAGGTGGACACCCTGACACGAAATATCTTTCGTATGGGCACATCAAAACGCAAAATTTCGTTCGCATGGACACCCTGACACGAAATCTCTTTCGTATGGGCACATCAAAACGCGAAATTTCTTCCGCATGGACATTCTAACACAAGTTCTCTTTCGTATGGACTTCATAACGCGTAATCCGTTTCACACAAGATCAAGAAAAAGGAAGATCTCTTCACCCAAAGAATCGCAGGAACATGATTAAGGTAAAATCGCGAGTGTGCGGTTCCCGCAACTCTACCACACGATGTACTTACACATCCTTATCCTAGATCGTTCGGCCGACTAGGCACATCTGGATGCCGTATTCTTTCGAGTAGGAAGGTAAGACCCAAGGATCTCTCCAGTGGGCCTGGAATCGCACTCAAGCTGCATCCTCCGGTAAATTTTCCGTGTCAACAACACGAATAAAAATCCTAGCGGACGCGCCGGGTACCCCTTTAGGTTAAGTTCGACTCGGTAAGACCTCCACGGCCCAGTCGCAACGATCACCTCGTCGGATTCGAGTCGGAGGTCTCGAATTCGTGTAGGCCAGAACCGTTTTTACCCTAGATGCAATTAATTGGCCCTGATCTTTTGGGAGAGCCAAGCGACTAAGCCACATCCTTCTGCGAAAACAGCCAACACAAGGCACATTTATGACTCGATGCTCGAGTACATGAGCGTTTCGCGCACAGGGTAATCACCCTATAAAACAGGCGATTGAATGACCAATCGAAGAAATCAAAGAACAAACTTTGAGTGCTTACCTGACTATTCTTAGTCGAATAAACACTCAGGGTCTACTGACGTGGGGATGACTCCTGGACCTACCGGGTGAGGCTACCCGGTCCAAGGACCAAGACCTAAGGCCCAAAGAGAGGTGTTATCCTGCGCTACTAGAAGGCCCAACGAAGGCCTACCCGCAAGACTTGCGGCTCAAGAAGGAAACTCCTACCGACCTAGAATTAGGGTTTGTAACCCCCCCCCGGATACGGTTTGAGACCTAGCCACCTATATAAGGCTAAGAGAACCACCGAGGGGGGATCCAATCTACTTTTCACCACCACAAGCCTTGAGCTCGAGATCGTACTCTCGACTTGAGGACCCCCCATTGTAACCGATCTACTGATAATAAAGATCGAAAGAGTAGGAGTAAGGGTTTTACCTCTACGAGGGCCCCAAACCTAGGTAAATCGTGCCCCTGTTAGCCAATGATTGTCACCGGCGCCTTTACATTCTGTTAATCGAAACCCTACCGGATCATCCGAGGGACTTGTTGAGATGACTAATCGACACCTAACCCTACCCCTCCCCCTCCTTCCTGGAGAAGAGCTTGTATGAGATAGAATTGGGCATTGTGCTCCCCCTCCCATGTGGAGAACTCCCCCATGGGATCCATGACTAATCCATAGATTCATCTATTGGATTGTACCAAGACCTCTCCAAGTAGCTACTCTTTCACCTCGTGATTTCGGTAGTTCTTGCCAACCTTCCCCTTGCTGCTTTTTTTGAATCGGTGGACCGTCCGGTGAGAGGAATCGACTCTAATTAGCGTGTTCTTGATTTGGGTTTGCGATCCCTCGTAGGATCCATGAGTTATCTCCCCTTTTGTTGCTGTGAGTTCATCGTGTTCTTCGTATTCTTCGCGTTCTTCCCAATCTCCCCTCCTCTCGTGCGTCAATCCGTGAAGATCGGGCCACCCTAGAGGCCTAGCCTTCATCATGTGGTATCAAGAGCAAGGTTGCCACGGATTTGATAGCCCCTTTCACCAATATTTTTTCTTGTTCTTGCCTAAATTCGAAAATTTCCACAAAAATAGCACCAATTTTCTTTTGGATCGATTTGTGATTTGAGTGCGTTTTGGTTGGTTTTGATCCATAGATCTGCTGCTATACTTGTTGATCTACTTCCCTTTGCGTTCATGTGACTTAATTCCACTTATTTCCCCTTCGATTTGGTGATTTTCGGAGCAGTTTTCTGCCTCGAAATGTCAAAATCGCGACCAAAATCATGCAATTGCCGTTTGTGCAGGAAACCTGGCCTCCTGGACGGCCAGGCCGGCTAGGTAACAGAATGCCCGGCCTTGCGCAGGAAACCCGATATCCGGCCAGGCCTAGGCCAGCCTCCCAGAAAACTGCCGCGTCTGATCACCGTTTTGGCCATAACTTTTGACTCGGGACTCCGTTTTGAGTGATATTTAGCTCATTTATTAGGAAATTACATCATATACATCACCATTGTAGGAGATCCATCATCCATTGAAGCCAATTTCATGAGAAAGCACGAAACTTTCCATCCTATAGGGTGAAGATCGTCGGTGAGAGGTATAAACATCCCGAATCTTCTCCCTCTTGCCATTCCTTTGTGAGCCAACCTACCTTGTGATTACCTTACCTATTGAGGCTAGTTCATATATGATTACTTGGGATTTGCACACTTTCACCGTGTAGTTTCCGAGCGACCGTTGTATGCGCTAGTTCATATCGTTTCATATGTTGGCACAAAGTGAGTGAGCAAAAAGTGAAAAAGCAAAAAGAGAAAGAGAGAAGAGAAAAGAGAGAAGAGAGAAAGAATAAGAGAGAGAAGGAAACCACCACTTGCCATAACACTTGTATTAAGCGCGCAAGCTCGATGAATATCTCGTAGGTGGTTCATTGTGTGCAAATCTTGTGGCCCACCAATAAATAGCAATCGAACTAGCGGCTCTCCTTGTACTTGTGCAACATGAGCTTTATAGTCAGGATAATTTGGTTTCTTAGCTCACATTTTGGTTGAATTAGTACAATTTATCTCCGTGCGTGCGTTTCCATATATATATTTTGAAGATTGACTTGTTGTTGCTTTGTGATCATTGTGGTTCTCTACTTGCAATTACAATATCTTGGTCTCCGGTTGTTCCATTTTATTTCCACTCTCCATACCTATCCACCCATAAGCCCTGTGTGTTTTGGAGCTTGTTTTTGGATCTTTCGAACTCAATTCACTTCATTCTTTTTGTTACCGGTTTCTCTTGCCATGGTCCACTAGCTCCAATACTTGCTAAAATGTGAGGTTTGAGCCCTTAGGTCTTCACACTCTATATATACACTTGTGCTTGTGAGTAACCATGTGTAGAGAGAGCGGAGAATATGGAGGCTATGATGACCATGAAAAGTACATGATGGACCACTACGACTATAACAACGACAATGACTTCAATAAGAATGACATTGGTGACCTCTACCACGACATGGAGCTCCACCACGACTATGATGAATCAAGAATGGAGTACATGATGGATGACCACTACTTTGAGCATGACATGGTGGATCACCACCACTACTATGATCATGACATCAAGCTCTACACCGACTATTCCTAACCAAGCATCATCGGCATGGCGGAGCACCACACCAACCACAACAACTTCGACTCCATGAGCTAGAACGACATGGACCACTACTACAACTACGACACCACAAGATTGGATGAAGAGATGGAGCCGTGCTACACCAACTACGCATCCACAAACATGGCGGAGTTCTACACTGACAATGACTCCATAAGCATGAGGGACAATATGGAGCTCTACAACTTCTCTGACTCTGACATGGATGAGCTCACCTACAAAAACTTCCTCGCCAAGCTTTGAGGACCAAGATATCATATGTCCCATGGTTCATGCTCAAGACCGAGGAACTTCAAGGAGAATGCCAAGGCCAACATAAGACAACACCCTTCAACCTCAAGATGGTGCCACAACGAGAAATCTGACAAGTTGGCAAAGTCAAGATTAGATCCTTCAACATCTAGACGGCGCCACAAGAAGGAAATCACCGAGGCTCCATCAAGCAAGAAGGACAAGAATCCAATGCATCCAAATGACTTTCGACGTCATACCACACATGAAGAGCGAGAACGGCACAAGCTTCTCCGTCAACAAACGTCAACCTCCAAGTTGGCGCCCACACAAGCTACATCAACACTCCAAGTGCGCGATGACTTCCCCACACACAAGATGGCGGCGAGCGCACATCACAAGGTGTCTCCTTCAAGTGCTACCACAACATTTCCAACACATATGAAATCCATGAAGGATCTATTCCATGCCATGGATACGACCTTCGACAAGTTCGAGCATGCTACTTCTCAACGGTTACAAGATCTCAAGACCTCCATCGACAAGATCTCCAAGCGTCTACCAAGTTTAAGACGGAGACACAAGAAACGAGATCACACATGCAAGCACAAGACCACCATGGTGCCCTCAACAAGTATGCATCATATGATATCGACATCAAGTTCCACCACCACAAGGGCTCCCACATGGCGAGATGAAGACCTACACCAAGATCGAGAAAGATAAGGCCCTCCCATATATGATGGTGATGTTGGTTCAAGCACCACTCCCAACAACACCATGAGCCTACTTCAAGATGAAGACCTCTTATGCCCAATATGCAATGGACATGGCCATGTGATGTGGGATTGCCAAGGCGGCGACCAAGATGGTGCGTCAAGTGGAGAAGTCGAGCATGTTATTTTCCCTTCGGCAATGGAGGAGAGTGATGATGCCAATCTTATGGCTCACACATTTGGAGGCAACAAGGTTGATGAGGTTGAGCATGGGATTTTCCCTTTAACCAAGGAGGCATATGGAGTTGAGGATATCGAGCCTACCCCTATGTGCATGTGTTATGAGAGGGTACCAATCCCATGTGAGCAATAGAACCACTTATCCCACATGAGTGAGAGAGCATGTGATATGAGTGACTCCACCATATGTGAGATTGAGTGCATCCACTTTGAGGGCATGAGTGATACACCACATGAGTAGAGAGAGGTAGTTCATAGGTCATGTGAGGCCATTTTGAATTCTAACAACTTACCCTCTACCTCTAGTGTGTTTTCCCACGATGAGCTATGTTCCATGGATGATGAGGTGCCACTCCTAAAGACAGTGCTTCCTATGGATAAGAAGATGTACATGGTGGATGAAGGTGATGCCACCCCATGTCTACATCAAGATGGACAAGTCGGCCACTTGAAGACCCCTACTACCACAACACCTACTTCATATGACAAATACGACAAAGGTATGTGTGTTGATGTGACCATGATCCCGCTAGTGGACATGATGAATGATGATTGCTTGCATGTGATGGATCAACCTATCTTTGATGATATTGCCATTGACATGTTTTGCCCCAAGTGCTTAAATTTTTCTTCCATTGTTGCAACCAAAATGTTGAACAATTTTTCTTTCAAATGCTTGGTTTGTAGAAATATTGTTATGCTTTCAAATGAGTTTGCCCCCATAGCATCCTCACCTTTTGGAGATTTTTCTTGTGCCCATGTTGAGACTTCCGCATCCTTCAAGTTGCATGTTACCAATTTCCACATTTCGAATTTGCTATATTGCTTTGGATCTTTTTGTGACTTGCACATGAAGAGGCATGTTATGATGGATGATGAGTTCATTTACCACAAACAAAATTTCTTCATTTGGTCTTTTGTGTGTTTGAGTACCGGTATGCTAATGTTAACCTCAATTGAACATGAGTTGACAAAATGAGCTGTTGAGAGCATAATAAAATTGTGTTGTGGATCTAACCAGACTCTAATATATTTCTCATGTTTTGCATCAAACACGTTGAAACATTTCTCTTTCCTTTGGTTTGTTTGCAAACATGTTTGTGATGTTGTTCTCCTTTGTGACAACAATCCTTCCTTGATCTTTCATATAGATGATTTGTGTGTTGCAACAAGTATGATGAACAATTGTTCTTTCTGATGGCTTGCTTGCAACCACAATGATAATTTGAGCATGTCTTGTCATGAGTGTTTTGGTTTCCCTTCCATTGGCGTTGCAATTTTTTTTGAAAAATTGCTCTTTCCTATGCTTTGCCTGCACCCATGATGATAATATTTGGGACATTCTTCATCTTGTGTTTTTGCCAATGTCTCCTCTTATGGCACCAAGAATTGTGACAAACTTCCATTTCCAATGCTTTGTGTGCAACCCCTCAAAGTTTCATGGAGATTTTGTGTCTCACATTTTGGAGATGTTTCAATGAATTTATTACACATTGACCTTGCATATGCACTAGATTCCATATATTTGTGTTGTGCTAACGGTGCTATGAACAAGAACGGACATGTCATGAATGATGTGCTACTCTAGCTTGCACACATATGGTTTGCTTGGTCTTTGTTGTGTGGGTTCTACCTTTGGATGAGATGGCATGCGTGGCTACATCAACACATTTTGATTACGGAGGATCTTACAAGACAACCACATCGACATCTTGCTAAGGTGACTTCCCTCTACTTACAAACACATGCTATGAGCTTCAAGAATTGGATACTCTTTGAGTATTGTTTTGTCTTTCTTGTGAGCTTGGTAGGTTACATGAAGGCCAAAGGAACATTGAAGAGCTTCCATACCCTTTCCATCAAGAATGCCCACATGGTGACTTCGACTTCTACGACAATCCATCCACCTCCTCTACACGTTGATGACGAGTTAGCGTCGAGGATGAATCTTTTTTAAGTGGGAGGAGATGATGCAGCACGACCGATCCCACTGGGCATGTCTCACACTCCATCATATGTCAAGTCACCATGGATTCAAAAGGTGAACTCATTCCTCTTCGAGAACCGTACTCCTTTGGACGGTATACTACTTGACCATCTACCCTTGTGCACTGCTAGGTATGAGTCGACGAGTACGGATTCAAGGGGAGATGCCGAGGAAGTCGACGACTCAAGGTCATCCAAGGTGCACGCATGGAAGAGAAGGAATAAGCGAGATGGAGGAGACGAAGAAGCCAAGAAGGCCGGCCTCCATGCTAGGAAGCCCGGCCTAGACCGGCTTCCCTGCGACCCTAGGTCGGCGTGCTCTGTTACCTGCCCGGCCAGGCCGTCTCCCCCGCGCCTTACCTGACTGCGCGTAGAGACATGTACTATTTCCTTGTATCCCTTTACCTACCCTCTACTACTATATATAGGAACCCTCCCCCTCCTTCCTAGAGAAGAGCTAGTATGAGATAGAATTGGGCCTTGTGCTCCCTCTCCCATGTGGAGAACCTCCCCCATGGGATCCATGGCTACTCCATAGATTCATCTATTGGATTGTATCAAGACCTCTTCAAGTAGCTACTCTTTTACCTCATGATTTCGGTAGTTCTTGCCAACCTTCCCCTTGCGGATTTTGTTGGATCGGTGGACCAGCCGATGAGAGGAATCGACTCTAATTGGCGTGTTGTTGACTTGGGTTTGTGTTCCCTCTTAGGCTCCACGAGTTATCTCCCCTTTTGTGTGTGTGAGTTCATCGTGTTCTTCCCAATCTCCCCTCCTCTCGTGCATCAATCCGTGAAGATCGGTCCACCCTAGAGGCCTAGCCTTGATCACTCATGATGCATCAATCATGGTAGTATGATTCTGAAGAACTTGATACTATGATCCTGTGATCCTGATTACTCGATTAGCCATGATGTGCAATGCCATGACTTTGTTTGCACTCTCTTTAAGTTGTGTGGTTATTTGATATGTGCTATATTGGTAGACTTTGGATAATATGACCTAGCGGAGAGGAGGTAATCATAGTGAGAGTCTTGCATTGAATCAAACACATGGGTAGTTCAATTTTTTTAGGAAAAGCATGTAACCGAACAATAATTTCCATTATCTTAGCCGATGCAATTCCTCTAAGGGCACCCATAGAGTGTAGCCAAAAGTGGTTCCCAATTTACTTTTTGACTTTCGGAACTAGTGCCCTACATTGTGAGGGTAGTTCCCAATCAAGAAAAAGAGGGAACCATAGCAAGAACTTACTCCGATGCTAAATTAAAAAGTTTGCCCAGCTCACACACGTGGGGGAGATATGAGAGGATGAAAAGTACTAGAGGATAGAATGGGGACATTTCACTCACTTTGTGCATGCAGTGGGTCCAATCTATAGAATTTGGCAGCCAAAGCACGTTGTAGAGAAATTAGAAATTTGGCATCGTAGCTATACAATGGTTGTGTGTCAGATTTGGCTATTGCAACGTTGTGGCTGCCCTAAGGCACCCAAAATGTGTAGTCAGAAGTGGTTCCCAATTTGCTTTTTCGGCTTTGGGAACTAGTTCCCTACACCGTGGAGGTGGTTTCAAAACCAGAAAAAATGGGAACCGAAGAAAGTAGGTGCTCCAATGCCAAAAAGTGGTTTCCAATCTGTTTGTGTCATATTGAAACCCACAATGAAGCTGTGATAGACCCGGAAAAGAGAATGAGTGGGAGGGAAATGGTTTTTTTATTATTTGTGTCAATATCGGGACCTATGGTACATAAATTAGGAACCACAAAAATTGTTGAGTAGTTGCTATATTTCACACGGTTGCCAAATAGTGCATTGTGTCAGATTCGGCTATTTGAACGTCGTGGCTGCACACTACAGTCTACCAAATGACAGTATGGATGACTGCCTGTTTCCGTACGCCTAGTCCCCGCGAGCTCTTCCCAGCGAGTTAAAAAAGGGCAAGGTTGGGCGTTCCCCGGGGGTTCCCGCATGCCGATCCCCCGGGTCGACAGCCGTCAGATGGAGCCCTCCCATGACCGTCCGATGCCGCGCTACAGGCCCGCATCGTTTCTCCCGTGTAAGAAAAGCGGACGCAAAACTGCTTTCCCGTCCCATGTGGTGGACCCCGTCTTCCCAGAAACGATCCATCCTCGCCTTCTCTCCCCGCATAGACTGTGTACTCTTCCTAAAATGTCAACACACAGACATGAATCCAAGCCGGACACGCCGTCAACAAACAACGCGTACTACCGCGCCCCCTCGGCCGTCTCCGGTGAGAAACATCGCCGGTCTGTAGCATCGTCGACCATGGTAGTAGCACCAGTGCACAACTTAGCACCACCGCTAGTCTATTGTAGCACTGCCACCAGTCTCCGGTAGCACCGCCAACCACTCAGCAACACCATGGCCAGATTGGTCGCACTGCAACTAGTCTATTTTAGCACCGCCGACGGTCTTGGGTAGCACCGCGCAACCGCGGTTGGACGCCGGTAGCAGCACCGCCGGCCTCCGTAGCATCACCACCGGCCATTTGAAGCACTGCCGCTCGTAGCACCGAGACTTGGCGCTGGTAGCACTAACGCCAACCTTTTGTAGCACCGTCGGTGGCCTCCGATAGCACTGCCTCGAGAAGCACCGACACTTGCCGTTAGCAGCACCACGGCTCCATGATCATAGCATGTGATGGCCAGCTTTGTAGCACCATAGTCGGCCGCTCAAAGCATCGACTCTTGCCGTTGACAGCACCACGGCCTAGCGCTCGTATCATGTGGCGGCCAGCTTTGCAGCATATGCTGGCGTGATGTACATGCATGGCAGGACCGGACCGACGTCGACCAGAGTTTGGCCCTCCACGCGGCGCTAGGCGGACATAAACACCCTAGCTCCTAGCTGTAGAGTAAGCCGGGCGTGGCTATGAGGATCACGGAGGAAACATAGACCGCCAAAGTTATTGGAGAAGGCCGATGACGATGCCGTGCTGGACGGCCGACCAGAGAAGCTCCAGCCCGTGAGGGAGTGAGGGGCTTATAGATGGCGCGGGGAAAAGACGGTGGCCTTTCCATGGCCATGGCCCATGGGCCGCAAAGCTTTTTATAGAACTGGGCGAGAGAAAGAAGAACCTGAACAGATACGGCACGTGATGGTGGCCCTCACCTTTCGCTGTCTCACAAACGCGAAGGGACGCGTGACGCCAGCTGGAGGCGGAGGATGCGAGCAACAAATCGAAATCACTAAAAAAAAGGCTTCCCTCTCAGAAGGGCACCCCGTGCGTGCTGTGGGCGCGACAACTGTCGCGATCTCCTTCTTCCTAGCTTCTACAGGGTGCCTGCATGCGTGACAAGTGTTACCACCACAGAGTTTTGGGGGATTTTCCCTTTGACGAGGTGGAGTGTGAATGCATTTATTTCGTGATTCCTTTTTTCAAAATGAAATATCTTCTGAACTGTATTTCGAAATTACGAACCGTTTTCATATTTGAGATCCTCGCGTCGAGATTTTCAAAACTAGATCCCATATTGATAGGATTTGACAAACTTTTTTGTACACTCAGAATCAACACGGATGTACGCCCAGTTACACAGAGATATACGCCCAGGTGCAGTGAATGAACTATATCCCAAGTGTAGTGCTGATGTATACCCACGTGCAACACGGGTGTACGTCCAGACGGTTGTACACCCAGATGCATGTGAATGTACACCCAAACGGATGTACACTCAGGCGGATGTACACTCAGTCGCTTGTACACCCAGTGAAGGGCCTACGTACACCCAGATGGTTGTACACCCAGTGAAGGACCGGCGTACACCCAAGCGGATGTGTACACCCAGACGGATGTACACCCATGTACACCGTGCGTATACTCTTCAGAACAATTTTTATATACTTTTAGTAGCATTTTTTTATACTTTCGCATATAACATGTATACTTTCAGAACAACGTTTGTATATTTTCAGTAGCAAATTTTTTATACTTTCACATACAACATGTATACTTTTAGCAACAACGTTTGTATACTTTTAGTAAAAACTTTTTTATACTTTTCAGATGCAACACGTGTACATAGTGTACACACGCGCGTGCTACCGAAAAGTATAAAGTATAAACAATAGGGTGTACAAAGTACGTTTTTTTTTCTCGGAACATATCAACGTTTGATTTAGTTTTGAAGATCTCGACGCGAGGAGCTCAAATATGAAAACGGTTCGTAATTCTGAATTACGGTTCTAAAGTATTTCGTTTCGAAAAAAATCTAAAAAGAAATGCGTGCGCACTCCCTCTGTTGGTTCCTCGCGTACTACCCCGCCACGTGTCGCCCTCGCGTGGCCTCCTTTCTCCACTCCGGTTGCTTCCGAGAGGGAAGTCTTTCTCTAATCGCACCCCAACAAATCCCCCGGATGTTACAGAGCGTTTTCCTTAAAAAAAACTGATGCAGGCAACCAAGCCCCATATATGGCCGGCCCGATCAACAATTGGTGAAAGAATCTGCACTCATCAGCGGTCTTGGACCGCTGAATAAAAAATATGCCGTTTTCGGCCCTGATGCCACGTGTCTCATCTCTTAGGGCTTCTTTGGATCACAAGATTACAAAACAGAGGAACTGAGAAAACGTAGGAATTTGACAGGATTGTAGATGCAAAACATAGATTACAAAACAGTCATTTGGATGGAACCACGGGAAAATTGTCTCGATCCTACGCGAGTGAGTGTAAACAAGAGATTAGAGTGGATGTTGAAATTCCTATAGAATTGGGGTGTAGAAATACAATACATAGGAATTTTGTAGGTGTCATTTCTTTAATGCAAAGACATTTCTTAGGAAAGAATTCTGTGGATTGGAATCCTCCAAAATTCTTTTGAAAATACTTCAATAAAGAAAAAACTTTAATCTCCCATGTTTTGACATCTTGTGCGTCCGGAAGCCTCTTGCGCAAACGCGCCGCTCAAAATTTCTCTTGATCTCGGTGAGTCATCGCGCGCAGCATCATCCGGCAGCCCAGTACGTCGCCCAACATGCCGCATCCCGCATCCTCCTCCACTTACACCAGGTACGAGACACGCCGCCGCGACCCCAACCCGCGAGCCGCGGCACTCCTCGTCATCGACGTGCAGGGCCACTTCGCGTCGCTGGTCGCGCCTGTCATGCCGGCAATTGCCGCCACCGTGGCGCTCTGCCGCATCGCCGGCATCCCGGTCGTCTACACCCGCCACGTCGACCCCGTGCCCCGGAGCCGCCCGCTCGCCGAGTGGTGGGCCGGCGACCACATCTCCGCCGGGACGCCGGCCGCCGATCTGCTCCCCGGAGCTGGCCGCGCCGCGGGGGACCTCGTCGTGGAGAAGAGCACGTACAGCGCCTTCGCCGCCGGAACGGGGCTCGAGGAGATGCTGCGCGGGATGGGCGTGGAGGAGGTGATCGTGGCCGGCGTGATGACCAACCTTTGCTGCGAGACCACCGCGCGGGACGCCTTCGTGAGGGGCTTCCGGGTGTTCTTCTCGGCCGACGCCACGGCCACGGCGAGCCAGGAGCTGCACGAGGCGACGCTCATGAATATGGCGTATGGGTTCGCGTACATCGTCGACTGCGAGCGCCCGAAGGCCGCATTCGGGAAGGACAAGTGAAGTGCGAGCAGTTGTTTTGTACAGTATGTAAGGTGCTAAACTGAATCTCTCGACGACTTGTCTTTTGTTTTCAACTCTAGTTCACTCTGCTTATGCAGAAAATGGTGCCTCCTATGTACAAAGCTCTCGGCTATCCCAGTTCGATGCTAGGTTATGGTGTTCGACAGTTGTCAGTTTGAGTTATATTACAGAAGCAGTCGAGGCTCAAGTACAAAATCTTTGTAGTGAGCATGCTGTTCCAAACTGTTGTCAGTACCACTCAAACTCATTGAGTTGATCCCCTTTTGTTTTTCACTTCGGCTTCGAATATAATGTTCACAAAGTAAAACAGGAATACAAGACCAGCTGGTAATAACTTCTACACAAACAAAAAATCCAGATCATCTGCAGTGAAGTGCTGAGCTATTCAGCTGCCACACTACATCAGTTTGACTTCACATCTATATTAACAACTAAGGGAAAAACATAGCAATTATTTAGGGTCGGAAAAAATCGTGGTAAATTTACAGTTAAGTCTATGTACACCTTCTTAGTTCTGGTTGAGGTTGTGCTCAAAGTGATGACGGTGACAGGAAAGATAAACAGAAAGTATAGCTGCCAGCTATAACACCCCGAATATCCAAAAGTAGCAAACATGGAACTGAAAAGGTAGTGTGACTAAGAATTCGTGAATTAGTCAATGTGTATGCAGAAGTATGAATCAAGAAATGGGATAAATCAAGCACTTTCCTGCATGTCCCAATTTGTGTAGGTGTAATGAGAATATGATCTTGTTAACCAGCCATGGCTGGGGTATATCTTTTAACAGGAAAGGAAACAAGGTAAAGATAAACGTAAGCCGTAAGGCATCATTCCATCCCCATAGCACAAAAGAAATATGTTCATCAGTGATACCAAGATACCTAACTCAAAAGGTTGGACCTGAATTCATGACCACCCAGCACGCAACTGATGATGCCTCTGTTCCCCTGTTTACCTCACCTGAAGTTCCAGTGTTCCACCAAATTCAGCACATCAAAGCTGCCAACAACATTCAACACAAGTGAACCACATCGGTAAGCCATTGAAATTCAGAGTATAACTTAATATATTCCTCTGTGAACGTGCCATGACTGAAATTTTGCTTCCAACAAACTATGAGAACATGGGATATCTGATATATCACAATCTCAAGTGTATGAAACTAAAATTACACAATAACGAAGAGTCATTAATTTTAGAAATATCATGATTTTGTTTTAATTCAGATGGTTTTTACTACCCATCTGTAAAACAGAATATGACATTTTTCCTAATCTTGTCTTATGGAGACAATGCAAGTCATAATGCACAAGAAGATTATGTCCTCTGTCAAATGTTAGAATTACTAATATTCATACACATAATTTTGGCCTGTGGCTTCCAATGTCTCCTCAAGTAAATCCTTGCGCCCCCTCCTCCTCAACTTGGTACAGCTCCTCTTCTGATGACTTCACCCAGTCTGATTCTTCCAGAAGCTGAAATATTGGGGTGCAACAGGAAGCATCATCATAGTCTTCACAATGCCCATGTTGCTCCTCAGTTCTTGCTCCCTCCTTCATCTGACGAGCAGCCTCTTTCATTTGCTTACGCAGGTACTTATTTTTCTTGCTCTCAGCCCTTCTCCTCTCCAGGTCTTCCAACCTTGACCTCTCTTGCTCCTCCCTCTGGGTCTGAGGCATTAGCTCTTTTTGCTGATGTATCAGCGCCTCTGCCTCCTGACGGCCTTGTTTCTCACCCATGATCTTTTTTTCCTGCTCCTCTTGCTCATACATCTGGTAAAGCTTCTTGATCAGATTCTCCAGAGGAACGGCAATGTCTACGAAATCAAGATCAGCACTGGCGTATAGTGGCTCCTCCGTGAACTTGGAAGGGACATAGAACCATCGCTCGGTGAAGGTGAGGGCAACGGTGATGGACTGGCAGTGCAACATAAAGAGAATGTCATGAAGCTTAACACCAAGCCCATCTATATAGGACATGATAGAAATCCCGTCACCACCGGGCAGCCTCTTGATGACAGCGACCTCCCTTAGCGGCACAGAGGAGCCCTCCTCGAAGACAGCCTCCTCTTTGCACCCTGGCCGTCTCCCCATGTATTCGACGTCGACATGGCACGAGAGCGCACCAGACTGTCCACCCTCCCCTGCCTGCTCCAGACGAGGTCCGTCTGGTCCGGTAACCAGGCGTGCCACACGCAAAGCATTTGTGTACCCAGCTCGCTCTGGCGGGAAGCGGGCGTACTTCTTCTGGCACCATGATACTTGTGCTTTCTTGGCTGATGCCTTCATCTTGAAGAGAAAGAAGGGGCATCTGGGGTCCATTTTCTTCCTCTCGATGACAGGGGGGTACTCCCATTCATGTAGTTCGGGGTCCTTGCGTCGCCTGTCGAAGGAGGCCAGTAGCTGCTCGAGTAGGAGAGCATGCTTCTCCTTATCGGCCTTTAGCCCTCTCGTCTCAGAGTTTAGCTCGCTCTGGACGGCGAGGGAGTGGGCTTCCTCCCCATCCTCTGCCTCGATCCTGCTCCGATCGGCCAGTGGCCCCGTATGGTCGCCGCATTCAGACATGCAGGCGCGCGGTATCTACCTCCTCGCTGCGCCGGCTCCGATCGACCGACAAGGACGTCCGTCGCCGCTTCTCCGGCTCGAATCGATCGGGAGATTAGGGTTTAGTTGCTATCGTGTATTTTTTTTTCTCTTCTTCCTTTATTTTATCGGGTACGTTCTGGGCTATTTTCTACTCGGACCCGGACGGGCTCGATTGTACTCTTCTACTCGGACACGGTTTGTTCTTCTGTTCCGCGGCTCAGCCGGCAAGTCAAGGCGAAATAAGCAGCGCGCTGACCAGTAAATCGATACACGATTTTTATAAATGGAGAAGAACATATATTGCCATAAGTATGAACATTTTGTTAAAGTAAATAAACATTTTTTAATGTTTTCATTCTTTTCCGTTTTCAAGATATAAAATTCTATGAAGCGATCGACGTATACAGTATATATGGTCATTTTATTATCCATAGCGTGAATATGTTTTATGGTAACCAAATATTGGGTGCTAAATAGAAGCGGCGACAAGCTGGCGACTTTGAGGCGAAACTGGGCGGCTCGGATGTCCGCCGGTAGGCGCTGAGCGCTCGTCCTCCACGCTGATGGCCGGAGGGGAGGGCTCTCCCGCTGCTCTTGCCGGAACACCGACGGCGTCCGGGACGGCAGACGACGACGCGGTCGGCAGTGACCCGGTGCGCGGCCGGAGGTGGGCTGACATTGCTGAGTGAGGAAGTTGACGAGGCCGAGGCGGCGCGTCTAGAGGCTGAGCTCCGTTGCTCGCCACCGGCGCTGCCCACCTTCGCCGAGTTCCTCGCGGTCGCCACCCGGTCGCCAGCTCGTCACCACCATGGACGCTCGGGAGGAAGGCGACAAGCACCTGGCAGCGATGCGGGACACACTGGGGAACCGAGAGGCGCCGGTCGGGGGGTCCCTATGGTTGGCGCCGGCGCCCGGGTCGACTCCCGTGACGCAGGCGGCGGCGGTGGTCGATGCGGGTAACCCTGCGCCCGCGCCTGGAGGAGTCGACGCTGCCTCGCTCTTGGGCCGTGGGCCGAGCCCTAGGGCGGCCTGCGAGACCCAGGACAGGTGGCCCATCCTAGGGTGGTGGTGCCAGGATGCCCGTTTCACCCCTGGCCTCGAACCGCCCTCGCTGCTTGGGCCTGGGCTGTTTGGGCTGGCCCCGGCCTGGCTCTGGCTGCCAAGGGGCGCCGCAGGTCTTGATCTGGGCCTGCCCGCTTCCCTCGCACAGATCGCGAAGCATTCCCGTAACTCCCGTAGGGTTCGTCGTGCGATCCCTCCGCCGCCACTCTCGTCGACGTTGTCGCCGGCCGAATGAAGCGCCGCCGCCCCTCTGTCTCCCCCCCACCGGCTCGTCGGGGCTCCATGTCACCTCCTCCTGGCCGCGGGTCCAGGTCGCTGCCCCGGATGCATGCTCCTGCGCGAGCCCCCCAGCAGGCGCGGTACAGGCCGCCGGCCCGGCGCTCCCATGCGAGGCCCTTCGGGAACCACCGGGGTGAGGCACTGCGGCCTGGCTGGCCCAGTCGCCGGAGCCCTCCGATGCGGGGCCGGGACAGAGAACCTCCGCGCGATGGCCGCCGCTCATCGCCTAGGGGGCCGTCCCCAGGGCCCGATTTGCCGTGAAGCTGTGCTGCGGGAGGGCCTTGTGGCCAATCCGCCACGCGCATACCCTACTGCTACGGTGGGTTCGTGGAGGCAGCGCGACGCCAGCTCGCGCCCGACGCGGGGTGGCTGTGACAGCCCGCCGGCGCGTGATGTTGCGACCCTGCCACATGACGGGTCCGCTGGCATGGCCAAGAAGAAAAAGAACAACAAAAAGAGGAAGCGCAAGCCTTCCTCCGAGGTGGTGGGTGGGCAGCCAGGGACTACTGTGGTGCCCGCCGCTACTGCCACGACGGCGGTGCGGACGTGCGGCGGGTGTTGTGGTTGCGGAAGCCTCCAGCTTCTGGGCCAAGGCATTGATGCAGGTTTCTTCTACATTGACATGTGGAACATCAAGCTGGCTGCGCCGGAGCACTTGGCGTCCATCACCTGTTCTCCCGGACCAGGAGGTGGAGCACTCGTTTGAGATCACGAGAGAGACGACCAGGGAGAAGTTGACCCGCCTCGACAGCGAGGCGACGTGGGTGGTGAGGGAGGTCTCCGCGACGGAGTTTGCGGTGGCCTTCCCTCCCTCGGTCTCCTCAATGCTGTCTCCTGGGGTGCCACTACGACTCTGTCGGTCCACAACATCAAGGTCTCTATCAAGAAGCTTCATCTGACCCTGCTATGGTAGCCTCCCTCTGATCCGTGTGGATTCGGATCCACGGGATTCTGCGCGAGGTGCGGTCCGACGCCTTCCTTTCGCGGATTGCCCAAGCGGTGGGTGTGTTCCAGGAGCTGGATGTGGCCTCCCTGCCAGGTGAGGGCCCTGTCCGGCTCCGGGTCTTGGTCCCGGACAGCTCCATGATCCTAGGACCGCTGCCGCTGTTCTTCTTCGGCTTGGATGGCAGACTGCTTGAGGTGGAGGTGGAGGGGGAGGGGGAGCGACAGGGGTCCATCTCCCCTCCTCCTCCGCCGCACCATGATCCCTCCCCCGACCACAGTCTCTCCGAGGATGACGAGGGTGATTCTTCAGATGACGACTTCCCTGACTACTCTACACAGGACAGGCGGGAGCCGTCCCTCCCGCCAGTGGCTCCCACTTCACCCCCACCGCCTCCGCATGCGGGGGTAGAGGCCAGGGTGGCGGCTCTGGTTCAGGCAGCTCAGCCTGGACAGTCTGTGCCCGCAGTGGCGTCGCTTTCTTTGAGCGAGCCGGTGCGGATGGGCGGTGATGGGTCCTCGCCGGCGCAAGGGCTCTGGATCTCCCAATACGGGTCCAACCTCTGCGGGGGTCCGGGGTCCTCAGATCTCTCAGGGCACAGTGCTACGTAGGTGGTCATCTCTGCCTCGCAGGTGTTGGAGGGGGATGGGGAGGAGGACTCCTCGAGTGTGGGGATGGTGGTCCAGGCACCAGTTTCCCCTCGCTCGCCAGGAGTGCTCTGCTACTTCCGGTCGTCGGGGACTCCTCCTTCCCCGCCTCAGGGGTCCCTCACGTTGTTCCCTGTGACACCGGCGGCTGGGCCATTGGATTAAGTCACGGTCTTCCCCGACACGCCCGTGGCTGAGCCTAGGGACCAGCCCCTGCGTCGCCCCAGACCTCCTCCGCCCCCGCCCGCCCGCGCCAGTGCGAGGCTTGCCTCGAAGGCTAGCGGGGAGTTGATGGTGCCGACGATGGAGGTGGTGGCATCTCGCCGCCGCGCAGCCCGTGATTCCGAGACTGGTACTACTCGCACTTCCTCCTCCCGCCCCCCCATACCTCCTTCTCCCTCCTCTAGCTCCCATTTCTCGGTTTTAGCGTCGGTCCACCTGGATCACTTAGCGCAGGTGGCGTCAGACTGTGATATTGTCTTCCATGGAGAGAAGGGGCCTAGGTGTGACTAGATCTAAGCTATTAGAGACAAGGAGATCTTTGAGGGGGCCCTAGCTGCGGCTCGTGCTCAGGCAGAGTGTGAGTGGCGGGGGCCTCTGGAGCCCGCTGGAACCGTGCAAGTGATGCAGGGATCCGGTAGTGGAACCTCTTCTGAGCAGATTAGTGACGATCCTACTGCGGCAACCCAGCGTGGGAGGCCCCCCAAGTCATCGTCCCGGCACTCGACGTCTGGTAGGGCCCGACCAGTCCCCCGTAAGAGGACAAACACGACCGGTTCCAAATGAATGTCTCTCACTTCATTTGGAACATGCGGGGCTTTGGGCAGGATGGGCGGAGGCGTCAATTGGTGAAGTATATCCGCGATGAAGACCCAGATATAGTAGGCATTCAGGAGACGATCCGTCAGGATTTCTCGATCCCGGAACTAGAAGGCCTGAGCCGACATAAATTTTCTTGGCAATGGCTTCCGGCTACGGGTCGCTCGGGTGGGATCCTCCTTGGCGCCAAGGAGGATACCTTCGAGGTAGAGGACATGGACCGCGGGGAATTCTTCTTGAGTATGTCCCTGTGCCATAGACAGTCCCACCTCCAGTGGGAGGTGATTATTGTCTATGGTCCTGCTGACCACAGTAGGTCACAGGAGTTCCTCGAGGAATTGCAGGAGAAGGTTGACCGGTGCACTATTCCGGTCGTTGTGGAGGGCGACTTTAACCTGATCCGGTCCCCCCGAGGAGAAGAGCTCGAATAACGTTGATGTCCCTCGGATGCGGATGTTTAACGACTTCATCGCTGACTTAGCCCTCATTGATATCGAGCGGGTGGGGGCACGTTACACTTGGTCAAATAACCAAGTGAACCCTATCCGCAGTGTACTGGACCAGGGTGCTGGTCTCGGCTGAGTGGGAGGCGAACTTCCCACTATGCTCGCTGTGGGCCATTACGCGGGTGGGTTCCGACCACTCTCCCCTGATTTTCTCCACGGGCGGGGTAGCCCCCCCTAGGCAGAACCGCTTTCACTTTGAGGAATTCTGGCTTGGTCAGCCAGGTTTTGTGAGCGCGGTCTGTGATAAGTGGCTGGCGGCGGCCTCCTCCTCCCCCCCCCCCCGCGTAGATTCAACACGGTGGACGTATGGCACTACTATGCCAAGAGCGTCTGTCAATTCATGCAGGGATGGGGAGCCGATCGGGGTGCGGAGATCCATAGGAATAAAGCCCACCTCCTTGGCCAGATCCAGTCTTTGGATTTGGCCGCGGATGCCGAGGGTCTCGCCGCGGATGAATGGACCCAGCGGTATGCCCTTGAGGCCTCCCTTATGGAGATCTACAAGGGAGAGGAGCTCTTCTGGCGCCAGTGTAGCCGCCAGAACTGGATTCTTATGGGAGACTCCAACACGGCTTACTTCCATGCCATTGCTAATGGTAGGCGCCGAAGGTGTTCCATCCACTGCTTTGGGATGACGGGGAGTTGCTGGATAAGGAGGCTGCCCTGACCTCCCATATATATTCCTTCTATAAGGAGTTATTTACCGCCAACCCCCTCTCGGGGGTGGCGTTGGCTGAGGACACTTGGGCCTTGACGGCCCGGGCCTCGCCGGAGGAGAACGAGAGACTTCTCCTCCCGTTCTCCCCGGAGGAGGTCAGGCGGGCGGTGATGGAGATGAAAGCGAACTCGGCCCCAGGGCCGGATGGGCTGCCGGTGTCCTTCTTTCAGTCCTTCTGGGAGACACTGCAGGAGGTGATCATGTCGATGTTCCAGGAATTTTATACAGGAACTTTCGTGATGTCGCGCCTAAACTATGGTGTGGTGACGTTGATCACGAAAGTTGTCGGGGCCACCGACATCCGCCAGTTCAGATCGATCACGGTGATTAACGTCATCCAGAGGATCTTCTCTAAGGTGTGTGCGATGCGCCTGGCTCCAGTGGCTGAGCGCATAACTCACCCCTTTCAGTTTGTGTTCCTCAAGGGGCGTTTTATCCATGATGGGATCCTTGCCCTGCATGAGATAGTCCATGAGGTCAGGGCTCGACACCACAAAGGAGTCTTCCTGAAACTTGACTTCCAGAAAGCCTACGATCGGTTGGACTGGTCTTTTCTCCGCCAGGTACTCCAACGTCGCGACTTTGATGATAGGTTCATTACGTGGATTATGCAGCTTGTCATGAGTGGCAATACTGCGATTAACATCAATGGGGACATTGGTCCCTATTTTAGGCCTTCGTGTGGGGTGCGGCAGGGGGATCCTATTTCCCTCCCATTTTATTTGACCTGGCTGTGGATGCCCTCGCGGCTATCTTGGATAAAGCCAGGGTAGCCGGCCATATCGCTGGTGTGGTGGGGCACCTCATACCCGGGGGTGGTGTTACCCACCTGCAGTATGCAGATGAAACCATGAGTATGGTTGAGGGCTCGGAATTGGATATCATCAACCTCAAGTTCCTGTTGTTGTGTTTTGAGGCCATGTCGGGTCTCAAGATTAACTTCGACAAGAGAGAGGTGGTGGTCCTCGGGTATTCCCCGGAGGAGCAACAGCGGATTGCGGACAATCTCAACTGCAGGTTGTCCACATTCCCTGTTACATATCTGGGGGTGCCCCTGAGCAACTCCAGGATCCTCATTAGGGACCTTGATCCTATGGTCGGGAGGGTCCGGTATAAAGCAGAGCCCTAGCGTGGTCGATTTGCCTCCAAGGGAAGCAAGTCGGTCCTGATTGGGGCCTGCCTCTCTAGTATCCCCTCTTACATGATGGGGATTTACTCTCTCCCGGAAGGAGTCCACGCGGACTTTGACAAGGAACTATCTCGCTTCTTTTGGCAAGATGCCAAGGGGAAACACAAGTACCACATGGTCAAATGGGAGGATGTGTGCGCCCCCAAAGATCTTGGGGGCATAGGAATTGTATCGTCCCGTAAGATGAATGTCGCTCTCATGTTGAAGTGGGTCTGGCGCATCTTGCGAGGGGAGGGGGGCCTCTGGATCCAGCTCCTCCAAGCCAAATACCTACAGGGCCGTCCTATTCTGGCCTGCGATCGACAGGAGGGATCACATTTTTGGAGGTCTATCCAGTTGATTAAGCAGGACATTAGGAAGGGGTTTAGGTTCAACATTGGGGACGGACGGGGGACCATGTTGTGGCTCGATCCTTGGCTAAAGGAACGACCACTCCAGCTGGATTTCCTGAGGCTGTTTTCTATTTGCTCGGAGCCCTCCCAATTGATAGCGTCGGTGGTCCAGAATGGAACGTGGAACACCTTGTTCCGACGTACTTTTGGGCCGGCCGAGGCTGCAGAGTGGGAGATTCTCCGGGGCGATTTGCCGGACTCCCTCCCTGGGGGCCACGATCAGGTCACCTGGTCATTGGCCCCTTCGGGCTCTTTTTTGTTAAATCGTCCTATAGGTCCCAGTTCTCACAGCCTGTTAGATCTTGGGCTACTCCGATGTGGAAGGCCCCGATACCACTGAAGATAAAGATTTTTGTCTGGTAGCTATTGCGTGATAGACTGCCGTCGGGAATTGAGGTGGCAAAGCGCCAGGGCCTGGGAGACTCCCAATGTCCCCTTTGTAGATGCCCCGAGTCCAGTACACACATCTTCTTCGTGTGTCCTTCTGCCCGGCTTCTGTGGAACTTCGTTCACGAGGCGCTGGGGCCTTCGTGGCAGGCCTCGGACCTCGGCGAGTTCCTGGAAACCCAGGTGCGCCGGGCCGGAGGGGGCTCACGCCTGTTCTGGCTGGTGTTTGCGGCACTGACTTGGTCTCTTTGGACGACTAGTAATAAGATGGTGATTGATAAGATTTTCCTGCGGCGTGCTTCTGACTCTTTTTTCAAATGTCTGGCTTTTTTTACAGCAGTGGTACCCGCTCTGTAGACAACGGGACAGGTCGCGGCTCGACGGCTACATCGACAGTCTTCTAGCTGCGGCGCGACGCATCGCCGCCTCGGTGCCACCGTGAGGCGCTCCCCCTCCCTTAGCGGCTCTAGTCTTTTTCTACCCACACCACCCCCCTCCCGCCACCTTCTTTCTCTCCCTCTCTTCAGGGCTTTGTTGTGTTGTTGCCCCAACCTTTATGACGTGTGTGACCTGTGGTGTTGTATCGGGTACTTTGTATGACTTGTTTGGCGGTTGCTTTATTTATAAAGGGGGGCGAAAGCCTGTTTAAAACCAAATATTAATGACATATGAATATTTCTTTAGATAGGTGTGAACATTTTTTATGCATATGGGTACTTTTATTTTATGTACCTCAACATCATTTTTTTAACACATATCCCCGCTAAAAACACGCAGAAGATCTCATCAAGAAGGGTGGTGCCAGGTGCAACAGGCAGCTGAATCTCACACCAACTGCACTACAACATGGTAGATATTTAGGGCCACTTTTAAGTGCCCCTAAATATGTACTTAGTACCTCTAAAATCTTTTAGTGGCACTTTGACAAAGTTCCCTAGTTGACCGTGTCTCTAAAAGGTTTTAGTGGCACTTTGGTAAAGTGCACTAAAAGTATATCTATAGTGGCACTTTTAAAGTGCCACTAAAACCTTTTAGTGGCACTTTACCAAAGTGCCACTAAAACTTTTTAGAGGCACTTCGACAAAGTGTCACTAAAACCTTTTAGTGGCACATCGGCAAAGTGCCACTAAAACTACTAGAGACATTTTGCCAAATTACCCCCATTTCAATTTGTGGCACTTTGGCAAAGTTCCCCGATTGCATTAGTGAAACTTTGCCAAAGTGCCCCCGATTGCATTAGTGGCACTCTCTCGAGTTTTTTTTTGTTGTTTCACAATGGAACTAAAACATAAATTGCTCATTACATCATAGCAGTAGCAATACAAGTACTTTAAACAATTACATGGCATCACCTCACAGGTATTGTACATTAAACATGATTCAACTATCACAACAAGATATAACATGATTAACAAATTTTCATATCTCTTGGCAACACCTATGATAACTAATGTTCATCACCATTCGACGACAACTTCAAGTATTTATCTCTCTGTATCTGCAGAGTGAGATGTAACCAAATTATAACTTCATTACATAAAGAATAGAAATGAGAGAAGAACTGTTGTAAAAGCTCATTGAAGAGAGAATGCAAGGTGCATCTTCGTTACATAGCAAACCTCAAAATACATAAACCAAAAAGTAGCAAAATAACAAGAAAAGTTGGCCTCAGCCCTGAGGTAACTTGCATTTACTTAGCTATTTGTCATTTGCCTTGTAGCTTTTCACCTCTATCCTATATAGCTGAAAAGCTACTGAACTTGGAAGACAACCCAAGGTATGTTCAAAACAATGCATAATGTACAAGTAAAGAATCCAAGCAGTACAAAGAATGGGAGTCATTGATTTTTTCATATCGAAGAATTGGAATTCAACCAGGAAGTCCAACATATCTACAATGCAAAGTTAGTACGACTAAATGACAATGAGTACATACCTGGATATATCATTTTCAATCTCCTGCCTATCCCAATAACTGGATCCACATATCTAACTTCTGTAATTGGTATAGTTTTCTCGATATTGCTGCACATTTTGGCAATTTTTTTATCTAGGTCTGCCTCTGAAATTTGTCACAAACGAGGTGTTTGGCTCAAATTATATTATGCTTACTAAAAGAATCTATGTTCAGTTAATTGCATGTATCTAGGTCCATATAATAACATATACCAGCAATTAAAATGTTACATTTAATCATAACTTATGTTTTTCTCGGCCATTTGATGCACCGTGCTTCAACATGCCTCATAGTGTTGATCCTTCCTTTAGGTAGAGGTAGCTGAGTTGCACTATGTAAGACTATGTTTACAATAACGTCGACGAGCTCTTCTGTTCCAAGACTCTGCACAGTTGCCAATGCAACCAACCTTTCACTGTTTGGTGAGATTAAACCAACTTCCATGCCTGCTTTGATTTAGTCACTCTGCATATGTCAAAAAAGGCAGAAACCAACTTCAATACAAAACCAACAGTGGATCTTCCTATCATTAAGTGCATATCATACTAACCTTCATTGGTTTCCTTGGGTGCAAGTAATAATTGTTGTGCTTGCCTTCATACTTAGGTGTGGTTTTAACTTCAAGTGTAGTTTGTTTCAAACTTGTCTTCATCTCATCTACCTTTTCTTCCTTTATTTTCTGATACTATGCCGACTCTGACAACAGTTCATTGTACGATTTCTTTGAATCATATTTTGTGGTTTGAGTTTGGACCAACTGAATTACACAACCTTTACTTTTGTCCTCTTGTTTATTCCTTTTTCTCATATTCTTCAACTAGCTCAAGGTCTGACTTGCTTCACACATTTCAGTGTCCTCTCTATCCTGATGTTCCAACTGGCTTATTTCAGTTTCTTCACTTGCTTTCTTTCTTTTCCTTTGTTTTCCTTTTGCTCTGGTTGTTCTAGGTGGTGTAGGTGTTTCTATGACTTTGAGTGTCCTTCGTCGTTTTGGCCTGCTTCCTGCAATGGATTCAGTTCGTTGCTGTGATGTTGCAAGTACTTGATCATCTTGCAATGTTTTAGTAATCTTCGTTGCTTCTGTTGCTGTTGCTATGTTTTGTAATCTCTGTTTCTTCTGTTGCTGCTTCTTCTGCTTGGCCATTTCTAGGTTTAGTAATCTTTATTACTGTTGATTGGCTGCTACAAGGTTTATGTATCTCTCCTGCTGTTACTTTGCTGCTGCCAGGTTTAGTGCTCTCTGCTGTTATTGCTGATGTTACTTGGCTGCTGATAGTTTTAGGTAATTTTCTTCCTTTTTCTCTACTGATGTCATGCTTAGGAACATCTACTGGTATTCTTTCACTTCTTATATTGTTTTGAATATCTGATGCCTTATGGTGACTGTTGCCACTGCTTTGCTTCGCAGTCACTGATTCCATCTTCAGCTTTGATGCTTCCTTGTCATCTGTTTGTGCACTGAATCCATTGTTTTCTTGCTTGCTGTATTAGGTTTCTGGTTTTTTCCATTTCCAATCCATGATCATCTTCATCTGACTCATGTGTGGAGGCTCTTTCTTCATTTGCTTTCTTCCTAATTTCTCCTTTTGCTTGGCTTGGTATCTGCCCTCCATTCTGAGTTAGAATCAGATCACTCTAGTCCTCCATTTCTGCCTTCCATTGTAATAGTTCTGTCTGGGTGTTGTTTGGTGTGCCAACATGTTCTCTGAGCATATTGTTCTCTTGTATTGCATCATTCAATGCCACTACAACTCATTCAGCACTTTCGATGATATTCCACCCACAATCAGTCCAAGTCCATGCAATCGGCATGCCTTTGATTTTGGGAATAGTGTGGAATAGACATTGATACCTCTCCAACGTATCTATAATTTCTGATGCTCCATGATCATATTTTGCCAATTGCTACTTGTTTTCTCCCTTATTTATAGCATTTTTACACATTTTCCGGGACTAAACTATTAACAAGATGCCAAGTGCCAGTTCCCTGTTTTCTGTTGTTTTTGGTTTCAGAAAAGTTGTTCTGCAAACATTCTCGAAATTGGACCCCACAAAGCCCGAAGTTCCTATTTTCCCCGGAAGCATCCAGAACACCGAAGAGGAGTCGAAGAGGGGCCAACAGGGGGCCACACCATAGGGTGGCGCGGGTCCCCCTGGCCGCGCCAACTATAGGTATGGGGCCCCTGGAGCACCGCCGCCTTTGCCCTTTCGCCTATTTAAGCCCCCCGGATGGAAAACCCTAAACACCTGATAACAAATCCCCGAAAACTTCTGCAGCCGCCGTCACCGTCAAGCCTAGATCAGGGGGTTCTAAAGCTGTTTCTGGCTCACTGCCGGAGAGGAGATCGTCACCGGAGGCTTCTACATCACCATGCCTGCCTCCGGAGTGATGCGTGAGTAGTTCATCCTTGGACTACGGGTTCGTAGCTGTAGCTAGATGGTTGTCTTCTACTCATATGCCTCCATGTTTAGATCTCGTGAGCTGCCTATCATGATAGAGATTGATCTTATGTAATTCTATATGTTGTGTTTGCTGGGATCCGATGAATATTGAACTTATGCCAAGTTGATTATAGTCTTTATTTGCATATGCTATTTGTGATCTTGCATGATTTCCGTTGCTAGTGGTTGCTCTAGCCAAGTAGTTGCTAGTGACTCCAAGAGGGAGTATTTAACTATTTATGCTCGATAGTGAGTTCATGCCTCCTTTTCCCTTTGCTCGAGTGACAGAAACGTGAAGGGGGAGGATGTGCTGTTGCCATTAGGGAGAAAACATTGGTGAGAGTGCCCGCGTGCATAATCATTGCTTACATTACACACTTGTTTAATGCAATTATCTGTTGCTTGCGACTTAATACCTAAGGGGGTTCGGATGATAACCTGAGGGTGGATTATTAGTCATAGATGCGGATGGATGTCGGTCTATGTATCTTGTTGTGATGCCCACACTAAATATCATAGTAATCTTCATGTCATATTGTGCACTACGATGCAACCTCTATTTGTCAATTGCCCAGCTGTAATTTGTTCACCCAGCATGCTATCTTTTATGGAGAGACACCACTAGTGAAACTATGAACCCCGGTCCATTTTCCACACTGTTAAACAAACCACAACAATTTCCGCCTTTCTTTACTTACTGCAAGCATACACTATTTTCCACACTATACGTCTAATCTTTCTTTTCAGCAAGACCGGTGAGATTGACAACCTCACTGTACCGTTGGGGCAAAGTATTTTGGTTGTGTTGTGTGCAGGTTCCACGTTGTTGCTGACACCGGTGAAGCGCCAGCACCACCGACAGCGGCATCAACCTTCCGAAGGTCCTCTTTCTCCTACTGGATTGATAACCCTGGTTCTTAACTAAGGGGAAAAGTCCTACCGCTGTGCTCATCATACCCTCGTCTTGGGGTTCCCAAGAAAGTGCATCAGACATCACCATCTCTGTGGGCCTCTACCGTTAGAGACGGATCCTTTTGGAACCTATTTGTTATCTCAGTCTGTTAAGGCATTAATAATAGCATTAGTATGCATGTGGATATACATAATAACTTATATGCATGTACAAAATTTATTGGTGGCTTACAATTTTTGTTGCGCAGAATGAATCAACTGGTTTTCCATCCTTTCTTATGTGGACAACACGATATAGCTCTGCTCTAGATAATGGTCTACCCAGTTGCATTTCCTGTAAATTTGGCATAATACCCATTGTCATCAATAATGAAAAACCATATACAAATTGTTTATCCAAAATATTATGTTCATTCACAAAGGAATTATCAGAGCTTACCAATTTATCATGTACAACTGCAAATTGTCTGGTTCCAGCAGTGTGCTTAGAGTTATCCTGGGACTTGTTCCTTGTCTTCTTGTTTTTGGTGCACATTGTCTGCAGACAGGACGAAAATAAGTTAGTAATAAAAATTTGTCATTGTCTACATTATTCATCCAACAACAGTTATTCTATTTCCATTCAATAAAAATGTTGCATGTAGTTGTTATCAGAAAATAAGATGACTACTTGCCAGATATGTGTCACTTTTCCAATACTTAACAAGCCATTCCCATTGATCTCCTGGAATTCTATCCCCACATCCATTATCAATATTTTTTTGGTGGATATAGTTGCATCATAAAATTTATGCTTCAAATGGGATCTGAATGTCCTCCATTTTTTGCTCGCAGATTTTAGAACCCAGTCCTTGTGTACATCATCAATAATGAAGAACCCCTATTCATCAAAGTAAAGTACAGTTAAGATTAGGAATGAAGAACCCCTATTCATGAAAGTAAACTACATCATCAATAATGAAGAATTTTTGCACCTTGACAGTATTCCAAAGCTTTTTTTTTTCAGAATGTGGGACCTTTCTCCAATTTCTAGCAGAAACAAACACATCCTTTCCTATAACCAAATTACTGATGAAATTTGACAACTTAGAAGTTTTCAGACTGCATGGCTGTGCTTAACTGTTGAATACTACTTTAACCTTGTTATTTTGCTCATGCTTTTCCCAGAACTTTCTCATTTCTGTTGGACCCCTTTTTCTCTTCTTCACAGTTTCTGCAAAATGAATCATGAGTGATCAGTACCCAAAATACCATTGCGTATGGTATAATACATTTTGCAATTTGAATGATGACTTAGCTCCATCCATAATATAAGGTATAAGTATGTACCATTTACTGATTTATCATGTTCTTGTTGCTCTTCTAGTACTTCTTGCTGATATTTTGCTTGCTCTCCTTGTTGGTGATATTTTTCTTCCTCTTCTTCTTGCTGACATTTTGCTTGCTCTTCATCACCATAATCATCTAATGTTTCATCAGAGGAATGGCTGTAATGCTGCTCGTCATGATTTTCCACCCGCCCATCCCTTGTATCATCAGAGGAGTACTCTTGCTGCTCTTCATAATTTTGTTCCTTAGAACATCTTCGTTTATACTCGAACTGATGGCAATCTTGAGATTCATAATTTCTAGTCATCTTAAGAATACTAGAACTATGGACTTCTGCTCTTGTCTGATGTACATCTGCTTCAGGTAGATCTTTTTTCCTTTAGCCTCTTGTTTATGTCACTAAGCAATCTCCTTTCCTCTTTACTGTTCACTGTTGCTCCTGTGAACAATCAAATAATATTGTAGTTAGTTCAATTTCATATAATGCATTACATGACTTAAACAGTATCGCGAAACAAATACTCACATCGTCCAAAACAGAATCCATATTATAGTAATCCCTGACTGTAGGTGCAACGACAGCATGCCACTCAGTATCTACTAGATCTTGCACATAATATACTTGTTTGGCTTGACTTGCTAGAAAATATGGTTCATATTTTTTGTCTTTTGTATTGCACATTTAGTCCAATTTTACCTCTATTATTCCAAAAAAAATCAAATATATGATTGCATTCCTTTTTACCCAATCACACTTGAAGAGGACTACATGACCTATATTTGAGAAATTTATCTCAATAATATCAGTAATTCGGACGTAATAGGTAACATTGCCTTCAAATGGCTTTCCATCCCTAGCACGAGCATAACTCGATGTTCTTGCAACAACTGAAACCCCATCACACTGTGTAACCTTTCCTAACCCATATGAGTGTGTGTGACAATTGCTTCCATTTATGCAATAACTATTGTACGACTTGACCATCATATATGGTTTTTGAGCCAATGTAATGACTTCCTCTGGAAGATCAACTCCTTGAGATCTCAGTTTTTGTACCTAACATACAAGATAAGTTGTCAAATAATAACTACGTTGAAAGATTGCTACCTACATTAGTATGTAGTCTAGTATTTACATGGTCAGCAAACCAAGTATGAAAACTATTGTGGTGAGCATTCTCAATCTCTCTTTTGGATTTCTTTGTACCAGCTTGTGACGCCCCGAGATCGGGCACTATGCAGATTTCAGCATTTCCGCCAAAATCCACATAATAACCGATTCCAGGTTGCCACTTGTGATAACATTACAACAGTTCACGAATAATCCACAACAACAACAGAAAAGATATATACAAGATGACTCAAACGAGTCAGGGATACAACTGATACAATACAAAGATCCAAATAACAGCGGAAGAAACAACATAGCGTCCGACTACGGACAAGATACAAATTGAACTAAGAGTCCTGAAGATAACCGAGAGCGTCCAATCCCTGCCCAGGCCAAGCCGGAGGGATTCCCAAGCTAACGTCGTCAGACTTCAAACCTGTTGACTGCAATGTTGAATATGCAGCCACGAAAAAGGATTCGTGGGTCAGTACGGTTAAGTACTGGCAAGTGGATAAACCATACTCACAAGATACCGGCGTAACCAGTCATCGCAAGATACAAATTCTTTGGGTTCAACGGAAAGGAAAGGATTATTGCAAATAAGCGGCAGCGGGCTGCACTAACCAACTACAGAGACTCACTACAACATCCGACTAAAAGAGGGGGATAAGATAGCGTATCGTAACCAACTACAACTACTCACCAAACAATACCCATCCAATGTCACCCCCTACTAAGGAAGCAACCCAAGGATAACTCACACTGTTGGATTAATGATGTTCAACTTATTGTGTCAATAAGACTATTACTATTCAAGTTATCATTAGTTAGGTGTAAGTTGTTCTGAGTACTTGTTAGTCAGTACTTTCACCAAGTCATCCATAACCGCGGAAAACACGGCTTCTCGAGAAGATTTAACCCTGCAGGGATGCACCAATTTGGCCGTACACGTAAGAATAACCCGCCAGACGGGGGATCAACCCACCAAGCGAGGTACTCAACACAACCACTACTAGAAAAATGGGCATAGATGACATAGCATCAGTGGCGCACCATGTAGCCGTGCGCCACTGATGTGGCTCAGAGCATACATGTACAGGCATCAGTGGCGCACCATGTAGCCGTGCGTCACTGATTGTCCACGCATCAGTGGCGCACACACATTGGTGCGCCACTGATACCCGACATCCATGTAGAGCATCAGTGGCGCACCGCCTAGTGGTGCGCCACTGATTCTATGTACCATGTATGCCTAGTAGCATCAGTGGCGCACCACTAGCGGTGCGCCACTGATACCTTCCACCCATGTATTCTCCATAGAATCAGTGGCACGCCGCTAGTGATGCGCCACTGATACCCCGACAACACACATTTTGTTGAATTGTAGTGATCTCTTTTCTACAGAAAATAAAGTTAATAAAAAAGTTGGGTTGATTTATTTGCTAAGTAAAATAATATCAATATAAAATATTGGTTCATCTGCTGAAAAATGGACTAAATTAATTAACATCTTGTTCTAAATTAATTAACACGATTTGTTGAATTGTAGTGATTTCTTTTCTACAGAAAATAAATTTAATAAAAAGTTGGTTTTGGGGGATTCGAACCTGTGCGGGTGGAGGAGCAGACGACAGCTTAGGCCACTGGGTAAACAATAATTCATGTCCATCTACGATGTTCTATTTAGAGTGTAATTTCTGTTTAGCCTCCGATGCGCCAGGCATTCTCTGGGCGATGCGCCATGGATTCTTTGTGGGAGGGGAGATATCATGCATACCTCACTGTCCCCTCATCCCCTTCTCTCATTCTCTCCAGCGACTAAGAACTCGCGTGGTCGCCGCCCTCTCGCCGGAGTTCCTGGAGATAGAGCCACCGCCGCTGCAACCGGAGGAGCTCCACCGCCCCGGCCGCCAAGTACCTGGTGAGACTCCTCTCTCCCCTCCCTCCCCCTATAGAAAATCCCCTCCCGATTCCCCTCGCCGCCGATCTGGCCCGCGCTTGCTTGCTTTGCGATTCCCCTCACCGCCGAGCAAGCCGTGGGCGGTCTTCCTCCACTACGGATGCTGGAGCGTATGCCCTCCGCAACCCATCCCTCACTCACGCCCCCACTCCGTGCGGCGCATACTGGGTCAATAGTCAGTACAAAATCCGGGCTAGTCGCCGCTCGCCTCCGGCGGAGTAGCAGGCGACATGTGGTCCCAGAAATACCGGGGCGGCCGGCGGCTCCGCTCGTTGCTCTAGTTGCGAGTTCCTGCCTTCCGGAGCAGATTGTACTCTTGTATGGTTCTTGGAATGCTTACCTGACGCTAGTGTATGGGGATCTTGTTTGGCTTCTTGCCACCATTAGTATACTGATATTGTGCTCTTGAGCTTCTTTAGTCATGTAGGGAGTTTATAGCACTATGGTAGTATAACAACTTACGCATGCCACTCGAATTTTTATTCCCGTCAGAATAGTGTGCTGCTCCGATAATCTGTTGGGGGTTAATCTGCAACCCTGGAATGAATTGGTTAAATGCACAACAGCAAATTTTCCGCTAGCCCGCCGATCGAGTACCAGGTCTCCGGTGATCCGAGAAAACACCGGGGCGGTGGCATGCAAGTTTCGGGCTGCCACTTGCGACCCTGTCCCCTTATACAAAATCAAGAATATATATTGGCATATGTGCGTATTCTGATTCCTTTCAACGTCCTGCTGCTCTACTTAACCATCGCGTTAGTCGTGACAACGACATAATGGTGGACTTAAGAGTACCTTATAGCTTACATAATCCACATTGGGCCTTTTCTAGACAGATGTTGTTGCCAGTCTATATATCATGTAATTTTCAGCACGCACGCACACATATAGATATATTTCTCCGAATTGATATACAGGTATAGTCATGTCTCGATCGTGACCAATCAACGGTGTTGATCTTGTACAGGGCCGTAGTACATAAAGTTGACAAACCCCTGTGTCCAGGCAACAATTGATGTGATCGACTGATCGACCCATCAAGTGCACGCTATCTTGTTTCCCTGCCCTGCACACGTTTACTATATGCATCTTATGTGTGTTGATTACTAGTGCAGTTGCGACATTGCCTAGCTCCTACTTGACCCCTACGCACGCATCACTTGCTGATGAGACCCACAGGGCCCATTTCAGGGTATTAGACCTACTTTGCTCAGATCTGCAGAAACTTGGCCCCTGCTCTGTGTTTCCATGGCCCTTGTTATGTTATTAACAACAAGCTTCATAAAATTTCTTGTAAGGAGATTTTTATGGATCCAAGTCTAGTAGTCTACAGACATTTTACGAGTAGCATCATATGTTCTGTAACTTGGATTGTTAGTGGAAGCAAAAATATCAGGATTCTGTAACCATGCTAGTATTACGTCAAATCCTGAAATGCAGGAATGCATCCAATTATCCTATCCACATCGCTGATTTGTTTATGAACACTTAGAGAATGTGCATGATAGTTTAAGTGCTAGATGAATTGGTGAAATGGATATGCATACAGTTTCAATGCTTCTATGCCTTAGTACTAAAGAATTTTGTCTGCTCATGGTACAGTGAGGATCGGTATTGTTGATCTCATTTCTGGTTTTGGTGGGAGCTTGATGTCTGCTCTTTTCATCCAGTCAAGTATTTCTGTTGGTGCCTCTGGTGCTTTGTTTGGACTGATTGGTCTATGCTCTCTGAACTCATCACAAATTGGACACTCTATGCAAATAAGGTTTCTTTTGTGGTATATATTTTCTCTTAGTAGTAATAGTAGTTCTTGCAGGGAAACTGATTCAGCTTCGTCCACAATGAATGACTTGTTCAATTAAATGGTGTAATATTCCCTCTTATTTTCAGGTGGCAGCATTATTAACACTGGTATTTGTGATTGTGGTGAACTTGGCTCTTGGGATACTCCCAAGAGTGGATACCTTTGCTCATATTGGGGGCCTTATATCTGGGTTCTTTCTTGGATTTTTTTTCTTCATTCGACCACAGTTTGCATGGCTTAACCAAAACAGAGTAGCACCTGGACAACAAACTGCTCCTACCGAACGCAAGCATAAGACGTATAAGTATGTATTGTGGATAGTTGCTGATTGTTGGGTGAGTCCACATACCTTTCTCTTCAGGCTCCATTGAATTTCGTATGTTTTCCCGGTGATGATACCTGTCATTTGGAACGAATTTACAGGTTCACAGTGGCCATAATCCTGCTTTTCCGAGGATATAATGCAAATGATCACTGTTCTTGGTGTCACTATATGAGTTGTGTTCCTACTAAGAAATGGAAGTGCAACTCGTCACCAACAACTTGCACGGTAAGATAATCTGGAGTTTCTCCCTCAACATCTTTCCAAGTACTATTGTCACCGCTAACAAATGGAACACGACCTGGAAAAATTACAAGCATAGTGGAAAACATCGCTTTTTTGCATCTTGCATAAGTTAACAAGCAAGTTAAATCCACTAGCTGGTGAACTAATTAACTACTTGAACCCAAAGCATTTTCTTTCGCTAAAAATGCTGGAGCCAGATGTTATGTATTTCTGAATTCCATTTCCGTTGCAGGCAATATTGCAGGCGAATACCTTGAACTTGACGTGTGAAGGCACAGGCATATCCAGCAGCAGTTTGCAACAATCATCGTTCACGATGTCTACACAAACGGGGGGATCTTCTTCACCGGCATTCAATCGCCTAACACAGACATAGACGATCGCCTAGAGATACAGGGTGACGATAGGCCGTGGACGATGTTTTCAAAATATGGCATCATACCTCCTCCTATTCAGAAGTCTTGAGGTGTTTCCTAATTACCATCGTGTAATTATAGTTTATCCCTAGCTAGCTACGCTAACTTGTTTACTTTTGTATTTTTTCAAGAATGTTGATGATTAAAGTGCTTTTAAATTGTGTTTAATTTTTTTTGTCTTTCTTCGATCATTCTACAACCATCATTTAATTATTACTGGGTCATTCTGCAAACCATCATTTGATTATTATTGTGGACATGTGATCTCTTATATCCCGCCGTTGACTAATCCTATAACTCATGTTTTGCAGACGCTGAGGGTTTACGTGGTCTTTAGGGGCAGGGTTCCAAGGGTCTATGCCCATTGGGAGCAGTGTCACAAGCAAGTGACGAGGTTCAGTGGCAACTCTTACAAAAGCTACCGTACTACAGCGGAGGCGGAGGCTCGGTGGATGAAACACTTGCTAGAGGAACAGAATCAGAGGAACATGAACCGGATGAAGACCTTTGCCGTCTTTCTCGCCGCGATGACTGCGATTCTGATCTATTTCTGTTGGTAGTGTAGGTGACTGTCCCCTCCTTAATTTGTAATGTGATGAGATCGATGAACTTGTGATGGACGACTTGCTACTAGGTAGAATAATATGTGTTGATGAACTTGTAATACTTAAAACTTATTACTATTCGTATTTTAGCTATGAATGTGATGATGAACCAGATTGCGACAATGATAAGATTTGTCTATTTGAACTACTTTGCAATCTGTTATTTTAATTGTATAACATGTATAAATACATGTATACATACCGTATAAATATTTGTACAAACAAAACTGCGTGAACGTATGTAAGAATCAGTGGCGCATCCCCAAAGGAATTAGTGGCGCATCAAAAGGAATCAGTGGCGCATCGGTGTGATGCGCCACTGATTCCCTAAAGTGCATGCATACTCTAGAGAATCAGTGGCGCACCAAAGTCATGCGCCACTGATTCCCCAGAGAATCAGTGGCGCGCCTTTGGGGAATCAGTGGCGCATCACTTTGGTGCGCCATAGATTCCCTGGAGAATCAGTGGCGCACCAAAGTGATGCGCCACTGATTCTCTGGGGAATCAGTGGCGCAATAGTAGTGGCGCACCATGGTGCGCCACTGATTCCCAAAATGGTGCGCCACTGATGCCCATTTTCCTAGTAGTGAACCCAACTCTTCTTCGCATCAAGCCCAAAGAACCCCGTGCAATTGAGCGCACGGCTAATCAAGCCCCACGAAGAAAAGGGGACCCTCATAGCACTCTAAGAACGTGTCTCCCTAAATGCCGACTACAAAAGTTCCACCCTGGCCTAGGTTCGCAAGATCATGCATGCGGCAAATGGAAAACCCGAACTAAATGAGGCGATTTGGACGAGATGCGAATCGAATCAAATTGAGGGGGGCGCCCATACTCGCTTCCCACATGCGGTTAGTGCGCTCATCATGGATCAGTAGACAAGACCCTTTTCCTAATTAGGGTCGACACGAGCAGGCTTCAAAACCATGCCGGGCCTCCTGCCGGTGCCTTATCATCAAATTATTATTACCCAAAACATTAACATGTTGTTGATTGAATTGAAACCCAACTATCAAACTAAACAGGTGATATGAAAAAGGACAACAAGACTTGAGCGCAAACAAACCTAAGCATGCAACTATGACACGAGGGCCAACAAGGTAAACAAACAACAGTTAATAGGAAGTGGAAGGAAAGGCTATATCATGGCTGCACGGTAAACATATGATAGGATCCAGACACAAGCATCGAATCAACAGGCTAGAATAAGAACAACGGAAAGAATCGGTAACAAGTGATGAAAGGCAGCCATTTGGCAGCAAGTGAGTATACTTGCCTGGAATCCAGCAAGTAGAGGTACATCCGAAGAACTTGTCATTGCTCACATCATCTCAACGTCCTATCCGCGAAGAAACAACGAACCTCGAACAAACACCGGATGCAACAATTACTACTACGGCAAAAGATCCAGCATGATCAAGATATGGATGCATGACAAGTTTAAGGATGCATCAAGATAAACTAGCTGACATGATAAACATGTTTAAATGGGCCCATATGCAATTTGGATTGCATATGGAAAACCCATGAATTAAGGTTGAATTAAATGATATACAACTAATCAACATGTGTAAGTGAATTTGCATGATGCATGGATGAGGAAAAACAATGAGAAAACAACAGGGGATTCAATTTGAAATGAAGTTTACCAAGTTTGGAATTTTATTTATTAAGTTATGAAAAATTGGCTTCTTAAAGGAGTTACACAAGCATTTGTTGTTTTCACCAATTTAAATTATTCCAAAATAGATAACAAAGTTCATATTTGGAAAGTACACAAAATTTTGGGTGGAAAACATATTTCATTTGTTGAATAAGGAATTAGAATGAAATAATTATGAATTAAACAAGTTTAAACAAGATTTAAATGAATTTAATTCAATTAGGAATTTATTTGAATTTTATTTGTTCAAATCATTAGTTCAAATCCATATTTGAAAAGTTTATAATTTTCTGGTTTGAAAACATATTTTATAGGTCCAAAAAGAATTTAATTTGACCAAGTTAGGAATTTTGCAATTTTAAATGATTTCAACAAGGTTTAAGTTATTTAACCACTTTTAATTATTCAAAACAGGAAACAAAGTTTATATTTGAAAAGGTGGTTCAAATTAGCATGGAAAACATATTTTATTTGTGTTATTTGAATTAAGTTTGAATTAGTTATAAATTTAACCAAATTTAAAAGGAGTTGTTTGAATTTGAATTTTAGAACAATTTGAAATATTCAAAACATAAAACAAATGAGTTAATCATGTAGAGGGTTTAATTTGGTGCAGAATACATATTTTATTTGTATTATTTGGATTTGGAAATTAAAAGTTATTTGCATTTTTAAAACAGGGACTAATCTGTAATATCAGGGACCTAAAAGAAAGAAAAAGGAACGCAGATGGGCCCCTGGGGCGTTTTTCACCCAGGGCACCCTGGCATGTGCCTCTGCAGTGCGGGCCAGTGCCTCCGTGGCATCCACGTGTGCGTGTGTGTGGAGCTAGGTGGCGGGCCCGAGCGCGTGTGTGTGGAATTAGCAAAAAGGGCGCTTTTAAACTGCAGCGAGGGGGATCGATCCCTCGCCCACAGCGTGCGCGGAACGGTCTCTGCCACTGGGCTGTGATGCGCTTTCTGAAGGGATCGAGATCTGAACTCAGGTGAAGTGTATCGACACGGTGCGATTACTGACGAACTGAACTTTTCAGGTTCAGACACGGCATGACGGAGAAGACCCACCGTGGCCTAGCAGTGACCCACTCGCGTTTGTGCGATCTCCAGGGTGCAGGTGAGTGGTTGATCGTGCATGATGTAGGATGTGGTGCTGCTAGCATGTGCAGACACGGGTGTGGCGGAGCGATACGAGCACGAATCGCAGCGGCTCGAGAACAGGCATGGACGTCCCAGCGGCGAGCCGGACAAGGCCGGGCTCTACCGGATTCGTGTGTACACAACGATAAATAGATGGATCAGATGTCTAGGAGGTGAGTATCATCACCTTAAAGTTGATGGCGCAGCAGGCCAGCTTGGAGACGACGGAAAACGACCGGACGTCGCGGAAGAAGGAGTAGCTGCGGGGCGGTGACCGGCGGGAAGAAATGCATGGCGTGGACGCCTCCGTGCTTGATGGCGCCGATCCTTGGGTGTGGTGGTACTGCACGTTGGGGCGCATCTACTGGACACGGCCTCTGGCCTTGGGGCAGAGTAGATCGGAGGGGATGTCGACGGCCGCCGGACTGGGAGCTGCAGAAACACGTTCGGATGAGCTCGCCCGCGAGCAGAGCAGTGGGTTAGAGGCGATTCAGACTTGGTTGATCGAAAGAATGGTTCGAGTATACCATCAAGGACATGGCCGAAGGGCTGGAGTTGGACGGAGACCGTGGCGAGCTGCACCAAGCTCTGTCCATGATCGGCAGACACCAAACTGTAGGAGGAAAATTCAGAGAGGCGAGGAGGGTCTGGCGGCGGCGGAAGGAAATGGGAAGAGGGAGATGGAGTGGGTAGGGGTAGCCTAGGGCATGCAGGAGGGAGGGGGCTTTATGGAGGGGCAGCGTGGCCGTGGTGGTGTCGATTGGAGGCGACGTGGTCACCTCCTGTCCATGCCGCACCGAAGGAAAGCGACGGGAGGAAGAGAAACAGAGAAAGGGGGGCTGTGTGGGCTTGGTGGGCTTCCTTCGGGGTTGTAGGTGGGCCAGAAATGGCCTGCCTCCCCCACCAGCTCACCTTTTCTGTTTTTTATTTTTTCTTCCTCTGTTTTTTTTGTAAGAGATGAAAGAGAGAGAGAGAAAATAATAGCTTCTTAGGGGTTTTTATTTTATGGATAGATTTTATTAATTTGCAAAACAGTGAGTAAAAGCAATGTTAACATTATGTCCACATATTTGAAATATTAATTTGAGTTTTAAGTTGCTATTTGAATTTCCATTAGTATTTCATAAAGATTTGATTTTTAAACAATTTCATCCAATAAACTCAAACAATTAGGAAACCTTATTGGATTTAATTGTTTGCAAGAATTTAAATTTTTTTTAAACCCACATTTGAAACATGCCAAGCATGGATGGATTTGATTTGAATTTGTTATTTGAATTTACCATTAGGGTTTTAACAAAAGGGAATTTTTTTATTAACAAGCAGTTTGAATAATTCAACTTCAAACTATTTGAAAACAAGTTGAGTTGTTTAGGTTGCAACTTTTAATTGGAAATTTTTTACATGTTTTGAAAGTTTAAATTGGTTTGGATTTTTGAGTGGTTTTGAGAACATGATGCAATGCATATGATGCATGTGATGCAAAAAGAAAAAGGAAAGCAACCAACTTTCTACTTAGGGGGAACACCCCAGGTGTTACACAGCTTTGAGTACATTTTTGTGTTGTCTGCAGGAATTAGGGAAAAGTTAGAGCCCTGACACAAAATTATTTCTACATAGTTCAAAGAACAAGTGTGTCAGTATCTCACTCGGTGTATTCTTCAATTTTTGTATAGTTCATGAGAACACATCTATGAGCTTGTGTCCATGATGTTAAATCTAGTTGAACTGCCGCAAAACCTGACAAAGGCTTGCCAATTTTCCTCAAATATATATGGCTATCAGCTGCAGTCACACAAGTATCATCATGTCTTGGGGGTTTATTAATCAAGGTATCATTTCCTGCCAAGTATCTTGAGCAAAAAATTCAGGCTCTCCTCAAACTGATATGTTTCTGCAATTGAACCCTCTGGTTGACTTGTGGTGCGTACCATGTTTTTCAACTTTCCTACATACATCTCAGTTGACCACATGTCTCTGTAGTGCACAGTAGGGATGGACATTCAGTTCTTTCGGCCTTTTCGGTTCGGTTTTTTGGGTATTATAATAATTCGGTTTTTAGAAAGTGACACCCGAATTAACCTATCATTTTTCAGGAACCGACAATTTGGTTCTTTAGAAATTCGGTTCGGTTTTCGGTTTAAACCGAATTAACCCAGATTGTAACATGCAGAAAATTCAAATAAAAAATTATATAGCAAAAATGAGTGGATAGGGTGTGGTTGCATGAGTTTGTTGTAAAAATCTTTGGCAGAGCGTTGCACTAGCACACCTAAGATGGCCTCACCTTCATCACTGGCTCGCTAGGATGGAGCAGTCTAGGTCAGCCCGCGAGAATGGAGTTGCGGAGTCTCGCTGGGACGACATGGACATGTGAACCTAGTGTCGTGGCGGCTAGTATTACACGGCATGTGGATGGGTATGTATTTGTCATGAACTTTAACTGCATTTGCATAAGATAAAGTAATAAATAGAATTCGGGTGGAGATCGTGTTGGCAATGATTGATGTTTTTAATGGGACAATTGATTTATTTCCCTATATATACATTGTCGCATGGTCTTGAAATATTTGATTGCATGATGAATCGGTCCTTTCGGTCAGTTCTGTTAACATGGACTAAAAACGGAACTAACCGATATAATTTTGCTTTTCTAAAGTTGGGAACCGATATATGGACCGAAAACCGAATTAATCTTATATTTCGGTTTGTTCGGTTCGGTCTCGGTTCGCGTTCTCGGTTTTTTATGCCCACCCCTAGTGCATAGGTCCAGTCATTCTTAGTTCAGTTTCTAGGTGCATACTTAGATGTACTATGATGTCAAACAAAGCAGGAGGAAATATCATCTCTAGCTGGCACAAGATTTCTGGAATTACAGCTTCTCACTCCTCAATTTTCCTAACATCTATCACTTTACCATACATCACCTTGAAATATTTGCACAACCTTATAAATGGAACAAATACACTCTCATGCAATGTCCTACAGTGTCAATGGCATCAAATCTTTCATAAAAATGTGACAATCATGTGTCTTCACGCCAACTAGTTTTTTCTTGTCTAGGAGTACCTTGTGAAATGAGTTGGATGCATAATCATATGGAAATTTTGCATATTTTATAACAGTGCAGAAAATTGTCTGCCCCTGTGGACTCAACTGGTAAATTGCTCTTGGAAGTATAGGTTTCAGACCACTAGTATCAGCATGCAACTCAGATCTTATGTTCATTTATTTTAGGTACATCCTTGCCGTCAATCCATCCTTTGATTTCTTGACAACATCAAGAATTGTACCAATAATGTTGTCGAAAACATTTTTCTGGATGTGCATAATGTCTAAATTGTGTCTTTCAAGACTTGTCTCCCAATATTCAAGGTTGAAGAACACACTCCTCTTTTTGAATGTTGATGCAACATTGTGCTCAAATGTGTCAACATTCTCTTCATCTTGTTCAGAATTTCTCTTCCTTCTCTTTGAAGACCTCTTTGGTTTTTGTAACTTCCCATAATCTGTATGCAGGCATGCTGTCATGTCTGATATTTGTTTCCCTGAAGGTTAAATTGGAGGCTCTCTCAGCTCAACTTTCCATTGAAAGAGTCTTCATCTAATATATATGGATGATTGTTATCTACGAATCTACGGTGTCCTAGGAAGCATGTCTTCTTTCCATGTTTTAGCCACCTACTAGAAGTGTTAGTAAGATAGAAAGAACAAGTAAGTAAGCTTTCACCACTCATTCTGCCCCTTTCTAGCCAGTCACTGATAGTCCATAGCAACGTTGCGTGCAGTGTGATTTTTTTTTCAAGAACAACATCATATGTCCAAACTCCAGGCTTCCAAAACTCATGTAGATATTCCATTGTGAGCTGCATGTAGATGTCCAGTTCTATTCTAGGAGATTTTCTTCCAGACACTAGTACATTCAGTATGAAATTAGAAGATTTCATACAAATCCATGGAGGAAGGTTGTAAGGAATGAGAACAATTGGCTATATGCTGTAGGATAGGTTCATGTTGCCAAATGGGTTAAACCCATCAGTTGTAAGTCCAAACCTAATGTTTCTTGGCTCATCACCAAACCATCTGTGTTTGGAGTCAAAGTATTTTCATGCTGGAGAGTCAGCTGGATGTCTCATCATTCCATCTTTAGTTATGTTCGTACTGTGCCAAGTCATGTGTGGCATTGTTTTGCTAGACATAAACATTCTTCTTATTCTAGGCTTCAGTTTAAAGTGTCTTATAACTTTGTGAGGAACCTTGTACTCCCTTTTTCCATTGAACCCCGTGCTAACACTTTCCCATCTACTGGTCTTGCATATTGGACACTCATTTGCATTAGAATGCTAACCTCTAATCATGATGCAGTCATGGGTGCAAGCATCAATACTTTCATAACCAATACCAACATCCTTGATATATCTTTTTGATGCATGATAATTTTTGGTCGAGGAGTGACCATCAGGAAACAATTCCTTCAGCAATGATAGGATGGCATCATAGCAAACATTTGGCACTTTCCATGTGTTTTTTATGTTGAGCAACTTAACTTGAAATTGTAGCTTTGATAATTTGCTACCAGGATATACATCCTTGCTTCCATCTTCTACTAGGGATTTTTAAGCTTCACAATCAGGATCAGGAACGTCACTACTATCATCGTCTTCACTAAGTTCATCATCCTCAGTGCCTAACTTATTATTATCATACATTCCAAAAGCTTCAAGTAACATCTGGTCCATCTCAGGGTTGTCAGCATATTGATCTGATTCATTGCTATAGTTTATTTCAAGTTCATCCTGTGGGTCATTGTCATGTGCATGGTCAAGTTTAGGTTCAGCAATATCTTCTCCATGAAATACCCACTTTGTATAACTAGCCATGAAACCACAACATACTAAATGGTCAGTAACTACAGATTCAGTTCTCCAGTATCTGTTTCCACAATTTTTGCAAGGACACATAACTGTATGGAACATTCCAGCATTAGCTGCAACAAAATCTAATAAACTCCTAACACCAGCTTCAAACTCAACAGTGGATCTACGTGCTACTATCCAACTCTTGTCCATGATAACTAAGAATAGGAACACACCAATGTAGTCCAAAGTATATATCAAAAAATTCCTGCACACATCAACTAATATTAATCCTAGTTGTTCCAACCATACAAGCAAGCCAAATTTAATTTCACACAAAGCTATACTGTCACTGAGCGAGGCTCGCAGAACAAGTGTTCAGAAAGCAAAACTGTCAGTGTCAATTCAGTAACAACAATTTAACTACTGTCAGAGTCAATTTAACTACAGTGATCGGTTATTTTAGACGAGCTCCAATTGATTTCAAAGCAACTTAAGTGAACACTACGCGGTTTGATTTCACAGCAATTAGACGAACATAGACGAACCTATAAGAGATGCAGTGATCAGGGGAGAACTTACCAGAAGTCCTCCAGTACTTGAATGACTGTCGCGGATCGAACTCCATCGGAAGGCTATGCGTCATCTACTCTCTGACGAAGAGGTTAGCGATCTCCGCCCTCCAGCAAAACCTCGGCGACCTCCAATTGGACCGTCACCGTGCTGCCGGGAACACCGTCACCGCAGAGTTTAATTTCCTTGCCGTCTAGGGTTTCAAATAGTAGGAGAGCTTACGGGTGAGGGCACGCATGGGTGAGGGCGCATGGGTGAGAACACATGGGTGAGGGCTTACCGAATAAACTCGCCGCCGTCGGAGTAGATAACACCATCGCACTGCTGGGAACACCATCGTCGCGGAGGTGAATTCTTCACCGTGTAGGGTTTCTCCTAGCAGAGAGTGCGCACTAGGTGAGGGCATACTAGAAAACTACCAGCGGCGGAGGTGGCAGCAAAGGCCGGAGGCAGCTTAGAGAACCTACCATCAGCGGAGGTGGCGGCAGGGTCAGCGGCGGCGTTTCTCCTCGTTGTGCAGAGACGACAAATGGGAGGTATGGAGGGGAATGACTCTAACAATCGCGATTGGATCGGGCAGTTTTTTTTGTTAAAGGGTCGCAGGTGGAAGGACGTGTTTTAACAACTTAAATTGCTATGAGGGGTTTTTAGTAAGAAATGTTAGTCTACTTATTCTTTCGCGTCGCAACCAGCCCGATTTTCCCCACACTTCACTTCCGCCCTAGGGTTCCACCACATCAGATGGTTCCCTCCGACCGCGTCTACTCTGATGAGAGCCTCCACTCCGACGAACGCATACGGTGCTGCAGAGAACAAGTCGAGTACGTCTCTCCCTCCCCTCTCTGCCTATCGATAGATCTCAGTTGCCTTGTTCATTTCTAGATCCGGATTGCGTTCCAACTGATAGATCTCCATCGCTTTCTTCATCTGGATTGCGTTCCAACTGATAGATCATTTCAACTAGACTGCTAGGGTTCTTGGTAGATCATGCCCAACTAGACTGCTAGGTGTTTTGATAGATGATGTTCAACTAGGCTGCTATGATTCTCATTTGCCTAGTTCATTTTTAGATCTGGATTGTGTTCCAATTGATAGATCTCACTTGCCTTGTTAATTTTTATATCTTTGTTCCGTTCTAATTGATAGATCTCCATTTCCTTCTTCATCTAGATTGCGTACTACATTTTTAGATTATGTTTGACTGCTAGGGTTCTTGGTAGATCATGTACAACTAGACTGCTAGGATTCTTGATAGATGATGTTCAACCAGACTGTTAGGCTTCTTGGTAGATCATGCCCAACTAGATCAAAGAGTTCTTTGTAGATCATGTTCAACTAGAGTGCTATGATTTTTTGGAGTTATTTCTGATTTAGATGCAGTTATTTTCGATCACGATCATGTCAGTGCTAAGATACATTGATTTCTCATGTACATGCACTTTTTTTTTGGTTTTGTGAGATGACTAGAGATTTAGATGCAGTTAAATCAAATGATCCCTAATGTAGATGCAAATGTGTTTGATTATGTGAGTGCTTGTAGTTAACTGAATATTGGTTATCTATATTCAAAGATTATAGTTAACTGAATATTGGTTGTATTAACATTTCACGGGTACACTGCCCTCTGGAAAGAGATATCTCATTTGCATCAATGACAGTGATGATGAAGACAAGCTGAAAAGCACTCTCAAACTTGCAGAGGTCAAGAACATCAAGAAGGTGGTTGTAGATGGTATGCTAGTTTTGAAATGTATTGTATTGTACCATTTAACTGTAACCACATATTGCAGACTACCATTTAACTACTATTTGTAATATTGTAGGTACAGCCACTGGAAACAGCAAGAAGGTGACTCTCCTCATCAATGATAGTGATGATGAAGAGGAAGACTTTTCTAAGTACAAGATGAAAAGGGAAACTACTCCAACTCTTGATTTCTGGGAGGAACTTGACAAGAAGAAAAAAGATGGAACAATTGATCCTGACATGTACAAGTACTTCAAGAACATGCAGGAGCAGGAAGAAGTAGTTCCTAATCATCCTGGTTGTTGAATCTGTTGCTCGGCAAATCCCTCAGGTGAACCTATCGGGTTTCGAATAGGAGAACCCATGAGCGCTGGTGGCGATCGTCGGCTAGACAGGGGGCACAATTTACCCAGGTTCAGGGCCCTCGTAGAGGTAAAACCCTTACTCCTGCCTCTGTCGATCTGTATTATTGAGTAGATCGGTTACAAAGATGATCGCTCAAGTCGAGAGTACAATCTCGAGCTTAAGGCTTTGGTGGTGCGGTATTGCGTGGTCCTCCTCCGGTGGTTCTCCTTGCCTTATATAGGTGGCCAGGTCTCAAACCCTACCCGGGGAGGACTCGAACTCTAGCTCTAAGTCGGTTACATGTTTCCTAACTTAGCCCGCAAGGCATTGCGGGTGGGCTTCATGTAGGCCTTCTGGAACACTCTTAAGGACTCCCCTTCGTGGGCCTTGACGTTGGGCCTGAGAAGGGGTGTCCTTATCCGCAGGATCTAAGGTCCATCCCTTCGTCAGTAGCCCCTGAGCGTTTGCTCGATTGGAATTTTCCTGTCGAGTAGACGGTCAGATTGATCATCTTACCTTCGGGTAACCAGTATGGTCGTTTCCCATTTAGAGGGTGTGTACCCTGCATGATGAGCTTTTTATACCCGAGTATCGAGTAATGAAAGTGCCTGTTTTTACGGCTGTTTATCGCAGAAGGATATGGCGCAGTAGCTTGGCTCTCCCGAAAGATCAGGGCCAATTAATTGCAACTAGGGCAAAAACAGTTCTGGCCTACATAGATTCGAGACCTCCGACTCGAACCTGATAAGGTGATCGTTGCGACTGGGCCGTAGTGGTCTTATCGAGTCGAACTTAACCTATAGGGGTACCCGGCGCGTCCGCTAGGATTTTTCTTCGTGTTGTTGACACGGAATTATACCGGAGGACGCAGCTTGAGTGCGATTCCAGGCCCTCAAGAGAGATCTTTTGGGTCTTACCTTCATATTCGAAGGAATATGGCATCCGGATGTACCTAGTCGGCTGAACAATCCAGATTTATGATGTGCAGACATCGTGCGAATGAGCGGCAGGATCTGCCTACTCGTGTAGTTTTGATTTTTGTGATTCCTTGTTTGTACGAAAGAGTTTTCGTGTTTTGAGTTATTTTTCCTTGTGAAAGAGTTTTCACGTCATAATTTGTCCATACGAAGTTATTTTCGTGTTTTGGACTTTTATTCGAAGGATTTTTGTTCATGCGAAGTTATTTTCGCGTTTGGACTTTCCATTCGAAAGATTCTTCAGCTTGATGATGCACGCTATGACTTCATGGCGCACTTTTATCCTCCCGATGGGATGTGACGGAGTGAGAGCAGAAGGGCTGGCCCACTTTGTCAGCTTTTTTACCGGAAACGAGACGCCGTCCCCGGTTTTTACGCGAACTGCGCAGTAAATGCCCATGATCCTCCGTTAGGATCGTGGCACGAAACAACATCCGCCGCCCTCTCGAGTGGCTAAGATTGAGCGGCCCCGTGCATAAATACAGGACTTGGTGGAACGGTGCAAAACTTCCCAGCCTTCGTCTTCTCTGTTCATCTTCCTCCTCGCGCTCCACCTTCCCTCGCTCTCGAGCTCGTGCAAGCAGCAATGGCGGGCGGCAAGAAACGCACTGTCGCTTAGTCGTCGAGGGCCTCAGGGGATGCTCCTCCGCCACCCGCGTCGCGCTCAGGTGATTGGCGTTCGCCCAACACCACGGCCAAGAGCATCAAGGGGATGCAGCGAGATGGACTGCTGCCCCCAGACGCGGAGAAACGGGTACGCCTCGGCAAGAAGGAGGAGGTACCCAACCCCCGCGCGAATGAACGCGTGATCTTTGCGGATCACGTGTCGCGCGGTCTTTCTCTTCCTCTCCATCCTTTCATCATGGCTCTGCTGTATGTCTACGGCATACAGCTCCATGATCTTCCTCCAAACGCAATGCAGCACATCGCGTGCTTCATTGTTTTTTGCGAATGCTTTCTGGGCATTCGCTCCCACTGGGGTCTCTGGAAGGCCCTTTTCAAGGTGCGCATCTTCCGCGAGAGATCGCGAGTGGAGACGGAGCTTGGAGAACCGTTGCGCACCGGCGGCTTCGGGATCCAGGCTGTCGTGGGATAATCACGGCAGACGTTACCGGGGGTAACTTGTCTTGGGGCAATTCGACTCTGGTGTTTGGGAGAGGGTTTAGCTCAAGGGAAACCATGGTGATATGCGATCTGGTATCCGGCAATCAAGTCGTCGAGTCTCCGATCTGAATATATTATCTCAACTCTCGTGTTACAAAGGATACTCGAATATCTCGCGATTGTGTGATTTCTGCTTAATCTAACCCTAGGGGCCGGCTTATATAATATCCGGACCCCCTGGCTTACCGTCCAAGGCATACTCGGAATGCTACCCGGACACTGCTTACAAACCCTAAGTTTCCCTATCGGAACCCACAAACCGGGTTACGAGGCCTACACTCTTGGGCCTTCCAGAAACTCCTTTTCCCTAAGCCGGATCTTGCGCAGCGCCCTTTGGGCCGAGTTACTCCTGGGCGTTAGCCTACCGGGTTATCATCCCTCCATCAGTAGTCCACAGAATAGCTTGGGCTTCACGGGATCCTCCTTGAAGCGCATGCTATTCCCTGCAAAAATAACAAACATACAAGTTCATAGAGGCCGGGTTAGGTTGTTTTGATAAACAGCTAGGCCTAACTCCATTGGTGGTCCATATGGTAACCCGGCTCTCTCCGAATTCATCTCCATCTTTCCGGGTCAACATTCCGAAGAGAACATGGAAGACCCGGCTCATTTCGTTCGTTAATTAGCCCGGATATCGCGGGAATGATTTGCTCTCATAATTTCCTGATATCACGCACAGGCACTTAACTGCTTATCCCAACAAATCCGGAAAGATACCCCTTATCCCGAAATTTTTGGTTCCCGCTCGCCGGCCTAGGTTTCCCCACACGTATCTATAAATAAGGGCCTTGGGGGGTGACCTAAACCTAACGCCTCATTTCTTCTCCATCTTCCTCCTCTCCGGCGCTCCCTCACCCGAGCTCGCCACCACGCCGCCACGGAGCCCACGGCCGCGCCGCCGGAACCGAGCCGCCGCCAACTGCGCTCGTCCACGGCCCGCGCCGTGCCGCCGCCAGCCTCCCTCGCCGCGCCATCGAGCTGCGCACCGGGGGATCCCGCAGGTCACCGCGGTTGCGTCATCTGCCTCCGCCGCAACCTCCTCCAAACCTCGTCGGTAAATTTTTCTCCATGAATCTTATCTTCTAGTTTCTCACTCGATGTAGAGTGGATCTAGTCCGCTCATAAGTTATCTTCTTACTCCATGCTGATTCGAGTTGCATGACCCCATTCTTGCTTATCTACTTTCTCAATGGTAGATTCAATAATGCTCCCCTATCCCTTGTAGCCATTAATTTCTCCGTAGATTTCTCTGCAAATTTCTCGATCTAGACGTAATTTTGTCAAGTTTTTCCGTAGTTGCTCTTTGATACCCGGGTAATCCACTATTTCCGGATTTCTCATTTACGCTCTAGGTAACCAGATGACCAACCCTCTTTCACAATCACTCGCTGATAATTGGACAACCCACAATTTCCGTACTGCTTAGTCGATACTGCCTGTTGATTACTCGGATAACTCATAGTTTCCGGGTCTTAATTACTCATGTTTTGTACTCTTTGCCTTGTATTTTGCAGACTGAACAAATGGCTCCCAAGAACAAGGGGAAACAGCCGGCCAAGGCTAGGCCGACTCATGCCATTTCCGCCAACTGGGCACGGTCCACCGTGACCCAAGCCAAGCTGGAGGAGCTCGCCGAGTCAGGCGTTCTTCCTCCTCAAAAGGAGATCCACTGGCGTGTTCCGGGTGATGAGACCCGGCCATCCCCTAATCAAAATGAGGTAATATGTTTCGTAGAGCGTGTGATCCGGGGATTCCGTCCCCCGGGTCACTCTTTTTCCCGCAAAGTCCTCCGCCACTATGGCCTCCGAGTTTTCGACATAGGGCCTAACTCTATGTTGAATATCACCCATTTCATCGTCCTCTGTGAGTCGTACTTGTTCGTTCCACCAAACCTTGCTCTCTTCTTAGAACTTTTCCAATGCAAACTGTAGAGGCCCCAAACCGGAAGGTTCAGAACCCCTCATATGCATTCATTCACAATCCCAGAATAACCAGTTGTGAACAACATACGTAGTTGGCATACAGAATACATCATCCATTACACGAATAATAGAGTCTTACATAAATGGTCACATGACCAAGTTCTTGATAACTGTCACACAGGACAGACATTCAAAATAAACACAGCGGAAGACGACAAGCATAGCGTAGTAGAACCCGAGTCATGCCTCATCCTACAGGCTGCTGACTGGGAGACGATCCTAACTCGCAGGGCCATCAGTGTAGAACTCCTCCTCATAGAACTCCTCCTGGGGTGGCTCCTCGTAGTCTGATAAGTAGATACCAGGGGCGAAACCAAATGAGTACGTTTGAATGTACTCAACAAGACATCCTTTATGAGCTTACATAATGCATACATGCTTATTTGGTGGAGTGGGTAGGCCTTACATATGGTTCAGCTACCCATGACAGATAAAAGATTTATCATGGTTGATTCTTCAAGTTTAGTCCTTTGTGGATAAATCATTTAAAATAATGTAGTTTTTCTCTCGTAGATATCACATATCTTGGAGGTTTTATAAGACTTTTAGAAAAGAAAGTTTTCTTTTCAGAAACTTCTAGTAGTAGTTTCCTTCTCATCAGTATCTCGCAGATACCAAATCATTCCTCCATAGTACCTCGCAGGTACAAAGCCGTCTTTCAAAATCTCTTTTGAAAAGTTGACACAATACTAGCTACATGGCCATTCAACCGTCCATATCCGAGGACGCGGCTATCTCGAAATAGTTTTACTCTGCAGAGGTGTACACACTTCCACTAGATCCAGAATCCGCCATGAAACAACCATGGACTGTCCTCAACCTATGAGAACATCAGATAACTGATCTTGACTATCCACTACGTACAAGCTAGAACATGACTATCTCTTCAATTGGGGTTACCCCTCCCCGGCAAGCCGTGTCACACACCGCCCAGACAGGAGACCCAACTGCTGCATCCGGAGGGAAAATTAATCCCACACTTTAGATGTCCCGTCTGCTCACTCCTAGCGACATTTCGGTTCGGAGGATCCAATCCTCTATAGCACTTTGAGATAGCTCACATACTAACCATAACAAGTTTTTAATCAAGCCCCTACCCATATTGGGGTAAAGTGGCAGTACGATAATGGTTGTCCAGCGAAGACTAGGTTATGTGTCTTTTGTAAACATTTCTCAAAATTTTCCCATCATGGCATTCTTCCGGTAGACAGGGTCTCACCCTTCATCCGGGGTTTTTCTTCCATAAGGTATTTGTTTACAAAAGCACATTTTATTTAGTTCATTTAAGAACCCAAGTTTTAATTTGGTGGATGGTATGTATATACCATTTAGTGGCTAAGGGCTTGGCAATACCAAGTGGACTACTAATATGATTCCTTCTTCTAATAATATTAATAGTAGTAGTATTCACAACAAAAATAGTTTTGAGAGTATAGTTTTGTGAAAACTTCATAAGTGAAAAGCATGCATGATAGATAATGATAAGTATTTATACAGCAAGCATTAGGATGGCTTGCCTTGGTACAAGTGATGGTCCTGGTCCTGAAAGTAACAGGAGTTGCAATACCCCTCTTCAGCAAATCCTTCCTCCTCGTTTTCTAACGTCGTAAAAAGAAATAAAGGCACACTTTCAGAGCCAACCAAGACAAACAATGCTACAAGTGATACATACAGCAAGCAATTAAAATGTAACACTCAAGACATTCAATTATCCCTTAAGAAAATTGACAAGAGAACCACAGTGGGAAAATCTGCTTTTTCCTAGTGCTTATGTGTGGTCAAACTTAATGATTTTAAGTCAAGAGCATCATGGACCAGTGGGGTAAAACACATGTTACTAGACAGTAGGGTGTCACCTAAAACACAATTTGATGTCTAAAAACTTCCCCAATATTCTCTATGGCAAGTACAAATAATAAGCTAAAACATGCAAGTGGTGAAAAAGGCTCATGACAACAAGTCAAGCTCATTTTCCACCATGATACAAAAAAATACCAGTGGGTGTTCCACTAGCATAATGCTCATAAAGAGGTTAATAAGCCTCTGGTCACATTTCTAAAAATGCTCAAAACACACAAACTAGTCCCACAAACTCCTACTCATACTAGTAGAAACTTGGGAAAAATACTAGACTAGTTTATACTTCACTTGTTAACTTTAGGCCCAAGTGTGCAAACTAACAGAGGTAAAATACTCCTATAATCAGTACCAAAATGCTACTGGATCCTCCAAAACAAAATAATAAATCTAGCTATTATCCAAGGAAGAACTAGACTAAAATTGCTACACATGTGAGGGAATTAAATCTAGGCACCCAAATGATACTCAAGCAATTTCTAATACTTGAGGGAAAATTAACAGAGGTGAAAACACAAGGATAACAATGCCACAAGGACATTTCATTCTCTGTTTTCAACCACAAAGAATCATATTTTTCCCTAGTGGAAAACAAGACAAAAAGCATGCATGAATAATATAGTATGAAAATATAGACCTTAAGCATTGCTATTTAAATCCACTTCAAAACACAAGCACCAAGTAACCAGAGGTGCTGTAACCAAAATAACAGTACCAAAATGGTACTGGTTCCATGAAAATTAATCTAGCAAATAGGCCTAATACATATCTAAAAATCTACTCAAAACCTAGATAGAAAATAAGCTATGAGCAAGATTTATGCATGGAAAAATAATTCTAAAAATCCTACCACTCAAACCATTCATCCTAACATGTTCATACATCTTGTAAACATCATATACACACTAGAAAACAACATTACAAACAATAAAACAACATTTGCATATCACAATAAGAACATACAAAACAAGATCTAGGAATTTAAAATTAGGCAGAAAAGTGCTAGAACTTGTTCTGTCTCCCTAATTGTTTCTATGGATCCAAAAATTAAATCCTTCTAGGATGTGATAGTCCTTAACAACACAAAGCCTCTCCAATTGGTCCCACTCAAAAATAATGTCTCAAACTCCCCCTAAAATTCTTGGAATAGCTCACTGATGTTTCACCAAAATGGATGGCATTTCCAAATGGTAATTCACCTTGGTGCAAACTAAAATTCTACTGGTAGGTATTGACAAGGGCTTTCCAAAACAGTTGAGTTTGCTCAAAAATGTTTTGTATTTTTGAAGTTCTATTCATTTCCATTTTAAGGGTACTGTCTGGTAAACTAGCTATAGAAAAATAACTAAAAGTCAAAACATTATTCTGCCAAAGGGAGGTGGTTGTGATTTTGTAAGGCTACATGTACAAAAATTGGCAAAGACAACTAAAATTGTTTGCTAATTTTTCCTAGGCCAAAAGCTAACAGGTAGAATTCTGGCCGAAAAATTTGATTTAATTTTTAAACCGGAACGAGCCTAGATGGGCCGGATTCGCCAAGCGTGGCCCAGCTAGCACCTAGTCTAGCCCAGCAGCGCGTGCGCGGGGGCGGAGGACGCGGGAAGCGCCCGTTCAAGCGTGGCCGTTGATCTTGCGATCAACGGTCCGTGTCCTTTCTTCCTCCTCCCCTCTAGCGCGTCCAGGCCGGCGTCGAACACTCTACGGGCATACACGGGGCGGGCAGGGTGCTCACCAAGGGCAGCTGTGGAGCGGCGCGTGGTGGCGGTGGGGTCGTGGGAGGCTGGTGGCGCGGTGGTGGCGGTGATCGTTTCCTCGACGGCGTGCTTCTCTCCGCGGCGGCACGGCGGACACGGCGGCGATGGCGCGGGTATTCCTGCAAGCAAACGCACCGCGGGGGATGTCAGGGAGGTGGCCAGGGGTACGGGAAACTCGCGCGTGCTAAAATGACGAGCTCTTACGCACGGTGTTGATCGCTTTCCCTCGGTGGATCGTGCGGTGGCCGGCGGCGAAAATCTGCCCGTGCTCCTCGCACACGGCGAGGCACGGGTTGATTTCTCGTGTGTGGAGGCGTGGTTGGGTGTGGTGTGCGGTGGCGAAACGGCACGGCCGTTGGGGCTTTGTAGGCATGGGTCCCGTGTGGGTGCTCTCGGTGCACATGTGTGCGCGCGCGTTGGCAAGCAGAGGGATGGGGGGCCCTTTCTTCGTGTCCTCTCGAGCCAGGGGCGGTGCCAAACAATACTAGTCACCACAGTGGAGCTAGGGTGGAGAGGCATGGGGGTTTTTAGGCCATGCCATCTGCCCACCCCCCTCCTACCCGAGTCTACTCCCCCTCCTCTTTCCTTCTTGTCTAAGGCATCTCTCGGGCATGTGATCACATGGAACTTACAGAGGGATCCTAGGTGAACAATTAGAACCAAATTCCACACAAAAAGATCAAGTGTAGCCCAAGAAATTCATCTCCAAAGTTCTGTTCAAAAACAGTTTTCAGAAAATTCAGAAAAGGACTTAGTGAGATTTTCACTAAGTGTTGGAAGAAAACAGGGATTTGAAGCAAAAGTTTGCTTCTATTTGATTGGGCAATTGAACTTGGATTTTGAAAATTAGAGTTGCTAATTGTTATATGTACTTTCTAGTTTGAGAGAACAACAATTACACAAGAAAATGAGTTGGTTAACCTTCTGAAAACATCTGCCCAAAAGGCTATGTTTCTGTTTTCCAAATAGAATTGGTTTTTCCATATTTTTATACTAGGAAAACAATCATGGATTTGATTGTTTTTCAAGTGCTAAATTCCAACCAGTGGCATATAGTTGTATTACATAATGTGTTCAACCATAATACAACAAGAAAACAATAATTCAAATATGTTTGCTTCTTGAAAACAAGTGTGGAAAACAGCTAGTCATGTTGTTTTTCTGCTAAATGTTTAAATAGGAAATAAATTCCCAAAGCTATTTAAATCCCAACCAAAGTGTTTCCTTGGTCAAGACATGAATAAATAATGCTATCATGAGTGAATCAAGTATTCCCCAAACTTTGAGAAGAAAATTCTTAGGGTTTCCAGTTGAAAAACATCAGGCAGACAATAATCAATCATCAGGAAAAATCCTCAAGTGAGTGAAAAGAAACACACCACTTATATTGCATAGATAAACATGACTACACAAACATGTTGTCCACTTAATTGTCTTACAAAAGTCTTAAGAGGCTTGCTAATTTAATATTAAACAAGTGCTTAAAAATAGGGGTGTTACAAATCTCCCCCCCCCCTTAAAAGAATCTCGTCCCGAGATTAGCGGGTCTAGGCTTTAAGAAAATCAGGGAACTCCTTCCTGATATCATCCTCACGCTCCCAGGTAGCTTATTCCTCAGAATGATTCGTCCACTGAATCTTAAGGAATTTTATAGCACGCCTCCTGGTAGCGCGCACAATCTCCTCGAGAACCCGCAGGGGTCTATCACGATAAGTCAAATCATCATTGATATCAATGGTCCTGAAATCTATGTCTTGATACGAGAGATCCTTCTCAGGTACTTGCAGACATTTCCGGAGCAATGACACATGGAAAACATTGTGAAACGCAGATAGCTCCCCAGGTAATTCTAACTGATAAGAAACTTCGCCACGGCGTGCCAAGATCTTAAAAGGGCCAATATACCTGGGTGCCAGCTTTCCCTTGACATGGAAACGCTGCATCCCTTTGAGTGGCGTAACACGAAGGTACACGAAATCTCCAATGCTGAAAGAGACCTCACGACGCTTCGTGTCAGCATAACTCTTCTGACGAGATTGAGCTGTCTTTAAACGTTCCCGAATAAGCTGAACCTGCTCTTCTGCAGCTTTCAAAGTGTCCACACCAAAAACCTGACTGTCTCCAGTCTCAGTCCAATTCAGAGGTGTGCGGCATTTACGTCCATACAGTGCTTCAAAAGGGGCCATTTGCAAGCTAGACTGATAACTGTTGTTGTAAGAAAACTCCGCGAAAGGCAGACAGTCTTCCCATTTAACTCCATAGGACAACACACAAGCACGGAGCATGTCTTCCAGAATTTGGTTCACACGTTCTGTCTGTCCATCAGTCTGTGGGTGATAGGCTGTGCTAAAAGCTAATTTGGTTCCCAAACTCTCGTGCAACTTCTTCCAAAATCTGGATGTGAACTGTGTACCTCGATCAGACACAATCCTGCTCGGGACTCCGTGCAGGCTAACAATCCGAGTAATGTAAAGATCAGCAAGCTGATCTCCACGATAGGTGGTCCGGACAGGAATAAAGTGAGCAACTTTCGTGAGCCTGTCCACGACAACCCATATAGAATCATTTCCTCGGCTGGAACTAGGAAGTCCTGTGATGAAGTCCATCCCTACTTCATCCCATTTCCAAACAGGTACTTGCAACGGCTGGAGCAAGCCAGCGGGACGCTGGTGCCCAGCTTTCACTTGCTGGCAGACATGGCACTTGGCTACAAATGAAGCAATCTCTCGCTTCATTCCATGCCACCAGAATCTCTCCTTCAGGTCTTGATACATCTTTGTTCCTCCAGGATGGATAGAATACATGGTCTCATGGGCTTCGACCATGATGGTCTGCTTGAGATCAGACTCAGAGGGAACACAAATACGGCCTTCATACCATAATCCCCCATCAGCATCGATAGTAAACCCAGCAACCTTCTCCTTCTCCATGCGGGCCTTAATACCATCAATACTTTTCTGGCCCTTCTGCGCCTCTTTGATTTGGTCAACCAGAGTTGGTTTAAGTTCTATGGCGTCCAACATACCATAGCTGACCACTTCAATGCCAAGTTGGTCAAGCTCTTTCCATAACTCGGGCTGCCTTACTAGAATCATAGCATTTAGAGAGGCCGGCTCTCGACTAAGAGCATCTGCAACCACATTTGCCTTCCCAGGGTGATAATGAATACTCAGATCATAATCTTTAATGAGCTCAATCCAGCGGCGCTGCCTCATGTTGAGCTCACGTTGAGTAAAGATATACTTTAAACTCTTATGATCCGTGTAAATTTCCACTCTTCTTCCCATAAGAAAGTGTCGCCATGTTTTGAGGGCATGAACAACAGCAGCAAGCTCTAAGTCATGAGTGGGGTAATTCAACTCGTGGGGTCTCAACTGGCGGGATATAAAAGATATCACTTTCCCTTCTTGCACAAGTACGCTTCCAAGACCAAGCTTAGAAGCGTCACAATATACGTCAAAATTCTTGGTGATATCCGGCATAATAAGGATTGGAGCGGTCACAAGTCGATGCTTCAACTCATTGAAGCTCTCTTCACACTTGTCCGTCCATAGGAACTTGCTATCCTTCTTGAGCAACTGGGTGAGGGGTCTGGCTATACTCGAGAATCCCTGAACAAACTTGCGGTAATATCCTGCCAAACCCAGAAAGGATCTGACTTCAGTCTGGTTGGTCGGAGCAGCACGCTTCTCCACAGACTGAACTAGAGTAGGGTCAACAGATATTCCTCCCGCAGATACTACATGTCCAAGAAACCCGACTTCCGTCAACCAGAATTGACATTTACTAAACTTAGCATACAATTGATGCTCACGAAGTGTTCCAAGCACAATTCTCAGATGTTCTTCGTGTTCTTCCTCACTCCGAGAATATATGAGAATGTCGTCAATAAACACCACGACAAACTTGTCTAGAAAATCCATGAATACCTTATTCATGAGATTCATGAAATAGGCAGGGGCATTGGTTAGACCAAAAGACATCACGGTGTATTCATACAACCCGTAACGAGTGGTGAAAGCAGTCTTGGGAATATCAGTATCACGGACTTTCAATTGGTGATAACCAGTCCGAAGGTCGATCTTCGAGAAGATTACGGCTCCATTCAGCTGGTCAAACAGGTCTTCAATCTTGGGCAACGAGTATTTGTTCTTGATGGTAACATCATTCAACTTGCGGTAGTCCACACATAAACGAGTGGTACCGTCCCGTTTTTCCACAAAAATGATCGGGGATCCCCATGGCGATGCACTAGGGCGAATCAAACCCTTCCTTAACATGTCATCCAACTGGGTCTTCAACTCATCTAACTCTTTTGGGTTCATCCGATAAGGTTTCTGTGCTATGGGTCCAGTTCCGGGCACTAACTCGATCACAAACTCGATATCCCGATCAGGGGGCATACCGGGTAACTCTTCAGGAAAAACATCCGGGTATTCGCAAACGACCGGGACTTCCTCAAGGTTAGGGTGGGCTATACCAGTGTGGCAGTGAACTTGTGACGAGGGTTGAGTTGCAGTGTACGCAACCTTTTCCCCATCCTCAGAGATCATATCAATTGATTTCTTAGTGCAGTCAATAACCCCCTTATACTTGGCCATCCAGTTCATACCGAGTACCACTTCTATCCCTTTGGATCCCAGCACTATAAGATCAGCATGAAAAGTTTTTCCTTGTATTTCTACTGGTACTTCATTGCAAATTAGGTTGGCTTTAGTACTATCCCCAGGTATTTGTACTAACATAGGGTTGTGCATACGGGAATGCTTCATACCACTTTTCTCAGCAAACGGTTTTGTGACAAAGGAATGCGATGCACCAGAATCAAACAGCACTGCGGCTGGCACCGAGTTGACAGGAAACGTACCCATCACCATGTCTGGTGCCTCCTGAGCTTCTGCAGCAGTGACGTGGTTCAGGTGTCCCTTCATCCTATTCTGCCGTCCAGTGGAAGGACCATGGTTCATCTTGGTTGCAGTAGGCTGGGCTGTGGCAGTAGCTTTGGTAGGGCACTCACGAGCAAAGTGACCTTCCTTTCCACAGGCAAAACAACCTCCAGAAGGCCTTGGGCTTGGGTTAGGTTTGGGAGCATTGTTGGAGTTGTTCCCATTTCCACTGTTGTTGCCTCCATAGCGGTTTCCATGATTATTCCCTGAATGATTACCATGGTTACCACCATAGCTATTTCCTCCGTACTTTGGTGCATAGTTGTGGTTGTAGTTGTTGGGCCTTGGTGCATAGTTGTGGTTGGGGCGGGGTGCGTAAGCAGGCGCCTTGTGGGGTGGTGGCCTCGCATACGGAGTGTTGCGAGTCCTTTGAGCACTAGGTCCACCATGCACAGTCATTTTCCTCTTGCGGTTATCATCAGCAGATTTCCGCTTGTGCTCTAGTACCATAGCGGCATTTGCAAGGGTCTCCAAGTCCTGGAATGGAACCACCACTAGAGCGCACTGGAGCTCATCATCCAGCCCATTTAAGAACCTCTCCCTCTTCTTAGCATCAGTATTGATATCATCCTGTGCATACCTGGACAGAGTAGTGAAATTCTCCCAGTACTCAGACACAGGCATACTTCCCTGCCTCAGCTTCAGAAATTTCTCACGCATAAGTGTCATCATTCCTTGGGGAATGTGGTACTTGCGGAATCTCGCAGAGAAATCCTCCCAGTTGAACACGTGACCAGCAGCAACAGTCTCACGTGTAGTCTCCCACCAAGTCCTGGCAGGACCAGCAAGAAAATGGGAGGCAAACAGGACCTTATCATTCTCCTCAACTGAAGCAACCTCCAGCTTGTTTGCAATGGTGCCGAGCCAGTCGTCAGCATCGAGAGGCTCCACAATCCTAGTAAAGACTGGGGGGTTGGTGTGCTGAAAGTCTCTCAGTCTCGAGCGAGCACCATTGCCATTGCCATTGCCCTTATTGTTGGCGGCAGCAGCAAGTTGTTGCAGAGCGGTAATGGTAGCAGCACTCTCATCTCGGCTGGCCTGGCGATCTTCCATCAGCAGGGCCAACAGCGCCTCCACTGTGGGTGGTGGTGGCGGTGGGGGTTCGCGACGAGGTGCCATTCTGAAGTGAAAACATGTGTAAGTTTTAGAAGTATATTCTTGTTTTTGAAAACCCAGTACCTTTAACATAAAAAAAGGGATACGAGTGATATGTTTCAAAAACAAGAGCGGGGCAGTCGCAAACACGGATGAAAAGAACGCAAAATAGTGACAATCATCAAGGAAACAAGCAGAACATTCCATTCATCAGACAACTAAACAGAGTCTTTGACATTACACACACACATCACAAGCCATATCTTACAAGGAAGGCTTCATCGAGCTACATGGGGTGCGATTGGTGGGGTCATCGCAAGGCCACTACTAGCAAAACGATCTAGCATACTTATCTAGCATCTAGACCAGCATCAAGTGCTAAGGGTGAGGAGGCTGTGACTACACAGAGTCGTCACTGTCCCCAACCTCGAAGATACGCTCCTCAGGGTCCTCCTCCTCCTCCTCGCCAAGCAGGTCATCATCCTCCTGCTCGCTAGCCTCACTCATATCCATCCCCTCCAAGTCAGACGGAACGTCCTCTACTGGCAGGAGCTCCTCAATCTCCCTGCTGAGCTCTGCGCCCTCCTCCTCAAGCTCCTCTATGGCGGAGTCTCTCGCGGCTATGTCGTCACGAGCTATGTGAAGCCTAGTGTGCAGAACTGAGTTAGCCCCCTCCAGAGCCGTCACCCTGCTGGTGAGGCGAGCACGGCTCAGTCGGGTGGCCCGCAGCTGTCTCTCCAAGGCACGGCTCCTTGCGGTGGCGGCCTCCAACTCCTCCCTTAACTGAGACAACTGCTGTGCTAGTGCTCCACTCTCCTCCTGGCTGTCCTGAAGTTCAGCCCTCAGCTCGTCAGTCTCGGCTATCAGTGTGTGGTGCACCAATGTGCCAAGGTGGTGAGCGAGTCGCTGATCGTCCAACCTGTGCTGAGTGCGGTACAACAGAATCTCCATCTCGTCCAAGTGAGGACCAACAGTGGTAGTGTCTGGCTCGACAGGAAGTGGTATGCCCTCCTCATCGCGCCTCCCAATCAACTCGAACCGGGAACCGATGAACATGTACTCCCCAATGTGTGCCAGTCGTGCCACTGACTCCTGAATCGCCCGCACGGCTGCCTCGGTCCAAGAACGATCAACAGCACGAAAGACGTAGGCCTCCACTGTCGGGCTAGCCAGAGGTGCACGGATAGTGACCTCCGCGTACCAGTCTCCCTCCAGAGGTGCACCGTCAACTAGACCTCCTCGCAGCTCCGGAAGTGGGCGTCCCAACACAGTAGCCATAGCTACTAGCCTCTCCTCGAAAAGGAAAGTCTCGCCACGTGGACGTCCCAACTGGAAAGCCTCGGTGATGACCACGTCCATCTACACAAAATTTTAAGTATAGTTTTAGTGATACCACAGTGTGCAAAGTTTTGAGTTCATGCAAAGAACAATCTTAATGCAAGTAGAGTTTAACACAGAGAGGTGGTGGGATATAGGGAATATTTTGATACATAGTCATATATCCAATCTTTTTGTATTTATAACTTAGATTTTTTTTGGAGTATACACTAACGTCCATGCTAACTAAGGTCTCCTAGAGTCAGGATGGCTCTGATACCAACTTTGTAGAGGCCCCAAACCGGAAGGTTCAGAACCCCTCATATGCATTCATTCACAATCCTAGAATAACCAGTTGTGAACAACATACGTAGTTGGCATACAGAATACATCATCCATTACACGAATAATAGAGTCTTACATAAATGGTCACATGACCAAGTTCTTGATAACTGTCACACAGGACAGACATTCAAAATAAACACAGCGGAAGACGACAAGCATAGCGTAGTAGAACCCGAGTCATGCCTCATCCTACAGGCTGCTGACTGGGAGACGATCCTAACTCGCAGGGCCATCAGTGTAGAACTCCTCCTCATAGAACTCCTCCTGGGGTGGCTCCTCGTAGTCTGATAAGTAGATACCAGGGGCGAAACCAAATGAGTACGTTTGAATGTACTCAACAAGACATCCTTTATGAGCTTACATAATGCATACATGCTTATTTGGTGGAGTGGGTAGGCCTTACATATGGTTCAGCTACCCATGACAGATAAAAGATTTATCATGGTTGATTCTTCAAGTTTAGTCCTTTGTGGATAAATCATTTAAAATAATGTAGTTTTTCTCTCGTAGATATCACATATCTTGGAGGTTTTATAAGACTTTTAGAAAAGAAAGTTTTCTTTTCAGAAACTTCTAGTAGTAGTTTCCTTCTCATCAGTATCTCGCAGATACCAAATCATTCCTCCATAGTACCTCGCAGGTACAAAGCCGTCTTTCAAAATCTCTTTTGAAAAGTTGACACAATACTAGCTACATGGCCATTCAACCGTCCATATCCGAGGACGCGGCTATCTCGAAATAGTTTTACTCTGCAGAGGTGTACACACTTCCACTAGATCCAGAATCCGCCATGAAACAACCATGGACTGTCCTCAACCTATGAGAACATCAGATAACTGATCTTGACTATCCACTATGTACAAGCTAGAACATGATTATCTCTTCAATTGGGGTTACCCCTCCCCGGCAAGCCGTGTCACACACCGCCCAGACAGGAGACCCAACTGCTGCATCCGGAGGGAAAATTAATCCCACACTTTAGATGTCCCGTCTGCTCACTCCTAGCGACATTTCGGTTCGGAGGATCCAATCCTCTATAGCACTTTGAGATAGCTCACATACTAACCATAACAAGTTTTTAATCAAGCCCCTACCCATATTGGGGTAAAGTGGCAGTACGATAATGGTTGTCCAGCGAAGACTAGGTTATGTGTCTTTTGTAAACATTTCTCAAAATTTTCCCATCATGGCATTCTTCCGGTAGACAGGGTCTCACCCTTCATCCGGGGTTTTTCTTCCATAAGGTATTTGTTTACAAAAGCACATTTTATTTAGTTCATTTAAGAACCCAAGTTTTAATTTGGTGGATGGTATGTATATACCATTTAGTGGCTAAGGGCTTGGCAATACCAAGTGGACTACTAATATGATTCCTTCTTCTAATAATATTAATAGTAGTAGTATTCACAACAAAAATAGTTTTGAGAGTATAGTTTTGTGAAAACTTCAGAAGTGAAAAGCATGCATGATAGATAATGATAAGTATTTATACAGCAAGCATTAGGATGGCTTGCCTTGGTACAAGTGATGGTCCTGGTCCTGAAAGTAACAGGAGTTGCAATACCCCTCTTCAGCAAATCCTTCCTCCTCGTTTTCTAACGTCGTAAAAAGAAATAAAGGCACACTTTCAGAGCCAACCAAGACAAACAATGCTACAAGTGATACATACAGCAAGCAATTAAAATGTAACACTCAAGACATTCAATTATCCCTTAAGAAAATTGACAAGAGAACCACAGTGGGAAAATCTGCTTTTTCCTAGTGCTTATGTGTGGTCAAACTTAATGATTTTTAGTCAAGAGCATCATGGACCAGTGGGGTAAAACACATGTTACTAGACAGTAGGGTGTCACCTAAAACACAATTTGATGTCTAAAAACTTCCCCAATATTCTCTATGGCAAGTACAAATAATAAGCTAAAACATGCAAGTGGTGAAAAAGGCTCATGACAACAAGTCAAGCTCATTTTCCACCATGATACAAAAAAATACCAGTGGGTGTTCCACTAGCATAATGCTCATAAAGAGGTTAATAAGCCTCTGGTCACATTTCGAAAAATGCTCAAAACACACAAACTAGTCCCACAAACTCCTACTCATACTAGTAGAAACTTGGGAAAAATACTAGACTAGTTTATACTTCACTTGTTAACTTTAGGCCCAAGTGTGCAAACTAACAGAGGTAAAATACTCCTATAATCAGTACCAAAATGCTACTGGATCCTCCAAAACAAAATAATAAATCTAGCTATTATCCAAGGAAGAACTAGACTAAAATTGCTACACATGTGAGGGAATTAAATCTAGGCACCCAAATGATACTCAAGCAATTTCTAATACTTGAGGGAAAATTAACAGAGGTGAAAACACAAGGATAACAATGCCACAAGGACATTTCATTCTCTGTTTTCAACCACAAAGAATCATATTTTTCCCTAGTGAAAAACAAGACAAAAAGCATGCATGAATAATATAGTATGAAAATATAGACCTTAAGCATTGCTATTTAAATCCACTTCAAAACACAAGCACCAAGTAACCAGAGGTGCTGTAACCAAAATAACAGTACCAAAATGGTACTGGTTCCATGAAAATTAATCTAGCAAATAGGCCTAATACATATCTAAAAATCTACTCAAAACCTAGATAGAAAATAAGCTATGAGCAAGATTTATGCATGGAAAAATAATTCTAAAAATCCTACCACTCAAACCATTCATCCTAACATGTTCATACATCTTGTAAACATCATATACACACTAGAAAACAACATTACAAACAATAAAACAACATTTGCATATCACAATAAGAACATACAAAACAAGATCTAGGAATTTAAAATTAGGCAGAAAAGTGCTAGAACTTGTTCTGTCTCCCTAATTTTTTCTATGGATCCAAAAATTAAATCCTTCTAGGATGTGATAGTCCTTAACAACACAAAGCCTCTCCAATTGGTCCCACTCAAAAATAATGTCTCAAACTCCCCCTAAAATTCTTGGAATAGCTCACTGATGTTTCACCAAAATGGATGGCATTTCCAAATGGTAATTCACCTTGGTGAAAACTAAAATTCTACTGGTAGGTATTGACAAGGGCTTTCCAAAACAGTTGAGTTTGCTCAAAAATGTTTTGTATTTTTGAAGTTCTATTCATTTCCATTTTAAGGGTACTGTCTGGTAAACTAGCTATAGAAAAATAACTAAAAGTCAAAACATTATTCTGCCAAAGGGAGGTGGTTGTGATTTTGTAAGGCTACATGTACAAAAATTGGCAAAGACAACTAAAATTGTTTGCTAATTTTTCCTAGGCCAAAAGCTAACAGGTTCCTAGGTGAACAATTAGAACCAAATTCCACACAAAAAGATCAAGTGTAGCCCAAGAAATTCATCTCCAAAGTTCTGTTCAAAAACAGTTTTCAGAAAATTCAGAAAAGGACTTAGTGAGATTTTCACTAAGTGTTGGAAGAAAACAGGGATTTGAAGCAAAAGTTTGCTTCTGTTTGATTGGGCAATTGAACTTGGATTTTGAAAATTAGAGTTGCTAATTGTTATATGTACTTTCTAGTTTGAGAAAACAACAAGTACACAAGAAAATGAGTTGGTTAACCTTCTGAAAACATCTGCCCAAAAGGCTATGTTTCTGTTTTCCAAATAGAATTGGTTTTTCCATATTTTTATACTAGGAAAACAATCATGGATTTGATTGTTTTTCAAGTGCTAAATTCCAACCAGTGGCATATAGTTGTATTACATAATGTGTTCAACCATAATACAACAAGAAAACAATAATTCAAATATGTTTGCTTCTTGAAAACAAGTGTGGAAAACAGCTAGTCATGTTGTTTTTCTGCTAAATGTTTAAATAGGAAATAAATTCCCAAAGCTATTTAAATCCCAACCAAAGTGTTTCCTTGGTCAAGACATGAATAAATAATGCTATCATGAGTGAATCAAGTATTCCCCAAACTTTGAGAAGAAAATTCTTAGGGTTTCCAGTTGAAAAACATCAGGCAGACAATAATCAATCATCAGGAAAAATCCTCAAGTGAGTGAAAAGAAACACACCACTTATATTGCATAGATAAACATGACTACACACACATGTTGTCCACTTAATTGTCTTACAGAAGTCTTAAGAGGCTTGCTAATTTAATATTAAACAAGTGCTTAAAAATAGGGGTGTTACACAAACCGTGCCGCGAAAGCGGCGACGGGGCCCTTTTGGCTTGCGGCGGAGTATCCATCCAACGCCGAAAAAATTCGCCTATGCCGACTATGAGTCTTAACTCGCACGTTAAGCATGGGCAACAATCTTTCTTTTACTGCCGGGACACCTCTCCACCCGGCGAAAGGAAATTGCCGGGTTTCTAGGAGGGTATCCTTGACCTCTCCGACACTTTCAACGCCTTTGCCTCAGAGTCGGACAGAGAGTCCATTCAGCCCCTCCTAGCTAAGATAGCCGTCCTTTCCGCCCACGGTCTCCTTGGGCTTAACCTAGTTAAAACCTGGGTGGATTTCCGGATTCAGCCCAACTCCATTCGCTCAAAGCTGATGTGCGAATACTCGGGACACGTCACGGACGCGCTCCACTACTCCTCGAAGAATTATCCGGATGGCGATACCAACAAGACCATCAAAAGCTTCCTAACTGAGAAGATGGAAGTGATAAAAAATATAGCCGGGTTAGAACCGTTCACTCGGACAACCCGGCTCCAGCGGTAAGATCCGACACTTATTCACCTATTCTTGCACTTTTACTTGATACAACTACTAACTCTCACTTTTATGCCTTTATCTTAGGCTGATAATGCTTTTTGGAACATCGAGACCCCGCCCAACTCCGGGAATCCAGAGGAGGACGAGGAGGCCGTTGACTCGGAGGAAGGTACTTTCCGGGTTTCACCCAACCCAATTTCTGCTAACTTGCTTCTCCACACTTTATCCTTTTCCGACTGTATGCTATGTTGCTCAGGAATGGATGACAGGGAGGACAAGGAAGAAAAAGAAGATCCGGAAGATGAGGAGGAAACACAGAGTGACGAGAGTGAAGCAGAACCGGTCCTCGAGGCCGGAGCCAAGAGGAAAGCCCGAGGGGTTGTTTTTAAGGTTCCATATCGCTCCCTCGCTTCCAAACCATACACTTTTGCTAATATGTGCGAGCTAAACCGAAAATTATCCGACTGGCCACACTTGAAGGAGCCGCCCATGGTCAAGCGCAGGGTGACCCAGAACTCTCCGGGTGAAACCGCACTCAACCCGGGTATCCCATCGTCTCCAACCCGGCGCGCCGGTACTTCTCAACCTCAACATTCCAATTTATCTCAAAGATTTCCTTCTCCCAATCACCCTTTGCGTGGAAAACTCCGAGTCTCACTTTCTCATTCTTTATCAGCCTCATCCGGATCTAGCAGCGAGTTCCCCTCAGATTTCATGGTGAACTCCGGGTAAGATACCTTTCCTGCTATTCTAACACTTTTCCATAGTTTTCTTTAGTCATATACTAACCGTTTACTTGTACTTTTCTCAGGGCTAAGGTCACAACCAGTGACCCGGATAATATGGAGACTGATGACCCGGCCAGAGAAGGTCCGGTTGATGATGTGATGGCCGCGGCTGGCGGCGATGGAGAACCACAAGTGTCACTGAAGGACCCGGCTGATCAAGAGGCCGAGTATCCGATGGCCTCGCATGCACGTGAGGAAGAGGAGGTCATAATCCTGGGCACAGGGAGGAGCGAGCCGATCCTCGACACTCGAGCGATTCGGATACCTTCCCCCATGAAAGAAAAAACTCCGTCTCCGGTTGACCAGGATCCCGGGTCTTCCAATCTGGGTTTGGGCGACCGATCCTTTGACCAGATGATGAGCGCCCTCCTCGCCATGAAGGCCACAGAGAAAGATATGCTAGAGCGCATGGCCGCTGAACACCAGGTAACGCTAATTGATATTTCATAGTATTCATCTAGTCCCCAAGTTTCGAGTCTAACTTGTCAAAGTTTTACTCGGTACTTCCTTTGATACTCGGCTTATTGTTATATCCGGCTAATCTTCACCTCTCCTTCCCTTATAGGCACAGATGGCCAGGTCCGAGGAAATTTTGGCCAAGACCAATCTACTCCTGGAGACTGAGGTAAAGCTGCGAGAGGCGCTTGAGGCTGAGGTGGAAACACTTAACAAGGATGTCACGAAGTACAAAAAGAAATCCAACACCGCTCAAGCTGCCCTGAAGAAATTATCAGCTCAAGTTGCCGACACTTATAATGTCCTACTTGGTAAGATTTTATCACTTGATATTTTGTAACTCAGTTTCTTCTTGATCTATGATACCCGGGACTTTTGCTTTAGCCTTTGTTGTTTATGCTGTAGGCCTTGGTCTTGCGCCCCCAGAGGAGGATGTTATCCAGAAGGCAAAGAATTTGAAGAATGTGCTCCGGAGGTTCTGTGCCGGCACTAAATGGATCCTAGACGCCGTGCAGTGGCCGGCTGATGGATATCCGGGTATGGACACCTTGATCCATGCGTGCTCCACAGTCCCCTCATGGATTGAGATCTGGAAACGCTCGGCATGCCGGGTTGGGATGACCCGGGGACTCATGCTGGCTAAGGCTTACTATCCTAAGCTTGAGCCGGCAAAGCTGGTGGCCGGGTTTCCAGAATTCAAGGTCGATGGCTCCAAATTCTCCGCAAAGGACTTCAAGGCTATACATCATGAGGTGCGCCCCTCGACATCTATAATTGCCGGTACTCTGGACCTGGATAGATTTGCGTCTCCATATGATGCCGAAGATAAACCGGTGAAGGAAGATATGCCCTTGCCTTTTGATATCCTGGAGAAGTGGAACGCAGACTCGGCCAAGAGGAAGGAGGAGGCTGCGAAGAGGAAAGCCGAGCTTGAGTCTGCTCCTACTACCTCTACTCCGGCTGTCCGCCCGCCTGTTCGTCGTGACACTGCCAATCCGGGTGATGACGCTGGGAAGGCCCCTAAGGAGCGAAACCAGGACCAAGACCCAGAAGACAAGGGCAAGGCTGTAAACCCGACCCAGGAGGCCGAGTAAATCTTCATCCGCTACCATCTCAAGCACTTTGTTCGGCCTATGGGCCTTATTAAAACAATTATTCTTTTGATAGTGCGCCTATGCACTTAATGATACTACTATCCTGGTTTGTAATACATTTAAAACCTTAATATATTTCGTGGCCCTTCTGGCCCTTTGCTTGAATTTGATATTTCTTAACTTTGAGCTTTTTCATCCCTGATTTTCCAACTTTCTGCTATGGTTCCTTTTGTAAGACTCGGTTTCCGGGTCTCGTGGGTTTTGACTAGTGGACTTTTTTCTAAGTCCCTAAGTCCCCAAGACTCGGATTTTTGGGTTTCTGAGCTGAATAGCTGGATAATTTGTTTTCTTTTTTCAAATTCCCAAGTCCCCAAGGCCCGGAATTCCGAGTCTAGGGTGTTGGGTCTTTCGAAAGGAACAAATTGTTACTGCTAAGCCCAAAACCTAGAGCCGTTTCACATAGGACTTGAAGTTATGCTTAATATAATTTGAGTTTCCGGCTATTAACCTTGTACTCTGCATAACTTGTGGTTTAGATGACCCTTTTGACCTTCTTCTACTGTAAGCCGGCTTTCGCGTGGATAATCAATGTTGCTACAGCTGTATGAAGACAGGGTCAGGCAAGTCCCATTGGGCATCATGACTGATTGTAATCATACGCTAGCAAAGCATGCCACTTAGTGCGAGTCACATCAAGCTTAAGCAAGAAAAGTCAAGAAAGTTTGGCTCCTTTGTCCGGTTATAAGCTTGCAGCCGTACTTATTACAAGTAATCGGCCCTTATAACTCAATGGCATCGTGGCCGGGTCTTTGAGTTTGCAACTGTGCTATTCAAGCAATCAGCCCCCAAGACCTAGATATATGCAATTTACTAGAGAAACTAATATACTAAAAGCAATAAATAATACTTACCTGGAAGAAAAATAAGAACACAACAGAAATATAAAAAACTTGATAAGAAACACCCAAAAAAGGAACAAGAAATTGTTTAACCATCTCTTTATTGATATGAGAAAAGTTAGGTTAGCAAGCCGCCTCATTAAAAACCCTCCAGTCCCCTTAGGTACCCTGGATAGGAAAAGAGTGCGTCTGAAACCTGCTGCCTGTTACATCGTGTAATTCCACTTGTGAATCTAGCCTAAACTAGGTATAGTAGGGACGCAGCTGAGCTACGTTCCATGGTCTTTCTCTTTCTTGCATAGATGAAGTGGTATGAGCGGTGTCATTAACAGTAGCCGACTCTTCTCTTGCATCTACCAAGTAATATGATCCGTTGTGCAGATTCCAGCTTGTGATGAACGGTCCCTCCCATGGTGGGGATAACTTGTGTTTTCCTTCCTTTGACTGTACCAGGCGAAGAACCAGGTCTCCTTCCTGGAAGACCCGGGTTTTGACTCTCCGGCTGTGATATCTCCTCAGGTTCTGCTGGTATATGGCTGATCTCTCCAAAGCTTGTTCCCTGTGTTCGTCTAACATATCCACGGCATCCTGCTGGGTCTTCTCGTTGTCCACCTCGACGTAAGCCGCCACTCGAGGCGAATCATGGATAATATCACTCGGTAATACCGCCTCTGCACCATAAACCATGAAAAACGGTGTCATCTGAGTAGATCTGTTAGGTGTGGTGTTAATTCCCCAAACCACTGAAGGTAACTCCTCAACCCATGCGCCCGCAGCTCTGATGCATGGGACTCATAGCCGTGGCTTTAATCCACGAAGTAACTCCTGATTTGCCCTCCCACTTGTCCATTGGCTTGTGGATGGGCTACGGAAGCTATGTCAAGCCGGATTCCATTGTTACCACAGAATTTCTCCATCTCACCAAGGGACATGTTGGTTCCATTGTCGGTAATTATGCTGTGAGGATACCCGAACCGGTAGATAATCCTTTTCAGGAACTTGACTGCCGTAATCGCTTCACAATTGGTAACTGGCATAACTTCAACCCATTTGGTAAACTTATCAATAGCCACCAAGAGATGTGTCTTTTTGCAAGGTGACATGTGAAAGGGGCCAACCATGTCCATACCCCAAACAGCAAAAGGCCAGGTTAAAGGAATTGTTTGCAACTCCATAGCCGTCACATGGATTTGGTGGGCGTACCTTTGACATCCATCACACCTTGCCACCAAGCGTTCCGCGTCTGCTAAGGCTGTGAGCCAGAAGAAACCGTGCCTATATCCTTTGGCCACAAGGGACCTTGTGGATGCGTGATGCCCACAATCACCTTCATGGATCTCCTTCAGAATCTGTCGGCCTTCCTCTGGTGCTACACAGCGCAAAAATACTCCTGCAGCACTCCGTTTATATAACTCCCCATTGATAATGGAATAACCTTTTTCTCGCCTCAGAATTTGCCTTGCTAGTACCTCCTGCTGTGGTAACTCGCCCCGTGATAGGTAGGCCAGGAACGGCTCTGTCCACTCGAGAACAGTGCGTATTGTGGCCACGAGCTCCAAATCCGGGTCTTTGTTAGCCACTTCTTCCTCAGACTCGGTTTTAACTGATGGCCGCCATAGCTCGTCCAGGAACACATTGGGTGGAACCGGCTCTCTGCGCGAGCCGAGTCTGGCGAGTGCATCTGCCGCCTCGTTTTTTCTTCTATCTACATGCTCCACCTCATACCCGGAAAAACACCCGGCAACCCTGTCCACCTCTCTGCGGTATGCTGCCATAGTTGCATCTTTTCTATCCCAAGTTCCCGAGACCTGCTGTACCACAAGGTCCGAGTCTCCATAGCATCGTATCCTCTTAATGTTCATCTCCTTGGCTATCTTCAATCCATGCAATAATGCCTCATACTCGGCCACGTTGTTGGAACAATCAAAGTGAATCTGCAACACGTAGCTCAACTTGTCTCCTTTGGGTGATGTGAGCACCACTCCAGCTCCTGATCCCTCGTATTGCTTGGAACCATCAAAGTGCATTATCCAAGACTCGGAGCTTGGAGTCATTGTGGGCATGCCTGTGTGAGTCCAATCATTAATGAAATCAACTAGAGCTTGAGATTTGATTGCTGACCTGGGCTCGTAGTTGATGTGATAATCTCCCATCTCGATCGCCCACTTGGCTATTCTACCTGTTGCATCCGAGTTTTTGATGATATCCGACATTGGTATAGAGCTAACCACTGTTATGGGGTGTTCCTGAAAATACGGCTTCAATTTCCGGCTGGCCATGAAGACCCCGAAAACCAGCTTCTGCCAATGTGGGTAGCGCTGCTTTGCTTCTGATAATACCTCGCTGACATAATAAACCGGCCTCTGAACCGGGTGATCTTTCCCATCCTCCTTGTGCTCAACAACGACCACCGCACTAACCGCCCGGGGCCCGGCTGCAACGTATAATAACATGGGCTCTTTAGGACCCGGGGCTGCTAGGACTGGCGCCTCAGATAGCTGCTTCTTTAGTGCCTCGAACGCCTCATCCGCCTCTTGGTCCCAAATGAATTTATCAGATTTCCTCAAGAGCCGGTACAAGGGTATTGCCTTCTCTCCGAGTCTTGATATAAACCGGCTCAGCACTGCAACACACCCTGTAAGCTTCTGAACGTGCTTCAGGTTTTCCGGCTTTTTCAGACTCTGGATAGCTTTGATTTTGTCCGGATTGGCCTCAATCCCTCTCTCTGAAATGATGAAGCCGAGTAATTTCCCTGCTGGTACTCCAAACACACACTTTGTCGGGTTAAGTTTCATCTGGTATCTTCTCAGGTTCTTGAACGTTTCTTTTAGATCGTCAATAAATGTCTCCGCTTTTCTGGTCTTGATCACCACATCATCCACATAAGCATGAACATTACGTCCGATTTGGTCCTCAAAGCACTTCTGAATGCACCGTTGATAAGTTGCGCCAGCTTTCTTCAATCCAAAAGTCATGGTCTTGTAACAAAAGGCCCCAAAAGGGGTTATGAACGATGTTTTCTCCCAATCTTCCTTCTTGAGCTTGATCTGATGTTACCCGGAATATGCATCCAGGAAACATAATAGGTCACTTCCAGCCACTGCGTCTATGATCTGATCTATCCTTGGAAGTGCAAACAGCTCCTTTGGGCAATGCTTGTTGAGACTCGTATAATCAATGCACATCCTCCACTCATTGGTCTTTTTCATCACGAGAACCGGATTTGCCAACCAGTCCGGGTGAAATACTTCCATGATAAAGCCGGCTGTCAATAGCCGAGCAATTTCTTCTCCTATAGCTCTTCTTCTTTCCTCATTCATTTTTCTCTGGCCCTGCTTCACAGGCCTGGACTTGGGATCAACGTGCAAACTGTGCTCTGCCAGCTCTGTAGGGATACCCGGCATGTCGCTAGGCGTCCAAGCAAACACATCCTGATTCGAACGAATAAACTCCACAAGTGCTTTTTCCTGCTCATTGTCCAAGTTAGATCCTATAGCAAATTGCTTAGAGGGATCACCCTCGACAAAGGCCACCATCTTGGTGTCTTGTGCCGCTTTGAACTTTGCTCTCTCATCCTCAGTGTTTGGCCTTTTCAGCGCTGTCCTGTCATCCGGGTCTACCTGAGACCGATAATACTTGAGCTTCTCCTTTCTACAAGCTTGTTCCGCCATTGCCGCATCTCCTTCGTCACACTCAGCCGCTATATCCCGGCTCCCATGTATGGTGATGGTCTGCTTAGGACCCGGGATTTTTAGCTGTAGGTACACGTAACACGGCCTGGCCATGAACTTGGCGTAAGCCGGCCTCCCAAATATCGTGTGATAAGGGCTGTGTAACTTCACCACTTCGAACGTGAGCCACTCTACCCGGAAATTATCCTTTGATTCTCCAAAAGCAACCTCCAAGGTAATCTTTCCTTCAGGTCACGCCGAGTGACCCGGCACGATCCCGTGAAAAACTGTTGAACTTTTCTGTAGCTGAGACTCCTTGAGACCCATGCGTAGAAAAGTTTCCCAATATAAGATGTTGATGCTGCTTCCGCCGTCCATTAAGACCTTTTTCAGCTCATAACCATTAACCTGTGGCGCAACCACCAATTTTAGGACTCCCGGGTGTTCTATCCTTTCCGGGTGATCTCTTCTGCTCCATGTTACATCTTGCTCCGACCACCCAGGTATCTCGGGACAGCCGAGGAAACCGACTTTACTGCCTTTTTTAGTATCTTTCTATCCTTGTTAGAAGTTCCCGTGGTGTGAACGTGGTACTGGCCCAATTGCTTGGGGTTGGCTTGGAAACCTCCAGCTCCTCCCTGGTTATTACCCGGATTTCCAACTCCCGGGTTGCCTACTGGGGGTGGGCCGTTGCCCGGGTTTCCACCCGGACCCGGTCCTCCTTCCCGGCCTGCCCCTCGCATAGCCTTGTTTACTTCCTCGTTCTTCCATCTCTGCAAATCCGCACACTGCTCTAATGAGTGGTTAGCCGGCCTTCCGTTCCTGCTGTGTTTCGGGCACGCCATTCTGAAGATATCCCAGTTGTTACCCGGCCTTGGTGGCCCTTGATAATTTCCTCCGTTATGGTTTCCTCCGTTGAAATTTCCTTCTGCTCTGGGCGTCGAAGACCCGACTTCTGTGCTGGCAACAAACTCGGAATTCCCCTCGAATGGGCGCTTATTCTGGTTGTTCCCATTGTTACCTCCATTGTTACCAGGCGCAGGCCCGTTGCCGGCTCTTCCATTATTGCTCGTGTTTGCTTTTGTTTTCTTGTCATCAACGTCCTCTTCTGTGGTATCCGTAGCAGCATGTTTGTTGCACGCATCCATTAGCTCTCCCATCGTAACCTCTGAAGCATTCTGACTAGATTTCATGCGAGTTAACTTCTGCACTAAAGGCGTATACTTGCATGTCTTGGCCATGGCTTGCAACGCGTCCTTTGGCTGGATATCTATAGATGAGTGAAGTATCTCCATAACCCGGCGTACCCAGCTGCGCGTCGATTCTCCCTTCTTCTGGACGCACCGTTCTAGGTCATCAATAGTAAATAGCTTCCTGCACGTTCCATGAAAGTGCTTGATAAACGCGGTTTTCAACTCACCCCACGACTTGATAGATCCTTCCGGTAAATTGTTGAACCACAATTTTGCTGCTCCTTCTGACATCATTAAGTACATGAACTTGGCTGTCGCACCCGGACTTCTAAAGGATACTCGCCGTTCCGTTGAACAGTAGTAGATTGGATTACGGGGCTTACCGGCACCCGCGTCCTCTTACGAGTAGGCCAACACACGTATGTGTGACAACCAACCCCTATCTGTTCAGCGTCGACGTAAACTATCCCATAGAAATCAGGATACTACCATTGACGTACTTCATACCATACACACATGGTACGTCAACGGTTTGTAACAGAATGATAGCACAACATATCACTAAGACACAAAAGATTGAAATAAGTTGCAAATGGCTCTCACTAGAGCAGAGACAGCAAATACAATCATCCAGAGGACACATGTCCCAACATATCATCATTACATAGCAGCGGAAACACTCAAAGGGTCTGAGTACAGACAAATCCAAATAGGCTTAAGAAGCCGGGAATGAAAGGAAAACGGAGCCCATCCACGTAGTCTCGGATCCTGCCCGGGTCCGCTCTCTACTCGTCAGCAGCCTCGTCAAACTCCACGTAGTAGCCGTCACTGGGGTCCTCGTAAGCGTAGTCTGCGGAAACCACAGCCCCAAAGGGGTCAGTACATAAACGTACTGGCAAGCAAGACTCACAGTTCACCAAAGTGTAGCCCGTCAACACCAAGCACAGATGCCTTGGGTTCAACGGAAGAAAGGGGATATAAAAGATGCTGCAACTGGCTGCGCTAACCAACTACAGAAAATACTACAACTTCCGGCTAACAGAAAGGAGATAAGATGGCGTATAGTAACCAACTGAAAGATAACCTCAAACAAACCCATCCTGGATCTCGCCCCTTATCCAAAGAAGCAATCCGAGGATAACTCACACAGATGGATTAATGAATAATGGATCAAATTGTTGTGTCAATACTATTACTAGTCAAGTTATCATTAGTTAGGTGTAAGTTGTTCTGAGTACTTGTTAGCCAGTACTTTCACCAAGTGAACCATAACCGCGGAAAACACGGCTTCTCGAGAAGATTTATCCCTGCAGGGGTGCACCAAATTGGCCGTACACGTAAGAATAACCCGCCAGATGGAATGCCTCCCACCAAGCGGGGCACTCAACACAACTCAACTCTTCTCCGCATCAAGCCCAAAGCACCTTGGGCGCACGGCTAATCGAGCCCCGAAGAAAGGGGACCCTCATAGCACTCTAAGAACGTGTCCCCCTATATGCCGACTACAAAAGTTCCACCCTGCGCTGGGCTCGCAAAAACATGCATGCGGCAAATGGAAAACACGAACTAAATGAGGCGATTTGGACGAGATGCGAATCGAATCAAATTGAGGGGGGCGCCCATACATGCTTCCCACATGCGGGTAGTGCGCTCATCATGGATCAGTAGACAAGACCCTTTTCCTATTAGGGTCGACACTAGCAGGCCTCAAAACCACGCAGGGCCTCCTGCCGGTGCCTTATCAGCATATTATTATTAACAGGTTGATTGATTAACATCGAGCCCTCAGAACATAATAGAATATAGTAATCAGAAAGTAACGGGTAACAGACTCGAGCAAAGCAACCTAAGCATGCTAGTAAGACACTGGCTCAAACAATGGGGTTGTAGGAGTGGAGGTGAGGCAATATCAGGGTTAAGGGATTCATGGGATAGGTTTGTAGCAGAAGCAACGATACATATGGCTAGCATAAATAGACAACGGAAAGTATCGGTAACCAATGTTGAAAGGAACACGATGGTTCATGTGAGTGATAACTTGCCTGCAAACTCAGCAGCCTGGTACTGAGCTAGATCCTCAGAAGGGGTGTCGTAAGTATCGTCTGTCTCAACGTCGTCGTCTATCCGAGAAGAAACAAACAAACAGTGCAGAAATATAAACAATCAATATCATGGCATAGTTCACAATCATGGGATGATGCATGTTAAGTTAATGGAGGCATCAAATTAAACTAGGGAACTTGGTAACACAATTTAAATGGACCCATATGCAATTTTGAGTTGCATATGAAAGGCCCATGAATTTTGGTTGAAACAATTGTTTTCCAATTAACCAACAGGTGAAAGTGGATTAGTATTATTCATGGATGAGGGAAACAACAAAATAACAACAATAGAACCAATTGGAAATAAGGTTTACCAATTTAGAAATTAATTTATTGAGTTAGGGAATTTTTGGTTCCTTTAAGGAATTACACAAATAGTTGTTGTTTTCACCAATCTAAATTGTGCAAAATAAATAACAAAATTCATATTTGAAAATAATACAAAATTTAGTTGGATTACATGTTTCAAATATTGAAAAAGGAATTACAATGATTTAATTATGGATTAAACAAGATTAAACAAGTTTTAAATGAATTTAGAACAAGTTTGAATATTATTTGAATTTATTTGTTCAAATCATAAATTCAAATTCATATTTGAAAAGTTTATACTTTTCTAGTTTGAAAACATATTTTGCATGTTCAAAAATAATTTAATTTGAGCAAGTTATGATTTTATCGAATTTAAATGATTTAAACAAGGTTTAAATTATTTAAGCAATTTAAATTATTCAAAACATGAACCAAAATTTATATTTGAAAAGGTTATTTGAAATAGCATGGAAAACATATTTTATTTGCATTAGTTGGATTTAGTATGAATTAGTTATGGATTTTATCAAATTACAAATGAATTGTTTGAATTCAAATTTGAAATGCATTTGGAAAATTCAAAACAGAAAACAAATGTTACCAATAGGTAGATAATTGAATTTGGGGCAGTGCACATATTTTACTTTTATTTTTTGAGTTTATAAAACAAAAGTTATTTTCATTTTAGTTCCAGGGGCCAATCTGTAAAAAGAAAGGACTGGTTTTTAAAACAGAAAAGGTTAAAAACATTTTATACAGCGCAGGGATCTACCCTAGGCACTGCCAGTGGGCCTAGGGCCAACGTGGCCCACGCAGCTGCACGCGTGGCAACAGCAGTGGCTGACAGGGGGGCCACCCTGTCAGCACTGCGCGGAAAAAAGATGGGATTTTCTCCCGTGCGAGAGCCAGGGATCGAACCCTGGGCTCGGGGGTGCGCGCGCTGTGGCGTTGCCACTGGGGTGTGTTCGATTGCTTGTCAGTATACGAAGCGCTGACAAGGTAACGTTCAGTTAGCGTAGGTTTCTGAAATTTTAACTGAACCAAGTTCAGTGCTTCGACAGAGAGCGACGGGGCGCAACGGCGGCGTGCCGTGGTGGTGCTGCACTGCCGTGTGCTGATGGTGGCTCTCGTTGCTGGTGTGTGCGTGCTGGAGGACAGAGGGGAGGAGGAGGAAGGCACGGTGGCGTGCTCACCGGCGTTGTAATCGTGGCAGAGGCCCGGAGCAGAAGTAGACGGCGGCGATGCTGCGGACGGCGGCGGTGATCCAGGTGGCGTCGAGCTCAACGGCGGTGTCCACCAGCTCGAGGAGGAAGCGGCGAATCGATTTCAGTAGCTAGCTAGGGAGGAGAGTGATCAGATCGCCGGCGGAAACCATGGGTTCAGAGAACGGCGGCGGTCGGTTGCAGTGGCAGAGATGGTGGAATTCGCCGGGGAGAGAGAGATTGGCGGCGCTCTGCGAGGGAGGAGGGGTAACCTAGGGTCTAGGGCAGCGGCGCTCGCATGGGGGGGGGGGTAGATATAGGGGGCTACAGGCGCGCACGGCCGTCGGAGGGGCACAGTGCCGCCGTGGCACCCCTGGATGTGCTGCCGTACCTGTCGACGAAGATCGAACAGGTACTGGGCCGAGGGGGAAAAGAAACGGGCTGGGCCTTCCCACCCTTCTGAAGCGTTTTCTCCTTTTTATTATTTTTTTTCTCTGTTTTTTTTTGCAGCAAATAGAATAGGAAGAAATAGATGGAAAGTTGGGGTAGGAAAATTATAGAAAAATTTGGGTGGCTTACTTATTGTGTTAGCAATCATTTGGCCATTTTTATTTTCCAAGATTTCAAAATTTAAGTGCTGTTTGGAAATGTTTCAAATTTGAATTAATTTTGGGTATTGATTGAATTATTTAAAACAAGAATTTAATTAGGGTGATCATATGGTATAAAAGGAAACAAGTGAGCACAATTGTGTTGGTTATTTCATAATTTCAAAAGTGGGTACTGTTTGCAATTGAATGATCTGAATTTGAAATAACATTGGAAGTAATTGATTGAAATAAAACCACCATTTTATTAGTTGATCATTATGGAATAATTGGAAACAAATGGTTGTGTTTATTTGAACTTTTTATTTAAGAGGTTGTAACATAACAAGTATGAATTAAATGTTTGAATAAAGTTTGAATTTCAAATGTGATAACAGAGTAAAACAGAAGCAAACAAATGGAGAACAAAGTAAAACAAATGCAAACAAAGAATAAATATGATGACATGATGCAATACTTTAATTAAACAAGAAATCAAACATTCTAGGGTGGTTTTCATACTTGGGATGTTAGAAAACGCCCCCCCTTGAAGGAATCGCGCCCCGAGATTCCTTACTGAGAAGAGAAAAGGTCCGGATACTTCTTGCGAAGATCCTCTTCGGTCTCCCACGTTGCCTCTTTATCGGAATGATGAGACCATTGCACTTTCAAGAACTTGGTGCTCTTGTTGCGAGTCTTACGCTCGGTCTCATCGAGAATACGAACAGGGTGCTCCTCATAAGAGAGATCATCTTGCAGTTCAATGGAATCATGATCAACTGCACGATCTGGATCTTTGAAACACTTCTTGAGCTGTGACACGTGAAACACATCATGCACCTTGGATAGTTTTTCTGGAAGTTCAAGACGATAGGCATTTTCCGCACGCCTTGAGAGGATGTTGAAAGGACCAATGTATCTTGGTGCAAGCTTTCCTTTCACACCAAAACGATGAGTGCCTCTGAGGGGAGTTACACGGAGATATGCCTTGTCACCAGGTGCATAGATCATATCCCTGTGCTTGCTATCATAGTAGCTTTTCTGACGAGACTGAGCAATCTTGAGATTGTCACGAATGACGCGAACTTTCTCTTCGGCTTCCTTGACAATGTCAGGGCCTAAGAGTGAACGTTCACCAGCTCCAGACCAATTGATTGGACTCCTGCATCTGCGGCCATAGAGGGCTTCAAATGGTGCCATGCCTAGGCTTGCCTGGAAGCTGTTGTTGTAGGAGAATTCAGCATATGGAAGGCAATCCTCCCATTTCATCCCAAAGGAGAGACCACATGCTCTGAGCATATCCTCGAGAATCTGATTGACTCTTTCGACTTGCCCCTGAGACTGAGGGTGATAAGCTGTGCTGAACAGAAGTTTGGTGCCCAATGCTTCTTGGAAGCTTTTCCAGAAATGAGAAGTGAATATGCTTCCACGGTCTGAGCTTATTTCCAATGGAACACCATGAAGGGGAACAATCTTTGCTGTGTAGAGCTCTGCTAACTGGCTAGCTGAGATTGTTTCTTTGACAGCAAAGAAGTGAGCTACCTTAGTGAGACGATCAATGACAACGAAGATTGCATCGTTGCCTCTCTTGGACTTTGGAAAACCAGTGACGAAGTCCATTTCAATCATGTCCCACTTCCACTCAGGAATTTTCAGAGGTTGGAGTAGACCGGCTGTTTTCTGATGGACTGCCTTAACACGTTGACAAACGTCGCATTCAGAAACGTATTGAGCAATTTCACGTTTCATGCCAGGCCACCAATACAGAGTCTTGAGATCCTGGTACATCTTTGTACTTCCAGGGTGGATGGAGAGAGGAGTTTCATGAGCCTCCTTGAGAATGACATCTTTGAGACTTTGAATCTGAGGAACTGCAATGCGTCCTTCGAAGAACACAATTCCCTTGTCATCAATTGAGAAGGACTTGAACTTATCATTGCCTTCTTTGATGTGCTCTACAATCTTCTTGAGTTCAGCATCACGAAGTTGTTCAGAACGAATCTTGTCCTCGAGAGTTGGACTAGCTGTCAAGCTTGCAAGATATCCTTGAGGAACAAGACCAAGGTTCAGCTTCTGGAATTCTTCATGAAGTGGAGGTTGGCTTTCCATGATCATGAGATTATTGCAATACGACTTGCGACTGAGAGCATCGGCCATAACATTAGCCTTGCCTGGAGTGTAGGAAATGGTGAGATCAAAGTCTTTAATCTTCTCAATCCATCTCCTTTGCCTGAGGTTTAGATCTGGTTGAGTGAAGATGTATTTCAGACTCTTATGATCGGAAAAGATTTGAGTGCGGTTACCCAACAAGTATTGTCTCCATTTCTTGAGGGAAAACACAACTGCTGCAAGTTCAAGATCATGTGTGGGATAGTTTTGCTCATGTGCATTCAACTGACGTGAAGCATAAGCCACAACTTGACGTTCTTGCATAAGAACTGCACCTAGACCTTGGAGAGATGCATCGCAGAATATCTGGAAAGGTTTGGTAGTATCTGGGCCAACCATAACTGGGGTAGAAGTGAGTTTAGTCTTCAGGAGATTGAAACTCTCATCACATTGTGGAGACCAAACGAACTTCTTGTCCTTCTTTGTGAGATCAGTGAGAGGTTTGGCAATCTTGGAGAAGTTTTGGACGAAACGACGGCAATAGCTAGCCAAGCCAAGAAAACTTCTGACTTGCTTCACCGTCTTAGGAGGTTTCCAATCAACAATTGCCTTAACCTTTTCTGGGTCAATGGCTATGCCTTTGGCAGAGATGATATGACCAAGGTAGGCAACTTCTGGAATCCAGAACTCACATTTGGAGAATTTGGCATATAGACGATGCTCGCGAAGTTTCATGAGAGTGAGACGAAGATGTTCTCCATGCTCCTCCTCGGATTTCGAGTAGACCAGAATGTCATCGAGATATACCACCACGAACTTGTCGAGGTATTCATGGAAGACAGAATTCATGAGTCTAGAGAATGTCGCCGGTGCATTGGTTAGACCAAAAGACATGACGGTGTATTCATATAGACCGTACCGAGTGGTGAAAGCTGTTTTTGGAATATCTTCCTTTCTGATCTTTATCTGATGGTAACCCATCCTCAAGTCCAACTTTGAGAATATTGAGGCTCCAGCAAGTTGATCAAAAAGATCATCGATACGAGGAATTGGATACTTGTTTTTGATGGTTTTCTCGTTGAGAGGACGATAGTCAACCACGAGTCTTTTTGTTTGATCCTTCTTGGCAACGAACAGGGTTGGGCAACCCCAAGCGGAGGAACTAGGCTGAATGTAACCTTTCTCCATGTACATATCGATTTTCTCCTTCAACAATTTTAGTTCGGGAGGAGCTATCTTGTATGGATGCTTAGAGATTGGAGCAGTGCCTGGTTCAAGCTCGATTACGAACTCAACTGCTCTGTCCGGAGGCATCCCTGGCAACTCTTCTGGAAAGACGTCAGGGAATTCACAAACCACCGGAACATTTTCGAGTAGAGGTAGAGGTTTTGCATCGAGTGTGCATAGCTGAATCGACCTTGATCCATATGGAGAATAGACTAACTGGCCAGAAGGGTGGGAGAGAGTTATTGACTTTTGAGCACAGTCAATTTTAGCTTCATTGGTCTTCAACCAATCCATGCCCAGAATGACATCAATGTTAGAATTTCCAAGCAACATGAGTGAAGCAAGGAATATGCGACCTCCAATTAGGATTTGATTGTCCATAATTATCTTGGAAGTCAACATTTGAGATCCCGGAGAGTGAACAGTTATTTGATTGCTTAGTGGAACCACAACTAGGTTGTACGTTGTTGCAAAGATCTTTGACACAAAAGAATGCGATGCTCCGGTATCAAACAACACTTTAGCTGGAAAAGAGTTTACGGGTAATATACCGAGAACGACGTCAGCAGCTTCCTCAGCTCTGTCGGCCTTGAAATGATTCACCCTCGCGGTCCTTCCGACAGGCCTGTTGTTGGAGTTGAAGGCTTTAGCCGGGGGAGCACGCACCATTGCCTGGTTGGTGTTGGGGCGAGGAGGTGGAGGTAGCTGCCTCTGAGTGCACTTGTCAGCGTAGTGTCCCGTCTCCTTGCATTTGAAGCAAGTGACGACTCGAGGAGGACCTGGCCTTGTCTGCCCCATTGGAACCCTCTGACCATGCATCTGAGATGGGTTGGGTGTGCGGGGAGCAAAGCCTGGAGATGCTTGGGCATATGGAGCCCGAGTGACAGCACCATTTGGCACCCAGATGCGGCGCTTCTGCGGAGGGGTGGTCATGTTGGAGGAGGAACCACCCTCACGCGAGTGCTTACGAGACTCCTCGAACGCCTTGCGCCCATTTTCTTCATTGAGCGTGGTGTTCACAAGCTCCTCAAAGTCTTTGCACTTGATGTTGGTGAGTGCGTACTTGAGTTCCGGGTTAAAACCTCGGCGGAACCTTGCCATCTTCTTAGCCTCAGTGGACACCTCATCACCAGCGTATCGAGCGAGGCGATTGAACTCATTCTGATAGCCGATGACGTACAGCTTGCCTTGCTTAAGAGAGCAAAACTCTTCATGCATCCTTTCCATGAGACCATCTGGGATGTGGTGCTTCAGGAAGGCATCCTTGAAACAACCCCAGGTGATAGGATAGCCAGCTCTCATGGTCTGGTAGTTCTCCCACCAGGTAGCTGCCTGACCCTTCAGTAGGTAGATGGCATACTTGACTTTGTCTTCCTCAGCAACGTGAGCAATGTCCAGAGCCCTGGCCATCTCCCGGATCCAGTCATCAGCATCTAGAGGCTCGCGTGTTGCCACGAAAGCTCTCGGCCCCAGACTCAGAAACTCCTTGATGCTGACTCGTGGAGCATTCTGGTTGTTGTGCTGGTTAGTCTGAAACTTGGCCATCTGTGCCACGACATGAGTCATCTGAGTCAACAGCTCCGTGATTGGCGGTGGCTCAGGCGGGTTGTTCCTTGTTGGCGGCATCCTGAATAGACATGCATTTTAGCACAACAACAGAAAAGGATAGACTTGGTAACCGAAAGAGAGATTATTCCGACGCATGAATAGATAACCAACAGGTACATCATCACATGTTCAATTACATCAGAATATCCAACACACCACAAATGGTTCGAAAGCCAAAGGATAACTAAACATAGCTTGGAATGGATACATCAGTACTCCCATGCTCATCACGCAGGACGGCGGTGAGTAGTACGACGAGAGGTACGATGAGGAGCACGCCCACGAAAGTAGGTAGAACGACGATCCACATAGATCTGGCGTGGCCTGAGAGCGACTCTAGGTGTGGTGAAGTACATAGCGTCGACTCCCTGTGCTCCAAAGCGTGGAATCCCAGTGTAACCAGCACCGAGGTTGAGGAGTGGACCTCTGATCGGCTCGTAACCTCCAGCATCTGGCAGACGACGACCAACTGGCTGATCGAAACGTGCAAAGCGCTCATCTCCCACAAAGTCTGTGGTGTAAGTCGCCAGACGAGTCAAAGCAAGGTAGAGCTGCTCTCTGACTGAGGCCAACTCCTGAGAAAGTGTGGTGGCAACTGCGTCACTGTGCCTCACAAACTGAGCGGTGGTGTGCAGCCTGGTGTTATCATGCTCGTAGACATCCAAGTTGTCGTAGAGAGTGAAATGAGCTCCCTCTGAAGTGATGTAACCACGGGGGATGTGGCGATAGATAGAATCGCCAAATCCGCAGTAGTCAGCACGAAGGACGGTGAGACTCACATAAGCTGCCTGCTGCACAGCCATATCCACTGTGGAACCTACTGCCTCGTAGCGGTGCACAACGCTCATGCCATCATCTGACAGAATGCAGACGATAGCCTGGTAGTAGGTCTGGTCAAACTCTCGCTGCTGCTCGTAGACCTGGTACTCTGGTGCCCAATGGAACCCCAGATAAGTGACCATGTCTCTCAGCATCTCCGGATAACCGGCGGTGCTCTCACAACGAGTCATCCGAACCACCTGCGGGTAGAACCTGAGATCCATCTGCAGATGATTGGAGAAGTTTTGATTAGACGCCGGTAGAGAACTGAAGTGGAAAGCAACAACAAGGTATCAACGGACGAAAAGGATGTTGAGAAGAACAGGATATTGAAGCAACATCGGGAAACACGAGACCAAAAATCCTGAGGTACTACGGAGAACCCAAAACACGTGAAACCCTAACTTGAAAGTTTGGGTGAGAAGAGAAAACAACGTTGCACTTCCTTACCAGAAAAGGGTGGGTGGGTGGGGAAAGAAGAAAAATGGCAGAATTCCTACTCTCACGTTTCATTTTTCCTATATAGCTACAAAATAGTTTCTAGACTCAACTGCGACCAGTAAAAGGGATCCTACAGGCAGACAGGCTCTGATACCATTTGTCGCACCCGGACTTCTAAAGGATACTCGCCGTTCCGTTGAACAGTAGTAGATTGGATTACGGGGCTTACCGGCACCCGCGTCCTCTTACGAGTAGGCCAACACACGTATGTGTGACAACCAACCCCTATCTGTTCAGCGTCGACGTAAACTATCCTATAGAAATCAGGATACTACCATTGACGTACTTCATACCATACACACATGGTACGTCAACGGTTTGTAACAGAATGATAGCACAACATATCACTAAGACACAAAAGATTGAAATAAGTTGCAAATGGCTCTCACTAGAGCAGAGAAAGCAAATACAATCATCCAGGGGACACATGTCCCAACATATCATCATTACATAGCAGCGGAAACACTCAAAGGGTCTGAGTATAGACAAATCCAAATAGGCTTAAGAAGCCGGGAATGAAAGGAAAACGGAGCCCATCCACGTAGTCTCGGATCCTGCCCGGGTCCGCTCTCTACTCGTCAGCAGCCTCGTCAAACTCCACGTAGTAGCCGTCACTGGGGTCCTCGTAAGCGTAGTCTGTGGAAACCACAGCCCCAAAGGGGTCAGTACATAAACGTACTGGCAAGCAAGACTCACAGTTCACCAAAGTGTAGCCCGTCAACACCAAGCACAGATGCCTTGGGTTCAACGGAAGAAAGGGGATATAAAAGATGCTGCAACTGGCTGCGCTAACCAACTACAGAAATTACTACAACTTCCGGCTAACAGAAAGGAGATAAGATGGCGTATAGTAACCAACTGAAAGATAACCTCAAACAAACCCATCCTGGATCTCGCCCCTTATCCAAAGAAGCAATCCGAGGATAACTCACACAGATGGATTAATGAATAATGGATCAAATTGTTGTGTCAATAATACTATTACTAGTCAAGTTATCATTAGTTATGTGTAAGTTGTTCTGAGTACTTGTTAGCCAGTACTTTCACCAAGTCAACCATAACCGCGGAAAACACGGCTTCTTGAGAAGATTTATCCCTGCAGGGGTGCACCAAATTGGCCGTACACGTAAGAATAACCCGCCAGATGGAATGCCTCCCACCAAGCGGGGCACTCAACACAACTCAACTCTTCTCCGCATCAAGCCCAAAGCACCTTGGGCGCACGGCTAATCGAGCCCCGAAGAAAGGGGACCCTCATAGCACTCTAAGAACGTGTCCCCCTATATGCCGACTACAAAAGTTCCACCCTGCGCTGGGCTCGCAAAAACATGCATGTGGCAAATGTAAAACGCGAACTAAATGAGGCGATTTGGACGAGATGCGAATCGAATCAAATTGAGGGGGGCGCCCATACATGCTTCCCACATGCGGGTAGTGCGCTCATCATGGATCAGTAGACAAGACCCTTTTCCTATTAGGGTCGACACTAGCAGGCCTCAAAACCAAGGGCCTCCTGCCGGTGCCTTATCAGCATATTATTATTAACATGTTGATTGATTAACATCGAGCCCTCAGAACATAATAGAATATAGTAATCAGAAAGTAACGGGTAACAGACTCGAGCAAAGCAACCTAAGCATGCTAGTAAGACACTGGCTCAAACAATGGGGTTGTAGGAGTGGAGGTGAGGCAATACCAGGGTTAAGGGATTCATGGGATAGGTTTGTAGCAGAAGCAACGATACATATGGCTAGCATAAATAGACAACAGAAAGTATCGGTAACCAATGTTGAAAGGAACACAATGGTTCATGTGAGTGATAACTTGCATGCAAACTCAGCAGCCTGGTACTGAGCTAGATCCTCAGAAGGGGTGTCGTAAGTATCGTCTGTCTCAACATCGTCGTCTATCCGAGAAGAAGCAAACAAACAATGCAGAAATATAAACAATCAATATCATGGCATAGTTCACAATCATGGGATGATGCATGTCAAGTTAATGGAGGCATCAAATTAAACTAGGGAACTTGGTAACATAATTTAAATGGACCCATATGCAATTTTGAGTTGCATATGAAAGGCCCATGAATTTTGGTTGAAACAATTGTTTTCCAATTAACCAACAGGTGAAAGTGGACTAGTATGATGCATGGATGAGGGAAACAACAAAATAACAACAATAGAACCAATTGGAAATAAGGTTTACCAATTTAGAAATTTATTTATTGAGTTAGGGAATTTTTGGTTCCTTTAAGGAATTACACAAATAGTTGTTGTTTTCACCAATCTAAATTGTGCAAAATAAATAACAAAAAAATATATTTGAAAAGAATACAAAATTTTAGTTGGATTACATGTTTCAAATATTGAAAAAGGAATTACAATGATTTAATTATGGATTAAACGAGATTAAACAAGTTTTAAATGAATTTAGAACAAGTTTGAATATTATTTGAATTTTATTTGTTCAAATCATAAATTCAAATTCATATTTGAAAAGTTTATACTTTTCTAGTTTGAAAACATATTTTGCATGTTCAAAAATAATTTAATCTGAGCAAGTTATGATTTTATCAAATTTAAATGATTTAAACAAGGTTTAAATTATTTAAGCAATTTAAATTATTCAAAACATGAAACAAAATTTATATTTGAAAAGGTTATTTGAAATAGCATAGAAAACATATTTTATTTGCATTAGTTGGATTTAGTATGAATTAGTTATGGATTTTATCAAATTACAAATGAATTGTTTGAATTCAAATTTGAAATGCATTTGGAAAATTCAAAACAGAAAACAAATGTTACCAATAGGTAGATAATTGAATTTGGGGCAGTGCACATATTTTACTTTTATTTTTTGAGTTTATAAAACAAAAGTTATTTGCATTTTAGTTCCAGGGGCCAATCTGTAAAAAGAAAGGACTGGTTTTTAAAACAGAAAAGGTTAAAAACATTTTATACAGCGCAGGGATCTACCCTAGGCACTGCCAGTGGGCCTAGGGCCAATGTGGCCCACGCAGCTGCACGCGTGGCAACAGCAGTGGCTGACAGGGGGGCCACCCTGTCAGCACTGCGCGGAAAAAAGATGGGATTTTCTCCCGTGCGAGAGCCAGGGATCGAACCCTGGGCTCGGGGGTGCGCGCGCTGTGGCGTTGCCACTGGGGTGTGTTCGATTGCTTGTCAGTATACGAAGCGCTGACAAGGTAACGTTCAGTTAGCGTAGGTTTCTGAAATTTTAACTGAACCAAGTTCAGTGCTTCGACAGAGAGCGACGGGGCGCAACGGCGGCGTGCCGTGGTGGTGCGGCACTGTCGTGTGCTGATGGTGGCTCTTGTTGCTGGTGTGTGCGTGCTGGAGGACAGAGGGGAGGAGGAGGAAGGCACGGTGGCGTGCTCACCGGCGTTGTAATCGTGGCAGAGGCCCGGAGCAGAAGTAGACGGCGGCGGTGATCCAGATGGCGTCGAGCTCAACGGCGGTGTCCACCAGCTCGAGGAGGAAGCGGCGAATCGATTTCAGTAGGTAGCTAGGGAGGAGAGTGAGCAGATCGCCGGCGGCAACCATGGGTTCAGAGAACGGCGGCGGTCGGTTGCAGTGGCAGAGATGGTGGAATTCGCAGAGGAGAGAGAGATTGGCGGCGCTCTGCGAGGGAGGAGGGGTAACCTAGGGTCTAGGGCAGCGGCGCTCGCGTGGGGGGGTAGATATAGGGGGCTACAGGCGCGCACGGCCGTCGGAGGGGCACAGTGCCGCCGTGGCACCCCTGGATGTGCTGCCGTACCTGTCGACGAAGATCGAACAGGTACTGGGCCGAGGGGGAAAAGAAACGGGCTGGGCCTTCCCCCCCTTCTGAAGCGTTTTCTCCTTTATTATTTTTTTTCTCTGTTTTTTTTTGCAGCAAATAGAATAGGAAGAAATAGATGGAAAGTTGGGGTAGGAAAATTATAGAAAAATTTGGGTGGCTTACTTATTGTGTTAGCAATCATTTGGACATTTTTATTTTCCAAGATTTCAAAATTTAAGTGCTGTTTGGAAATGTTTCAAATTTGAATTAATTTTGGGTATTGATTGAATTATTTAAAACAAGAATTTAATTAGGGTGATCATATGGTATAAAAGGAAACAAGTGAGCACAATTGTGTTGGTTATTTCATAATTTCAAAAGTGGGTACTGTTTGCAATTGAATGATCTGAATTTGAAATAACATTGGAAGTAATTGATTGAAATAAAACCACCATTTTATTAGTTGATCATTATGGAATAATTGGAAACAAATGGTTGTGTTTATTTGAACTTTTTATTTAAGAGGTTGTAACATAACAAGTATGAATTAAATGTTTGAATCAAGTTTGAATTTCAAATGTGATAACAGAGTAAAACAGAAGCAAACAAATGGAGAACAAAGTAAAACAAATGCAAACAAAGAATAAATATGATGACATGATGCAATACTTTAATTAAACAAGAAATCAAACATTCTAGGGTGGTTTTCATACTTGGGATGTTACATTGGCTTGAAGATTTTCAGATGCGTTGCGAATCGACATAGCCATCTCATAACTGCTCAACCACGTTTCTGGATCCATAGTCGGCTCATAATTCACTACTTTACCCGGTTCCTTGAATTTATCCGGGTAAGGCTCAGCCCTAATGTTATCTGACAGACACTTGGGCCCAGCGAGATTAGTCGGTACTGGCCTCACCCGGGAAACATGCGATCCTGCGAGGGGTACGGCTGGACGTGGCGCTGCTGCTGGTCCGTGCACCGCAGACCCGGCCGCGGCTCGCCTGGCCCTGGAACTATCCACAATAGCTTGTGCCGCTGATACTGCTGGCGCTGCTTGAACGCGGGGAGGAGGCGGCATTTGCTGCTGCTCTGCCCTCCGCCGCGCTGAGCTTGTTTGAATGTTGCCGGCATTGACATGCTGCTGGCTGATATAAGGTGTTCCATGCATTCCACTCCTATTATCCGGGTAATTAACCTGCTGAGCTACTGCCGTATGCAGCAAATCGATCGCCCGCCGGGTCTGCTCCGTATGGGGTGACTATCTTACGGGGATCTGATTCAATGCTAATGTTGCGGCATACACATTATCCATGGGGTTATTGAAGTGACCTGGTGGCGTACGAAATCGTGATGGTGGTGGTGGTGGTGATGTGTTGCCGATAGCGGCCCCAGTCTGTAATGTGGGTAACCCGGCCTGCACGTTTGCCGGCTGTCCTGCTCCAGTTGCCGGCTGATGCACAGTTTCTTGATACATAGCCGGAATCGGCTGATCCTGGGGTGTGATGAATAGTGCGTTCGGGTTTATGACTCCACCCATCGCCGGTAGTCTTGTCTGGTATCTTTGATGCATCCTGCTTGTCTCAGCTCGGAGCCGGTTCTCCAGTGCGTCCAGTTCGCGTTGGCGCGTGGCTACCCCTTGCTTTTCTGCTAGAAACCGAGGAAACCACAAGAGTGAAGACTAGTAGAGTCTCGTCTTTTGTCATTCTTTGCTCCTTTTTCACTCAATGATTCATTCTAATTTCCCAACCAAAAATTCTATATGTTTATTCTATGATATTTCTATATATATAGAATATGATATCTAATATGACACCCCATTTGTCAAAGGGATTGGATTGGTGACTTACCCATTCAGTGACTTTGGCACTGGACGTTCCAAAAACGGGTACTATCGGATCGGGTGAATTAGAGAATAGACAGAGGTCCGTTGGCATTTCAGCCTTTCTTCTCCTTTCAGGGCCTATCCAAAAGAGAATCCAGTACCTCTTGGTCCTGAATATCAGAATAGGACGAACGAACCGGACCCCGCGGATATCTTTGCTTCGGAACAAAACAAAACCCTGCAATCAAATAGATTGTCCCAAGGGCGCCATATTCTAGGAGCCCAAGTTATGCTATTGAAAATTAGTTCCTCTAGCAGTTCCGGTTTGAGGATTCCGTTCCCTTTTTCAAACTCCACTTCTTTTCATATAGCAATCCCTGATCAAAGAGAGAACAATATCCATTTCAAAACATTTCTAACGGATTCCTTGGTTCGGACCGACGGAGTAATGGCACTCGATTATTATCAACCTGACTGCAATCTTTTTCTGTCGGTAAGGATTGCACCAGAGCACCTTCTACTTCTAATAGGCCATGAACTATAGATATAGATAGAGTATAAGTCTATTTTGTACAAGAGCCCCTCCTATCTGGTAGAAAAGGGTCCCATGATCCCGGGCCGATCTTACCTTGGCTCGCAAACCCCAAGTTTGTCTATCCATATTCAAAATGGAATACCAGAACCGATGACTGAACCGCTGAACCACTTAATTCTTCTCGTGATAGTAAGATCAAACAGGATTAGTCCCATCTTTTGATATCGTTTACAATCTGAGAGTGAAGGTTACGCAGCGGAAGCGGAAGTGGAGGGAACGACCGGTTCATCAGAAGAACAAGAAGAAACAATAAGTAGCCACTTTTAAGCAAGAAATGAGAGGAATTCGGCTGATCGAACTAGTATCACTTTATTCACGAATCTTAGGTTTCTGACATGACCGATGTTGAACTGCCAGATTCTTCTTAGCGGGAGCTAGTGCCTGTGAACCTTTGGAGTGATTCACGGTAATAGAATAAAGGTATGGGTCCCCCACCTTACCCTATGTTCTGTCTTATCTCTGTGCCTCCTCTAGCCATTTCATAATTGGATATCGTAATTCAAATCTGTTATGACAACTGTTTGGTAAGCAGGGATTCGAATCAAACAAAAAATACCAACTCTAAGTGTGATGGATAGTACCTGGTGCCTAATTGAATGGTATCTTTCTTGGCGCCTACCACATCAGCCTTGCCCCTCCTTCTTTTGGGAGGAAATCAAATGAGTAAAGGTTTCTGCCGACTCCCCTCAAGGAACCACTCACTACTCAACTTGAAACCACAGACCTACCTCCTGCTTTTGACTTTCTTCTTTGTCCCAATTCATATCGAGCATGTCTTTCTCCATCTATAGATAGAGAGAATATAGGATAGGGGCGCTCAAAGAAAATAGGATTCTGTATCTAATACTAATAGGTACTAACCGCATTCAAGATTGACTTTACCTCTTATTTTGGATAGGCAGAAATGCTTACGCCCTAGGGGTTTAAAGGGCTTAGTCAAGTAGAACCGGGTTGCGCTGCTTGATGCTCCGATCCTACTACCATCGGCAAATCATAGGAGCTAATCCTCACCCAGGGGGGAGGGTCCGTGGAATAGGCGTACATGGAATTAGGGGCCCGCCCCTAATGGTAATTCACCGTCCCGTTCTTATGGGCAGACAGAAAGATCGGATTCGAAAACTGCCTCCTCAAGTGGGGTGCCCTCGGCGGCTAGGACACACGTTGGGTACTATTTGTGGAAAGTAATGCTTGGGATGAGAAAGTGCATTTGTTGGCTTTCGAGCAGTAGCGGCAGCGGGGCGGGAGAGTTGGTTATTCAATTGATCCTCTGATGTTGGCCCTTCTGCATCATCCAGCAAGGCTCGGAAGTCTGAGCTATTAAGGTGCGGTTGACGGATAAGAGGTCTTCGATATGTTAAGGGAGAGAGGGGAGAGTCATTCCAGAGTTGGGTGAATATCGTTGATAGAAATTTGGATTTTCCCTGAGGTACGATAGCGTCTGAACTAAAGAAAGAAAGGGAATATGGAAAGTGAATGTGGTAAAGGATACCAAGAGTAGGTTCCCTGAATGATTTTTAGGCGTCTTTTCTTTGAACAAATAAATCTATAAAGAAAATTGGATGGATCTTCCACCTATGCTATGAGTGAATCTTATCATCACTGGCGAGTGGTATCGTATCACCGTCTTCGTCCTGAAAACATCGCCGTGAAGTAAATCATCGCCCCTACGATCCAACCAATTGGAAGAGAATCAATAGACTCCTTTTCGGGAGCGATTCATCCTTCCCGAACGCAACATACAACTCCCCGTTGTACTGCGCTCTTCAAGTGTGCTTCTTCCCCCTTCTCCCTCTTACCATGGCAAGTCCTTGGGAAACGTTGTACTTTGATCTGGCGGGTGTTCACCTACTCAAAGTTTGCTAACGGCAGATACTCGATTATAGGAAACCGGCAGGATACAGATATCTTTTCATAGAGCGGTAGACTCGAGCTGGTTAAAGAATTCAACAAGACCTGTAAACTAGTGAACAAGACTTATTTTATGGCAGGAACTACCAAGAACAAGCGTTGACTTCTGGGTCTTCCTCAGCTTCCTTTCATGAACCGAACCCTACAATACAAGTTTATTTTCCCCCGCTGAACGCTGTACTAGAATCTAGCTTTAGGGGACCAAGACTTTGTTTGCGCCTATCCAATCAATTAATACGTGGTCAGCCCAGCCTACTAAACCACGAGTTTCTTGCCGAGGAATCGAGGCATCGGCGGAAGGAAGAAATGAAATGAATCGTAGTAGCTAGTAGGTGCTGTAGGAAGATAAGAATCCAAAGCCTAAAAGGGATAGCCCCTAGTTTGATAGTGGAGGATAGATTACTATACTATATATATCCCGCCACTCTACTATATCTATATGAAACACAGCAACACATTCCACTTATCTCCTGCTGAATCCAGTGAAAGATCACAGGTTTGTGCTGCTCTACCTACTAGATCAAGTCTATCATTATCACGGAAATCTCTATTCCTGTCATCAAAGCAAGGTCAGAAAGTATGAATTGCCATAGAATTCTTCGAGGCCTGATTCAAGATCCAATCGATCTGAAGTATGAATTGAACATTGGTTTTTGCCTTTCAATAATATCGTAGTTGACCCAGAAAAAGAAGAGAGAGAGAGACTGTCTTAAATTCTTACAAGTGAATTAGTCAGAATTGCTTTGCATTTGAAAAAACCGATTAATCGACCGAGCATATATTTCTTATAGGCAGCATAGCTACATTTACTGGAAAGTAAAACGGAAATGGCACAGGGTTTGTTTTCTTTAACTAAATCGAATCAAGCAAGTGAATATGAATTGCCACTTTCACAACCTACTCCTTTTATTAGTTAGATACTATAGCACCTTCCCTTCATGGGGAGATGTTTTTTATATACCATCTACATTCATTCATTCATTCATTACTTACTTGCTCTTCTTTCCTAGTGGAATAGGGATTTCCATGGATTGTAGGCCCTCGATTGTAATGATGGTATGGTATCAATGAAAGATGAAATAACATGAGACTATTTAAAGCAATGGTTGGTAGAGCGAGGTCTAACCTTGATTGGGTAGACCGAGAAGCAAACCACTAAGCAACTGGACTGCAGCCCCGTTGTCTTCCTCGGTTCCAGCTTCACTGATGTAGGTAGGGCTGGGCGAGAAAGGGTCCCCTCTTGCCTATTAGTAAGCGGGCCTTCGATTCCACCGCGGTCTTACGGTCTCATAGAGGGGGGGGGGGGAGAACTACCTAACTAAAGAAGAATAGTGCTATTTCTAAATAAGAGTAGGCGTGGAGAGCTTTTTGCGGGGAAACTTGCAAGTCAAGTTTGGGGGGAGGCGGGCGTCGACCCAACCTTATGAGTATTCGGACTATAGCAGTTCCGATGAACAGTCACTCACTTTTGACAGTTATACGATTCCAGAAGATGATCCAGAATTGGGTCAATCACGTTTATTAGAAGTTGACAATAGAGTGGTTGTACCAGCCAAAACTCATCTACGTATGATTGTAACACCCGCTGATGTACCTCATAGTTGGGTTGTACCTTCCCCAGGTGTCAAATGTGATGATGTACCTGGTCGTTCAAATCTTACCTCCATCTCGGTACAACGAGAAGGAGTTTACTATGGTCAGTGCAGTGAGATTCGTGGAACTAATCATGCCTTTACGCCAATCGTCGTAGAAGCAGTGACTTTGAAAGATTATGCGGATTGGGTATCCAATCAATTAACCAACTAAACCGGGAAAGCTGAAGCGTAAATGCAATTCTCGGGTGAGGGAAGGGGGAAGCTCCAGGAAGGCTTCGCTCGCTCGCTCAAAAAGCTCTAACGCTCGTTTACGAGTGGAGTGCATAAGCCCTTATTGAAGTAGGGCGAGGCCTTACTACACGAGCTCGTAAGTCAAGCACGGAATGAGCCTTGTCTACGAAGCTTCGCTTCATCATCTTGCTTGCTTCCAATGCAGACTTCTCTTCTCCGCAACAAAATGATAGGACACATAGGAGAGAGTTTAGTCCACATCCTCACCTGCAAGGAAGGAACCTGAGGCATGAAAGTGAACCCATATTGATCCACTCAGAAGTGGAAGCATGATAGCTTTATTCCCAGCACCATAAGTAGGGAACTACTCATCTGGGCCGTGCGAATTCCCCAAAAGACCTCTGAAAATGCAACGAAGAACTCCTCTTTCTCGGTGATAGCCCATTTTCAAAACTCTCTACACGTATTGTTGCTTCTTCACTCTAGCTAACTTCTCTTTGCCTCTCAAAGCTTGTGCAAAACTGAGGACAAAAGAGGCGACTTCTCGTCTGATCTCGGATCAAAACATGAAAAATCGATTGCCAATGAACCTATTTGGGGCTAAAGAATCTCATCTAGTAAATGCTTTGAGTGCCGGAGGATGCGGGTTGCATTGATAAACATCAGGATGGGATTTATCGGCAGGCTTGGACTTGGGTACGAATAAGGTTATCTTCGCTTAGGTTGGGCAAGGCTTGTCATTTCATGTCTAGTCATTGACTTGGCTCTGCAGCTCTAACCTCTATTTCCATACAGAAGAGTTGCGAATTAGGGAGTACCTCTTTTCAGAAAGAAGGAAACCGGGCTCAACCCGATGCTCGGTGCTGTCGGGGAGACGTATTAAATCTTGATGAAGGCATCTTGAGTTGCTATAGTGGGTTCTCAGAGGACGAATAATGTTCACTTTCATAGCCCAGATAGATAGGATTGGATAAATAATATGTATGTTCGTATATTGGGATCACGTAACATGCCTACGTTAGGCTATTCGTTTACCCACTCTGAGCGTCACATCCCTTCTTTGTTGCTCCAGCGCGCGGCGTGCTACCTCCAAGTCCCTGGCACGCGCCGCGGCGTTTTCCGGGGTTATCACAGTAGCTAACACTGTTGGGTCCAAGACCATATTGTTGTTGAACAGGGCCGGGTGTTGTGGATTCGAAGGACCCGCTCCTGGCGTCCTGTTAGCCAGGAACCCAAACATATTTGCCTGCAGCTCGCTATCCGCCGCTCGGCTGGTGACTGAAGCCGACTCTCCGTCAACCCGGGTCAGAACCGGATTTCCGTCAGCCGGATTTTGCTGCTGGGCCAATGCTTGCGCCGCTCCGACCGCGGACGTAGTCACGTTCCCCTGATTGAGATTGGTTGCAGGGGCCGTGTAGACCGCGACCTGGCGCGCAATGCTTGGAGAAGACTCGTATTCCTCCTCATCGCAGCTATCTTCCTCGTACCGGTCCTCCAACAGGTGCAAGATAGACTCGGTATCATCTTCTCTCATGACCCAGCCATGCGGGGTCCATGCCGGCTCCTCCGGCTGTTCCCTCTTCGTGATGGGCTCTTCTATCGGATCCGCCGTCCCGACCGATTCTTCTCCGTCCGACTGAACGTGGGTGGCCTCTCCTGACACAGAATCAAATCCAAAATCGTCAGGGATTGAACCGGACGTACGTACCATGCCGACGAAGACGTTGACCCGGCCGATTGTGATGACAGATCCGGATTCGAGCAGATCCGACTCTGGCCCCTGGCCAAAATCGTCCACCATCTTCTCTCCTTCGGGGTCGGTGTAGATCTCGCCGATGACGAGGTTCTTCATGTTCTCCCGAGCTTCTCCCATGATGTAAACACCCTTGGACGTAGGCCCCACGGTGGGCGCCAACTGTCGTGGGATAATCACGGCAGACGTTACCGGGGGTAACTTGTCTTGGGGCAATTCGACTCTGGTGTTTGGGAGAGGGTTTAGCTCAAGGGAAACCATGGTGATATGCGATCTGGTAGCCGGCAATCAAGTCGCCGAGTCTCCGATCTGAATATATTATCTCAACTCTCGTGTTACAAAGGATACTCGAATATCTCGCGACTGTGTGATTTCTGCTTAATCTAACCCTAGGGGCCGGCTTATATAATATCCGGACCCCCTGGCTTACCGTCCAAGGCATACTCGGAATCCTACCCGGACACTGCTTACAAACCCTAAGTTTCCCTATCGGAACCCACAAACCGGGTTACAAGGCCTACACTCTTGGGCCTTCCAGAAACTCCTTTTCCCTAAGTCGGATCTTGCGCAGCGCCCTTTGGGCCGAGTTACTCCTGGGCGTTAGCCTACCGGGTTATCATCCCTCCATCACAGGCGAAGTCCGAGAACGGCTACTTCACCATGCACTTCATCGACTCCGCCCAGGGATGGAGGAAGAAATGGTTCTATGTAACCGACAACAACGCGGGTGGAGTCAATGAATTCCATCCGTTCGCTGTTTTGAAGACAAGGAAGTCTTGGGCGCACAAGCTTTCGGCTGAAGAAAACCGAGTCGTCGCCCCCCTACTCGCCAAGGTGGCTGCTCTTCGTGATCAAGCCGCAGAACTGCGCTGAACGGTTTGCACTTGGCGAGTGTTTTCCTCAAGCGCAGGGTTCAGCCCCTGCAAGATAGACCATCCGCGATGTGGGAGTACCAGGGTGCTGGGGATCCTAGTCGCGTCAGCCGTGAAGAACTCTCGAGTACTGAATTCGAGAAGAAGATCGCGGCTATCACCAGTTTGAAGGAAGGTGATACCTTCCCCGACTGCCCGGTAGGCGCTTTTGAGGCATCGAAGCCGCCGCCAGCTGAAGTAAGTTTTAAATCTCCCAGTCTTGATTTCTTTTCCTTATTCTAAGATTTTGTCGACTAAATTTTCTCTCGTTTTCCTTCTGTCTTTTCTAATAGAGCTTAGCCGTGACTACCTGCTACCCGCCGATATCCGGGGAGGATGCCTCGGACTTGCTGGCAAGCAACTTGGAAGGCCCAGCTGACACCAGTGTTGCTGACGCCTCCTCGAGCTCCGAGAGTGATTCCTCGGATAGCGTAGAAGACTCGGGCGACGGTCTCCTTCAGCGAAAACACCGTCGGGTAGGGGGCGGCGAGGCCACTTCCAAGGACAATTCTTTGGAGGAATCACCCGGGAAGGGACCCCTCATTGTGACCCCGTTGCAATCACTCGCCCCTCCTTCATTCCCAGCAATCTAAACCTCCTGGAATGCGGATATGCTAGACGAGGAGGAGGATGATGACGAGTAAGTTTTTCTTCTTATTTTTAGTCGAACATTTCCTTTCGCATCTTGCTGACACATTGCCTTCATTGTAGCTTGCAAGCTATCATCCCTCGCAGGTACGCCTCTTCCCTTCCTCTCGAGAGGAGGAACAAAGTGGGAGCTGCGGGTGAGACTCCTACCACCGACACCGTCCAAAATTCACCGAGTGTATCCCCCAACGCGGCGACTACGGAATACAGAATTCCTAGTTTTGCTGCTGGGGCTTCGGTTCTGAAGGAGGTGTCGGGCAGCTCGGTGGATCCCCTCTCCCTTGCTCAAGGCCAGGTAAACTCCACTACCTGTTTTTTAATGCTCTTTCGTCCTTGGATTTATTATCGGGTGCACGTCAGTGCTCCCGATAGGAGTAGCCCCCGAGGCTGTAGTCGATCGCATGCGATCGGCTACAGGCTCAGGTATAGTCTTTTCCTTCTGCTTCTTTTTATCTTGTGCACGGCAGTGCTCCCGATGGGAGTAGCCCCCGAGGCTATACTCGAATGTTTATAATCGAGTATAGGCTAAAATTTCACTTTTTTGATTCTTCTATCTTCATTTTCCTTGTAGTCGCTTATTGACTCCCTTGCGGCGATTGGGCGCCGCGTTGTTCTTGCTGAATCGGAATGCGGGATCCTTCGAGCGGACCGTAATCGACTCGCCACAGAGAATGAGCTTCTTCGAAGTAAGTTTACCATCTTTTCATGTTTGCGTTTTCCATCAGTTCTTCGCTTCTGATAAGTGTTGTTGTGCAGCTCTACTTGAGTTTTTGAAGACCGAGAAGGACAGTGCTTCCACTCGGGTCACAGCTCAAGAGGCTGAGTTGGCGGCCGTTCGACAGGATCTGGAGTCCTCCCGCATGTCGTCGGCTGACCTTGAAGGGAAGCTTGCTTCTGCCCAGGAGGCTCTGAAGAAGTTGGAGGAAGCCGGCACCAAGGCGGATGCCGATCTTGTCGACTTCCTTCGTCCCCTTGCCGAGCGCTTTGCGGGTAAGTTATCTTTGGCCTATGATTTGTCTTCTACCGTCTTGAGTCTTTTGGATCTTAACATTTTTCTTTGCAGGTCTTCTGGGTGTCCCACTGGAGCTCCCTGGGGTCCGTCGGGTGGATGCCCTGACGGATTCTTGCGCCTAGCTCAGGAGGCACGCCGAAGGGGTCTGCACTTTGATTGGCGATGCCATTCGGGTGTTGACGCAACTGCACGGCCGCCTGCTCGTCAACGCCGTGTCTCCACCCGCGCTGGGCGATCTGCTGAAGATTTTCTCGGAGAGCAATCTCCTTGAAGCTTACGCGGTTGCTCAGTCAGAATCTGGGGCGAAGAACGCTATCCAGTTCGCGCTGGCGCACGGAGTCACCGGCTTGGAGGAGGCCTACTCGGAGCTTCCCGTCGATCCTGCTACGGGCAAAAAGGTAGGGCTTCATCGTTTTGGCGATGCAGCCGGAGTCCTTGCTTGGAAGTTATCCGAGTTATTTGCCCGTGCTAGGGGAGGGACCACCACCACGAGCGGTAGCACAACTGTAGTTCCCTAGTTTATTTCGTTTGTACTTCGTTGTTTCAATTGTAATGAACACTGGGATGTGCTCCCGTATTTTCAATATTTTAATCGAGATGTTCTGCTGAAATGCTTCCCACGATTGTGTGTTTACTCCCGATGGGGGTAGCCCCCGATCACCTGTCGAATAGGTGGTTAATGTATCTCGAATAGGGCATCTTATTCCTTTAACTTCTTTGTATTTTTCAGGTATCCGGGGTGGCTGCAGAGCCTTCAGGTGGACTTGCTGCTCCAGCAAATCCTCTTGTGGCCGCTGTTGGGACCTGGGCTGGTCTCCGTGATCGTGTAGCTGATGGTGAACGCAAGATAAAAGCGTTGCGTGGGATAGCCGATGTGGCTAAGTCCAAACAGAAGCTGGCGACTGAACGCGAGCAGTTTGTAATGGATGAATTGGCGTCTGTTGCCAATGATTTGCTCTGTAAGTAGTTCAGCCCCCAAGTCTTTCTTATCTTGTGCTCTTTTTTGATCATGTATCTCTGCTTTTTCAGTTGTTCGGCCGGATGACAGGAATGAGAAACATTGGGTGGAGAACCACATCTGTCAAGAAGCTGGCAGCTCAAGGCCTCATGCGAATAATTTTTGATCCGATCGTAGTCGAGGTTTTGTGCTTGACACATCGAAGTTCCGAGTCACCCAGGCGAAGATACTCGTGAGTTCCTTTCACGAGGTTTTGATTGCAATGAACGCCGCTTTCTACCCGCTGCAAAGGGGTCCTGAAGATTGGAGCCATCTTCTCGAGGTGTTCGATCGAGAAGGAGAGATTCGCGAGTGTGTTCGCAATCAGATGACTTGCGGCTCGATGGTGGCTCTCTCTTTCGTCCGGCTGTGGCATCCTGAGGTGAATTTCAACTCCATAGCCAGACTTCCAGATGGTCCAGTCGTCGATATGTCTTTTCATTACAGGGCCGTTCGACCTGCAGCAGAGGAAATCATTCGATTGACCTCGGATGAGGTAGATCGAGTTTTGGCGGCTGAGAATGCTCATCGCCATGTGCAAATTTAGGATGTATGTATCCTGTTGTGCTGTATAGTTTGTAAAAACTGTTGTAAGTTGTTTTAACCTTGTGTATATAAATTTTCCTATGATGCTGAGTTAGGCGTAGCCCCCGTATGTTTTGTGGGGTGTATACCCGTTAGTTTTTAGCATGTAAGGATGAAGAATCTCCGAGTATCTATGGTTGAGAAACCATGTATTTTATTGCAATGACTGAGAAATCATGTGTTGTTCTGTCGAGCTACAAGATGGCTAGTATAGCCTTATTATTGCGAGCAAAATAAATCTAAGGGTAGAATTTGCGGAGTTGTGCGACATTCCAAGGATTGGAAAAGATGCCTCCAGTTGCCGGGTTCTTCAGTCGATAGGCGCCACCTGGGATAACTTCGTGTATGATGAAGGGTCCTTCCCATGGTGGCTCGAGCTTGTGTCCTTCCTTCTGCTTGAGCCGTAGCACCAGATCTCCTACTGCGAAGGCCCTGTGGCGTATGCGGCGACTGTGATAGTTGCGCAGCGACTGCTGGTATACTGCTGGTCTTGCGAGTGCGATATCGCGTATTTCGTCGAGTGCGTCCATGTCGTCCGCGAGTGCCCTGTTAGAGGTTTCTTCGCTGTAAGCAACAACCCTTGGGGCGCTGAACCTAACGTCCTCGGGGAGGACTGCTTCGACCCCGTAGACCATGAAAAATGGTGTATAGTTTGTGGATCGGTTTGGAGTTGTGCGGAGGCTCCATAGCACGGAGGGGAGCTCTTCTGCCCAATGTCCTGCAGCTGGATGTAGACGATCGAGTAGACGCTTCTTGATGCTAGCCGAAACTAATCCGTTGGATCTTTCGACTTGGCCGTTGGTTTGCGGATGGGCAACTGAGGCAAACTTGAAGTTGATGCCCTTTTCTTCACAAAACTGTTGTGTTTCTTTTGCCGTGAAGTTAGTACCATTGTCTGTAATGATGTCGTGTGGTACTCCAAACCTGCATACCATGGAGTCGAGGAATTTGACGGCGCATTGGGCGCTAGCCCATGTGACCGGCATGGCTTCAATCCATTTGGTGAATTTATCAACTGCAACCAGCAAGTGTGTGTATCCGCCTGGTGTGGACTTGCGTAGTGGTCCTACCATGTCTAGCCCCCATTGTGCAAAGGGCCAGGCGATGGGTATCATTTGTAATTCCGTAGCAGATGCGTGTGGTTTTGGTGCGAATCGCTGGCAAGCGTTGCACCTGTCGACCAGCTCCTTTGCATCTCTGGCGGCTGTAAGCCAGTAAAATCCAGCTCGGAAGGCTTTCCCCATGATTGCTTTCCAGCTAGAATGATGTCCACAATCTCCTTGATGGATATCTTGCAATAATTCTTTGCCGTCCTCGGGTGCTATGCATCGTTGCAATATATCTGAGATGCTTTGCTTGTACAACTCTCCGTCGATCACCCGAAAGGATTTGCTCCGCCTTACTATCTGTCGAGCTTCTCGTGGATCTGCTGGGAGCTGCTTCGCGGACAAGTAGTCGAGGTATTTCTGCGTCCAGATTGGCTCGACCAGAAAAACTTGTCGCGAAATATGATGAATGAACTCGATAATAGCAACTTGCGGGCTGACCTCTGTCTCCGATGCTGCGGGTACATCTGTAGTTTTCTTGATTTTTACTGATCGTCTAGTCATCCGTTCAAAATATATCCCTGGCGGTATGGGTGTATTTGTGGAACCCATGTTTGCCAGCCTGTCTGCTTCTTCGTTGCTAGATCTTGCGATATGCTTCAACTCGCATCCCTTGAAACTTCCTTCGAGTAGGTTATACATGTCACGATAAGCGACCATGCTTTCAGCGATGGCGTCGCATTCCTTCATTGTCTGTTGCACGATGAGGTTGGAGTCGCCGTAGATCATCAGTCGGGTGGCTCCACACGCAACTGCCATCTTCATCCCATGCAACAAAGCTTCATATTCTGCGTCGTTGTTTGATGCTGGATCATCAGGTGGAAAATCCAATCGGAGGACGTACTGCAGTTTATCCCCTCTAGGTGATATTAGCACGATTCCAGCTCCTGCTCCTTCGTTTCTCTTCGATCCATCGAAGTACATGATCCAATTACTCGTGTATTCTGGCGGGCCGGGCGTTTGTAGCTCTGTCCACTCGCTCAGGAACTCCACGAGTACCTGGGATTTCACTGAATTGCGGCCTGCATAGATGATGTCCCAAGCGCCCAGCTCGATGCTCCATTTTGCTATCCGTCCAGATGCCATTGGGTTGTTCATGATTGTGCCGAGTGACGCATCGTTAACCACTGTTATGGTGTGTTCCTGGAAGTAGTGCTTGAGCTTTCGAGCCGTGAGAACAACTCCATAGGCGAGTTTCTGATAGTAAGGGTATCGTTGCTTGCATGGCGAGAGCACTTCACTGATGTAGTAGATTGGTCGCTGGACCCCGTATGCCTTGCCTTCCTCAGGTCGTTCAACTACAATTGTTGTGCTGATGACCTGGTTTGTCGCGGCTAGGTATAGGTATAATGGCTCCCTCTCTTGCGGTGTCGCAAGGATGCGCTTGCTTTGCAATGATCGCTTCAGGTCTGCGAATGCCTGCTTAGCTTCTGGTGTCCACTCGAACTTATCTATCTTCTTCAGCAGCTTGTAGAAGGGTAATGCTTGCTCGCCCAATCGCGCGATAAACCTGCTCAAGGCGGCTAGTCGCCCGGCGAGCTGCTAGACTCCGTGTAGATTGGTTGGCTCCTTCATTGTCAGGATTGCTTGTATTTTCTCCGGGTTGGCTTCGATGCCTCTGGCGGATACCAGGTACCCGAGTAGTTTTCCTGCTGGGACGCCGAAGACGCATTTTGTCGGATTGAGCTTGATCCTGTATGCGTTGAGGGCGTCAAATGTTTCTCTAATGTCCTCGAGGAGTGTGTCCTCAACTCGAGTATTGATGACGATGTCGTCAACGTACACTTGTACGTTCTTGCCAATGAGCTTGGCGAGGCATTTTTGCATGCAGCGCTGATATGTTGCACCTGCGTTTTTTAGCCCGAAAGGCATTGTCGTGTAGCAGTATACGTCGTGTGACGTGATGAATGCTGTCTTTTCCTCATCTTCCTGCTTCATCCGGATATGATTATATCCCGAGTAGGCGTCCAGGAAAGAGAGGCGTTGACAACCCGCAGTAGAATCCACGATCTGGTCGATTCGCGGGAGGGGAAAATTATCCTTGGGGTAGTGCTTATTTAATGACGTGTAGTCGATGCATACGCGGAGTATATCGGTGTTCTTCTTTGGAACCAGCACCGGGTTTGCTAACCAGGTGGATATCTTGATCTCTCTGATGAATTTTGCTGCCAACAATCTGTTTACTTCTTCTCCAAGCGCTTTCTGCTTGGCTTATGAAAACCGTCGAGTGGTCTGCTTGATCGGTTTTGCGTCTTTGAAGACTTCGAGTGAGTGCTCGGCGAACTCCCTGGGTATTCCTGGCATATCTGAAGGCTGCCAAGCGAAAATTTCCCAGTACTCACGGAGGAGTTTGACGAGCGCGCTTTCCTATGCTAGCGAGAGGGTAGTTGAGACCATCGCTGTCTTCGCAGAATCCGTCGGGTGCACTTGATGCTTTCAGGTGTCGCTGTTTGTGCTGAACTCCAATTCCGGCGCGTTTTTCTTTGTGAGGGGCATCACGGAGTGGTCCGTGGTCTTTGCCAGCTCCTGCAGTTCTTCTTGCATCCCGAAGGATTTTGCGATTTCGTTGAACTCGATGTCGCATTTGTTGGACTTCTGAAAATCTCCGTCGATTGTGATTACACCATATTCTCCGGGTAGCTTGAGCTTCAGGTACGCGTAGTGCGGTACTGCCATGAATCTGGCGAACGCTGTTCGACCAAGAATGGCGTGGTACTGTCAGGGCCAGTCGACCACTTCGAAGTCGAGGAATTCTCTTCTGTAGTTTCGTCGATTGCCCAACACAACCTCTAGGTTAATTGTTCCGAGTGGACGGATCGCCTTTCCCGGAACTATCCCGTGGAAGGATATTTCTGATTCCGCAAGGCCGTCCAGGTTCCTGTTCATCCGGCGGAGCGTATCCGCGTAGATAATGTTGATGCCACTGCCACCATCCATAAATACGCGGGCTAGTTCGTAGTTACCAATCTGAGCTTTGATTACGAGGGCGGCGTGTCCTGGTCGATAGACTCGTGGTGGGTGATCTTCTATTGAAAATGTGATCGGTTGGTCCGCCATCTTCAGGTATTCGGGCCTTGTTGGCGGGGTCTGCACAGCCATGCATAATTGTCTTGTGTTTGTCTTCTGAGCTCTGCAGGATGGGCAGACTTTCTGGATCATTCCTAGTAGTCCCGCCGGGTTCGGGTACGCGTTGGCTCCGGTGTTTTGCGCAGGTGGCGCAGGTAATGCGGCTAACGCCATGTTCGGATTTGCTGGTGGAGGTAGGGGTTGTGGCAGCTGGAATCCTTGGTGTCCTGCTCCTGGAAGTGGCGGGTAATTTTGATTGGCTGCTGATCTATTTTTCTTCGAGAAGGCCTCACTGATTTCGATAAACTTTCGGCAGTCCTTGAGAAGGTGTGTTGCCTTAGTTTTGCCCGTGCGCTTATCTGTAAATAGATGTAGCGAGCAGTACGCATCGAGGTCCTCCTCGGGAGATTTGTCCTCGGCCGTTGGTCTCCACTCGCGATTTCCACGGCGTCCAGTATTGCGACTTCGCGTGAATTCCGCTGCTACCATCTCTTCGCGATCCTCGTGATCGTAGTATTTCCTCCTTTTCCTTCGGGCATGGCGATCTTCTTCGGGCGCAGGCAATCACGCTCTCTCGTTGCGCACTGCATCTTCTCCATTAGCCTATTTGTCGGCTATGATCATCAACTCCCCGATAGTTTTGGGCGCTGCTCGGCCCAATTCTTCTCTAAAAGCAGTTCGTCGGGCGCCCTTTGCAAAGGCTTCGACCGCAACTTCTTCCGAGATGTTTCCTGCGGTGTTCTTGATCGTTGTCCATCGCTGAATATACTCGCGGGTGGACTCTCCGCTCTTCTGTTTGCAGGCTCGTAGTTCTTCAATGGTCGCTGGTCTTTTGTAGGTGGACTGGAAGTTTTTGCAGAAATCGTGGTGTAGGTCATCCCATGATGCGTAACAAGATCTTGGCCTTGCTTCCAGCCAGCTGCGCGCCGCGCCGACCAAGTGCAGGTTGAGATACTGCATAGCCGTGTTTTTATTCCCACGTTGGCATTTTACTGCCGTGAGGTAATCGTTTAGCCACGTCGAAGGCTCGAGTGAACTGTCGTATTTTGTGACTTCCGTGTTGAGCTTGAATCTCTTGGGTAGGGGTGCCTCGCGGATGCTGCGAGCAAAACATAGCGCGCCGCAGGCCTCGTCATCCGAGGAACTGGATGAGGAGCGCGTGCGGTTCCTCGCAGCTCTTGCCTTGTCCACCTTGTTTTGCGCGATGTCTGACCGCGCGTTATATCCTGGCTGGTCGCGATCAGCTTCTTTCCTTGGCTCTTTGCTGCGATTCCGCGAGCGGCAGCTATGACGCCGCGAGCTTTTATTTCTCGGGCTACCTTCACTGCTGCTTCGACTATCGCCGCGTCTCCGAGCTTCTTTTCCTCGACCACGGCGAGGTGATTTGTCTCTTCTAGGAGAAGCGCTCCTGCGTTTACGCGATGCCTCTTTTTCTTTTTCCTTTTCTAGCTGTTCGGCGGCCTTCTGGTGGTCATAGGAGGCGAGCCTCGCGGCTGCCAAACCTAGTCCCTTGCGCACCTGCTTGTACTGTTCTGCTCGAGGGTCGCTTTCCGTCGGTTGGTTCATCTGCATGTAAGTTGCTGCGGCTAGGACTGCGGCAGCAGGAGTTTGCGGGTAGACGTTCCCATCTTCATCGACCCGCATCAGGGAAGGTGCGATCGATCTGCTGGCTCCGCCTAAGGACTCGACGTCCCTGGAGGTTGACTCGTATCCCCTCCTCGCGGGTCGGGGGTGTTAGGGACAGCTCAGCTCGTCGTTGACTCGATTCATCCGCCGCTCTTTTTCGACGGGCCAGATCTATCTGAGCTTCTTTGATGGTTGCGGCCGCTCTCACTAGATGGTAGTGGTAGGGGATCATGTCCTCGTGTGGCGCTTCAGCTGCGAGTGGTTTACTGGTTCGCATAGCTTCCTTGGCTCGATCCCATGCCTCCCGCGAAACGCCAATCTCAGCGCGTTCCGCCGCACTGTGTTCTGTTTCCGGGGGTAGTTCCGATCCTGCCAAGCAGACTTGAGCCAGTCGAGGCTCGTGCGTCCTAGGCGTGGTACGGAAAGCTTTCCGGACTCGGGAAGGTTCCTCTGTCGAGAGGGTATGGTAGTCGTTGGTGTTGAAACGGACGGACTCGCCGCTTTTCTCCAGGTAAGGGCGCGAGTCGACAGCTTCTGACTCAGATCTTGATTCATCAGGGAAGTGTAAGATCCCGTCCCTGTTGGTTACGAACTTCAGGCTTCCGAACGTCAAGGTGATGCTCCTTTCCAAATCTCTGAACACCGGGCGTGATTCCGGCGAGTGAGGGGTGACCACGACAGATCCGATCCGGATGGGATTGGTTGGAGCCGTAGTCGAGGGTTTCCACCGTGAGTTGGTTGTCGATGAAGCCGATGATGCCGGATCTGTTGCTCGGCAAATACCTCAGGTGAACCTATCGGGTTTCGAATAGGAGAACCCATGAGCGCTGGTGGCGATCGTCGGCTAGACAGGGGGCACAATTTACCTAGGTCCAGGGCCTTTGTAGAGGTAAAACCCTTACTGCTGCCTCTGTCGATCTGTATTATTGAGTAGATCGGTTACAAAGATGATCGCTCAAGTCGAGAGTACAATCTCGAGCTTAAGGCTTTGGTGGTGCGGTATTGCGTGGTCCTCCTCCGGTGGTTCTCCTGGCCTTATATAGGTGGCCAGGTCTCAAACCCTACCCGGGGAGGACTCGAACTCTAGCTCTAAGTCGGTTACATGTTTCCTAACTTAGCCTGCAAGGCATTGCGGGTGGGCTTCATGTAGGCCTTCTGGAACACTCTTAAGGACTCCCCTTCGTGGGCCTTGACGTTGGGCCTGAGACGGGGTGTCCTTATCCGCAGGATCTAAGGTCCATCCCTTCGTCACTGGTCCTAGCAACTTGAAAATGGAGAGCAACAAGATTTTGCTAAGCAGAGTAGCTCCTCAGCAGAAGAAAAAAGAAGCTCCTCATGATAAAAACAAAGAAGCAGCTGAAGACCTATTGTTCAGAGGTATTAATTGAAGTTAAATACCTACTTCTTTGCTAGGACCTGTTGTTTAGAGGTACAAGACCTATTGTTTCTATCAAGAAGTTACATATGCTTGTAGGTCCACGTGAAGTTGTCCTGACTTGGGAAAAACTTTTGATGAACTTTGTTGGTTTGGTAATGACATGTACCACACAAAGTATCAGCAAGAGTGGCTTGAAGATTTTTTTCGTTTTGCCAAAGCTGGGAAGTTCCAAAGGAGGTTCTATATTCACAGGATGACAAACTCTAATGTTATTGAAGGAAAGAGCAAAATGGTAAGTCCATAAGCTGGAAACTATAATGCCTCTGCTTGTGATGCAAATCATTTGCTTGTTAACTCTGACAATGCAATGCTTATTTTGATGACACGACATTGGTGCTAAATTCTCTAGAACGTATCTGCATGCTCACCTAGAAAAGAAAAAATGGTACATGTGGAGACCAATGTCAGTAGTAAAACCTTCAGTTTCAAGGTGAAGATAGGAAACAACAAGAACACTGTTATGATGAAAAAAGACTGGCCAAATGCCGTGAAGGAGTACAAGATCAAGGAGAAGGATATCTGGCCTTTCAACTTATCAGCGCCTCAAAGGATAGGGGAACTTGAACTTCTCATGGTTCCCCTGCCCAAAAATGATGAAGTCCTCTAGACCTGTGTTGAACATCTCATGGTCTCAGCGCCTCAGCAGAGACGAAATACTTGTGTAAAAATGCTGACGAAAGTGTCAACCAGTGTTGAACTTGTGTTAGTCATTATGTTGGACCTGAGTATGAACCTATGTCAGTACCTAGTCCAAATGCACCTGGCATAATCCTGTCAACTAACATCTTAAGATTGCCCTCAAAATTCCTCTTGAACCAGAACATCAGCACATCCCCTTCTCCATACTGCTCAACATCAACAACATACTTCCAATCTGATGTCAGTATAGCATGCTTCTTATCCTTGTCCATCTTGATCCTCACTTCTTCCATCTTCTTGGATTTGTGGTAGTACACCCTGATGAGATATCTAGTCCTTGTCAAGTACTTTTTCATGTAGGTTCTGGTGAACTCCTTGTTGAAGTACTACAACAATGGAAACATATAGCTTCTAAGAATAGGTACTGAAGCAAATTAATGAAAGTACTACAACTAAGAAAACAAGGCACTGAAACATACCATTTTGCCTCTTCCCCCATCTGCCACCATTTTAGATGTGATGGTGCACACATACAGTGGAATTCTTGGAGTGTGCTCTTCACATATGTTGTCCAGAATACATTCTAGGTCAGGGAACAATGCCCCACGATTGGAGTAGACACAGTACTCATCATAACTATCCTGACTAGCATACTTAGGCCCTACAAAATTGACATATAAAGATCAGAAAGTTTGGGACCAGCACCAATCTGAACATTGAAATGCATGTGCAAACCTGCATGTCATATATGACACTAAATTTTGTCAGTACCTTTCAGTTTGCATCCGTGGTCCTCCTCAAACTGGCACCTCGCAAACTACCTCTTCAGTGTTAGTGCCATAAGAGGATCTACCAGAAGAAATGTCCCCCATAGAGGCCATCCTACCATATATCAAAAACCCCTTATTAAACAACCTAATCCATACAATCCACACCAAACATCCAAACATTAAACTGTCATAACCCTAGATCATGTAGATTCGTAGAACACAAAGAAACAGAGAAAGATATGGAGGGAAATAAGAGAAGAAGAACATAGATACATAGATTGGGAGGAGATCTACCTGGTTGGCCTAGAGAGCTCCGGTGAAGGAATCAATCCACGACGACTTGGAGAGATACGATGAAATGAGGAGAGCAACAGGCGACGGTGTGATGGGGTGGGGGTTATGACAGCAGAGAGTGGGTGACAATGGCTTAAATGCAGTGTAGCGGGTGTATGTGTGTGTGTGGGGGGGGGCTATTACCACCGGTTAGAACTTACAAGTGGCTGACAATTGGGCCATTTCTTACAAGTGGACAACTGCACCGAAAAATATACATACCAATTGTATCTTTTTTCATCTCGGCAACACACAGAAATGAACAAGGGTGTTTTTAGGAATAAAACAATGGTGGAGGGACACATGTATGTATTATGAAACATGAAGGGACTTCTTGTAAATGAGCGTAGCATATAAGTAGGAACACCGTTTTGACTGGACTCATTTGTTCTTTTCGGGTTACACCTAGATCCACAAGCACATCCAACACCACAGACGGACAATAATTCCCCTCTGTCGTCGCCAAAACCGACGACTATGTCATTCGCCGTCGTCTTGCAAGGTCAGCACGATCACGTCTCCACCGTTGACCTACAAGTTGGATCTGTTTCTTTCTCTATTTCTCTTGGATCTGATTCTCTTGTCCAAGTAGGGTTAGAAATCTCAACTCTTGACCCTTGAATCTATTCCGCTGTTGGATAAGTATGGATCAAAATTCCTAGGGCTTGATCTATCATGTTCTTGATGTTTATATGAACCTAGATCTAAACTTACTATTCTGTCATAGTTCTAGGGTTTATTCTAAATGTTATAGGGCTTACTTTTTCAGTGTTGTGGGTGCTCATATGTTTCTTGGGTCAAATTAGAATATTCTTACCTCGACATCAGATTCAACATATAAAGAAATGCGCCCTCTGGCCTAGTAGGACAGTACCCATGAAATAGATTTGTTTATATTCTTATTTATATTTCGTTGTTCTTGATGTTTTAGGGTTTAGAACCGTGTGTTTATTTCAGAACATCAAGAAGAACTGCGTTTTTGAGTTTCAGTTTGCTGCAGATGTGAGTTTGAAATTGCTGCATTTATATGGTTCGTATATGTTGGAATGTGACGATTAAATACTAATGCAAGATGGTTTAAAAAATGTAGGATGGGTAACAAAAAAGCGCTCATCTTGATAAAGGACAGTGACTCAAAAGATGAGCAGAACATTGACCCATCATATGCCAAGTTTCTTGGAATTTTTTAGAAGAATAAAGATAAACTGTCTGCTAAGATCTCTTCTGAGGGACCATCAAAAAAGCACAAGATGGTTCCTACTGAAGTAGCTTCTGAGGGTCCATCAAAAAGGCTATACAAGAGAGGTATTAACAGAAACACCAGAAATAGTGAAACATTCATGATTTTTACATCTTTGTATGCAATACGTGAACTGGCAGTCATATATTAACTTACTGTATGCAGGACCTCATCATGGAGGAACTTACTACTTTGATGACCAATGTTGTTTTGCAAACTACATGGAGCTTGATGAAAATCTGTGTGAACATCTGGAAGATTTTACCATGGAATTCCGAGGAGAACCATTCAAGTACTATGTGTACGAGATGACTCATTCTTCTGTGGTAAAGAACAATGCCAAGATGGTAAGAAAAAGTTGTGAAGCTTAAGAATTTGCTTCTTAATCTGCTTATTTGTACTTTACTTGCAGAAAATGTGATACTTATGAAATGCAAAGATGTGTTAGTGCATGAAGTATAGCTGGAAAAATTTGCTTCTTAATATTACAAGTTACTTGCATAAGATTAATGAAGTGGTACTGCATGAAGTTTAGTTCAAGATTGAAGTTTAGGTTTCTAAATTTATTTATTTATGTTTTAGTGATGTTCGAAACTTGGATTTTGCTCAGGAATTTGGACTTGACTACACAAACAAGTATCTGAAGCAGTATATGAAGAATCCATTGGAGGTGCATGTTACTTGCACCAACAGGAACAAGCATCGCATTGTGAAGATGAAGATTGGAGAAGGATCCTGGAAGGCCATGCTATCTGGTGGATGGGCAAAAGCTGTTGAGTATTTCAAGCTGAATGAAGGAGAAATCTACTTGTTCTCCTTAATAAATCTAAGCGCCATGTGCTCGAAATCATGCTTGTGCACATCTGAATTTTCTCCAATGACCTACACTAAAAAAAAGTAGTGTTGCTATGGACTCCATTAGTGTTAAGTTAGGTGCACTGATGTAGTAGTAAGTATATGAACTAGTACTGTGTGAACTGCGTGGTTTGTGGTAATGCTGCCAGATGTTGTCTGCCATGTTTAAGTGAACTCTGAGGAGTTATAGTAATTTTGATTTGAACCAAGTATTAGCTATCTGTCGTATGTTTGACCCTAGCATCATGACTAGCATGCCATCATTGCTTCATCTTGCACATCATTGCTTTTTATTTGTAGACTTACAAAGTATTTGATTTCGGAACATCAAGAAGAACTGTGTGTTTGAGTTTCAGTTTGCTGCAGATATGAGTTTGAACTTGCTGCATTTATATGGTTCGTATATATTGGAATGTGACGATTAAATACTAATGCAAGATGGTTTTAAAAAATGTAGGATGGGTAAAAAAAAGGTGCTCATGTTGATAAAGGACAGTGACTCGGAAGATGAGCAGAACATTGACCCATCATATGACAAGTTTCTTGGAATTTTTTAGAAGAATAAAGACAACTGTCTGCTAAGATCTCTTCTGAGGGACCATCAAAAAAGCAAAATATGGTTCCTACTGAAGTAGCTTCTGGGGGTCCATCAAAAAGGCTATACAAGAGAGGTATTAACAAAAACACCAGAAATAGTGAAACATTCATGATTTTTACATCTTTGTATGCAATACGTGAACTGGCAGTCATATATTAACTTGTTGTATGCAGGACCTCGTCATGGAGGAACCGACTACTTCGATGACCAATGTTGTTTTGCAAACCACATGGAGCTTGATGAAAATCTGTGTGAACATCTGGAAGATTTTACCATGGAATTCCGAGGAGAACCATTCAAGTACTATGTGTACAAGATGACTCATTCTTCTGTGGTAAAGAACAATGCCAAGATGGTAAGAAAAGTTGTGAAGCTTAAGAATTTGCTTCTTAATCTTCTTATTTGTACTTTACTTGCAGAAAATGTGATACTTATGAAATGTAAAGATGTGTTAGTGCATGAAGTATAGCTGGAAAATTTTGCTTCTTAATATTACAAGTTACGTGCATAAGATTAATGAAGTGGTACTGCATGAAGTTTAGTTCAAGATTGAAGTTTAGTTGTCTAAATTTATTTATTTATGTTTTAGTGATGTTGGAAACTTGGATTTTGCTCAGGAATTTGGACTTGACTACACAAACAAGTATCTGAAGCAGTATATGAAGAATCCATTGGAGGTGCATGTTACTTGAACCAACATGAACAAGCATCGCATTGTGAAGATGAAGAATGGAGAAGGATCCGGGAAGGCCATGCTATCTGGTGGATGGGCAAAAGCTGTTGAGTATTTCAAGCTGAATGAAGGATAAATCTACTTGTTCTCCTTCAGCAAATCTAAGCGCCATGTGCTCGAAATCATTCTTGTGCGCATCTGAATTGCTTCCAATGACCTACACTGAAAAATAGTGTTGCTATGGACTCCATCAGTGTTAAGTTAGGTGCACTGATGGAGTAGTAAGTATATGAACTAGTACTGTGTGAACTGCGTGGTTTGTGGTAATGCTGCCAGATGTTGTATGCCATGTTTAAGTGAACTCTAAGGAGTTATAGTAAGTTTGATTTGAACCAAGTATTAGCTATCTGTCATATGTTTGACCCTAGCATCATGACTAGCATGCCATCATTGCTTCATCTTGCACATCATTGCTTTTTATTTGTAGACTTACAAAGTATTTGATTTGTATCGTTTGCCATATTTGAATTTGACCTGAAGTCCTTTCTTGTTCGGACTAATACACCAAGTCAGAACACAGGCTTCAGGTCAGAAATTTTAGTTTAAGTTTGACTCACTTCTCTTGCTTTTATGAAATTATGTTGCTTTGGCTTAGCCTATGAAATTACGATGCTTACTAAGTCTATGAGGTTGCTTTGGCTAATTTTGTTGCCACTAGGGAATTCTGTTGTTTTGGATAGTTGAGCTTACTGGTTTGGATGGCTGAAACTTATGTTTCCTGTGCAACAACCATTTAGTGGCACTTTGGCAAAGTGCCACTAAATGTCCTCTCAATCTATAGTGGCACTTTGACAAAGTGCAACTATAGGTTAGGACACTTAGTGACACTTTGCCAAAGTGCCACTATAGGCATGTCATTTAGTGGCACTTTGGCAGAGTGCCACTATAGGTCATGCATATGGAGGGGATTAACGAAGATAAAAAAGGAAGGCGTGTGAGAAATCGTGCGCCTGGGTGGAGATCCGTGCCAATTCTGGGCGGATAAAATCACTCCTACACCTCGAGGCTTACCGGCCAATTCTGAGTGAGATACGTACAAACCTTTCTGTGAAAAACTGAGGTTCTGTGGGATGTAGTATGTTTTGCACATGCATTGAAATACATTGATTTTTCAAATACTTTGGTTTCACGAAGAAACAAACTGGAAAATAGAGACTTAACTAATTGACCAGTCCGTTAGGTCTACACTGGGCAAATATGTAATTAATTTAAAAAAAGGAAAAGAAATGGACAAAACGTCAACAGAATGGTGCGCAGATCGAATTCAAAGCCAAGTAATTTTCAAAATGCGAACTAAAGATGTTGGAGCCGTACGTACCAGTTTAATATATTTAGTGGCACTTTATCAAAGTGGCACTATAGGTTAGGACATTTAGTGGCACTTTGGCAAAATGCCACTATAGGCATGGCCTATAGTGGCACTTTGAAAGTGCCACTGCCAAAGTGCCCCTAAATGTGTATCGTGGTGTAGTGCCGGCTATATTACAGGCCGCCTCCTCTGGCACCCGCCTCCTTGGACAAAACTATTTTGGCTGGAGATAAGGTCGGTCATGGGCACAAAGATACCGATGTTGCACCCTGATATGTGGGCTATGGACATGGTCGATAATCTCAAGGTATCAAGTAAGGATGGCGTCGTCATCTTACGTGCTGCTTGGGCAGTGTGGGCAGAGAGGAATGCTAGGAGGCACGGTGATTCAACGAGAACACTAAAGCAATCGGTCCAGTGGACTTGTGAGACTACTTTGGATCTTGCTAAGACTGGTAACGATAGTGCTATAACTCAAGAGAAACCCGTGGTAAAGTGGTGTCCTCCTCCTCAAGGAAGTTCTAAAATTAATGTTGATGCAGCCTTTTTCGGAAGAACTGCATCAAGGGGGTTCTGGAGTAGGCCTGCGCAATCACGAAGGAAAACTTTTACGTGCAAAATCTCTATGGTATGAGTCAGCAGCAAGTGCACTGGTCATGGAGGCTATTGCAATTAGAGACGGAATCAAGTTTGCTATTGATACAGGGTTGCGCTCAGTTGTCATTTAAACCGACTCACAGCAAATTGTGAGCCTTTGGTCATCTTCTTCTTATGAGAGATTGGAAGTGGCGGCGATTATACTTGAAGTTAGCGAGTTCTCGGGGAATATGGATTCTTTTTCCTTGAATTTTGTTCCCATGGAGCTAATGAACTTGCTCATCTTGTAGCTAAATCTTGTAGTCCACATAGAAGGAGATGCCTTTGGGTAGATTATACACCTACCTTTCTTGATGCTTGTATCAGAAAGGATTGTAACCCAGATTGATTTTCGAGGCAGCAAGTTTCTTACGCACTCTTTTCCTTACCAGGTACCTGAGGGGACTGGAAGGTTTTTAATGAGGCGGCTTGCTTGCTTAATATATTGAGTTTCAAAAAAAATGAGAAGCTATATACCAGGCCAGGCGGCCATCTCCATCTGCCGTATGAGCTCGACAAGGAGTCATAGGAGAAAGTGCGATGGAACAACACGCAAGATGTCAACTACGCTACAACCTATGAAGTAGACGCCCATGCTGGAGACTTTCGGCCCTCTCCATCATGCACTGTGGCCAGCTCGGCGCCGCACGTCGTGCCCTATAGTCGACGTCACTAAAGGAAGAACACTATAGAGAAACAGCCGGTTGCCGTATGCAGACCGCCCCACCTGTAAGCCAGCATGCTAGCCTTATATAATGCAGGCTAGGAGCACAGAGAAGGGCTAGCTTCTCTTTCGATAGGGACTCGACTACGATGCTCCCGAGAGCACTCTATAAACATGTGCTACTCCCAGTTTATCATCGATCTTGCAAGAGTGGGGGTTTTACCTTCTTCAGGGCTCTGAACCTGGGTACGTCGCATCGTCTTTGCGCTCGTGCCCAATCCCGCTTACGGATACCTCTGTCTGCACCCTGTAATCCCATACCTCGATCAGCATCCCTTATGGCACTGCCATGTGACATACCACGACATTTGGAGCCCACCGTGGGTCATAGCACGACGGCAAGAGTCTCTTTCCGTTTGAGACTCCTCTCCACCTCCAGCGAGCGGGTCACATCCGGCCTCGTTATGACGTTTGGGGTGTTCCACTGTGTCCTCAACAATGTTTGGTGCTTTGCTGACGATGCTGCTCTCACCGATGGCAGCTCCATCGTCCACTTCGGCGACCACCACGACTTCGCCTCCTTCTTCCCTGAGTACCCTGCCGAGGTGCTCATCTGCTCAGCCTCATCTCGACGAGAAAGCTAGCTGCGAAAGCAGCACCGAGCCCCGTGTTTATGTGGAATGCATGATGGCTAGCTCTTCAGGCAACCATCAAAATCTCGATTTGGCGCCCACGTCCTGCTCCGTCGAGGCGTTGAGTTGGCTACACCCATCTCTCCCGATGCCGACCCCGTGCAGGCCTCCCTTGTCTCCTGACCGGGGTCAAGAACGTTGCTGCCGAGCATCGCCGGCTAGAAGCCCAGGTACGTGAGTATATCTCGGCTCACGGTTTCACCCCAGTTTCGGCTCAGCCGAGTCGGATAGATGAATTTTGACACAGAGGTTAAGATGAGCTAGGATATGGTGTCCAGACAGTTATCAGTTTGAGTTATATATTTCAGAAGTTGTACAAAGTACAGACCCAAGGATACGAAATCTTTGTAGTGAGTATGTTGTTCCAAACTGTTGTCAGTACCACTCAAACTCATTAAGTTGATCGCCTTTTGTTTCTCACTTTGGCTCTCGCTTCTTCTTGGAACATAGTGTTCACGAAGTAAAATAGGAATACAAGACCAGCAGGTAATAAATTTTACAAAAACAAAACATCCATATCATCTGCAGTGACGTGCTGAGCTGTTCAGCTGCCACACAACATCAGTTTACTTCACATCTATATTAACAACTAAGGGAAAAACATAGCAAATATTTAGGGTAGGGAAAATTTGTGGTCAATTTTCAGTTAATTCTATGTACGCCTTCTTAGTGACGAAGAGAACTGATTTCCCGTATAAGATTTATGTGGAAACTCAAACTTCCCCTAAGAATCAAGGCGTTATGTTGGCTGGTGATCAAAAATAAAAGTTTGACCAGTCAACCTTATGAAAAGGGGGCGGTAAAAGGAAGAGATGTGTGAGTTTTGTGATGCCAATGAGACTCTGGATCATGTGTTCTTTCTGTGCCCTCTAGCCAAATTTGTATGGAGTGTCATGAGTGTTTCTCTTGACATTGCCAGGATTCCTGAAAGTTTCGATGATTTTTTAATTCCTAGTTTAATTCCTTTTCGGGTAGAGATAGATACGCAGTTATGTTGGGGTCAGTTGCTGCTATCTGTACCATTAGGAAAACTAGGAATTAATCATGTTTTCAAGGCCTGGGGACCCTATAATTATTATTCTATCTGCTTGCCATTTCATTAATATCTGGGAAAAATTACAGAAAAACGAACTTTTTTTTTTGCGAAAACGCAAAAGCTTTGTGTCTCATTGCATTGATAGAAATAGAGTTTATACATAAGCCTTGAAAAAGGCCACCCACACAGTACAACTCAACCCAGGGCTCCATACCTAGCCTAAGGTAGAAGCTGACCGAGACCTTTTGCCCCCGCCTGCACCCAATCTCGCGCCTCCGATTTCATGGTAGCCAAAAGGGCACCGAGCGAAGGGCTTGCATTGTCGAAGACCACTGAGTTACGCTGTTTCCAGATCCACCAAGCCGTAAGCATGATAAGCGAAGAGGTGCCTCTGCGAAGCGTACGAGGGGTGGAGTGCAAGGTCATAGACCACCAGCCAACGAAGTCATCCTCGACATTCGGGGGCCCAAGGGGAGATCGAATCCAGGATAACACCTCAAACCAAATCATTCTGGAGAATGAGCATCCTGTGAAGATGTGGGCCATAGTCTCCGGAGCATGGTCGCACAGGGGACACCTTGCGGGGTGGGGTAAGGCGCGTCTCGCCATCCTCTCCCCCGTCCAACATCGGTCCATGAAGGCGAGCCACAGGAAGAACTTCACCCGTGGGGGGGCCAAGTTTTCCAAACGAGCCTCCAACTTGGTTACTCCATGGCACCTGTGAACATGGCCTCGTAGCAAGATTTGGCGGAATACTCTCCGTCTGTTGTTCATCGCCAGTGCATCCTATCCGGCGCATCGGTCAACTGAGTACCCTGTAGGAGCCTCCAAGACTGGACGAACTGCCACAGGGCTAGTGGGGAACATGCACCAATAATGTCCCCCACCCGACTGCGCTCAATCAGCGCTTCCCTCTCACCGTCCGGCGCTTCCAGCGCCTCTTTGGGATAAGCGCGAACAGAGACGGTGCTAGCTCCCTAAGCGATCTACCATTGATCCACTTATCCACCCAGAAAAGTGCTTCCAATCCATCACCCAGGGACATCTCCGTGGAGGCATCGAAGATGTCGTGCTCGATCTTGGAGAAATGCATATCCAGCTCCTTCCAAGGCATGTCTGCGTCGGTGCGCTTCCGCCATAACCAACACAGCCGAAGACTAACCGAGGTACGGAACAGATCCAGAATACCAAGGCCCCCTAAGTGCAACGGCCGACAAACTCGGGACCAGTTCACGTGGCAGTGCCCTCCCTGCGCTTCCACCCTTCCCACCCATAGGAAGCCGTGGAAGATTGTCTCCATCTTCTTAAGGAACCTCTTGTTGACGCTAAGAACCATGAGATGGTGCAGGGGAATCGCCGCTAGAACCGCCTTGATCAGCGCGAGCGGTCCCGCTTTAGGCATCATAGCAGCCTTCCACAAGGGGAGTTTATCCGCCAGTCTGTCGAGGATAGGTTGCAGAGATTCACCCGACGGTTTGCGAAGGCCTAGGGGAATCCCAAGGTAGACCACCGGGAATTGGGCAATCTGGCACCCAATCGTCGCAGCCGCCAAGGCGGTCTCGTCCGCTGAACACCCAATTGGGGACACCGAGCATTTTGCGAAGTTGGTACGCAGCCCTGAAGTGTCCCAGAAAAGCGTGAGGATCTCGCAAATCGCTCGCAGCTCTTGCGGGTCCAGGTGACAGAAAATGACCACATCGTCCGCGTAGAGCGAGACTGGGGTAGTCGAGTTCTGTCGGGACAGTCGCCGGAGGATTCCCAGCTCCACGGCTCTGAACAACAACCTATTCAGCATACGCATCATGAGCACGAACAACTGACGGGATAACGAGTCACCCTGTCTCAATCCTCGCCGGTGCCAGATCGGGGGCCCCAGCTCTCCATTGAGCAACACCCTGGAGCTCGCGGAGGACAGCAGTATGGCCACCCATTCACGGAATCTTGGGCCGAACCCTAGTTTCCTAAGGACCTCAAATAGGAGGCCCCAAGACACTGAGTCAAACGCTTTCGCAATGTCCATCTTGAGCATCACCCTGGGCTCCTTCCCTCTATGAAGCAGCCTGGCTGTTTGCTGCACTAACATGAAGTTATCATGGATGCATCGCTTGCGAATGAAGGCGCTCTGGTTATGCTCTACCAGGTTCCCGAGGATCGGGGCCAGCCGAAGAGACAGTGTTTTGGCGACCAGTTTGGCGAAGATGTGGATCAAGCTGATGGGACGGAAGTCCCCACAGCCGCCTCGTCCGGGCTCTTGGGTAGCAGAATCATCAAGGCCTGGTTCAACCCTTGGAAGCCTCTAGCGCTCATCGAAAAAAACTTTTCGAAAGCCGCCATGAGATCCTCCTTAATAATTCCCCAGCAGCTTTGAAGAAATTCTGCTGTGAACCCGTCCGGACCAGGCGCCTTCCCGCGGGGAAGTCGCCTCACCACCTGCCACACCTCCTCCTCCGAGATCGGGGCGTCTAGGGCAGCAAGGTCCAGCTCGGGGTGCAGCCCCAGGAAGTCCAAATCTAGGGAGAATTCGCGGTCCACCGCAGTGCCAAGGAGGGATTCGAAGTGTCTGAATACGGCACCAGCCATCTCGCCGTGGTCGGAAGACTCCACGCCGTTCACCTGGATGATGCGGATCAAGTTCTTCTGACTCCTGAAGGAAACGTGCTGGTGGAAGAAGGCGGTGTTTGCGTCCCCCTCGGAGAGCCAAGCGATCTTAGCCCGTTGTCGAGACATAGTGCGTTCCAGAGAGGCCAGCGCCAAATGAGTCTGTCTCAGCCTTGCTCGCAGCGCCCTCTCGAGCCCCTAAAGCCTCTTCTGCAGCTTGATGCATCCAACCTTTTTGTCACTCCAACTGCGGAGGTGGCGCACCGTGCATTTAAGCTTGGCCTACAGCCTGCAGAAAGGATCTGGGTTTCCGTCAATGACGTCCCAGGCCGACCGAACCACATCCTGGAACCCATCGAGCCTCACCCAAAATTTCTCGAAATGAAAGCATATGCGCCCCGCTGCCCACGAAGTGCAGTCCAGGAGCAGGGGGAGTGATCCGCCACAACCGAGGCCAGGCATGTGAGCGAGCGTTGCTCAAAGAGCTCTTCCCAATCGGAGGAGCAAAACACCCGGTCGAGCCTCACCAGCGTAGGGGTGTCGCGCTCGTTAGACCACGTATAACGTCTACCCTGAAGATACACCTCCTTCAGAAGGCAGTCGCGTAGCATGCGACACATCCTTCCCATCATCCGCCTGTTGAGGTTGCCATTATATTTGTCCTCGTCCTTGTAAATCATGTTGAAATCCCCACACATCACCCAAGGTCCCGTCCTCGTGGAGCGCACGTCACGCAGCTCCGAGAGGAATGCTATCTTAGCAGCGTCTTCCTGAGGACCGTAGACATTCGTAAGCCACCAGTGAGGGCCACCTCCCCCAAGCGGGGACACCCTTGCCGTTACAGAATAGGTCTCGACCTGTGCCGAGTCCATACAAACCATGGAACTCACCCACGCCACAAGGATCCACCCCCCCCCCCCCCCGTGTCCCGACATCAGGCAAGTAGAAGTAAGCATAAAATTCTGCCCCTAGGGTCTCCATAACAATCGAAAGAGATACAACCGCCAACTTGGTCTCCTGTAGGCAGACAATGGTAGCGCCAACCGAGGAAAGGAGACATCTCGACCTACGCGCGCGTTCATTAAGGCCTCGCGCGTTAAGCACCACCAATCTGGGTTCGTATAACATAGGAATGAACTAACACCCTAGAGCAGTCACGGGGGAGATCACGCCTCCACCGGGTTCCCACCCCTCGACACCACCACCCCTAGAGAGCAACCACCCTGGAAGGACTCCATGTTCCACCCATACATCTCCCCGATGGCCATCACCATGTCATCCTCTAGCTGTACCTCGAACATCTTATGATATGCTTCCAAAGCTTCAGAGGAGGGCGCGTCGTCGCTGCCTATCAACCCCAGCTTACGCATGAGCACCCTTTGGGCCTGCTGCTCTGTGTTTAGTCCACCTGGCTGCTTCGCAATATGACCACTGCTGCGGGTCTAAAAGTCCAACTCCACCAGGCGGCGACGTAGCGGTGGGGCCTGAAGAAGAGCCTCCGAGCATTCCTTGGCCGCAGCCAAGAAACCACCTAGGGTGCGCGGAACCGCGACAGCCACCTCCCGTGAGGGGCCAGCAGCCCCTCGAGCATAAGTTAACGGCGGAGAGGCAAAGCGCTGGAAGGAGGGTGCCGTGGGCCCCGAACCGGCAGCGCCTCGCCCAGGCGAGGGGTCCGCCCACACAATGGTGGGGGAATCCTCCGCCGAAGCAGATCGAGCCGAAGAGGCGGGCTCTGGCGTGCGGAGAATGGGGGATCCCTCTCCCCAGGACGGCTCACTAGAGGCGCTAGGGGCTGCCCCGCCATCAATGGACAGACGCTGGCCCAACGGGGAACCGGCCCGGTCCACGCCCACTAGGGGTCTCGACGACATGTGTGCCGCGGCGGTGGATAGCGCCCCGCGGGGGGTCGCCGCATCCAGCCCAGCAGGCCCATCCGTGCATGGGAGAGGCCCCGGCCCACCCAAGAGGCACAGCGCGCGTTGCAGCAGGGGAGAGCCTAGCTCGCTGCGGTTGTCGTTCGCACAAGCCCTCCCACCATCCATTGTTCTGGAGACCTGGTCAAAAGTCGCTAAGGGGGGCCCGCCACCGCTCTGCGCCAGCTCCACCCCTTCCTTTACCTTTTCCGCATCACGCGCCCTGTCCTCTTCCTCGCTCGTACGCCCAAGGACAGAAGAGAGGGAGCAACGTCCTTCAGGAGCAGCCTCGAAGCTGTGGGCGCACATCGGCTCCCCCCTCCCCAGAGATCACCTGCACCCTTCCCACCCTAAGGCTGCCATCTGACACCACCTCCTGGACGCGTACGTCCTCAGCGACCAGGGAAAGCGCTGGAGCGCCACCTCCAACAGGCGGATTCACGTCGCGACGGGCGCGCCGGCGCGCGCTTTCCCGTCTCCTTTTGCGCTGGCGGTGTGAAAGAGCAGGCGCGGCCTGCGGGAGCGGCCCCACGACGACCCCCGATGACAGCACGGCGGGCCCGCCACGTAGGCGCGTGCCGTTGGAACGGTGCGCCCGGTGACGTGGCCGCGAGCCCCACCCGACGAATTCCGCGCTCCGCCACCTCCAGCCGGAGCGCCACCATGATCAGCGTCCGCGGTGCCGTGAAGCGGCGGCCAGGCGCGCCTCGCGCGCGTTCCCTCCACCGACGAGAAGTTGCCATGGCGCCCATAGTCCACCGCGCTTGTGACCTTGATCGTGAGAGGATAGACCAAGGTGGGGATCACCGGCGGTGACACGAGGGATGCCGGCGCGGCAAGCTCCTCCTCAGACGGTGGCTCACACGGTTCCGGGACGTGGAAGTCCATCTCCGGAGGGATCGCCGCCACGTCCGTGCACCATGCCGAGACCCTCAACGCCGACATGTCGAGGCGGTTGCGGCAGTCCGGGTGCAACCGCTCCACCCACGCCGCTGGCGCGAGGATGGTCTCCGCTGCGTCCACCCCCCAGCAGTTGTCAGGAAGGCCGACGATCGCCACATCCACCCGAACCGCCAGGGCACCCGCCGCCGCCCGCGCATGCCACGTCCAAGGCCGAAGTCGGAGGCGCACCGTCGGCGTCCGGACGAACGGGTCTTCCAGCACCCTGTCGCGATCACCGCGCTCGATGAAGCATAGGAGAAAGTTGCCGTCTTGGTGAGGGATCACGGAGAAGGCGCCCGGCGCAAATTCGTGCAGCTCCATGAGTGCCTCCCGCACCCTTAGCACCGACAGCGGGCGCCGCGAGTCGTCGTCGAACGCCATCACCGCGTTATCCAGTTCCTCCTCCAACTCGTCGATGCGCCGCGAGTGGTTGAAGACGCAGGCCGCCCGGCGTGGCCGCCCAAGCTCCGCGTCGCCTTGCGGCAGCCCCCGCGCCGACAACACCGCGGCCAGCGGGACGACCGCGGTCTCCAACTCCCGTCGTAGCGTAGGGTTCGACGTTGCGCCGGCCTCCGGCCACGCCACCGCGGGGGGAGGAGGGGGAGGTGGGGGGCCTTGCCCCGAGCCCACCCGACGGCTCACGCTGCTCAGTGAACGACCGGAACACCCTAGCGGGGGAGGGCATGCGCAGCCAAGACCCTCTGACCTCCGTCGGCGATCAACGGCTCCTCTCCCGACGCCGACCGAGGCCGCCATGGCTCGGTGCAGTCCCAAGACCAGTGCCCATTCTGCTCGCAGCGGATGCAGACCGGCCCCACGTCGCAGTCGCGCGCCCACTGGTCAGGCCGCCGGCAGAGCAGGCACAGGCCCCGGAAGAGCCCAGCATCGCGCGCCATGCGGCGGGCCTTCTCGGCAACCTGTTTGCCGGCGCGGCGGCCAAGTGGGCTCTTACGCTTAGGCAACTCCCAGGGCGCCTCCACCCGCGGCGCAGCTTCCATCGGCTCCGCCGTCTCCGGCACCTTCTCCATCGAAGCATCCGACGCGTCCAGCTCATCGAACGTCGCCCTCACCGAGCTGTAGACCGAGGTCCCCTCCCGAGGCATCTCCCTCTCTGGCGACCCCTCCACCACCTCACGGTACGACCGATGAGAGCCCCCCCCCCCGAGCCGGAGTCGCCTCCTGCGCGCCACCGGTCCTCCCGGCCCCGCGGGCCAAGGTCACCCTCAGCGGAGAAGGGGGAGGGGGACGAGGAAAGCGGGAAGGAATCACCGGCCATGCTTGCGGAAGTGGGCGCCGCGCCCGGAGCGGAACGCGGCGGTGCGGTGGTCGCCGGGGCCTGGGTGGCCAGCGGCGAGGCAAGCAGGGCGGGGCGCGGTGGGAGCGCTCGTAGCCTCCAAATTGACTAGTATGTGTCCTAGCTCATGAGCTAATAGTTTTCTCTGTAAAATGAACTTTGAACCTTGCTGCTACTGGGCGCTGACAGAATGGCGAAAGTAGCACAGGAGATCTTTGGTCAGCGACATGTCTGGAACCCAGTGAGCTGGAGAATAGGCCATGCTGCCGTTATCCTGTTAAACCCAGTGAGCGTGGTCCTACTCCGGGTGGCGCCGCCAATGGGATCTGAGGTGGCTCGGCCATGACGCGGCCAGCGTGGAGACCTCGACGGTCGGTTCCCTCTCGCCTCCCTCGCCCTCAAACCTACAGCGCCCCTCGAGCGGCTCCGTCGACGGCCTTGTGCGGGGCGGTCTGGCAGGATGGTGAGTGCTGGGCTGGTGGCGGTTGGCGGCGGGGTGTCCGTGTGCTAGGCTCCGGTGGCGGCAGGACCTGCTGCTAGCGGCGGGGTTCGTCACTTGAGCTCGGCGGTGGACTACGCCGGCGGCTCAGCGTCTTGGCGGCGGCGGCGCGGCCTCCTCTGTCCTTGGCAGCGGGAGGCGGTGGTGCTAGGGGCCGTCGGCGGCAGGGCTCCCGGTGGCGGCGGATGCGGAATCCAGGAGATCTTTCCCCTCCCGCAAACGTCCCTGCTGGGAGTCGTTTCGCAGCGTCGGGGCTGCGAGACATCAGAATCAAGGTGGTGGTCCTAGGTTTTCCCATCGCGTGAGGACGAAGATCTGCCTGATGTAGGTCCTCTTTGATCAAGCCGGGGTGTCGACCCGGAAGGCTCCGCCGACGAACTCCCTTGGGCGATGCCTGGAGATTGCTGGAACGGTGGAATTTGATCGCAATGCATGATCATCGAATGTGAGATTGGAGGACTAGCAATGGTGTTCGGAGCCTTTGCATCGAGGGAACTGGCTTGGAGTTACAAGATTCGTGGTAGCAGTATGTAAGAGGGGGCGACAACATGCGTGGAGTCCAAAGTCCTACCTTTCAGGATGAAAACCCAAGGTCTGGCCTTAATTGGTTGTGCCTGACACTGGTCTTGTTGGAGATATTGTTTTGAGAGCGAAGATTATCTTCAGGGTGAAAACCCAAGGTCTGACCTTAATTGGTTGTGTTTGGCACCGTTCTTCTTGAGGACGTTGTTTTTGAAGAGTTTGTCATCAGGTGTTGTTTACGTGGTGGTTGTGCAGCCGCTACAAGGACTGTAACTCGTAGCGGGACTTTTCTTTTTTAGTTCTTCTTTTTATTGTCTTTCGGCTGTGTGCATCCGTAATGTCTATTACTATTGCGTTGTTGCATAGGCTGGGTGTAATTTGTATCTCCGCGATATTAATATACTTCTCTTTATCAAAAAAAAAAGTCTTGTGTAGTACTTCGTTGTCCATGGAGTTTACCTGTTTTGTGAGGCCCTGGTTTCAGTTATACCTAGACTCTTTAAGGTTGTGTGTGTTGACAGGAAGCCGGGGGTTGTCCTGCTTCCTGACCGAGTTCTTTGCTGGTGTCTGTGTACTGCCTGACAGTCCCGAATAATCAATTTCTTAAATGAAATTGGAGGCCAATTCTGGGGTTCCTTTTATCGGAGAAAAAAAATCCGAATAGGAATCCTTTGAAATTCCAGGTTTATCATTATCACTGGACCACATGGAAACTTTTTTTTTTTGATGCTGTCACCGGGGGGGAGAGAATCCCCACCTGAATATTTTATAAACTAAGAAGAGTTTTGGGAGGTACAGGTTAAGAGGTAGTTCCGCCACAGGTCGGCGGCCTCTCGTTGTTCCGGGGAGCGGAAACGATGTGACCATAGAGTTAGGTCCTGGATAATGTTATGAACTGTTACATGAACGGGGTAATCGAGCTGTCGGAAGACCTTGGCATTCCTGGCGTCCCATATTTTCCACAGGATGATTAGGAGGATGGAGTCCCATACCCTGCGTTCCGTATCATGCGGCAAGGGCACATCCCAAACAGTCATCCAAGAGAGGGACGTCCTGGGGATGGCGATCATGTCCCAAACAGCAGCCGCATGTGAACAATCGAAGAACAAATGCTGCACGTCTTCAACCTGTGCGTCGCAGCGGGGGCAGGTGGCATGGTCGAGGATGTGCTTGTGCTGAAGGTTGGCCCTGGTGTTGAGCCTGTCCATACCAAGAAGCCAAGCGAAGACCTTCACCTTTCCAGGCACCCGAGATGCCCAGAGTCGGGTGATAATGGTGGACGTCTGTTCCTGAGCGTGCATCTGTGAATATACCCCCTTGGCGGAGAAGGGGGTGCCATCGAGCATAGTACGTCTGTCCGGTGAGTCCGAGAGCGAGATTCCCTGCAACATAGAGGAGAGAGTAGCAAGCTGACTGGAGGCAGCCAGGGTTAGCCGGTATCGGAGGTCATGCTGGACGCCAACTTGTAAAACGTCCACCACGCGGTCATGCGGTTTTAGGTGGTGTGAGAAGAGAGCGGGGTAAACATCCTGTAGGGGCTCTGGGAGTAGCCAGCGATCCTGCCAGAATAGGATGGATCTGCCATTCCCCAGTCTACATGTGGTGGCAAGGGAGAGAAGTGGCATGTATTTGTTTAGAAGTCTCTGTAGGTAGGAGCAGTTAGTTGTGGTAGTTGCTGTCGGCGAGTGCGTATGGATCCAGGTCATCAACGGGATGTCTGGAGAGTGGAGGAATTTATAACAAAGCTTAAGGAGAAGGCAAACATTCTGTGCATTTAGATTTTTTACCCCTAGACCCCCCGAAGACCGTGGTTTACAAGCTTTGTCCCAGGCCACAAGGCATTGTGCCCCCGAACATTTTTCGTCAGCGGTCCAAAAGAAAGTTCTGCGCTTGCTATCAATGGCATGGATCACCGCGGCAGGTAGAAGAATAGAAGACATGTAGTGCGTAGGTAAGCTATCTAGGACGGAGGCGAGGAGAACAAGCCTTCCTCCCGTGGACAGCAGTGTTGCACGCCACCCGGCTAGGTAACGGTCAATGCTATCGATAATAGGTTGGAACGCCGTAAGCGGTATTTTCTTATCCGAGAGGGGGAGTCCAAGATAGGTCTGCGGGAAGGAGGAGGTCGTAGTTTGCAACACCGCCGCGATATCCGAAGACGTGTGCGCATCAATGTGGATAGGTACAAAAGTTGTTTTGGAGAAGTTGATTTGTAGACCCGTGGCCAAAGCAAAGTCGTCGAGGATACGTTTAAGGTTGGTAGCTGCTTCCTTTGAAGCTTTGGCGATAATTAACGTGTCATCAGCGTATTGGAGGACAGGGCAAGTCAACTGGTCATTAAGAGGATGTGCGAGCAGGCCGAGACGGCAAGCCTGCGAGATCATACGTTGCAGGACGTCCGCAACAATGATAAACAGGTAAGGGGAGATAGGGTCCCCTTGTCTAAGCCCCCGTTTACATTGTATCCAAGGCCCAGGCACACTATTTATAAGGACAGCAGTCATGCCCGACCTAAGAAGCAGATAAACCCAAAACGTGAAGCGGGGCGGGAATCCCCTAACTTGTAGGATGGTGAGAAGGGAATCCCAGCTGATAGAATCGAACGCCTTTCTGAAGTCTAATTTAAGGACCATTGCGGGCTTTTTCCTCTTGTGGCAGCAGTGAAGGATATCTGTGGCATAGACAAAGTTTTCGGCAATGCCTCGCCCCGGAATAAAGCCCGTTTGGTTACTGTCGACGAGTTCCCTGATGGATTGCTGAAGCCTGTTAGCAAGTACTCGCGCTATGGCCTTAATAGGGCAATTTTGCAGCGCTATTGGGCGGAACGCATCAACGGTCCGAGGGGCTGTTCCTTTAGGTAGAAGAACCATGTAGGAGCGGTTGATGGCCTGAAGGTCGAGTGTATTGTTGTAGAATTGGTGGAAGAGGGATAGGATGGCTGGTCTGACTAGGCTCCAGAAGGTCCGGTAAAAGGCCGGTCCAAACCCGTCCGGGCCCGGGCTAGCATTAGCATTCATGTGGAGGAAGGCGGTAGAGATTTCGTTAAGCGAGAAAGGAAGGTCCAGGTGGGTTAGAGAGGTATGTGACCGCGCGTAAACATTTTCCAGGTTGAAGTGCCAATGGGTAGGAGTCGCTACCCCTAGAAGTCCGTGGTAGAAGGAGGTTAGGATCTTAGTCTTAAGAGCGTGGTCCGCGATTGTGTTACCGTTGTGCTCAAGGGAGTCGATTTTGTTGTGACGCAGTCTTTGCGAAGCACAGGCATGAAAGTATTTCGTATTCTCGTCTCCATCCAAGGCAAATCTAATTTTTGAGCGGGCTTTCCAATATTTGACTCTAGCATGGACCGCCCGACGAAGGGTACGGATGACTACGTCCCGTAAAGCGAGTTCTTTTGGGTGTAAGTTCCTGAATTCTTCAATTATGTCAAGAAAGGAGATGAGAAACTTGGAGTTGTTTTCCATAAGGTGCGTAGGGGTTATGTTTTTACGCCATTTCTTGAGGTCTGTTCTTGTCTTCTTAAGAGCGGCCACAAGTTGTTGGGCAGCATCATTCCTTTTAGGCGCCAGGTTCCAGGCCATTGAAATCACGTTTCTGGCGGCAGGGAAGGAGGCCCACGAGCTGTCGAATCTGAAGAAGGCCGGCGTAGGAACGGTTGTTGAGATGGAGGCAAGCAGCGGTACGTGGTCAGATAGATAACTGGTCCTTGAGGATAAGGAGGAGTCAGGGAAGGTCGCGTTCCAAGCCTGGTTCACTAGAGCCCTGTCAATTTTTTGCAGAGTGGGTTCGTCCCTGTTGTTAGTCCAAGTATACGCCCGGTCGAGAAGGGGCAGTTCAATGAGTGCAAGATTATGAATGTAGGCGTTAAAGAGGTCCGCTTCCGATTGTCTAAAATTGTCCTTATTCTTTTCGTCGGCGTATCTCATCAGATTGAAGTCACCCATAATGATCCAAGGAGTATCATCTAGAGGCCGCAGGCTAGACAACTCGTTTAGGAAACTTTGTTTTAGAGAGTGTTCCGTAGGGGCGTAGACATTGGTAATCTGGATTTGTTTAGCGGAGGATATCGTGGAGAGAATGGTGGTGAGGCAGTGAGTGCCTACCGTTTCGGAGATACGGGAGAAGCTTTTATTAGAGTAGGCCGTGATGATCCCACCTTTGGAACCATCAGCCGGAAGAACAGAGAAATTATTACAGAACCTAGGTAGGAAGGTGTTAGCTTTCATTTTGTCGCAAGCGTTTAGTTTTGATTCTTGAATTAAGATAATGTGTGGTTTAAGATCGATGAGCTGAGCTAGAACCTCTTCACATTTTGTGTGGTCACCTAGCCCCCGAATGTTCCAAGAGAGGATATCGAAGATAAGCTTAAACATTAACACGGATAAGCACCTTACAAACGAGACCTCTAAGCTGATCCAACATTAACCTAAGATAGCAAAACGCCACATTGGCGTACACGGAGGGGTAGACACGCAGCGAGTACGTTAAGCTCGAGGGAGCTAAGCTAACAGCGAGGAGGGTGGTAAGGCCACTGGGAGACGCCGCTGGATCGTGGCGTAGGTTCGTCCCAAACGGGTAAACGACGTGGCCAGGACGCCGTTGGGACGAGGCCGGCATGTGTTGAGCGATCATGGGGATGGAGGCAGCACCTCACCGCCGTCCTCGTCAGCGTCGTCCTGCAGCGCAGCATCGATCGCGTCCGTGGCCTCCTTTTCATCTGCTCCGCAAGCCAGGGCGACAGCGACCAGCGCCCGGACATCGACGCACGGTTCGCCAGGGTTGTCCTGGAGCCCCGAGTCGGAGAGCGCACCAGCCAACGCAGAGGACAGGGTTGCGGCGTCGATATCCGCCGCCTTCTTCTTGATGGCGAGGGATAAGGCGTCGATGTAGTTCCCCTCTGCCTTAGCCGCAATGCGGTGGCTGCGACGCAGCTTCTTGGCGCTGTCCGTTGCCCTCTTGATCCGAACGCGGCGCTTTCTCGCCTCGTTCTCGTGCGCCGGAGAGGCGACCGACGAGGAGCCCACGTGGAAGGCTGAGACAGCAAGCCCTCGAAGCGAGTCGACGAGCTCAGCTGCGTCAGCCACCACGGCGTCCCCCGCCTCCTCGGCCTGCTCGTGTGCGCGCTGCGTTTCAGCAGCAATCTGACGGAGAGTGTCCGCAGGCGCGGGGTCGTTCGCTGCAGTCACCGCCGCCATGAGCGGCACGTCGTCAAGGCTGCGAGGCGAGCCCTGGACAGAGTGCACAGGTGGTTGCGAGGCAGGTGAGGAGTAGCGCCGTGGCGACGGCGTGGGGTAGCCTGGGTCCGGCGCAGTGAAGGGCATCCCCAGGCCAATGGCCCAGGACTGCACAATCCTGAGGTGGACGACGACCGTGTCGCTGTTGGGCATGTGCAGGGTGAGCGAGGGAGGGATGGTGGCGTCAGGTTCGATCTGGACGAAGCCTCGAATGGAGGACCTGTCAGAGGAGTCAAAGCAGGCCCTGTCGATACAGCAAAGCCTACCGGCGTGGTTGAAGACGAAGGACGCTCCGGCGTCGTGCCAGAGCTCGAGCGGAAAGTTTGAGGCTGCAATCTCCACCATCAGTCCGTAGACAGTGGCTGACCTGTCATCCGTGTCCTGTGGCCTGACGAAGGAGATGGTAACGCCGTCGTGGCGCAGGGGAGATCTATTGAAGACGTAGTCGCGTCCGCCCTCGTCGTCAAACACCATCAGCGCGGAGCCAAATGATGACGCGGCGAAGGTGAAGATGGCATTGGGCGTTGCCGTCTCGACCGCCCGGCGGATGAGGTCGAAAGGCGCCTGGACAGCAGGTTCCAGGACCGCGAACAGAAAGCGGTCCGTGTCGAGGACGAGCCCCTCCGGGATGAAGATGGTGCGCGGCGGGCCCCCCAGCCTGGCAGCTGCCGCCGTGGAGGACTCAGGGCGCTCCACGCGTCCCACGGGGATCCCAAGGAGGATGCCGTTCTCCGAGTCGGACAGGGCGTAGTCCGTCGCGCGGGCGGAAACGAACGCGCGTGCAGCTCCTTCGTCGACGTTGGTCGCCTCCGCGCGCTGAGAGAGCGGCGCCGAATCGTCATCCGAGGAGATGACCTGCGGGTTGGCAGCATCCATGCCCGTCGAGGTCGCCTGGCGCGGAGAGGATGGGGAGGGAGTGCCGTCGAGCACAACGCGGTACGTGCCGAACCAAATCTCGCCCGCTGGCGCGGTGATGATGGCCGGAACCTGGTGGCGTTGGGCTTTGGGGTCGTCGTGAGGTCCGCTTTGCAGCGGCATCGTAGCGGTGAACGGCGGAGCTTGGAAGGCGAGGGGTGTGTGAGCTGTGCAGTCGTAGCTGCGGTGGCCAGAGACTCCACACCGCGCGCACCTCACTGGGTCTCTACAGTCGTCGACGAGGTGATCTTTGGCAAGGCAACGGTAGCAGCGCGGCATGCGTGAGTATGGCAGAGCTGGGTAGCTAGTTCTCTTTTTTATAGCTGAGTTAGAGCTCGGGTTGGGAGAGATAGAGGCGGAGGACGGGTTGCCCTTTGGAGAGCGGAGGAGAGCATCCTTAAATGGCGATGAGGCAGCATCAGTCGCCGTTGATGGGTGGAGTCGACCGCTGTCGGGCGGCGTCGTCAGGCCATTAGAGGCGCGCTGGAGAGGTGGGAACTCGTGCGTATCTAGACAGATTCCAGGGGCATGCACGCAGCGCGCTTCGTCGTGAACCGAAGGAGAGTTAGAACGCGGCGAAGCGTTGTTTTCGTCGTGGACCGCGAGCAGGGAGGCGTCCATGGACGAGAGCATTTCCTTCAATGCGCTGGCAGAGCTGCCGTCCGGCGCGGTCAGCAAGGGGCGCGCTGCGCAGGGATTTAAATTCAGATTGTACTCGAGTACATCTCCTGCGAGCTTTGCCGTTTCGAGGGGCAGCAGACCGGCGGTTGGAGGTGATAACGGGCGACAAGACGGAGGCGCAGCTGCGATAAACGCGAAAAGACCCGCGTGGTCTAGCTGGCCGATAGGCGTAGGATCTAGGCTATGCCCTTCCGAGTTGACGCGGTCCAATTGCTGGGGCCCACTTCCCAGGACTCCCCGTTTGCAAGTGGGGCGCGCCACGTTGGGACCCAACCAGCTTAGGGGTGGTGGTGGGGACGCGCAGTTTGAAAGTTGGAAGGCCATCGCGCCCTCCTCGTCGGCGAAGAGGAAGAAGGACGCACCATGTAGCTTGATAGGCGAGCGCAGCAGCATTTCATTAAGAACCGGCAAGGACGAAACACGCGCGGAGAACACGAAGGCCGATAGGCGGCGGATCTCAAAGCTATCATCCGCGGCAAACCAGAAGTCTAACAGGTTTTTAACTAAATGCACAGAAGGTTTGATTAACTCCGAACGAAAGCAAGCGAAGATAGTTGGACGTGGAGATTTAGGCGGAAGCGAGAAAAGTGGTCGCACAACCCCGCAGTGGAAATTTTGCAAGATAAGAGCGCGGAAAGCAATCCCAGGCCGAGCACGGCGTACCTTTGGAGCAACGAGGCAGCTGCTGAACTTCTCCGGCATGTTTTGGGGGATCTCCCCCTCCTCAAGGTCGACGGCCCCCTCTGTCCGCGTAAGCAAACGATCCTCCATGGCGCTGCCCCCCTCGATCGCTTGGCTGCCGAGCGCATCCTCATCTCTCTCGAAGCGCAGCGAGAAGAGCGAGGCCGGAGGCGGAGTTAGCCGTAGGACCATCTCTTGGTCATGCCTGGAGGCAACGAAGAACCGGAAGATCCCCTCGCTGCACTTCTGCACAGCCAGGTTGTTGGCCGGGGCTTGGAGGTATGCTTAAAGCAGCACAGCGGTGAGGAGCTCGTCGAACCGCAGACAGGGGTCGAGGAAGACGGCTCGAAGCGGGAAGACATGGGCTTCTGGGCATGCATGGGGAAGCCGGAGACCCGGCAGCTTGCTGTCGTGCAGCCCCAAGGCCGCACGGATTGCCTGCTGAGCGGGCGCATGCTCATCAATGGAGTACGCCCGAGTCGCCGGCGGGGTCGAGAAGGCTGGAGGTTGCGTAGGTGGGGGTGGGGGGAGCGGGAGCGGGAGAGGAGCCATCTCGCGCTGGACGATCACCACATGGAAACTTGACATCTAGGAACCTGAAAACAGTGACTTAATTCAGCACTCATTTTGTTCGATGCAAGTTTCACATCTCACGGTCCAGGATTCAGTAGCCTGGTTAATAAATCACAATCAAAAGTTCACAATATGGCTCATGATATTTGAGAGGATGATAAATCCCAGATACTGTAATTTTGATAATTAGTTCTTGTTGTGCTCAAAGTAGTGATGGTGACCGAAAAGATAAACAGAAAGTATAGCTGCCAGTTAGAACACCCTGAATATGCAAAAGTAGCGAGCATGGAACTGAAAAGGTAGTGTGACTAAGAATCGGTTAATTGGTCGATGTGTATGCAGAAGTATGAATCAGTAAATGGGATGAATCAAGCACTTTCCACGCAATGTACTAAAAAGGGATGCAGATTAAGTTTAGAATGCAGAATATCTGGTGCATGTCCCAATTTGTGTAGGGGTAATGAAAATATGATCTTGTTAACCAGCCATGGCACAAAAGAAATATGTTCTATCAGCGAGACCAAGATACATAACTCAAAAGGTTGCACCTGAATTCATGACCACCCATCACGCAACTGATGATGCCTCTGTTCCCCTGTTTACCTCACCTGCAGTTCCACCAAATTCAGCACATCAAAGCTGCCAACAACATCCAACACAAGTGAACCACATCGGTAAACCATTGAAATTCAAAGGATAACTGAATATATTCCTTTGTTAACGACCCATAACTGAAATTTCGCTTCCAGATGAACTAATGAGAACATGCCACATATATCACAATCTCAAGTATATATGAAACTAAAATTACACAATAAAGAAGAGTAATAAATTTCAGAAATACCATTACTGTTTTAATTCAAAAATGGGTTTTCACTACCCATTTGTAAAACAGCATGTGACATTTTTCCTAATCTTGTCTTATGGAGGCAATGCAGGTCATAATGCACAACAAGATTACGTCCTCCGTCCGATGTTAGAATTACTAATATTCACACACATAATTTAGGCCTGTGGTTTCCACTGTCTCCTCAAGTAAATCCTTGCGCCCCCTCATCCTCACCTTGGTAAATCCTTGCACCTCTCCTCCCCACATTGGTACAGCTCCTCTTCTGATGGCTTCACCCAGTCTGATTCTTCCAGAAGCTGAAATATTGGGGTGCAAAAGGAAGCATCATCAGAGTCTTCACAATGCCCAGGTTGCTCCTCAGTTCTTGCTCCCTCCTTCATCCGACGAGCAGCCTCTTTCATTTCCTTGCGCACACACTTATTTTTCTTGCTCTCAGCCCTTCTCCTCTCCAGGTCTTCCAGCCTTTTCCTCTCTTGTTCTTCCCTCTGGGGCATTAGCTCTTTTTGCTGATGTATCAGCGCCTCTGCCTCCTGATGGCCTTGTTTCTCACCCATGATCTTTTTTTCCTGCTCCTCTTGCTCATACATCTGGTAAAGCTTCTTGATCAGATTCTCCAGAGGAACGGCAATGTCTACGAAATCAAGATCAGCACTGGCATATAGTGGCTCCTCTGTGAACTTGGAAGAGACGTAGAACCATCGTTCGGTGAAGGTGAGGGCCACAGTGATGGACTGGCAGTGCAACGTAAAGAGAATGTCATGAAGCTTAACACCAAGCCCTTTTATATAGGACATGATAGAAATCCCATCACCACCGGGCAGCCTCTTGATAACAGCAACCTCCCTTAGCGGCACAGAGGAGCCCTCCTCGAAGACACCCTCTTCGCAGCGTCGTCGCCCCATGTATTTGACGTCGACATGGCACGAGAGCGCACCCGGCTGCCCGCCCTCCCCTGCCTGCTCCAGATGAGGTCCGCCTGGTCCGTTAACCAGGCGTGCCACACGCAAAGCTCTTGTGTACCCAGCTCGTTCCGGAGGGAAGCGGGCCGCGGGCGTACTTCTTCTGCCACCATGATACTTGTGCTTTCTTGGCTGATGCCTTCATCTTGAAGAGAAAAAAGGGGCACCTGGGATCCATTCATGTAGTTCAGGGTCCTTGCGTCGCCTATCGAAGGAGGCGAGTAGCTGCTCGAGTAGGAGGGCATGTATCTCCTTCTCGGCCTTTTCCGCCTTTAGCCCGCTCCGGACGGCGAGCTCGGTGGCTGCATCGGTCTTGAGACCCCTCGTCTCAGAGTTTAGCCCGCTCTGGACGGCGAGGGAGTGGGCTTCCTCCTCATCCTCTGCTTCGATCCTGCTCCGAACGGCGAAGGGGGAGATCTCCTCGGCCAGTGGCCCCCTATGGACGCCGCATCCAGACATGTAGGCGCGCGGTATCTACCTCCCCCTCGATTCGCCGGCTCCAATCGACCGCCAAGACGTGCGTCGCCGCTTCTCCGGCTCGAATCGATCGGGAGATTAGGGTTTAGTTGCTATCTTGTGTTTTTTTTTCTCTTCTTCCTTTTATTTTATCGGGTACTTATGGGCTCGATTCTACTCTTCTACTCGGACACGTTTCGTTCTTCTTTAATTTCGTCGACTCAGCCGGCAAATCAACGTGGCAAATCAATAAACGATTTCTGTAAATGGAGAAGAACATATATTGTCACCAGTATGAACATTTTGTTAAAGTAAATAAACATATTTTAATGTGAAAAAAATTATCCATAGCGTGAATATGTTTTCAAGATATAAAATTCTATGAAGTGACATATACGGTAATACTTTCCGTAGCGTAAATATGTTTGATGTGAAAAATAAAATCGCAACTAAATATACGTATGCAGATTTCTTTACATGTGTGCGACCATTTATTTATGCATATATATACTTTTATTTTGATGTACCTCAACATCCTTTTGTTATTATACATATCCTTTTCTTATTAATATCAAAATGATTAATAAAAAATACAAATACAAATTTCAAGGAGGCATCCGGGCGAAAAGGACTTTCACGTCTGTTGTCGGGGCGATGACACTGCGACAAGGGTATTCCTCGTCCAACGCCATGGTTATGTGGCAATCCATTCCACTTCTCTGACCGATTCCCAGGATGTTTTTGGGGTCTCTGGGCATATATGGACATTTTCTCATATACACACATGCCCTTTTTTTTATCAAAATGATTAATAAAAAGCATAAATACATGTTTTGAGGAGGTAGCCCAGCGTCGATGACTTGGTTGTTTGCTGCTAAGGCAGAGGAGCTGTGACGAGGGTATTCCCCGTCCAATGTCGTGGTTTGAGTGTGGCAACTCTTTCCTATTCTCCGACCACAACAACATACATAGCGTGTCGAATCACACACCTTGATGTTGTTGCAACTAGTTTGTATCCAGGTTCATATCATCGCCGCGACATAGAAGAAATTGCTCCAAGCTGGAGAAGAAGCACGCTCTTCGCCTCCATCCCACCACATGCAAAATAAAAAGAATGTCCCTCCTCACTCGTAAAAACATTGTGAAAATAGTAATTGTATGGAATGAATTGATAGTTCTTACAACGTTGCCAGTCGCGATGAGATCTAAGTTACAAGGTAGTATGGCTATAACTACGGTGATGGAGCGGTCATGGCGGCAGCACTTCGTGGCGGTGAAGGATGGACTCTCCCCCCTCTGGGTGTTGTTTCCTATCCTTTATATAGCGGCAACGAATGGAATTAGGTTATCAGGGGTCTTTCTTCGCGAATTGGCTCTAAACCCTTTGATGACTTTGAGTCAGTTTGATCATACGGTCAGGATGACACTTGGTGCGGTGTCTGGTATGATGAGGTGTGACCGTACCGGTGGTTGTTAAAGCTCCTTCGATTGCATCTTTAATTGATTTTTCAACCTTGATCATTTCCTTCCTTTTACTGTTGATTTCCAGTCATTTCCACTTCCGAAATCTGCAATAAAAATAATGACACATAGATTTGCAATTGACTTGCACATTTAGGGTTAGTGGCAGTTTAAAAATAGATAAACATATGTATGTTTTGGACGCATCAGCAAGTGGCAGCTCGGAGCCATGAAGAGATGCTTGAAGGAGTAACCGTAGTTGTGTCTGAGTAGTCGTGTACCAGACACATACTTAAGGGGAACATAATTAGTCAGATGTGAACCAACTAAAAAAAATAACACAAGTGTTTGACCCAGGTGATACATGGATAGTGTCTTGCATGGGTTGGATTCTTGTAGCACTTGGATTAGGATTAGGTGGTCTATGAGTGTTGTACGCATCGGTGGAGGCCTATATAATACTAGACGAACAAGCGCGCTTCGCCGCGCCGCCAACCTGACGTTGACACATAGCCTGACATGTGTGGTGCGTCTAATGAATGCTATGATTTGGGGCTACAGATTGTTTTTGAAACATCTTTTTAGTCAAAATATATTCATAACGAATACAATCAAGTTAAGACTATGTGATAAATAGCGTGATCAATAAGCTAATGCGTGAAAAAATAACAATAATACCTAGCAGGATTAGATATTTAATTAGTGCAGTACCAACCCGCATAAAATTTATACATACAATTTCCCTTGTATCTGACCTCATCTCACTTGGGATTCTAGCTCCCTTTAGAATGTGTGTGTAATCAACAAAAGAGAAAGCACCACCAAAGGCACTCTCCCGCAAACAAGAAGCATAAAAGTCAGTTTCTCTGACACGGTCTTCTCCATCTTATTAGTATTATCAACCAACGGCAACACCAAATCTGTTAATCTTTTTCGCCTCCTTTCCGCGTTAGCAGTAGAAGAAGCACATCTCTTCCGGGCAAAGATTGCAGTGGCGACTGCACCTGTGCTCCAACACGCCGGCGTTGGCGCCGGCTCTTCTGTCCAAGCACCGGTCCTTTGTGCACTGCCCCGACATTTCCTTCTCAACCGCTCTTGTATCTACACGCTAAATATAATTTTCACTATCATATTTCTTATCAATGCAATTTAAGTGCTGGGTATAAATGTGACCCAGAACTAATTGGCGAATAAAATCATTCATACAAGAAAATATCTGTTACACTTGGGGCCCTTTCAAAGAGCCAAAGCTGCAACCTGCACAAAACATGAAGGTAAATTAAAAACTGGAGATACTCCACAGAAAACGATTATGAAATGAGAAACAATACACGTGTGGGAAGCACAATAAACGCATAAGGGGATAAGAAATGGTTACATTTATAACAAGGTCATTAATAGTTATCTTCTTTCCACCAGAAATTTCCTGCAGTGGGTTCAGTTCCCCTCGCAGCCTCCATCAGAATAAATTGAGGAACTCTTCTCCATACAAACAGAAGTGATGTACGCCCTGCAGTATCCAAAGTGATCTATTGCACGTTTAAAAAAAAATCAGGCATGAAACATACTTGATAAGATTATCGACGCGTGTGACCGTTGTCAAGTAGTAATGTGGGATGGTTTATTTAGGTGCCAAGGCGGTTCACAGTAACCTGAAAAGAAGAGGAGTTAAATAATATAAGGAAGATAAGATCAAGCAAAAAGAAGTCTCGCCAGCAATCTGCACTATTGAAACATATGTCAATTAATGTTGTGTACTCACTAGCACCAAAAATAAGCTCTGGCGCCCTATAGTACCTAGAGCATATGTAATATATATTCGGCTCTCCTTTCACCTATAGAGGATTTTAAAATAGCATATCCTACTCTCAAATACATCAATACCGAGAAGACTCAAATACAACAATATCAAGAAAATTCAACATAAATACCAAAACTTTTGCACTCCCAAAATCACAGATCTTCAGATGATGAGTATGCGGATCAATCTGATACAAAGAAGCAGACCTGTGAATATAGAGGGCTACATTGCAGATGATGCCAAAGAGATATAGGTGCCTGAGACACTTGGTACTATTTTCATGGACTTTTGTGGACTGTGTTTAGATGTTAGAGTTGACTACAAGCACCAGACAAAACTGGCAGGGCCAGATATAATCTAAGGGCCCTGTGCTTATTAAAATTAGCATGGAAATAAGTTATTGTGTTTTGGACCAGACCCTGAAATAACAAATGAACCATGAACTTCACAATAAATGAAATCACAGTAGAAATTACCAAGAGCGATGTGGACTTGTGAACATAGGATAGTTTAGATGTTCAAGATATTGATCTTTGGTATTTGGCAACAAAAGGGGAATGGGGAGGTTCAAACACCAACTACCTTTTTTGCATAAAAATAAATAATTTATACCCTATGAAACAACTCAAAAGAAGCTCAAAGAAAGGATATGTCATCTTCAATTTACCAGAAGATTATGTGGTTTTATCTTCCTGTGACAAAAACCAACATTCAGATGGATATAGGCCAGTGCCCTACAAACCTTTCATAGTAAATAAATAAGAAAGTCATCCAAATAAAATAGGTTGGAGATCCAATATTTAAAATAAGTTTTATTAACACATATTCATATGAAAGTAAAGCGAGGTCCACTTGATATATGTATGAAATTTGACATATCAGAAGCGCAATTCAGAAATTGTAAAAACATGAACAACTCGATCACAATATATCAAAATCTGGCTACGAAAGTAGTAGACAATAACCCACCTTTTTTTGTGAAGTTGACCAAATAAACAAAACCCCACAATAGGACCCATAATCTGAGACTCTAAACTATGTCAAAACGAAGTGCAAAAGTTATTTGCTATGTGCTCACTCTAGTTCCATCAGTAGGACAGCACACCATCTCAAGATGCAGAAAACATAGAAGTGAAGGTAATGGTTACCTGCTTGTCGTGGGATAATCACGGCAGATGTTACCGAGGGTAACTGATCTAGGGGCAAGTCGACACAGGTATTTGGGAGAGGGTTTAGCTCGAAGGAAGACATGGCGAAAAGCAATCTAAGAGCCGGAAAACAACTCGCCGGATCTCGATATGATTATACTGGATACTCGATAATAGGTGTTACAGTTATGACCTGAATCTCTCTCAGGCGAAGCCTAGGGGTTGGTTTATATAGTACTCATACCCCCTTTGGCTTGCCATACAAAGCGCTCCTTGAGTCCTGCTCGAACTCTATATACAAACCTAACTTTCCTTACCATAACCCACAATCCGGGTTACGATCCTTACAAGCCCTGGGCCTTTCTGAAGCTTCTTTGTTCTTAGCCGGATTTGGTCCATCCGCCGTTTGGGCCGGATTACACCTGGGAGTTGGCATACCGGGTTACTATCCCCTCATCAGTAGTCCCCAGGATAGCGCGGGCTTCATGAATTCATTCTTGAGGCGCTCGCTATCCCGATAGCTCGATCCTTCCTCGAACGCCTAATGGGCCTTTCCATATTTGAACCCTTGCTCCGAACGCCCACAACGCCAAATCCGCGCGGATAATTACTGTTCCGCAATTTCCGGCTTTCTGGCCGCGGGTGAGCTCACTACCTCCCTTATAAATATCAGCAGAGGGTAACCCTAAACCATTCACCTCGTTTCGTCATTTCTTTCTCCTCGCTCCCTCACAGTTCCGGCCGCCGGGCTCACGCGCGCTTCCAGAGATAAGGCCACCTCCGGCCACACCCGACCTCGAGCTCTCCAGCGCCGCCATCGAGCCCCGCCGCCACGCTCTTGTTTCTTCCATCAAGGACTGTGGTGAGACACTCAAGCCGCGCCGCGCACCGGCCTCAGTTCGGACCTCAACTCCTTCGGTAAGCCCCTCTCAATCATCCAACTGAAACCGGCAATTTCATCAATTTGACCAAGATTGGATCTGAGTCAACCCGCGAATCAATTTTAGGGAACCATCAAATTAGTCCGCTTCGATAGTCCTTAGCTTCTTCAAGCACCTGATACGCAATCACCACTCATTTCCGCGCCCTTATTAACCATTAAACTTCATATAAGATTACTTGCAAGTCCTTCGATTCTAGATCCGTTCCGCCTTGTTTTTTCCGCCTGCCGCATTAACACCCGGATAATCCTTCTTTTCCAGTTAATCCCTCCTCAGTAAGGTATGGGCAACCATCCATGTTCACCCAACCCACCTCAATACGTAAGTAATTAACAATTTACTCAACTTCATCCGACACCCGGAAAATCTTCAGCACTTAGCTTCGTAGCGCATTACCCGGGTCTTGTTTTAGCCTTCAACGCCTTGACGTCTCCAAACCCGAATGATTTGAGGCTCCGAATCTCACTCCATACATTTCCTGTCCCTTGCAGGTCAACTCCATGGCTCCTAAAAGACAAGGAAGACATCCGGCTTCTGCAAAGGCCCCTCAAACCACTTCTGCCAACTGGGGTCGGTCTTCAACGACAAAGGCCAAGCTAGATGGGATGGCCGAGCTAGGAATCCTTCCTTCTCAAAAGGAAATACATTGGAGGGCTCCTGGCGATGAGACCCGTCCCACTCCTATCGGGAACGAGGTAATTTGCTTTACCGAGCATGTGACCCGGGGATTCCGTCCTCCGGGTCACCCTTTTTTCCGGGAAGTCTTGAGCCACTACGGCCTCCGGGTGTTCGACATAGGGCCTAACTCTATGCTGAACATCACCCACTTCATAGTTTTGTCCGAGTCGTACTTACGCACTCCGCCAAACCTTGTTCTTTTTACCGAATTATTCCAATGCGACCCATGCTATGAGAACGGTAACGGAACGCTTCTTACCTGCGGCGGGGTGTCTATCCAGCGCCGCAAACACTCACTGATGCCACCTCTCAACCTGAACTCTGACGCCAAAAACTGGCAATTATCCTTCTTTTATTGCCACGACACTTCTCCGGACGGTGAGAGGAAACTGCCGGGTTACTCGGAGACCCCCCTCGAGCCGTCCGAGTCTTTTAGTGCTTTCGCTCCTGACTCTGATAGGGAAGCGATTCGGCCCCTTTTGGCCGAACTATCGGCCCTTTCAGCCCATGGCCTTCTCGGACTTAACCTGGTAAAGACTTGGGTGGAGTTCCGGGTTCAACCCAACTCCATCCGCTCAAAGTCGCTGCACGAATACTCGGGTCACGTCACAGATTCCCTTCGCTATTCCACCAAAAACTTCCCTGCCGGTAACACCAACAAGACTATCAAGGGCTTCCTGACGGAGAGACTAGATGTCATAAAGAACACTACCGGGTTATCCCCGTTCACTCGGGAAAACCCCGCCCCAGCGGTAAGACCTGACTCCTTTTTCTCATTTCATTACTTTCATCCCTTATAGCCTCTAACCACCACTTGTGCTTATTTGTTCACAGGATAACGACCCCTTCTGGAAAGTTGAAAATCCTCCTCCTTCTCAAGACCCTGAAGAGGAAAACGAGTCTGCTGACGATGATGAGGGTACTCTCCCATACCCTTCACACCTGCCCCTCACCTGTGTTATTTCTCTTATCTGATACCTATCCGGTTTTCAGGGTCGGGGGATGAAGAGGAGGAAGAAGAAAATGACCCAGAGGCCACCGAGTCTGACCAGGAGCCCCCTGTTGGAAACAAAAGGAAGGCTAGAGGGGTAGTTGAAAAGGTTCCCTTCTCTTCTATGTCTCGTGCGCCTTACTCCTTTGCTGCTATGCATGAACTTAACGAGCGATTATCACATTCACCCTTCTTGAAGGACCCTCTCCCGACTAAACGTAGGGTGACCCGGAATTCTCCGGGGGATGATCCCCTTAACCCGGGTATCTCCACTTCACCCACTCATCGGGCCAGTACCCCTCCAGCTCAACCTTCCCAATCTCCTCAACGTCATCCATCTCCTAATCATCCACTTGCCGGGCAATTTCGCGTGCCGCAGCCAGTGCTCCTGCCGACATCATCCGCCTCCAGCGGCGAGCTTCCCCCGGACTATGCCGTGAACACCGGGTAACTACCTTTACTTACATTTTCTCGTATTAGTTACTTTTCTTTTTTCCGTATATTCCGCCGATCCATGTCCTCCTTCTTGTCTTCAGCGCCACAGTTACGCTGAGCGACCAGGATATTCCTGAACCGGAAGGACAGGAAGAGGAGAAGCCGAGTGATGACATGGACGTTGAGATTGAAGACGAGGCCGAGGACGGAAAAGAAGAAGACCCTTTCAAGGACCCAATTCCACCGAAAACTGCATCACCCCAGCCCTCTGAAGAAGTGGACGAAGACATCATCTTGGAGACCAAGCCGGGCTCTCCTAACCCGGACGTTCAAACGACCCAGGTTTCGACCCCCAGACCCGGAACAGCTCCTCCACAAGAGGGCCAATCCTCCGGCCCTTCTCAACTTCGTCCTAAAGACATGACCTTTGCTCAGATGCTAGATGCCCTTCATACCTTGAAGGGTGACGAAGAAAACTTACTAGATGCCTTAATACTCAAGCACGAGGTAATCCCGACTAACACCAATTGATTCCATATATAGTCCCCAAGTTCCGAGTAAATTACTAGGTAACTTGCTTGGAACTTTGCATAATGTTTCTGGCTGACCCTTCTTCATGCTTCCTTACAGGACTATGTTTCACAGTTGGAGAAGAAACTGGCCAAATCCACCAAGCTTGCTGAAAAAGAAGCGGCCCTTCGTGAAGCTGCTGAGACTGAGGCTCACAGGTGCCAGAAGATGACGAAAAAGTACAAGAAGAGAGCTCGTAAGGCAAAAGGCAAACTGACAACTCTTTCTGCTCAAATTGATGGTGTTTATCGTACCGCAACTGGTAAGATTTTTGAATTTCACCTTTTGTGACTCGGATTACTTTGATTTGAACAACTGCACTTGTTTGCCTACTATCTTTGCTTCTTTTGCCTTTTTTAGCAGGCCCACGTGATGCTGCCCCCGAAGAAGATGATGCTGCCAAGCTTAAAACCATCAAGAATACTCTTCGCCAACTTTGCGGCGGAGTTAGCTGGATACTTGATGAGCTGCGACTGCCGGATGTCAAGCCAGATAATATGAAGAGATTACTGGAATTCTGCTCCACAATCCCCGAGTGGATTTGGCATTGGAAACGATCCTCCTGCCGAGTTGGGGTAACCCGGGGGCTCGCACTGGCTAAAGCATACGCCCCCAAGCTACAACTTGCCAAACTTATGAGTGGATTTCCAGAGTTCAACTTGGATGGGTCCAAGTTTGTGCCAAAGGACTTCAAGGCTATTCAGAAAGAAGTCCGCCATCCGGCTAGCGTTATTGCTGACAGCTTAGAGATTGATGAGATTCTCCCTGCTTATGATGCTAATGACAAGGTTGTCAAGGCGAACCGCCCCCAGCCTTTTGATATGCTTGCCCGTTGGAAGGAGCAGGCGATCAAGATGAAGGAAGAAGCCGCCAAGAAGGCCGAGGCCGACTCTGCTCCTGCAACTTCTGCTGCACAACCCGGGACTGCTGCCGACCCGAGTGGCGCCGCAACTACTGGTGGCGACAAGGGCAAGGCCAAGATGGATCCTGCAGCTTGAAGTAATGCCTATCATTTCACACACGTCAGCCGGCAAAGCATCGTTAAAACAGTCTTTACTATTCGTTTAAGCAGAGCGCCTGTGCTCTTTTGATACTTTATGGTTTTTGTAACACTTTTATTTAAATTCCCAATGCACTTTGCGCCCCCTTTGGGCTTTTGATGAATGTGTCTTTGCGTTTTCTTATTCTTGATATCCACTTGCTTTATTCTCGATAACTTATACTTCTTTTTTCTTAGCAAAGCCCGTCCTCCGGGTTTCGTCTGAGACCCGGATGCGTGGCTTGTTGTAATTTAATCGGCTGGATGATGTTGTTTCCTCATTAGAGCTCATAAGTCCCCAGCCCGGGTTTCCGCGTCTAGGACACATGATTGTTTCTTTTCAAGGAAACGAATCGCCCATCGCTGGATGCCCAAAACTTCAGGACAGCTTCTATGAGGTTTGAAGTTATGCTTGATAATCGTTGAGTTTCCGGCTGTAAGCCTTATACTCTGCATAACCTGTGGTTTAGATGACCCTTTCGACTATCTTGTACTATAAGCCGGCTTTCGCGTGGATACCATGTTGTTACATCAATACGAAAACTGGGTCAAACAAGTCCCTTTTGGGTCTCATGATTGATAGTAATCGTAGGCGAACAGATCATGCCACTTTGTTGCGAGTCACATCGAGCTTAAGTAAGAATAGACGAGAAATTTGGACTTCTTTGTCCGGTTATAAGATTGTAGCCGCACTCGTTTTTTCGAGTTGCCGGCCCCTATAACTCATTGGCATCAAGGCCGGGTCTTTTTTGAGTTTGCGGCTGTGCTTGTAGGAGCAACTAGCCCTCAAGACCTAAATATTTTACGCCGTATAAATGACAATTGTCTCTTTTCTCGATAATCCCCTTTTTATTTGATATGAAAAAATTAGGCCAGCAAGCCGCCTCATTAAAAACCCATCCAGTCCCCAAGGGTGCCCTGGATAGGAAAAGAGTGCGTCTGAAACCTGCTGCCTGTTACATCATTTTCTGCTAAGTATAGTATGGACGTAGCTGAGCCACGTTCCATGGTCTATCTCTTTCTTGCATAGGTGCAGTAGTATGAGCAGTGTCGTTGACTGTGGCCGATTCTTCTCTTGCATCTATCAAGTAATATGACCCATTATGTAGACTCCGGCTTATGATGAAAGGTCCTTCCCATGGCGGCGATAGCTTGTGTTTTCCCTCGTTTGTTTGAACCAAGCGCAGGACCAAGTCTCCCTCCTGGAAGACCCGGCTTTTTACCCGCCGGCTATGATATCTTCGCAAATCCTGCTGATATATGGCTGACCTTTCTAAGGCTTGCTCCCTTTGTTCTTCTAACATGTCCACGGCGTGTTGCCGGTTCTTCTCGTTCTCCACTTCGACGTAGGCTGTCACTCTTGGTGAATCATGAATGATGTCGCTTGGTAATACTGCTTCTGCGCCGTAAACCATGAAGAAAGGCGTCATCTGGGTGGACCGGTTAGGTGTAGTATTGATACCCCAGACCACGGAAGGGAGTTCTTCAACCCACGCTCCAGCGGCCCTGATACAAGGGACCCTTAGCCGCGGTTTCAATCCTCGAAGTAGCTCTTGGTTCGCCCTCTCTACTTGCCCGTTGGCTTGCGGATGTGCCACTGATGCCACATCAAGCCTGATTCCATTGTTGCCACAAAATTTTTCCATCTCTCCAAGGGACATGTTGGTTCCGTTGTCAGTGATTATACTGTGGGGATATCCAAACCGGTATATGATTCTTTTCAGGAATTTGACTGCTGTGGCCGCTTCACAATTGGTAACCGGCATAACCTCCACCCACTTGGTAAACTTATCGACAGCCACTAAAAGATGTGTCTTCTTGCATGGTGACATATGGAAAGGGCCAACCATGTCCATACCCCAAACAGCGAATGGCCAGGTTAGTGGTATTGTCCGTAACTCCATAGCCGGCACATGAGTTTGGCGAGCGTACCTTTGACATCCATCGCATCTTGCCACTATCCGCTCCGCGTCTGTTAAGGCCGTGAGCCAGAAGAACCCATGCCGATAGGCCTTAGCCACAAGGGATCTTGTGGACGCATGATGCCCACAATCACCTTCGTGGATCTCCTTAAGGATTTGTCGGCCTTCTTCCGGTGTCACGCAGCGCAGAAAGACTCCTGTCGCGCTTCTCTTGTACAGCTCCCCATTGATAATAGTATATCCTTTTGCCCGCCTCAAGATTTGTCTTGCTAATACTTCCTGCTCTGGCAATTCGCCCCGTGATAAATAGGCCAGATATGGCTCTGTCCACTCGGGAACAGTACGTATTGTAGCCACAAACTCCTCATCCGGGTCTCGATTTGCTAGTTCTTCCTCAGACTCGGATTTAACTGACGGTCGCCATAGCTCATCCAGGAAAACATTAGGTGGAACCGGCTCTCTACGCGAGCCGAGTCTGGCGAGTGCATCCGCTGCCTCATTTTTTCTTCTGTCTATGTGCTCTACTTCATACCCGGAGAAACACCCGGCAACCCTATCAACCTCTCTGCGATACGCTGCCATAGTGGCGTCCTTCCTATCCCAGGTTCCTGATACCTGCTGCACCACAAGATCCGAATCCCCAAAGCATCGTATCCTTCTGATGTTCATCTCCTTGGCTATCTTCAAGCCGTGCAGTAGGGCCTCATACTCGGCCACGTTATTTGAACAATCGAAGTGAATCTGTAGCACGTAACTTAGTTTGTCCCCCTTGGGCGATGTCAGCACCACTCCGGCTCCTGACCCCTCGTACTGCTTTGATCCATCGAAGTGCATGGTCCATGACTCGGAACTCGGAACTGTGGTAACCATTCCAGTGTGCGTCCAGTCGTTAACGAAATCAACCAAGGCCTGGGACTTGATTGCCGATCTGGGCTCGTAGCTGATATGATAATCTCCCATCTCTATTGCCCATTTAGCTATTCTGCCCGTTGCATCCGAGTTTCTGATGATATCTGACATTGGTATTGAACTTACCACTGTTATGGGATGTTCTTGGAAATATGGCTTCAACTTCCGGCTGGCCATAAAGACCCCAAACACCAATTTTTGCCAATGCGGGTAACGCTGCTTCGCTTCCGATAACACTTCACTGACATAGTAAACCGGCCTCTGGACCGGGTAACCTTTCCCGTCTTCTTTGCGTTCCACGACAACCACTGCACTGACGGCTCGGGGACCGGCTGCCACGTATAATAACATAGGCTCTTTAGGACCCGGCGCCGCTAGTACTGGCGCTTCAGATAACTGCTTTTTTAGTGCTTCAAACGCCTCGTCTGCCTCCTGATCCCATACAAACTTATCTGACTTCCGCAAAAGCCGGTACAAGGGTATTGCCTTTTCTCCAAGCCTGGATATGAACCGGCTCAGGGCTGCCACGCAGCCCGTGAGTTTTTGAACGTGCTTCAAATTTTCCGGTTTCTTCAAATTCTGTATGGCCTTGATTTTATCCGGGTTTGCCTCAATTCCTCTTTCGGAGACTATGAAACCAAGCAACTTCCCGGCCGGGACTCCGAATACACACTTCGTTGGGTTGAGCTTCATCTGATACCTCCTCAAGTTTTTAAACGTTTCCTTTAAATCATCAATAAATGTTTCTGCCTTCCGGGTCTTAATAACCACGTCATCCACATACGCGTGCACGTTGCGCCCAATTTGGTCCTCGAAGCACTTCTGAATACATCGTTGGTAAGTTGCGCCCGCATTTTTCAATCCAAACGTCATGGTTTTGTAGCAGAAGGCCCCAAAAGGGGTTATGAATGACGTTTTCTCCCAATCCTCCCTTTTGAGTTTAATCTGGTGGTACCCCGAATATGCGTCCAGGAAACACAGCAAGTCGCTTCCGGCTACCGCGTCTATGATTTGGTCTATCCTTGGTAGTGCGAACGGATCCTTTGGGCAATGCTTGTTGAGGCTCGTGAAATCGATACACATCCTCCATTCATTTGTCTTTTTCATCACAAGAACCGGGTTTGCTAACCAGTCGGGGTGAAATACTTCCATGATAAAGCCTGCGGTTAATAGTCGCGCGATTTCCTCACCTATAGCTCTTCTCCTTTCCTCATTCATCTTTCTCATACCTTGCTTCACAGGCCTGGCCTTGGGATCCACGTGCAAACTGTGCTCTGCCAACTCAGTGGGAATACCCGGCATGTCGCTGGGTGTCCAAGCAAACACATCCGCATTTGAACGGATGAATTCCACCAGAGCCTTTTCTTGCGCATCATCTAGATTGGACCCTATAGTGAATTGCTTGGTGGGATCTCCCTCCACAAAATCTACTTTCTTGGTATCTTGAGCTGCCTTGAACTTCACTCTTTCGTCTTCAGCATCTGGCCTTCTCAACGCTGTACCATCATCCGGATCCACCTGCGACCGGTAATACTGAAGCTCTTCCTTCCTGCAGGCTTGTTCGGCCATTACTGAATCTCCCTCATCGCACTCGGCTGCTATATCCCGGTTTCCATGGATAGTGATGGTCTGCTTGGGGCCCGGAATCTTTAATTGCAGATACACGTAGCACGGCCTAGCCATGAACTTAGCATAAGCCGGCCTTCCGAACAGAGCGTGGTAGGGGCTGTGCAGCTTGACTACCTCGAACGTGAGCCACTCCACCCGATAGTTATCTACCGATTCTCCAAAGGCTACTTCCAACGCAATTTTTCCTTCGGGGCGTGCCGAATGACCCGGCACGATTCCATGGAACACCGTCGAACTTTTTTGTAGCTGGGACTCCTTGAGGTTCATGCGCAAGAAGGTTTCCCAATATAGGATGTTGATACTACTCCCTCCATCCATCAAGACTTTCTTCAGCTCGTAACCATTGACCTGGGGTGCCACCACTAATGCCAAGGTTCCGGGGTGTTTTATTCCTTCCGGGTGATCCCTTCTGCTCCATGTTACCTCTTGCTCCGCCCATCTCAAGGATCCCGAAGTGGCCGAGGAGGCTGGATCCACTGTTTGCTTCAACGCCCCTTTGTCCCTGCTGGAAGTCCCTGTAACATGCACATGATATTGTCCTTTCAAATTGAGCGTACGTACCATGCCGATGAAGATATTGATTTGGCCGATTGACACCATGGATCCGGATTCGAAGTGATCCGGCTCCAACTCCCACCCGGAATTGTCCACTATCTGCTCTCCTTCGTCATTGGAGTAGATCCCGCCGACGACAAAGTTCTCCATACTCTTCCGAGCTTCTCCCGTGATGTAAACACCTTTGGACGCAGGCCCCACGGTGGGCGCCAACTGTCGTGGGATAATCACGGCAGATGTTACCGAGGGTAACTGATCTAGGGGCAAGTCGACACAGGTATTTGGGAGAGGGTTTAGCTCGAAGGAAGACATGGCGAAAAGCAATCTAAGAGCCGGAAAACAACTCGCCGGATCTCGATATGATTATACTGGATACTCGATAATAGGTGTTACAGTTATGACCTGAATCTCTCTCAGGCGAAGCCTAGGGGTTGGTTTATATAGTACTCATACCCCCTTTGGCTTGCCATACAAAGCGCTCCTTGAGTCCTGCTCGAACTCTATATACAAACCTAACTTTCCTTACCATAACCCACAATCCGGGTTACGATCCTTACAAGCCCTGGGCCTTTCTGAAGCTTCTTTGTTCTTAGCCGGATTTGGTCCATCCGCCGTTTGGGCCGGATTACACCTGGGAGTTGGCATACCGGGTTACTATCCCCTCATCACTGCTAAATACATAGCTCCACATAGATGAGTGGCATGCGTTGGTTCATCTAGTTGTAGTGTATGATGACACGGTGGACTGTCTCAGGAACATACTCAAGCACAAGATTTAGATAGAGTTCGTCCTTTTCAGTTGTTGAGAGAAGCAGTGTTTCAAAGAAACAATATCTGGATGGTCAAGCAGACGCATCATTAACATCTCATAGTTCTTGTATCTCTTATTCTGAAGAGCCTTCTTGATGGATATTGCCTCACTTGTCTCCAAACATTTTCCAAGTCAGAAGTAAAATCATGTACTTATGCATAAGTTGTGTGTTCTATGACAAAGTAAAATAAGGAGCAATTTTAAATGCCCTGGGTTGATTCTTAGCTAAAATACCCGGAACACAAAATGGAATGACTCTTGCCCAACAAGTCGCCCGGCCATGTAAATTATGGTTTGCCATTCACAACAATTGAATGCCAGCATCATAATATGTAGAAACCAAGTCAAATTATCAATAATCGAACAAAATTAAGACACGTCTACCTGTTGGCCATATCTGCCTCCAATAGTTGTGACTGCTTTATGTTCCATTCCCATTAATGATATTTTCCTCTACTTCATGCAAAAAATGTATGAATTAGATCAAGTGTAAAATTCCAGTAAACAGAAAGACCATAACAGATAGATCATACTTTCTCATCTGTTATTCTCATATTAATCATTTCAGGCGGCATTGTATCCACTGCGAGAGTACCGCCACCAGCATCTCTCGGCCCACATGTCGGTGCCACGCCAAGTGAGGCCATTGGTAGCTGAATTGGAATCACAACACTGGAACCAAAAGAAGCACAAGTAAGGAACTTGAGTTTCTATTACAAATCTATCGGTGGAAAGTATACAAATGAGAGGACTGTATATCCGACATGAACAGCAATAGACTTCCAACCTCCAGGAGTACAGACTAACCATCAGTAGAAGGGACGCAAGGATATCTTATTGCGAAACAAAAACAATTGAGTGAATGGTTGCATGATGATTCACACATACTTAGAGGGTAATTCCTGAATCAGAATACTACATACATAATGGATAAACACAGACAGAGGTACTACCGAGTAGAAATAATTAAGAATGAACTAACGTAATAATATGGCAACACTATAACATGAATGTACGTATCCAAGACAAAATTACGCATTTTTGCACAAATTGTGCAGGCGCAAACAAAAAAAAATGTTAGGCTAACTGGTGGATAATAATAAAATTTGCTGGATTACTACTACTTGGAAAAGGTAGCTTGACAAAAAGGAGAAAAAGAATCGCGGTTAAAGAGCAGAGAATCCGAATGAGCACCAACTGTCCATCAACAACTTCTGAATACACACGGCTTGCGCGTCGACTATCGGAAGAGGATCCCAGGTTCCACACCCTAATAAAATTTGCTAGTACTATCAATGTAATCTAATCCTGACGTAGTGACACTGCAAAAAAACTCGCTCTCACCACCCTTGGCTGTAGAAGATTTGTTAAGAAAAAATTATCATTATACACATGTTGGATTCCATCCGATTCACACAAAAAAAAAGGGAGAGCGAAAGCCAAATCATGTAGGACATAATGAGATGCATGCCCTTAGAACTTTGGCAGGCTCAAGCAAACTGCAAAATCTTTTCACTTGGATCTCGCTAGAATGATTTAAAAAAAAATCTATGTGGTACATGCATAGATTTTATTGAAACTGAAAACGAAACAAAACCAAAAAAAAAGTCGGAAAGCACGGTTTTGATTTCTTATGAGAACCTGGTATAGAGGTCAGATTAGGATATTAAAATGATATGGATCAGACAGACAACATGTATCACATATGAAGCATAATAAAGCATGCATGATTATGTATCTGAAAACTGTAAAGCACAACATGAATCAGATTACTATGAATTTCAGCTGTAATGCTTGAACATCCGTCAAAAGGATTAAGATTATTAGAAGGAAAGTGTATGTATACATGTGTAAAACACGAATTATGCAAAAGTCCCAAGTGTTAACTTGTAAGCTGAATTTACTGCTTGCATACTGTATCAAACCATAAACTAAGGAATAAACGGCGCTGACGGGCCAACTCCAAGGTCTTGTAGATGCACGACGTGCTACGGCCGGCAGGCCGTATCCGATTGAGTTCTTTGATGACAGCAGCCTGAACGGGTGATAGAGAAAAAAAGACATACAGTATGGTCATGTGAGAGAGGAGTGAGAGGAAGGGAGAGAGGAGAAGGTAAAGAAGATAGGAGGTAAGAATCTTATCTGGCAGTAGATCTCCCGCCGGCCGGCGTCGTTCCTGGAGGCGACGGCGCGACCAACCAAGCTATGGAGGCGGCGGCAAGGTGGGGGGCAGAACTTGGTGTTGGGGCAAAGGTTTTGGCCTGTCTAGCTGGGGAATAGGATTGGTGGACATTATGAGCTGCATTCCCAGTGGGCACGCCTCCGGAGGCCACTGGAATAGGCTAGGGATGCGACCAGTGGCGGAGGACGGAAAAAAATTAGGTCGGGCGAACACCGACGCGCATAATGATCCTCTCAGAATTCTTGTTGTACGTGCCAAAAAATAAAATGGATTTTGTTCCATAAAATACTCTGCAGGGAACGACCAATAGCTCCATTTGCTAATATACAGCCCAATTCACTAAATAGATCTACAACACATTCAATCTAAACGAATTACATGGAACCCACCTTTATAAAAAAAAATGAATTATTCTGTTGATTTTTAAAAATTAAATGAATTGGCCTATTGATACCTGAAGCAAAGAAATTAGTACTGTTTTTTAGAGTGAAAAAATAGTACGGATATAATCAGTGTGGTGCACCAGCCAGGTCAAAGATAACAAGTTAGCGGTAGCGACTGCATGTGCTGCCTAGCTAGATAAAAGCCCAAGGCCCACCGCGGAAGAAAAAACCTGCCCAGAAAAAGAAAGACCCAAGCCACCGGTGCCCTTTCTTCTTCCCAGAGACAGAGACAGGGAACAGCTGCTAATGGCGTCTCCGGATTAAGAAAGAAATCCTCGGCTGCTCGCACCTATTTAGGCTGGAGCCCCTTGTTTTCACGTCCCGAGTCAGCCGCCTCTCCTGCCCCCTCTCAAGGTGCCCTGTGTGCTGCCAATTCCTGAGATAAGTGAGATGTATACACATATTTCGTTTTTCTTTTTGCAAAAATTAAGGTAGGGCGGCGGTCCTATCTTGCCCAAGGGGTCCTCCGCCACTGGATGCGACGGAAACCCTAAACCGGCCGCTGTTTTTTTCTCGTGCGGGTAGTGGGAATAGAGGTGCGGGAGGAGGAAGGAGGGCTGGAGGAAAAAATAAAAGAAGCCCCAAACCGGTCATTATTCACTTAGCGGTGGCATAGCATGTAATTTTCAGGAACGCAGTGTTCCAGGGCAAGTGCACGCAGCAGTACGTGAGTGGGAGTCGCTGAACAATGGGCCCAACAATCACGTTTGGCAGAAGTGGCCTGAATGAGCGGGTAGTCCATCAAGCTTACAGCTAAAGAGTATGGAGGCACCACGATTGAAAGGTTGCACGATTCCAACACTTTGGAAAACCATAGGCAACACCGTCCGAAGTCGTGCGAGCGGATATAGCAATCCATTGCCCGATGTTCTGTCGTGAACTTGTGTGGATACGCTAGAGGCGTTACATGCGAGAAGTTCGAAGAGGAAGGGGTTTGCGGGATCCGGAAGGAGCTATTCAAAGGATCGGACGGGCTGGAATTCACCGTCCCGGCGTGCTACATCGACTTCCGCACATGCGCATCTAGTGGTAAACTTGTGACCTAAATTTATAGATCTTGGTGATGTGCCTTAGTTTTTTTTGGTCTGCAAGCATTGCATTCGGTGTATCCCAATGTTGTTGGTCAAGTGCTGGCGACCGCTGGTCTACACTGCAGAATTTAACTTTTTGCCTTACGTAGTCCGCTAAGATCACTATGCAGACAACGAGGCACACCCATACATGCAAGGATCGGGATCACGACTCACCAGACAACGAAATCGATGTAGTCATAGAAGAGTTTTGAACAATCGTAGATCCTTACAACTAGGCCTAGTTGCAAACATGTCGCTAAGCTTCCCTCGTCAAGGATCACACGTGTAATCCCTCTTATGTTGTGCACGCGTACACTCGTGTCAACCCATTAGCGTTCCGCCGACCAGGACACGGCACCGATGAAAATAGATAACCTTTCGCCGTTGCAAATTGGTAACACTAATAGACTACGATTAGAGCTATATGAATCTGGAAGTTTCTCAACACATGAAATAGAACTACTAATTAGAGAACTACTAATTAGAGCAAGGTCTAATCACAAGAGGACACCTCAAAACTCCATTAGAAGAAGCTCTAATTTGATTTGAGGGGTTCTAATTAGACCCTCTAATTCTACTAGAGAGAGAGAGAGAAAGAGAGGCTAGATCACAAAATTATGGTTTAGCTCTTAGATTTTGGATCTTTTTTATAATTGGAGGGAGGGGAAATTTTCCAAAGGGAGGGAGAAGTCCTAGTTGAACTAGGAGGGGGCTTGGCTGCACCATGGAGGTAGACGCACCCCTCCTCTTAGCTCAACTCGGATTGGACTCCCTAGTGTGGGTCCAACTCCATCTCCTCTCTCCTTTTTCCCTTTTCTTTTATTTTACCCTTCAAATAAATAGGAAAAACACCGGAAGGTTTTTAGGTCCATGATTGGAGGCCCTGGGGCCCACTTGTCAGCACCATCCATTGGTGCGGCCTAAGGGTGAAATCGTCCCCCTCTGGCACACCCCCTTCCTGGTTTTTTCCCGAAACTTTTCCGAACCCCTATGAACCCAATAGATAAAATCATCGATATTATCTACTGACGTTAGAAACATATTTCTAACATCTCGGGACATCTTATGTCCTCCATTATGTCTCATCTAAATTCTGCCTAACACCGGCATAATTTCTCCCTTATATTAAGTTCCTTGAAACCTCTCCGATTGACACCAGACTTGTCCAATGCCTCTGATCTTTCCTTGATGGGATAAATATATCCATAACGGGAGAAATCATCGGTAAATGTAATAAATTAGTTAAAACCATCCACCGTCCTCACATTAAACGGACCACATATATTCGTATGGATTGTTTCCAAAACTCCCGTGCTTCGGTTTGCACCTTTCTTAATTTTCTTGACATATTTTCCTTTGATGCAATCAATACAATGATCGATATCCGCATCCGTAAAATCAAGGTAAGGAAGAACTTGATCTTTAATGAGACGCTCAATTCTCCCCCTCGAAATATGGCCTAAACGATAGTGCCATAAGTTCGAATAAGTCTCATTATCATGATGCTTGCGTTTGGTACTGACATTTATATTTGAGGTAGAACCCACATTATTTATATCATCACAAAGGGAATAACATAAATCTTATCTTGCCGGAAGGCAAGACCAACATTATTATTGTCATGCATAATTATACAACGCTTGTTCCCAAAGTGACACTCATAAGCATCACCATCTAGACATGAAACATAAATTAAATTCCGTTTCATCGAGGGTACATATAAAACATTACTCAACCTAAGCTTAAAGCCGGTATGGAGCGTAAGAGTAAAGTATCCAAGTGCCTCAGCATCAGTCTCAACACCATTAGCAACTCTAATGGTTCTTTCCCCTCTTTTTAGGGTCCTCCTCATATGGAATCCCTGCAACGAATTTGCAATATGAATTCTTGCACCTGAATCAATCCACCATGTATTGGTGGCATAATTAACATAAAGGGATTCCTCAACAAAAGTAAAAAAAACATCAGTACCTTTATTTTGAAGCCATTTCTTAAAGGCAAAACAATTCTTTCGAATATGCCCAAGTTTTTCCACAATGGCGACAAGCATTAGGATCTTTTGCTTCTCCATCAGTCGCCTTTTCAGGCTTCTTTAGGTGAGATCCTTTTGAAGATTGACCTTTTTGTTTAAACTAATTAGGATTAGGCTTCATATATTCATTCACAAACTTCTTATACCTCTTCTTTTGTGAATGCTTTACCTGATTAATATGGACAATTCTTTCAGCTGTAAGACTTTCTTCTTCTTGCACACATCGCGCCATCATTTCATCAATATCCCATTTCACATCCATTGCATTATAGTTGATCATAAATGGAGAGAATTCAGGAGGCAAAGATGACATAATAAAATGGACAAGGAAATCATTAGAAATTTCCATCTCCATAGTCTTAAGTTTGGCAGCCATGTTGCATTTCTTCATAATATGCTCTCGAAGACTTCCAGTGGGATCATATTTTTTCATGAATTAGCCTTCTAATAAGACTTGTTGCATAAACTTTAGAAGACCCTTTGAACTGATGTTCAATTTTCGCAAAGTACCCTTTAGCTGTCTCACAGTCAGGAAGGGCTCCCCTCATACTCTGTGTAATGGAGCCCTTTATCATCATAAGGCACTTGCGATTAGAGTCATCCCACTTAGCCTTGATAACATCATATTCGTTCTTGAGGCCCTCATAATTTTCAGCATTTTCTTTAGGCGCCTGAGGAGGATCATTAAGGAGAGCATAATCAATATTCAATAAGGCCATCGTAATTTCAAGCTTCTCCTTCCATGTCGCATAGTTGCTACCATTAAATTGTTCTATGCCATTAAGCATCTCAGTAATATGAGAGACATTAGTTGCTGCAAAAGAGAATTCAAAAATTGCTTTAGTAAGCACCATCATCATGATCAAATTTTATTGATCAAATTCAAATCAGCTTTGGCCAGAAATGAACATGAACAACAAATTTTTGTGAAAAAATATTCGTCAATTAGCTTTGGCCAAATTGACAAACAAAAGCCACACATTATCAATCATCATCATCATTAATTTTCTTCCATTAACCCGGTTGATATTAGCTTTGGCCAGAAGTGAAACGAGCTAACAAAAGAACTTTGTGGTATAAATGCCCGTCAAACAACTTTGGTCAGAATGACAAAGCATAAAACCACGCTTTATTTGAGGATTCATTAAACTTTATTTTACAGCGGAAAACATCGTAACATGATCATTATAATAAACATCATAATAAAGCATGACTGATAAATTAACAGGATAAAACATATTAAACAACTAACATAAAACATAACAACTAATAACAGAAATAAAACATGACTAATATTAAAAATAAGCCCATAACTTTAAATTGACTGAGCTGGGCCAAAGACTAGCCCAGCCTAGCCCATAAAACTAGGCCCTGGATGCCTTTTTTAGTGTGTTATTAGTTCTGCTGGAACTGGGCCAAATCCAGCCCAGTCCAGCCCATGCATTGCCCCCTTCTTGGGCCTAAGCCCATAAGGCGCAGCAGCGGGGCGCGAGCCGTCGGATTTTCATCCGACGGACGAGAACGTGCGCGTGGGTGGAACAAAACCACCCCACCGCCGCCGGCCGCCCCCATTTCCTCCCTCTGAAACCCTAACCCTCCTCTTCCTCTCCTCCCGCGACGACCGCAGGAGATAGTAAACACGGCGGCGCCAAGCACCACGCCCAGAGAAGGGAGCAGCAGCGTCGTCCTGACCCTCTCGCCGGAGTTGTGTGCAGCTTTGGTCAGCGCGCAGCTACGTCGAGCAGCCCTGGGCGGCGCCCTTTCGCGCGGCAGCGGCGACGAGCAGGACGACCAGCGCCCAACCCGGCACCGCAGCGACCTTCCACGGCGACGAGCGCACGAGGGGAAAGCCACCACGGCCCGGTGCGGCAGACGGTGAGGTCTGCTGGGGCCGAGCCCGAGCTTCCTTACCAACATGAGAAGATGGCTCCGCCGCTGCCGTGGCCAGCAGCGACAACGAGGCCCATAAGGTGAGATTTTGCCGCCCTTATTCCGATTTAGGGTTAGGAACTCCTCAATTCGGGAGAAAAACATCAAATTTGGGATTTTCACGTGAACTAGGGTTTCGGAAAATTGGGGATTTCATCAGTGGCTTAAATCCCCCTTTAATTTCATTTCAAACCGAAACCTTGACATAATTGCAGAGAGGATTTCATTAAGAAACTCAATCCTAAGGCTTGAAAATTAGGGATTTCGTTAGAACTTGCACAGAAGCAATAATCCCTTAACATTATCAGCTTTAAATCAAAACCCTAGGTCCTCTGTTAGCATCTTTAGAGCTTGAGCATAAAAAGAAACAGAGCTCAACTTTAAACCATGGCCTTGACATGATCTTTAGCAAGAAAACTTAACAGATCAAGCATGATCTTGAGCTCAGAGGGCTCAAGCTTGCAACTAGATGCTCTGATACCACTGTTGAGTACCATAAAGGATCAACTAGCCCAAGACTTGAGCCACAGATAAGAATAGGGTGATCATACCTTGATTTGTAGACGAGGAAGCCATCTCCTCTGCTTGATCTCAGCCACCAGCAGCTTGGGATGATGATGCGTAGGTCCTTCCCGGTGCTCCTGTGCTGGCTCGATCAGTAGCCTTGAGGTTACAGGGAGGAGAAGTCAGAGGTGAAGCTGCGAGAGCAGCAGCTGGTCTCATCGTTATCCCCCTCTCTTCCCTGTCTATTTTCTTTTCTAGCACAGTACACTAGGGGGACCCACCATGTTGATGAAAGTGCATGGTGCCCCATATGTGGTTTTGGTAATTACTGACAATCCCTATGGACTAACGTTTGCATTGAATTATCCTTGTAGTTCTTGTTCATAGGAAATAATGGAGTTCATGTGTTGAACTCTATTAGCTTCCTTGATGGCCATTGTTATATTCAAGGATTTATATGAAGAATGGTCATGGTTTGAGTTGAGGTTATTGCTAGTGTGTCTTGAAGAAAAGTATTATGTTATCCTTCATGGTTATCTTCAAGACATCATCATTTGAAGTGAGAAGAAAAGATACAAGGTTGATCAAGCTAGTGATCAACACACAAAGCTACACGATGTACCAAGTGGGATTGTGTATCTCATGGTATGGTAAGAAATTGTCAATATAGCTTTGTGATCTAACCCATATATGTGTGTGTGGCATCTCTATGTGTGTGTGGCATCTCTCTCATATTAGCTTATGGGGGAGCAATTCACAATCTTCACGAAGCGAAGCGCAATCAAGAAAGGTGGTCCAACTTGAGGTGATTAAGATCGCCATCATCTAGCTCAATTGGATTGCGCAAGGCAAAGGTATGACTTATATAGGGTTTCTATTTTACCGGTCTCATTATGCTAGTTGGGAGACCGGATTATAGGATAGATAACCGTACTATCAAGAGGGGCTCTTGAATGCATATCTTGATCGTATCTATCGTAGAGAGCTCAAACCTTTGCATACTTGGCATCACCCTTCTTGGTTCTTATTTGGGTTTTCTACATGTAAGGTTTTAGAGCTTTTCGTGTTCTTCATGTCAAGCTCAAGTTCATCAAAAATGGATTTCGTATGAAAAACTTATCGCATTTTTGTTGTTGGAGGTTTCTACCGGTTGTCCTTTATTGATAGGCCAAACCTTTCATCATTTGGTTTTATATTCCCATTTGGACTATGATGTTTCTCTGCATATTCTTGTAGTGCTCGTCGTTGCGATTTCAACGAGCCCAAGAACATCGAAAACGGAGTCCGGATGCAAAAGTTATGACCGTTTTCATATAGGATGTTCTGCAGTTTTTTCCACCAGCGGAGGCTCCGGTGGTAGCTCCGCCGGAAACCCCTTCGGTTTGAAAGTGGCGGAGGTTCCGGTGAAACCACCGGAGGCTCCGGTGGTTGGGGCATTTTTTCAGCCATTTTGATGTCCTAACTCATCCGGGGGGCGGAGGTTCCGGTGGTTTCACCGGAGGTTCCGCCCCTGCGCGAATTTTCCTCCAACGGTTGGATATTTGGGTGACCTATTTAAGGGGCCTTCTTCCCCAATGGTTCCCCAACCTTTTGGGCAAGTTTGACCTCCATTGTTGACCTCCAAAAGCTTGCTCTCTCTCAATCCCTCCAATGATTCTTGCTTCCACTTGAGGGAAAAGAGAGAGGAGATCTAGATCTACCACTTCACCAATCAATCCCACCTCTTTGTGAGGGGAATCTATTGGATCTAGATCTAGGGATTCATTTGTTGTTTTCCTTGTTCTTCCTCCTTCCTCCCTCCATAGCATTAGTTGCTTTGGTGGGATTTGGGATAGAAGTTCTTGACCACTTTGTGTGTTCTTGCCATTGCATTAGGTGCATCGGTTTGAGTTCCCCACGAGATTCGTGAAAGAGAAGTTCGTGAGCTTGTTACTCTTGGGTGCTTGGTAACCGGAGAGATTGTTCCTCTTGGGTGTATTGAGCACCCTAGACGGTTAGTGCTTGGGGCTTCCACCTTGTTGCAAGAAGCTTCGTTGAGAGCCTCCAATTGAGTTGTGGAGATAGCCTCAACCTCGTGTAAGGTTTGGTCAACGCCTTCAAGTCGACCTCATAGTGGAAACGAGCATCTCCCTCACCGGAGAAGCTCAAGGAGAATAAGGTGTGCACATCCGTGCTATTGAGGAGCGCCTAGGTGGCTCCCCACCTCTCCAACGAAGACGTACTTCCCTTGGGAAGGAACTTCGGTAATCACACCGGTGTCTCCTTGTGCTTCGGTTATCTCTATACTCTAGCTCGTTACTTATGCATTTACCTTTGTGATAGCCATCGTGCTTGAAGTCATCTATCTTGCTATCTCATAGTTGTATATCATGCCTAGCATAAGTTGTTGGTGCACATAGGTAAACCTAGCTTGCATAGGTTTTGTGCTTGATAAATTAAACGCTAGTTTTATTCCGCATTTACTCAAGCCTAAACCGTAATTATTTTAAAGCGCCTATTCACCCCCCCCCTCTAGGCGGCATCCTTCTACTTTCAATTGGTATCAGAGCCAGGGCTCTCATTGTTAGGCTTCACCGCCTTGAGAGTAATGATGTCGCTTAGGGAATTACTGCAAGATCCCACATTTCATTTCGATGGCACAAACTATGATCTTTGGAAATTTCGCATGCTCATTTATTTCCGGGTCATGGACCCACACATGGAGCAAATTGTAGAGATGGGTTTTTCTCCTCCAAAGGATCCTCAAAATCCAACTTTAGAGGAAGAGAAAAACTTCTCTCTCGATGCTCTTGCTATTAATGCGTTTTTCCTTCTTGTGAGCCTTGTAGTTATTAAGCCACTTTTTCCTATTCGGAAAGCTCATGAATTATGGACAAAGCTTCAAGATAAATATGGAGTGTCCAAGATTATTGTGGATGATTGCTCTCCCTCCATCTCCGGTCGTGATGAGTTCTCAACTTCTTCTACTTCACCAACATGTGGTAAGCCACAAAATAATGAGATTATTATTGATGATCCTTCATCTCTATCTTATTGCAATGTCTCATCTTTGGACTTAAACACAACTAGCACAAAAAATGTTTTACATGCTTGTGTTGATAGTCTTTGCATATCATGTCATCATTGCTTGACTAAATCTCATGATGATATGCTTTCTTTATCTTGTTCCCATGATAAAAATAATTGTGTTTCCTCTAGTATTTGTATGGCTAACAATTTAAAGGAAACTCAACTCTCTATGGAACAAGATGTGGACTTGAGTGGTGCCTCAAGTAATGATTCATCATTATCTACCACATTTTGCCTTATGGCCAAGGATTCAAAGGTATCTTCCACTTTGAACCCCAATATATATTATGATGATAGTAGTGATGATGATGTTTGTAAGGAAGATGATGATGAGTCTAAGAAATTACGCTTATGGTTTGCAAGCCTTGTTGGTGAGACCAAAGAAAATGTGAATGCTCTCCTAGAACAACTTGACGAGGCTAACTCTCTTGTAGATGAAAAGGAGGATATCATCGTGACTTTCGAAAGTCATAGTGGTAGTCATTCTATCAAGGACAAAGAGCTTGAAAAGGCTTTTGAGAAAGAGCGGTCCCTTAGATCTTCTCTTGAAGAGAAACTATATAGTCTAGAAGAAACATATGCTATTAGCGTTTCTAAGCTTAGAAGGGACAATGAGTTATCTCTTTCTCTTGCTAATGAACTCAAAGCTAAAAATGTTGATGCTTGTTCTACTAACTCTATTTCTTGTGAAGCATCCACATTAAAGGAGAATGTTGAGCTACGGGCTCAACTTGAGTTGCTAACTAGTGATTATGGGAAATTGGAAGAAACTCATGAAAAGCTCTCAAGCTCTCATAAGGATCTTCTAGTCTCCCATGAGAGTCTAAAATTAGCTCATAAGGCTATGTTAACTAAGGTAACATCTTGTGAGCCTCATGTGGACAAAGGCACAATATCTACTCTAAATGCTATATTGCCTTGTGCTAGTCCTAGTAATTCATCCTCTCATAATGTTCCCACATCTTAGGATGAATTGCATTCCTTACCTTGTTGCTCTAATAATGATGCATCTACTTCCTATAGCTCTTGTGTTGATACTAACCATGTAGAGGAAATCAAAGAGCTCAAGGCCCAAGTCACTTCATTGGAGAAAGACTTGGAGAAGTGTCATAAAGGGAATTCCACACTTGATAATATGTTGAGTGTCCAAAAATCCCCCAATGACAAGAGAGGACTTGGATTCATTTCCAATCACAAGAACAAGTCCAAGGTCGACAAGAAGAAGGGCCATGAACAAGTCAATAATTTGGCGAATATTGTTTGCTTCAAGTGCAAGGTTGAAGGGCATCATGTTAGATCATGCCCTATGAAGAAGAAGAAACTTAGCGAGAAGCAACAAGGGAAGCGGCCACAAGTTCAACCTCAATCTCAACTTCAAGTTGAAGAAAGGCCTCTTCCTATGAAGACTCAAGCTAATGCTTCTCAAGTTGAGAAATCAACTAAGAAGAATGGAAGGAGTCATTGTTGCTACTTATGTCGTGAAAAGGGCCATCTTGCTTCTTCATGCACTAATGGTACATTATCCAACCCTATCATAATTGATGATGTGTATTCCATTCGGAAGAATGATGTGGGCAATGTGTTTGCCAAATATGTTGGTACTCAAAGTGGTGTCAAGAAAAGAACCATTTGGGTTGCCAAGCCTATTGTGACTAAACTCTTAGGACCCAACTTGGTTGGGGACCAACAAGCTCAAACTTGATCAATAGGTGTTATCGGAGGGCATTGGAGACTTGGCTATATCATGAAGAATTAAGGGATCTTCATCACGTATACTTTCCTTAAGCCAAGTCATTTGGATTATCATGTCTCTATCTCATATTCCATGCTCCTTCTTGCGGTAACATGTATTTATTACATTATATATATACATTGAAAGTTGCTTGCCCCTTTTGCATATATTGGTTTTGTACCTTGCTTGTATTTTGTATATTTTGTGCTTACTACGTACTTATCCTTGAGTAATCTAGTATGTGTTTGTCGGTTCGCACAAAATGTATGTATGAGTTTGCTTTGAGCCTAATTGCATCTTGTGTGTATCTTATTTGGCTCTTTTGAGTGATTAATGGACTATCCCATTTTTGGAGAGTAATATGCCTTTGGCACTTCACAATCCCAAAATGTGTGTACATGAGGAATACCACATAGTGTTGATATTTCAATATTATCTAGTCTCTATGTGGTATCTCATACTCATGAGAAATTCAAATTCTAATGTCTATTAATTATCTCAAGTTGGTTTTTGTTTGCCTCTTGCTAAGAAGATACGGATTATCACATTATGGGGGAGTAATATGTTTGTGCATATTACAAGCCTAAAGAATGTGAACATTTAAGGTTTTGCCACATAGAATTGATATTGTTAATTATCTTATTCCTATGTGGCATGTGTGCTCAAACAAGTTCCAATTTTCTTAAATGATTTTATTTGCTCATCTTTTGGTATCTTATTTGTGAGAGAGTTTCTTGGTGCGGTTTTCCACAAATTAGCACTAGAATTTACCTTCTCGGGAACCGGTTGCTTCTTGATATATTAATCATTTCTTTGCATGATCATTCGACTATTGAAGCCACCAAGAATCTCTATTTAAGTATGGTGTTTTCATTCCTATCTTTTACCACATACTTATGTTTTGTGAATATGATTGTGAACAAATATACCACCGAGAAATATCTCCATACATCTCTTGTCTTTGACAAGTTATAATAATTTGTGGTTCACTATACTTATGGGGCTAATGCTTGAGATATTCGAAAAGTGCTAAGAGAAAGGAAGCCAGGGAACCAAAATGTGCAGGGACGGAAGCTCCGGTGAACCCACCGGAGGCTCCGGTAAAACCACCGGAGGCTCCGGTGAATCCACCGGAGGCTCAGCCCTCTGCTGCCACTCAGCCTGTGCGCAAATAGGCTCCGGTGCGCATCCGGTGGTTCCTCCGCCAAAATGCCCTTCTGTTGGAAAGTGGCGGAGGTTCCACCGGAGCCTCCGGTGTGGGTCCGGTGGGCGGAACCTCCGCTCAATCCACCGGAGCCTCCGGCCTCCTCAGCAGCGCGCAAAGGATAAGGCACTGCGCAACTGCGCAGTGCACAGAAGACTCACCGGAGCCTCCGGTGAAACCACCGGAGCCTCCGGTGCCCTGGACTGCAAACGGCCACTTGGACGCCAAGAGTATAAATACCCCTTCACCTACCTCATAAATGCTAAGCTTTTCCCATTCTCTCTCCTATATTTACTATGTATATTCTTTGACATGCTTACTTTCGTTGATCCAATATATAGGATAAACTCCATCAAATCCTAAATGGCTAAGATGCGCATACAATTCAAATTCATATTAATATGCATATATTTATGTGGAGTTTGTCTTATGTATTGTAGTTGTTCTAACTACTTTGGACCCAATAAGTTTGGGAACCATTTTGTACTTGATTTTTGTTTTTAGGTACAATGGAGATACATTGGTTGCTTGCTCCATTCATAAGGAAGGTGTTCTCACCATCATATCATAGGAGTCAAGCTACGATGATTATCAAACTCGCATCCTCTTCATCACAAATGTCGTCTCGGTAACAAGTATCTATTCCATGCATACATTTTTAGCTTTCAATCTTGTGTAGGTTGCATCTTGACATGAATTCCATTTGTTGCATTTCATTTGGCTCTTGCAAATGTCTTATCAAAAACATATTTATTGCAACTATGAGTAAGCCGGGATGATTACATACTAAGGGGGTATTTATAATCAATTTCATGATTCACCAATCCCAAGTATATTAATCTAGTAACTTCTACTTTAAGTCTCTCATATGCAATATTTATGAATTCTTAAAAACCATTTGAATCTTTTGTGATATGCGTTACCTTTCTCGAAGCATTCCAACTATCACTTTTCCCTTGTGATATTTGTGATGCTTTGATGAGCTTATGGTTTGTCCATCTATATCCCCTTAATATTAAACTAATCCTAGTGCTTTGCTTTCAAACAAAAATCTTATTGGTATATTTATGAACCTATCTTGGATATCATGTTCTTTACCCTTGTACCTATTTTTGTGTGTGCATATTTCTTTGTGGATATATATCTTTGTGATTGGTGTCCACTTAGAAACTTATACACACAAGAATAGTTACATCTTTAATTGATATTCTATTTCTTAGTGACCATGTTTTATTGCTTTAGATTACTTGGTGGTTCCTAGAAGGCACAAGCTTTTCTTTTTCTTTTGGTATTCCTTTGGCATCTTATAAAGCTTGTGGACATATGTGTTTTATCATTTGTTGGTTTGTGTGAATGGGAAAGACATGATATGCACTATGTGACTCATATATTTAAAGACTATGATGAAGCATTGCTCATCCTATTAGTCTCCTACAAATGTCCTTCCTTGTCACACTCATCTCTTTCGGTTGAGTAAATCTTTACTTGTCGCTTCTTGATCTTAATTGCTCAACTCTTGTTTGTTTGCAAGTTGCTTTGCTCCATTTCCTATCTATTCTCTTGCTCTTGTTTGTGTTCAAAATTATCTAGAAGGGAGTGATGATTCCATGTTGTGCACATTATATAGTAATTCAAATCTAACATTGTGCATGTACCTTGGGGAGTTCCCTCTTGATTTTCTAGAACACTTGGTTGATCTTATCATAATATTCATTTTGGTCAATCGTTTTTTCGGATCCTTTGGTTGGTTGCTTCTTTATGAAAGTATCCTTCAATTTGACTTTGCTTGTAAATCTTTGGATCCTCAATATAGTTTGATCTCCCTCCATCTATTCCTAGTTGGATACATGCTCTTGATTTCACTCATATCATGAGGAATGCATACACTATGGGGGAGCTCTTATTATATTTTCCTTCTAATCTTTTTTCCCATCTTGGCAATGGATGCCAATGGGGGAGAAGTTTAGAGGGTTTAAGGGAATTTGGTTCTATGCTTTAGTTTCGTTCTTAAGCATTTGCCTTCCATGCTATTTCATCCTTGCTCTTTGTGTTTTGCATGGTTGCTTAATTCATCATATAAACCCTCGTAAAAAGGGATTGTCATCAATTACCAAAATGGGGGAGATTGAAAGTGCATGGTGCCCCATATGTGGTTTTGGTAATTACTGACAATCCCTATGGACTAACGTTTGCATTGAATTATCCTTGTAGTTCTTGTTCATAGGAAATAATGGAGTTCATGTGTTGAACTCTATTAGCTTCCTTGATGGCCATTGTTATATTCAAGGATTTATATGAAGAATGGTCATGGTTTGAGTTGAGGTTATTGCTAGTGTGTCTTGAAGAAAAGTATTATGTTATCCTTCATGGTTATCTTCAAGACATCATCATTTGAAGTGAGAAGAAAAGATACAAGGTTGATCAAGCTAGTGATCAACACACAAAGCTACACGATGTACCAAGTGGGATTGTGTATCTCATGGTATGGTAAGAAATTGTCAATATAGCTTTGTGATCTAACCCATATATGTGTGTGTGGCATCTCTATGTGTGTGTGGCATCTCTCTCATATTAGCTTATGGGGGAGCAATTCACAATCTTCACGAAGCGAAGCGCAATCAAGAAAGGTGGTCCAACTTGAGGTGATTAAGATCGCCATCATCTAGCTCAATTGGATTGCGCAAGGCAAAGGTATGACTTATATAGGGTTTCTATTTTACCGGTCTCATTATGCTAGTTGGGAGACCGGATTATAGGATAGATAACCGTACTATCAAGAGGGGCTCTTGAATGCATATCTTGATCGTATCTATCGTAGAGAGCTCAAACCTTTGCATACTTGGCATCACCCTTCTTGGTTCTTATTTGGGTTTTCTACATGTAAGGTTTTAGAGCTTTTCGTGTTCTTCATGTCAAGCTCAAGTTCATCAAAAATGGATTTCGTATGAAAAACTTATCGCATTTTTGTTGTTGGAGGTTTCTACCGGTTGTCCTTTATTGATAGGCCAAACCTTTCATCATTTGGTTTTATATTCCCATTTGGACTATGATGTTTCTCTGCATATTCTTGTAGTGCTCGTCGTTGCGATTTCAACGAGCCCAAGAACATCGAAAACGGAGTCCGGATGCAAAAGTTATGACCGTTTTCATATAGGATGTTCTGCAGTTTTTTCCACCAGCGGAGGCTCCGGTGGTAGCTCCGCCGGAAACCCCTTCGGTTTGAAAGTGGCGGAGGTTCCGGTGAAACCACCGGAGGCTCCGGTGGTTGGGGCATTTTTTCAGCCATTTTGATGTCCTAACTCATCCGGGGGGCGGAGGTTCCGGTGGTTTCACCGGAGGTTCCGCCCCTGCGCGAATTTTCCTCCAACGGTTGGATATTTGGGTGACCTATTTAAGGGGCCTTCTTCCCCAATGGTTCCCCAACCTTTTGGGAAAGTTTGACCTCCATTGTTGACCTCCAAAAGCTTGCTCTCTCTCAATGCCTTCAATGATTCTTGCTTCCACTTGAGGGAAAAGAGAGAGGAGATCTAGATCTACCACTTCACCAATCAATCCCACCTCTTTGTGAGGGGAATCTATTGGATCTAGATCTAGGGATTCATTTGTTGTTTTCCTTGTTCTTCCTCCTTCCTCCCTCCATAGCATTAGTTGCTTTGGTGGGATTTGGGAGAGAAGTTCTTGACCACTTTGTGTGTTCTTGCCATTGCATTAGGTGCATCGGTTTGAGTTCCCCACGAGATTCGTGAAAGAGAAGTTCGTTAGCTTGTTACTCTTGGGTGCTTGGTCACCGGAGAGATTGTTCCTCTTGGGTGTATTGAGCACCCTAGACGGTTAGTGCTTGGGGCTTCCACCTTGTTGCAAGAAGCTTCGTTGAGAGCCTCCAATTGAGTTGTGGAGATAGCCTCAACCTCGTGTAAGGTTTCGTCAACGCCTTCAAGTCGACCTCATAGTGGAAACGAGCATCTCCCTCACCGGAGAAGCTCAAGGAGAATAAGGTGTGCACATCCGTGCTATTGAGGAGCGCCTAGGTGGCTCCCCACCTCTCCAACGAAGACGTACTTCCCTTGGGAAGGAACTTCGGTAATCACACCGGTGTCTCCTTGTGCTTCGGTTATCTCTATACTCTAGCTCGTTACTTATGCATTTACCTTTGTGATAGCCATCGTGCTTGAAGTCATCTATCTTGCTATCTCATAGTTGTATATCATGCCTAGCATAAGTTGTTGGTGCACATAGGTAAACCTAGCTTGCATAGGTTTTGTGCTTGATAAATTAAACGCTAGTTTTATTCCGCATTTACTCAAGCCTAAACCGTAATTATTTTAAAGCGCCTATTCACCCCCCCTCTAGGCGGCATCCTTCTACTTTCAGTTGACCTTAGTGAGAAGATGTTCCTGATCAGAACATACTTAGTGTGAACAAGGTCCATCATTTGTTGACCTACGATCAACACATTCCAACAGACGTCACTAAAGGAAGAACACTATAGAGAAACAGCCGGCTGCCGTATGCAGACGGCCCTACCTGTAAGCCATCATGCTAGCCTCTATATAATACAGGCTGGGAGCACAAAGAAGGGCTAGCTTCTCTTTCGATAGGTACTAGACTACGCTCCCGAGAGCACTCTATAAACATATGCTATTCCCAGTTCATCATCGATCTTGCACGAGTGGGGTTTTTACCTTTTTGAGGGCTCTGAACCTTGGCACGTCGCATCGTCTTTGTGCTCATGCCCAATCCCGCTTACGGATACCTCTGTCTGCACCATGTAATCCCACACCTCGATCACTATCCCGTATGGCACTGCCATGTGACATACCACGACATTTGGAGCCCGCCGTGGGACATAGCACAACGGCCGGAGTCTCTTTCCGTTTGGGACTCCTCTCCACCTCCAGCGAGCGGGTCGCCTCCGGCCTCATCGTGACTTTCGGGGCATTCCACTGTGTCCTCTGAGTGCTTTGATGACGATGATGCTCTCCCCGAGGGCAGCTCCATCGTCCACTTCGGCGACCATCGCGTTTTCGCCTCCTTCGTCCGTGAGTACCCTGCCGAGGTGCTCATTTGCTCAGCCTCCTCTCTCGACGAGAAAGTTAGCTGCGAAAGCAGCACCGAGCCCGCGTTTACGCGGAATGCATGATGGCTACTTGGCTAGCTCTTTAGGCAGCCAGCAGAATCTCGATTTGGCGCCTCCGCCCTGCTCCGTCGAGGCGTTGAGTTGGCTACGCCCATCGCTCCCTATGCCGAGTCCGTGCAGGCCGCCGCGGCCTTGGTGGAGGCCCACCCTTGTCTTCTGACTGGGGTCGAGAACGTTGCTGCCGAGCATCGCCGGCTATAAGCCCAGGTACGTGAGTACAACTCAGCTCACGGTTTCGCCCCAGTTCCGGCTCAGCCGAGTTGGATAGACGAATTTTGACACAGAGGTTAAGATGGGCTAGGATACGGTGTTCCAGACAGTTATCAGTTTGAGTTATATATTTCAGAAGCTATACAGACCCAAGGGTACGAAATCTTTGCAGTGAGTATGCTGTTCCAAACTGTTGTCAGTACTACTCAAACTCATTGAGTTGATCCCCTTTTGTTTTTCACTTTGGCTCTCGCTTCTGCTTCGAACATAGTGTTCACAAGTAAAATAGAAATACAAGACCAGCAGGTAATAACTTTTACACAAACAAAACATCCATATCATCTGCAGTGAAGTGCTGAGCTGTTCAGCTGCCACACTACATCAGTTTGACTTCACATCTATATTAACAGCTAAGGAAAAACATAGCAAATATTTAGGGTAGGGAAAATTCGTGGTCAATTTTCAGTTAAGTCTATGTATACCTCTTAGTGACGAAGAGAACTAATTTCTCGTATAAGATTTATGTGGAAACTCAAACTTCCCCTGAGAATCAAGGTGTTATGTTGGCTGGTGATCAAAAATAAAATTTTGACCAGTCAATCTTATGAAAAGGGGGTGGTAAAAGGAAGAGATGTGTGAGTTTTGTGATGACTATGAGACTCTGGATCATGTGTTCTTTCTGTGCCCTCTAGCCAAATTTGTATGGAGTGTCATGAGTGTTTCTCTTGACATTGCCAGGATTCCTGAAAGTTTCGATGATTTGTGTAATTCCTAGTTTAATTCCTTTTCGGGTAGAGATAGATATGCAGTTATGTTGGGATCAGTTGCTGTTATCTGGACCATTAGGAAATCTAGGAATAAATCCTGTTTTCAAGGCCTGGGGACCCTACCATATTATTCTATCGGCTTGTCATTTCATTAATACCTGGGAAAATTACAGAAAAAAGGACTTTGAACCTTGCTGCTACTGGGGGCTGACAGAAAGGCGAAAGTAGCGCATGAGATCTTTGGTCAGCGACATGTCTGGAACCCAGTGAGCTGGAGAATAGGCTCTGCTGCCTTTACCCTGTTAAACCTGTCAAGTATTGTCTAGTACTTCGTTGTCCATGGAGTTTTCCTGTTTTGTGAGGCCCTGATTTCAGTTATGCACCTAGACTCTTTAAGGTTGTGTGTGTTGACAGGAAGCCGGGGGTTGTCCTGCTTCCTGACCGAGTTCTTTGCTGGTGTCTGTGTACTGCCTGACAGTCCCGAATAATCAATTTCTTAAATGAAATTGGAGGCCCATTCTGGGGTTCCTTTTATCGGAGAAAAAAAATCCGAATAGGAATCCTTTGAAATTCAAGGTTTATCATTATCACTGGACCACATGGAAACTTGACATCTAGGAACCTGAAAACAGTGACTTAATTCAGCACTCATTTTGTTCGATGCAAGTTTCACATCTCACGGTCCAGGATTCAGTAGCCTGGTTAATAAATCACAATCAAAAGTTCACAATATGGCTCATGATATTTGAGAGGATGATAAATCCCAGATACTGTAATGTTGATAATTAGTTCTTGTGCCCAAAGTAGTGATGGTGACCGAAAAGATAAACAGAAAGTATAGCTGCCAGTTATGACACCATGGATATCCAAAAGTAGCGAGCATGGAACTGAAAAGGTAGTGTGACTAAGAATCGGTTAATTAATTTCAAAAAAAGAATCGGTTAATTAGTCGATGTGTATGCAGAAGTATGAATCAACAAATGGGATGAATCAAGCACTTTCCATGCAATGTACTAAAAAGGGATGCAGATTAAGTAGAGAATGCAGCAAGAATATCTGGTGCATGTCCCAATATGTGTGGGGGTAATGAGAATATGATCTTGTTAAGCAGCCATGGCTGGGGTATATCTCTTAACAAGAAAGGAAACAAGGTAAAGATGAACGTAAGGCATCATTTCATTTCATTTCATCCCCATAGTAACTGCAGAGGATCTGAACCCCTATCAGCGATACCAAGACACATAACTCAAAAGGTTGGACCTGAATTCATGACCACCCATCACGCAACTGATGATGCCTCTGTCCCCTGTTTACCTCACCTGCAATTTTACCTAAATTCAGCACATCAAAGCTGCCAACAACATCCAACACAAGTGAACCACATCGGTAACCCATTGAAATTCAGAGGATAACTTAATATATTCCTTTGTTAAGGACCCGTGACTGAAATTTTGCTTCCAGACGAACTATGAGAACATGCCACATATATCACAGTCTCAAGTATATGAAACTAAAATTACACAATAAAGAGGACTAATAAATTTCAGAAATATCATTATTTTGTTTTAATTCAGATGGGTTTTTACTACCCATGTGTAAAACAGCACGTGACATTTTTTTTCCTAATCTTGTCTTATGGAGGCAATGCAGGTCCTAATGCACAACAAGATTACGTCCTCCGTCAGCTGTTAGAATTACTAATATTCATACACATAATTTTGGGCTGTGGTTTCCACTGTCTCCTCAAGTAAATCCTTGCGCCCCCTCATCCTCACCTTGGTAAATCCTTGCACCTCTCCTCCTCACCTTGGTACAGCTCCTCTTCTGATGGCTTCACCCAATCTGATTCTTCCATAAGCTGAAATATTGGGGTGCCAAAGGAAGCATCATCATAGTCTTCACAAGAACCATGTAGCTCCTCAGTTCTTGCTCCCTCCTTCATCCGACGAGCAGCCTCTTTCATTTCCTTACGCAGGTACTTGTTTTTCTTGCTCTCAGCCCTTCTCCTATCCAGGTCTTCCAACCTTTTCCGCTCTTGCTCCTCCCTCTGGGTCTGGGGCATTAGCTCTTTTTGCTGCTGTATCAGCGCCTCTGTCTCGTGATGATCTTGTTTCTCACGCATGGTCTTTTTTTCTTGCTCTTCTTGCTCATACATCTGGTAAAGCTTCTTGATCAGATTCTCGAGAGGAACGGCAATGTCTATGAAATCAAGATCAGTACTGGCATATAGTGGCTCCTCCGTGAACTTGGAAGAGACGTAGAACCATCGCTCAGTGAAGGTGAGGGCCACAGTGATGGACTGGCAGTGCAACGTAAAGAGAATGTCATGAAGCTTAACACCAAGCCCTTTTATATAGGACATGATAGAAATCCCGTCACCACCGGGCAGCCTCTTGATAACAGCCACCTCCCTTAGCGGCACAGAGGAGCCCTCCTCGAAGACACTCTCGTCGCAGCGTCGTCTCCCCATGTATTTGACGTCGACATGGCACGAGAGCGCGCCCGGCTGCCCGCCCTCCCCTGCCTGCTCCAGATGAGGTCCGTCTGGTCCGGTAACCAGGCGTGCCACACGCAAAGCTCTTGTGTACCCAGCTCGTTCCGGAGGGAAGCGGGCGTACTTCTTCTGACACCATGATAGTTGTGCTTTCTTGGCTGATGCCTTCATCTTGAAGAGAAAGAAGGGGCATCTGGGGTCCATTTTCTTCCTCTCGATGACAGGAGGGTACTCCCATTCATGTAGCTCGGGGTCCTTGCGTCGCCTGTCGAAGGAGGCCAGTAGCTGCTCGAGTAGGAGAGCATTCATCTCCTTCTCGGCCTTTAGCCCTCTCGTCTCAGAGTGTAGCCCGCTCTGGACGGCGAGGGAGTGGGCTTCCTCCCCATCCTCTGCCTCGATCCTGCTCCGAACGGCGAGGGGGGAGAACTCCTCGGCCAGTGGCCCTCTTTGGACGCCGAGTGCAGACATGTAGGCTGTATCTACCTCCTCCTTACTTCGCCGGCTCCAATCGACCGCCAAGGACGTGCGTCGCCGCTTCTCCGGCTCCAATCGATCGAGAGGAACCTTCGCCGCCGGGAGACTAGGGTTTAGTTGCTATCGTGTTTTTTTTATTCTGTTTGGGTGGACGGCAGGAGTCTATTTGTCGGGCTACGGCGGCATGGGCTCGATTGGAGTACTCTTCTACTCGGACACGTTTCCTCCTACTTTTCACCATCACGATACAGCCGACGCACTGACAGGCCGGGCCAATACGGCAGCTATGTTAAATTTCTCTAGTTATGTTTCCGTTGTTTTCCTTTTAAAAAGTTATTTTTTTTATTTTTTTCCGGTTTTCCGTCTCTTTTGTTCTGTTGTGTTCTCTTTTTGTTTTTTTATTATACTAGGAAACATGCCCGTGCATTGCAACGGGAAGAAAAAATCCACGAAGACAAAATCATCTTCCTTCAGATCGCACTAAGTATGAGTGCATAAAGTTATGTGTGTAGAAAATAAATATATTGACAGACTTAAAATAAGTGACCACAACCTCGGAGCTTTTATCTGGCCCAGGAACCGTCAAACGCTATCTTCTTTGCATTTTTTCCAACCTAAAGTAAATTTCTTGTATTGAGTGAATATTTCTAGTAGTAGGTTGTTGAACAAAAAATTTGTGAATATAAATATCTGGAGAAATTGATTGAGCTTATGACAAATATGTATCTAGAGAAAATGATTGAGCTTACTCAATAACTCAACTCGCGCGACCAACAACCATTTTGGATATTCTTTACGTAAAAGTACGTTTGTATAGAAAAATACATTATGTCTCAGAAAATATTAATTTCTCTAGAGCAATATATTGCACATAAGATTGTGGACGGATTGACTATCATAATTTTATGGAAAATTCATTTCGGTTATGATATGAGTTTCCATCATTTATATTCCAAAGAGAATGCAGTTATAATTTATAAAACCAATTATTATATCATTATTACAGTACCAGCTTCCTTTACAGTTTACACATCCGCTCACACAAAACAAACCGAAATCTATTCGGAAAAATCAGAGCATTTAATCTGTTGTATATATGTACTACCAAATATTGGCTAATGGCAGCTAAACACAAAATATAAAATATTTTACACTTGACGTGTAAGTCAACCAGCTATTGTACTATAGAATCTGCACGGAACTTGTCATCGTTGTTTTCGAAATTCTTGATCAATATTTCCATTTTTTCTTATACATTGGCATATAATTGCCATTGATCATGGTTTTAGACAGTTGGAACTTGCTGTAAGGACGACTCGGTGTTCTCCTATATTCCAACAGTGCACTCATAGTGATAACAGGATCACCCGGACCAGTAATTCATAGTTTCATGGTCACTCAAAAAGAGCCCTCTCGCTGCAAGGAACCATCCCAGCGGTCCGCCACTTCATGTCTACTCCCTTGCGCTGCAAGGAGCGATCAGCCACTTCATCTCTACTGATCGGACGGACAAAAATTGGGAGGAAAAATCTTACTCCCTTTATTATAAATATATATATATATATATATTGGTATAGAAAAAGTATAAACATGTCCATGCGTTGCTACGGGTTATCCAAGGAGAAGAAAAATGAGAACGCAAATTTTTATTTATTCTTCTGATAAAATTATATAACCAACATTTTGGTCACACACACAAAAAATCTGCACTATAATTGGAACTGCACACTGATATTCTTTAGATGAAAAAAATCAATGATATAAAATAACAAGATTTTATTCCAATTAGGGCATAATAATTATATCCTTCTAGTAGGGGCAGCATGCAATATTTGTATATATAGAGAAACATGCACGTGCGATACACCGGTAGTAAAAATCACACTTCTAAGCTAATGGCTCTAAGCTAATATATTCGCTCCCTCTTATTGAGAGATTAGTCAAAGCATGAGCCTTTAATGTATATACAGATAGGGTGTTAAACATAAAAAGTGCATGTAAGGAGTGCTATACATACATAAATTATAAAAGCATGAACTGCTGACCTTGATGCATAGGATTTGTGTTGATATCCATTGCAGTCGCTTTTTTCTCATGGAGACATGTGCATCCTTCAGGCATAATTCAGATAGCACCGCTTAGTATCAGACGTTTCTCCTCTTTTCTCCCCCAATAAGAAATAGAGAATTCATGTGTTGCTCCTTTACATATTTTCTTTCATGATAATTACCGTTGGTGCTTCAGAACTCCACTGGATGGTAAAATATGACTATATGAGTGACAAACTAACCGAGAAGCCCAAGTGATATAGGAGAGTTGTGCTTTGCTGAATCTTATTCAACTGTTCAGGATTTTCAATCAGGCTGTATTCATCTGAGGCGATAATTCTCGAAACAATGTCACCGGCGCTGGATCACGGATGAGCGGAATCCAGCGCTATCACCACACCCAGCCCTTCTATTCCTTTTCAACAGATTCATGAACAGTAAACAAATCAACCCACACACAGCTCAGAATGACAAACTGAATATTATATGAAAAAATAACCGATCCAGGTTATAACACATATATGATGTAGGAGTTGTGCAAGTCCCGCATCCGGTCCGCATTTAGTGTTCGCACGAGAGGTGGAGGTTGTTCAAGAAGCACCACCGGTCCGGCGGCCGCCTTGGGTACTTGCAACGACATGGTGCGCCGTTGACGATGTAACACGTCGTCTACCCTCGGCGTGCTGCTGGTGTACTTCCGCAACATCACTTTCATGTTCATCGCCGTCGGGTTCGTTTGCTGTGTGTTGGCGTCTGTGGAGTATAGGTTGGTTGGTTTCTCCCATGCGGCCACTGGAATTCACCAGGTTTAGGTAGGCAACACGCTTGGGGTGGCTTGCTGGCGAGCGGTTGAACTGCGTTCATCTTTATTTGGGCGGTTCCCAACCTTTCCAACTGTGCAGGACAGGCCATCGAGGAGCTCACGAAGGGCCTGATCTGCTTGAGAACCGGGATCAATATTGGTGATTTGTATCTGTACATGTGGAACCGGAAGTTCCTGCGGGACTGGAGAGCATGTGATGGATTTCGATTCTTGAGAAATTCTATAGCCCATGGGGTCGTAGGCCACCATATCTAACACCAACAAAGTTGGGCAGTTTCGAGAAACCAGTTCCGGGTGTGGTTTGCATAGCAAGTTTGGCCGCACAGGCCACAAAAGCCATGGGGACCGACAACTCTCTGCGCCTTGCCATGGATTTCGAGGCACGCGACGTCGAGCTGGTGGGGGGAGGTGTGGCCGGTATTGCCGCGGGTGGTCGCGGCAGCGAGGATCCGACGAGATCTGTCTCGGGCAGGAGTCTTGGGACCTAATTGATCGATCCTTTCTCTGGTTGAAAGGTGACCTGATCAGGGAAACCCGGCAGATATATAGAAACATGATGCAGCCCCGGCTGATTTGGTTCGTATTGGACTCTGCTTTTTTTTAGCTATACGATTGGACTCTGCTGGCCGGAAGTAACATGTTTGTGTACGTGCAATGATGGGCCGTGTGGCTTCATGTGTAGAAGAGTGCGGCCGGTGGCTCGCTCGGGCGACGTAGTACATAGACGGGCGGATACACGCACGAGCTGATGACCTATATGATCCAAACTAAGAAACAAACCGGAAGATACGCGTACTTGTTTTCACAAGGGGGATTAAAAAAGGAATCGGTATGTTATGATTTATGGTGGCAGGGTGGCACTCATGAGTAATTTTTATCAATTTGAGTGGCAGTTTTGATGACGGACCGACCGACCAAGTAACCAACCAGGGAAGCCTTAATGCCTTTATTATTAGGTAAAGATATGCTCCCCTTTCTCTCATTTCCTTTTCTCTTGTTTTCCTTCTTCTTTATTTTTTCATGATTTTCTGTTACTAGACGAGATCATAGAACTTAAACAAAACATGATAACAGAACTTTAATAATAAAACATAGCAATCACTTTGCATCATGATAAGTAACTCAAATAAAAGATCATGAATAACAATACAAAGAAAGATATACGTTTGTTTCAAGTATAAAGAAAGCATGGCAAAGTGATATTTCGCTAGTCCTTAAGAGTGGGACAAAACATAAATGACAGAACACCTTCAAAGTTCATGAGGAAAACTAGAAAATATAGATGGAGAACAATCAATAACACATCATGAATCAATTAATAATGTTTCTGTGACAAATGCACATAAAACTCAAAATGGCAAAAATGCTCTCTCAACCGTGCATAAAGTTAGAAGATGGAGTCAACATAAAAGTAAAAGAATGGCCCTTCGCGGAGGAAAGCATGGATCACTCATGTGTTAGAGCTGTTATTTTATTGAATAGAGACATTAAAAGTTTGACACTCCTCCCATCCATCTTACACAAACCATGGCTAACCGAATCCTCGGGTGCCTGTCAACAATCACATACTATAGAGGAGTGTCTATATTTTGGGAGATGTATGCTAATGTCAACGAATGGTAAACAGAAAATACTGTACGTCACAAGCCAACTAGGTTTCACAAGAGCGACTCCCATATGAAGGATGCATCTGGGTAGAAGGTCATCCCTTTTTATCTTTTGTTTACACAATTATGCTTTGACTGCTAAATCAGGGGCAAAAATAGTAAAGAGAATTTGTTTGCATTAATTTGGGGCTGGGAACCCCACTGCCAGTTCTTCTATCAATTGGATAAGCGGATGAAGCCACTAGTCCAAGGTGTGAAATCCAATAAACAAGTGAGATAAAGATTCTCTATTTACATCCTCGTGAGCAAAAACAGGAACACAAAACAAGAGTAATTTTGAAAGTTTTAAAGGTAGCACATGAGCAGTTTACTTGGAGTGACAGTGAAATACCACATGCAGGTAGGTGGGGTGGACACAATGGGAAAACTTTGGTTTTAGGGAGTTGGATGCACGAGTAGAGCTCATACTCAGTACAGGTGGATGATACGTCTCCAACGTATCTATAATTTCTGATGCTCCATCATCATATTATGCCAATTGCCACATGTTTTCTCCCTTATTTATAGCATTTTTATATGTTTTTCGGGACTAACCTATTAACAAGATGCCAAGTGCCAATTCCCTGTTTTATGCTGTTTTTGGTTTCAGAAAAGTTGTTCTGGAAACATTCTCGGAATTGGACCTCATAAATCCCGAAGTGCCTATTTTCCCCGGAAGCATCCAGAACACGGAAGGGTCAAAGACGGGCATCAGGGGGAACACCATAGGGTGGCGCGGCTTCCCCCTGGTCGCGCCAGCTATGGGTGTGGGGGCCCCCTAGCCTCCACCGCCTCTGCCCTTTCGCCTATTTATTCCCCCCGGATGGAAAACCCTAGGCACCTGATAAAAAATCTCCGAAAAGTTCCGCACCCGCCGTTGTCGTCAACCCTAGATTGGGGGGGTTCTAGAGCTGTCTCCCGGCATCCTGCCAGAGAGGAAATCATCACCGGGGGCTTCTACATCACCATTCCTGCCTCCGGAGTGATGCGTGAGTAGTTCATCCCTGGACTACGGGTCCATAGCAGTAGCTAGATGGTTGTCTCCTCCTTATATGCCTCCATGTTTAGATCTCGTGAGCTGCCTATCATGATCGAGATTGATCTTATGTAATTCCATATGATGTGTTTGCTGGGATCCGATGAATATTGACCTTATGCCAAGTTGATTATAGTCTTTATTGCATATGTTATTTGTGATCTTCCATGCTTTACGTTGCTAGTGGTTGCTCTGGCCAAGTAGTTGCTAGTGACTCCAAGAGGGAGTATTTATGTTAGATAGTGGGTTCATGCCTCCTTTTCGCCTGTGCTCGAGTGACAGAAACGTGACGGTGGAGGATGTGCTATTGCCAGTAGGGAGAAAACTGCGGTGAAAGTGCCCACATGTATAATCATTGCTTACATTACACACATTGTTTAATGCAGTTATTTGTTGCTTGCAACTTAATACCTAAGGGGATTCGGATGATAACCTGAGGGTGGATTATTAGTCATAGATGTAGATGGATTTCGGTCTATGTATTTTGTTGTAATGTCCGCACTAAATATAATAGTAGTCATCATGTTATAATATGCACTATGGTGCAACCTTTATTTGTCAATTGTCCAGCTGTAATTTGTTCACCCAACATGTTATTTTTATGGAGAGACACCAGTAGTGAACCTATCAACCCCGGTCCATTTTCCACACTGTTAAACAAACCACAAAAATTTCCTGCTCTCTTTACTTACTGCAAGCATACATCATTTTCAACACTATAAGTCTAATCTTTGTTTTCAGCAAGACCGGTGAGATTGACAACTTCACTTTACCGTTGGGGCAAAGTATTTTGGTTGTGTTGTGTGTAGGTTCCACGTTGTTGCTGACACCGGTGAAGCGCCAACACCACCGTAAGTGGCATCAACCTTCCGAAGGTCCTCTTTCTCCTACTGTATTGATAACCCTGGTTCTTAACTAAGGGGGAAACTCCTACCGCTATGCGCATCACACCCTCCTCTTGGAGTTCCCAACACGTAGCAAGGATTTTTCTGCGCCATTGCCGGGGACAAGGAATTCTTCTTTCAAGGGGAGTCTCTCACTCTCAACCTCTTTAATGTGTTTATTGTCTTGTTTTTATTTTTGTCTTGTTTTTCTATTCTGTATTAAAAACACAAAAAAATAGTTTATTTTATAGCTGTTATTTATTTGCTCAATTTTATTCTGTTAAAATGAGTTCCTCTGAGAATACTAAGTTGTGTGACTTCACTAGCACAAACAACAATGGTTTTATTTGCACACCTATTGCTCCACCTGCTCCTACTGCTGCTTTCTATGAGATTAAACCTGCTTTATTAAATATTGTTATGAAAGAGCAATTTTCTGTATTAGTACTGATGATGCTGCTGCCCAGCTTAATAATTTTGTTGAACTATGTGAGATGCAAAAATATAAATATGTGGATGGAGATATTATTAAACTTAAATTATTTCCTTTCTCTTTGAGAGGAAGAGCTAAAGAATCATTGCTATCTTTGCCTAGAAATAGTATTGATTCATGGACTAAGTGTAAAGATGCTTTCACTGGAAAATATTAACCTCCTGCTAAGATTATATCCCTGAGAAGTGACATAATGAATTATAAATAATTTGATAATGAACATGTTGCTAAAGCTTGGGAGAGAGAAAACTATGGTGAAGAGTTGTCCCACTCATGGACTGACTACTTGGATGATTATACAAACTTTTTATGTAGGACTAAATTTCTCCTCAAGGAACCTATTGGATTCAGCTGCTGGAGGTGACGAAGGGATGAACCTTGAACCCGACGAGTAAGGACACCCAGTCCTAGGCCCAAGACTAAAGCCCAAGAAGGGAAGCCTTTGGAGTATTCTAGAAGGCCCAGTTGAAGCCCACCCGCAATGCCTTGCAGGTTAAGATAGGAAACTTGTAACCGACATAGGGTTAGAGTTCGAGTCCTCCCCGGGTAGGGTTTGAGACCTGGCCATCTATATAAGGCCAGGAGAACCACCGGAAGAGGAACAAGCAATACCGCACCACCAAACCTTGAGCTCGAGATCATACTCTCGACTTGAGCAACCCCCATTGTAAACGATCTATTCGATAATACAGATCGACAGAGGCAGGAGTAAGGGTTTACCTCTACGAGGGCCCCGAACCTGGGTAAATCGTGCCTTCTGTCTAGCCGACGATCGTCACCAGCGTCCACAGGTTCTCCTATTCAAAACCCTATGGGTTCACCCGAGGGACTTGTTGAGATGCAGATTCGACAATTGGCGCCGTTTGTGGGAACGGCGGGCGCTGGATCTCCGGCATCTTCGGCATCATCGTCCAACTCACGTTGGAAACCTTCGACCTCGACTCCGACCAACCCTATTCGGATCGGATCTGTCGTGGTCACCCCTCACTCGCCGGAATCACGCCCGGTATTCAGCGATCTGGAGAAGAGCGTCACCTTGACGTTCAGAGGCTTCAAGTTCTACACCAACAAAGACGGGATCCTCCACTTCCCTGAGTAATCGGGATCTGAGTCAGGAGCCGTCGACTCGCGGCCCTACCTGGAGGAAAGCGGCGAGTCCATCCGCTTCAACGCCAGCAACTTCCATACCCTCTCTACAGAGGAACCCTCTCGGGTCAGGAAAGCTTTCCGAGTTACGCCTAGGACTCACGAGCCACGACTGGCTCAGGTCTGCATGGAAGGATCGGAAACAGCCACCCCCAGAAACAGAACACAGCGCAAGGGAACGCGTTGAGATCGGCGTCTCGCAAGACGCTTGGGATCGAGCAAAGGAGGCCATCCGCACGAGTAAGCCACCTGTGGTCGGAGCCCCACACGAAGACATGGTCGCCTACCACTATCATCTAGTGAGAGCGGCCACCGCGATCAAGGAAGCTCGGATAGATCTGGCCCATCGGAAAAAAATGGCAGATGAATCAAGTGAACGCCGAGCCGAGCTGTCCCTAACACCTTCTGTCGGAACCCGACCCGCAAGGAAGGGATACGCGTCGAGAACGGCATCCATGGACGCCGAGTCCCTAGGCGGGGTCAGCAGGTCACTCGGACCTTCCCTCATGCGGGTTGACGAGGAAGGAAACATCTATCCGCAAACTCCTGCTGCCGCAGTCTTAGCCGCATCAACCTACATGCAGATGAATCAACCAGGGGAAAACGACCCCCGAGCGGAGCAATACAAGCAAGTTCGGAAAGGATTAGGCATGGCAGCCTCAAGGCTTGCCTCCTATGATCGCAGGAAAGCTGCCGAGCAGAAGGAGAAGGAGAAGGAGAAGGAAGCATTGCGTAAGCATAGGAGTGCTTCACCTAGAAGAGAAAAATCGCCTCGCCGTGGTCGAGGAAAAGAAGCCCGGCGACGCGATGACAGCCGAAGCAGCAACGAAGGCATCCCGAGAAATAGAGATCTCGGCTCGCGACATCACAGCAGCCGCTCGCGAAAACGCAGCAAGGAACCAAGGAAGGAAACCGATCGTGATCAACCAAGATATAACGTGCGGTCGGATATCACGCAAAATAGAGTGGACAAGGCGAGAGCAGCAAGGAACCGCGCACGCTCCTCATCCGTTTCTTCGGATGACGAGACCTGCGGCGCAATGTGCTTCGCCCGCAGCATCCGCGAAGCGCCTCTACCCAAGAGATTCAAGCTCAGCACAGAAGTAACAAAATACGATGGTTCACTCGAACCTTCGTCGTGGCTAAACGACTACCTCACGGCAGTAAAATGCCAACATGGGAACAAGAACACGGCTATGCAGTAACTCAACCTGCACTTGGTAGGAGCGGCGCGTAGCTGGCTGGAAGCAAGACCGAAATCCTGCTACGCATCACGGGACGATCTGCACTTCGATTTTTGCAAAAATTTCTAGGCCACTTACAAAAGACCAGCGACCATCGAAGAACTGCGAGCCTGCAAACAAAAGAGCGGCGAGTCCACTCGCGAATACATCTAGCGATGGACCACGCTCAGGAACACCGCAGGAAACATATCATAGGAAGTAGCGGTTGAAGCCTTCGCAAAAGGCGCTCGACGAACTGCTTTCAGAGAGGAACTGGGACGAGCCGCACCCAAGACTATTGGAGAACTGATGATCATAGCCGACAGATGGGCTAACGGAGAGGACTCAGTGCGCAACGAGAGAGCATCCTCGCCCGCACCCGAGGACGACCGCCATGGTCGGAAGAAAAGAAGGAACTACTACGATCACGACGACCGAGAAGAACTGGTAGCAGCGGAATTCACGCGAAATCGCGATAGCAAACGCCGTGGAAATCGCGAATGGAAAGCAAAGACTGAAGACAAAACTCCCGAGGAGGACCTCGACGGATATTGTTCGCTACATCTATTTATAGATAACCGCACGGGCGAAACAAAGGCAACACACCTTCTCAAGGAGTGCCGGAAGTTCATTGAAATCCACGAGGCCTTCTCGAAGAAAAGTAGATCAGCAGCTAGTCAAAGCTACCCGCCACTTCCAGGAGGAGGACACCAAGGGTTCCAACCGCCACAACCCCTGCCTCCGCCGGGAAATTAGAACATGGTGCTAGCCGCACTACCCGCACCACCCGTAGCAAACGCCGGAGCCAACGCATACCCGAACCCGGCTGGACTGTTGGGGATGATACAGAAAGTCTGCCCATCCCGTAGAGCTCAGAAGACAAACACACGGCAACTATGCATGGCCCTGCAAACCCCACCAACAAGACCCGAGTACCTGAAGATGGCGGATCAGCCAATCACCTTCTCCATGGAAGACAACCCCGCGCGAGTCTATCGACCAGGGCACGCTGCCCTAGTAATCCAAGCACAAATTGGAAATTACGAATTGGCTCGTGTATTCATGGACGGGGGCAGCGGCATCAACATCATCTACGCTGATATGCTCCGTCGGATCAACAGGAACCTGGAGGGACTCGTAGAATCGGAAACATCCTTCCACGGGATAGCTCCAGGAAAGGCGATCCGTCCACTCGGAACAATAAATCTGGAGGTGGTGCTGGGAAATCGACGCAATTACAGGAGAGAGTTCCTCGACTTTGAAGTAGTCGACTGGCCCTCACAGTACCACGCCATTCTTGGTCGAATAGCGTTCGCAAGATTCATGGCAGTACCACATTATGCATATCTGAAGCTCAAGCTACCTGGGGAATATGGCACAATCACCATCGACGGAGATTTCCAGAAATCCAACAAGTGCGACATCGAGTTCAACGAGATCGCAAAATCTTTTGGGATGCAAGAAGAACTAGAGGAGATAGAAAAGACCACGGACCACTCTGTGATGCCCCTCACAAAGAAAAACGCACCAGAATTGGAATTCAGTGCCAACATCGACACTCGAAAACATCAAGTGCACCCGACAGATTCTGCGAAAACAGCGATGGTTTCCACTAACCTCTCGCCAGCATAGGAAAGCGCGCTCGTCGAACTCCTTCGTGAGTACTGGGAAATTTTCGCCTGACAGCCTTCAGATATGCCAGGAATACCCTGGGAGTTCGCCGAGCACTCACTCGAAGTCTACAAAGACGCAAAGCCAATCAAGCAGACCACTCAATAGTTCTAAGAACCCAAGTATAAAGCGCTTGGAGATGAAGTAAACAGATTGCTCGCAGCAAAATTCATCAGAGAAATAAAAATATCCACTTGGTTAGCAAACCCAGTGCTGGTCCCAAAGAAGAACACCAACATCCTTAGAGTGTGCATCGACTACACGTCGCTGAATAAGCACTGCCCCAAGGATAACTGTCACCTCCCGCGAACCGACCAGATCGTGGACTCCACTGCAGGCTGTCAACGCCTCTCCTTCCTAGACGCCTACTCAGGGTACAACCAGATCCGGATGAAACAGGAAGACGAGGAGAAGACAACATTCATCACACCTCATGGTGTATACTGCTACATGACAATGCCCTTCGGGCTCAAAAACGCAGGCGCAACATATCAGCGCTGCATGCAAAAAATGCCTCGCCAAGCTCATTCGCAAGAACGTACAAGTGTACGTTGACGACATTGTCATCAAGACTCGAGTGGAGGATACGCTCCTCGAGGACATCACAGAAACGTTCGACGGTCTAAACGTATACAGGATTAAGCTCAACCCGACAAAATGCGTCTTCGGCGTCCCAGCAGGACAACTTCTCGGGTACCTGGTATTCGCTAGAGGAATCGAAGCCAACCCGGAGAAGATACAAGCAATCTTGACAATGAAGGAGCCCACCAATCTACGCGGAGTCCAGTAGCTCGCAGGGCGACTATCCGCCTTGTGTAGATTCATCGCGCGATTGGGCGAGCATGCGTTACCCTTCTACAAGCTGTTGAAAAAGACAGATAAGTTCGAGTGGACACCAGAAGCAAAACAGGCATTCGCAGACCTGAAACGATCCTTACAGAGCAGGCGAGTTCTCGCAACACCACAAGAAAGGGAGCCACTCTACCTATACCTAGCCGCAACAAATCAAGTCATTAGCACAACCATTGTGGTCGAACGACCTGAGGAAGGCAAGGCATATGGAGTTCAAAGACCAATATACTACATCAGCGAGGTGCTCTCGCCGTGCAAACAACGATATCCCCACTACCAGAAGCTCGCATATGGAGTTGTTCTCACAGCTCGAAAGCTCAAACATTACTTCCAGGAACATACCGTAACAGTGGTCAACGATGAGTCACTCGGTACAATCATGAACAATCCAATGGCATCCGGAAGAATGGCAAAATGGAGCATCGAGCTGGGCGCCTGGGACATTATCTATGCAGGGCGCAATTCCGTGAAGTCACAGGTACTCGTGGAATTTCTGAGCGAGTGGACGGAATTACAAACGCCCGGACTGCCGGAATATACGAGTAACTAGATCATGTATTTCGACGGATCCAAAAGGAACGAAGGAGCTGGAGCTGGGATCGTCCTAATATCACCCAGAGGAGACAAGTTGCAGTACGTCCTATGATTAGACTTCCCACCCGACGATCCAGCATCAAACAACGACGCAGAATACGAGGCCCTGTTGCATGGGAGGAAGATGGCAATCGCGTGCGGAGCCACCCAATTGATGATCTATGGAGATTCCAATCTCATCGTGCAAAAAACAATGAAGGAGTGCGACGCTATCGCAGAAAACATGGTCGCCTATCGGGACATGTACAACCTACTCGAAGGAAGTTTCAAAGGATGCGAGCTGAAGCACATTGCGAGATCCAGCAATGAAGAAGCAGACAGGCTGGCAAACATGGGGTCCACAAACACGTCCATACCGCCAGGAATATATTTCGAGCGGATGACCAAGCGTTCAGTCAAAGTCAAGAAAACCGCAGGAGCACCCGCAACATTGGAGACAGAGGTCAGCCCGCAAATTGCTATCATCGAGCTCAGCCATGGTATTTCGCGACAAGTTTTTCTGGTCGAGCCAGTCTGGACGCAGAAATAACTCGACTACTTGTCCGCCAAACAGCTCCCAGCAGACCCTCGCAAAGCTCGAAAAATAGTCAGACGCAGCAAATCTTTTCGGGTACTCAACGGCGAGTTATACAAGCAAAGCATCTCAGGCATACTGCAAAGATGCATAGCACCCGAAGATGGCAAGGAGTTGCTGAGAGACATCCACCAAGGAGATTGTGGACATCATGCCAGCTGGAAAGCAATTGTGGGAAAAGCCTTTCGAGCTGGATTCTACTGGCTTACATCAGCCAGCGATGCAAAGGATCTGGTCGACAGGTGCAACGCTTGCCAGCGATTTGCACCCAAACCACACGCCCCCGCTACGGAATTACATATGATACCTATCGCCTGGCCCTTTGCACAATGGGGGCTGGACATGGTAGGGCCATTACGCAAGTCCACACCCGGTGGATACACACACTTGCTGGTCGCAGTCAACAAATTTACAAAGTGGATCGAAGCAATGCCCGTAACCTCGGCTAGCGCCCAATGCGCCGTCAAATTCCTCGACTCCATCGTATGCATATTTGGCATACCCCACAACATCATCACCGACAATGGCAGCAACTTCACGGCAAAGGAAACGCAGCATTTCTGCGAAGAGAAAGGAATCATCCTAAAATTCGCTTCAGTGGCTCATCCGCAAACCAACGGCCAGGTCGAACGATCCAACGTATTGGTTTCAACTGGCATCAAGAAACGACTACTCGACCGCCTACACCCAGCAGCGGGACATTGGGAAGAAGAGCTATCCTCCGTGCTATGGAGCCTCCGCACAACTCCAAATCGATCCACAAAATAAACACCATTTTTCATGGTATACGGGGCTGAAGCAGTCCTTCCCGAGGACGTCAGATTCAGCGCCCCACGGGTCGTCGCTTACAGTGAAGAAACCTCTAACGGGGCCCTCGCGGACGATATGGACGCACTCGACGAAATACACGATATTGCACCCGCAGTATACCAGCAGTCGTTGCAAAACTATCACGGTCGCCGCATACGTCACAGAGCCTTCGCAGTAGGAGATCTGGTGCTACGGCTCAAGCAGAAGGAAGGGAACAAGCTCGAGCCACCATGGGAAGGACCCTTGATAATACACGAAGTTATCCCAGGTGGCGCCTATCGACTGAAGAACCCGACGACTGGGGGCATCTACTCCAACCCATGGAATGTTGCACATCTCCGCAAATTCTATCCCTAGATTTATTTTACTCGTACAAATAAGGCTATATTAGCCATCTTGTAGCTCGAAAGAAACACATGACTTCTCAGCCATTTCAATGAAAATACATGGTTTTTCAACCATAGCTACTCGCATTCTCCATACTTGCATGCTAAAAAAGAAACAGGTATACACCCCAAAATACACGGGGGCTACGCCTAACTTAGCATCACAGGAAGAATTTCATATATACAAGGTTATAAACAAGGTAGGCACCTTACACCAGTTTTGAACAACTATACAAAGTAACATGATACATACATCCTATAATTACATATGGCGACGAGTATTTTCCGCGGCCAAAACCCGATCCACCTCTTCCGAGGTCAATCGAATAATCTCCTCTGCTGCAGGCCGAACAACCCTATAATGAGGGGCCGTGTCGATTAGACCATCAGGAAGCCTAGCTACAGAGCTGAAATTCACCTCAGGATGCCACAATCGGACGAAGGAAAGCGCCACTACCGAGCCGCACATCATCTGATTGCGGACACACTCGCGAATTTCTCCTTCTCGCCCGAAAGTCCTAAGGAGATGGCTCCAATCTTCTGGACCCCTCTCCAACGGATAGAAAGCAGAGTTCACACCAATCAAAATCTCGTGAAAGGAACTCACGAGCATCTTCCCCTGGATTACTCGATACTTCAAGGTAGCAAGCACAAAGCATCGACTCCGATCAGACCAAAAGTTATTTGCATGGGGTTTTGAACTGCTGGCTTCCTGAAGGATATGGTTCTCCACCCACTTTTTCTCACTCCTATCATCCGGCTGAACAACTGCAAAGAAAGGTAAAGAATCAAAGGAAGATAGAAGACACAGAAAGCTAGGGAGCTGAGATACTTATAGAGAAAATCCCTGGCGACAACCGCCAACTCATCCATCACAAACTGCTCACGTTCAACCGCAAGTTTTTGTTTGGACTTGGCTACATCCGCCACCCCATGCAGAACCCAAGTGTAATGTGTGAAGAGTGCAGCAGCAATTTTTCCCTCAGAAAGAAACCAAGGTTGAATCAACCAGTAGGAGGAAAGAGTAACTTCATAAGGTTGATGCAGTTGATGTGGTAGGGCGCACTACTGGTTCATTAGCAACGAGGAACCTACACAACACAGTTAATTCACTTTGCCCCAACGAAGCATTGAGGTTGTCAATCTCACCGGTTTTGCTGATAACAAAGAGGTTAAATGTATGGTGTGGAAAACTGTAGGAGAACAATGTCAAAACAATAGTAGCAGTGTGAAAACAGTAATTGCAGTGGTTGTATTATCAGTATGAGGAAATGGACCGGGTCCATAGTTCACTATTGGTGTCTCTCCATAAAAAAATAGATAACATGTGTGGTGAACAAATTACATCTGCGCAATTGATAGATATTGAAACATGCATGACATGATGATTAATATGTAATTCATGCGCGCATTACAACAAGACTCATAGACCGTTGTCCAACTGCATCTATGCCTAATAATCCACCCTCCGAATATCATCCGAACAAACTTTGGGTATTAAGTTGCAAGCAACGGATAATCGCATTAAGCAAAGTGTGTAATGTAAACATCATTGTTTTCTCCCTCATGGCAACAACACATCCTCCATCCGTCACGTTTCTATCACTCGAGCACAGATGCAAAGGAGGCATGAACCCACTATCGAGCATAAATACTCCCTCTTGGAGTCACTAGCATCTACTTGGCCAGACCATCTACTAACAACGGAGAGCATCCAAGATCATAAATAACATACACATGAAGATAACATGATAGATTGATAATCAAGAGACATAACAATGAACTTTCATCGGATCCCAACAAACACAACATGTAACATTACATTACAAATACATGATCTCGGTCATGTAGGGCAGCTCACGAGATATAAACATGAGGCATAAAGTGGAGAGAACAACCATCTAGCTACTGCTATGGAACCTTAGTCCAGGGATGAACTACTCACGCATCACTGCGGAGGCGGGTATGGTGGTGTAGAGCCCTTGCTACGGCTTTATGGTGCCTTGACGGGGAGACTTCTTGATGATGATGAATTTTAAGTCCCCGGTAACGGCGCCAGAAATTCTTGATGCTTGTGATGGTGTGTTGGGAATCCCAAGAGGAGGGTGTGATGAGTACAGCGGTAAGAATTTCCCTCAGTTAGGAACCAAGGTTATCAATCCAGTAGGAGAAAGAGGATCTTCGGAAAGTTGATGCCACTGACTGTGGTGATGGCGCTTCACCGGTGTCACTAACAACGCAGAACCTGCACACAATACAACCAAAATACTTTGTCCCAACGGTACAGTAAGGTTGTCAATCTCACCGGTCTTGCTGAAAACAAAGACTAGACGTATAGTGTGGAAAATGGTGTATGCTTGCAGTAAGTGAAGAAAGCAGGGACTTGTAGTGGTTTGTTTAACAGTGTAGGAAAATAGACCGGGGTTCATAGGTTCACTAGTGGTGTCTCTCCATAAAAGATAGCATGCTGGGTGAACAAGTTACAGCTAGGAAATTGACAAATAGAGGTTGCACCGTAGTGCACATTCATGACATGATGATAACTATGATATTTAGTGCGGGCATTACAACAATTTACATAAACCGTAAATCCAACCGCATCTATGACTAATAATCCACCCTCAGGTTATCATCCAAATCCCCTTAGGTATTAAGTTGCAAGCAACAGATAATCGCATTAAGCAATGTGTGTAATGTAAGCAATGATTGTACACGCGGGCACTCACACCGTTGTTTTGTCCCTAGTGGAAACATCACATCCTCCCCTGTCACGTTTATGTCACTCGAGCATGGGCAAAAAGGAGGCATGAACCCAACTATCGAGCATAAATACTCCCTCTTGGAGTCACTAGCAACTACTTGGCCGGAGAAACCACTAGCAACGGAAAGCATGCAAGATCACAAATAACATATGCAATAAAGACTATAATCAACTTGGCATAAGTTCAATATTCATCGGATCACAACTAACACAGCACACAGAATTACATAAGAGCAATCTCGATCAGGTTAGGCAGCTCACGAGATCTAAACATTGAGGCATAGGAGGAGAAGACAACCATCTAGCTACTGTTATGGACCTGTAGTCCAAGGATGAACTACTCACGCATCACTCCGGAGGCAGGCATGGTGATGAAGAGGCCTCCGGTGATGATTTCCTCTACGGCAGGGTGCCGGGAAACAGCTTCAGAACCCCCCTGATCTAGGGTTGACGACGACGACGGCTGCGGAGCTTTTTGGGGATTTTTTATCAGGTCCATAGGGTTTTCCTTCAAAGAGGAATAAATAGGCGAAAGGGCGACATCGGTGGGCCACCAGGGTGGCCTCACCACCCCCAGGCGCGGCCAAGGGGGGCCCACACCTGGCTGTGGTGAGGGCCCCTGGTGCCCGTCTTCGACTCCTCTTCAGACTTCTGGATGCTTATGGGGAAAATAGGAACTTCGGGATTCGTGGGGTCCAATTCCGAGAATATTTCCAGAACAACTTTTCTGAAATAAAAAACAGCAGAAAACAGGGAACTGGCACTTGGCATCTTTTTAATAGGTTAGTCCCGGAAAACGTGTAAAAATGCTATAAAGAAGGGAGAAAACATGTAGCAATTGACATACTATCAACATGGAACATCAGAAATTATAGAAACGTTGGAGACGTATCAAGCATCCCAAAGCTTAGTTCCTACTCGTCCTCGAGTAGGTAAACGATAAAACAATATAATTTCTGAGGTGACATGCTACCACACAATCTTGATCATAATATGTAAAGCAGAGCATGTAAACTAGGATGGAATGCACTAAAGTTGTGATCTATATTTGATATCAACAAGTAATGCAAAAACAAAGAAGAAAGAAGTAAAACTTTTAATGAATCAATATTAAAGATTATCAACCGTGCAAAGTTTATTAGAGATGATTTAAGCTTTCAAGAACAACAATATCATGCACGTCAAATGATCTTCATAACCCCTTTTAGGATCAAGTCAAGCTTTCCACACGATGCAATGCTTGAATCTTAAACTATTTTCTCACCAAAAACAAGCAAGTGTTCTGCGTTGGTCCCTGGCACCAGGATGTTATGGCAAAGAGAACATTATGGGGGGTTTGGAATGTCAATGGAAGAAAGGCTCACAAAGCTGAAAGCTGCCATTAGACAAGAGAAAGTCTTACAACCAAAGATCAGCAAGGAGTAGGGATTTCCACACAACGGATGCACACATAGCTATAAGTGTATGAAAGCTCTCCAATGCAACTAGTTGGGGTGCATCCAACTTGCTTGTTCACGAAGACCTAGAGCTCATTTGAGGAGGCTCATCATTGGAATATACAAGCCAAGTTCTATAATGTAAAGTTCCCCACATAGTTATGAATGAATCATAATATGAAAACTTTCTCCAAACTGGAGCATTGGTGCTAAACATGAAGCACAAGTGTGGTATAAAGGATAGTGATGCGCCCCCTCTCTCTTTATTCTCTCTTTGGCCCTTTTTTTTCTTTTTGGGCCTTTTCATTTTATTTATATATCCTCACCGTTAGGGGCAACATCCTATATTACAATGAATCATCACACTTTTAGTACTCATAACTCATAATGTAATATCTCTGTTGTATCCAACTGCATGCTCCTAGCAGTGTAGCAGTATGCATAAATAACCATGAAGCTCATCATCAAGTAACATAATGGAGGTAGATGTTGTGCAGCAATATATCTCGGAATGGCTATGGAAATGCCCTGATAGGTAGGTGTGGTGTCTGTTTTGAGGAAGAATATATGGGCTTATGTGTAGGAGAACAAAGTCCTCCCACGGGATTTGGATGCACTGGCAAAGTTTGCACCAACTCTCAATGTGAGAAAGGGCAATGCACAGTACCAAAGAGGCTAGCAAATATTGATGGTGGAAGTGCCAGGAACCACAACATAGACTCATGAGTTAAAAGGTTGCAGCAAGCAACTCATCTTTACAAGGCACAATGCCAATCACTCCAAGATGGTCCGTGGCAGTGACAAGTCACTGTTAGCTACCCCGACCGTAGCGTGTAACAAAAGGACGATCAGAAATGTATCACTCGTAGCAATCATATACCACTGTTTCTATCAGCTAGTAATATAAGTGTGGAAGAGTTTCAAGTTTCTTAGACCAACCATTAAAAGTTTATACTTACTAGTCCTTCCTGTTTATCCATTAAGCAAATTAATATCTCAAAACAACAATAGTGATTCAAGTGAAGTAGTTTAGTGATCTACAAGACCATGCGAATTTTTCCACTATACCAACTATCACATAAGCATTTCTATTACCAACCAAGCACATATATGAGACAACAAAAACTCTCTCTAAGCACAGAGCAATGAAAACTAGAGAGTACTAACAGCTCTAAATAAGAGATGAACGCAAAACACGAGCTAAATAAATGCAGCAGCCAGACAAAGATTAAGAATACAAAGTACTCCCATGAAAAAGCGGAGCGTGTCACTCTCCAATAAAAGAATGTTGGGTCCAACCAAGATTATTGCAAAAAATAAAAACAAACTAAAAGAAAAAATAAACGACGTTCTAAGTAAAGCACATAAGATGTGACCGAAGAAAAATATAGTTTCACTAAAAGTGACCTGATAATTTGCTGGGATGTACCACCGGGGCATCCCCAAGCTTAGGCTCCTCACTCTTCTTGATCACGTCATATCATCCTCTTCTCTTGACCCTTGAAAACTTCCTTCACACCAAACTTCTCACAATCTTCATTATCATCTTAATCTCTTTCTTCCGGTGTTCTTTTGAGAAAAAGAGTTTTAAAAGAAGTTGTGACAGTAGCTAATGTGTTTATGAGTGTTAGGCTTGTGTTGAAACTGAACCATGTGAATTTATTATTTTGATTGCACTAACATTGCTAATGAAGATTGTGAGAAGTTTGGTGTGAAGGAAGTTTTCAAGGGTCAAGAGAAGAGGATGATATTACGTGATCAAGAAGAGTGAAGAACCTAAGCTTGGGGATGCCCGGTGGTACATCCCAGCAAATTATCAGGTCACTTCTAGTGAAACTATATTTTTATTCGGTCACATCTTATGTGCTTTACTTGGAGCGTCTTTTATTTTTGCTTTCAGTTTGTTTTTATTTTTAGAATAAGATTGGTTGGAACCCAACATTCTTTTATTGGAGAGTGTCACGCTCCGCTTTTTCATGGGAATACTTTGTATTCTTAATCTTTGTCTGGCTGCTGCATTTATTTAGCACCTGTTTTGCATGCATCTCTTATCAGAGCTGTTAGTTTTTGTAGTGTTATGTGAGTACTCTCATGTTTGCTTGTTGTATAATGTAGAGTTTTTTTTGGTTAAAACATATCTTGTATGATGCTTGTTAGGAAAAGAAACTGCTGCTTGAGGTAAATTTTATAACGATGCACGTAGAAGCTTGTATACACTGTGGCTATAACTTTTTCATGCCATGCTAAATGTTATTTTAGTTTTAAAGCCTTGTGGTTATTGAGTCTCATGAATATCCTCAAATAGCTGAGAGTGTTTAATATGCCATTGAAAGAAGCATGAGTTGTTCTTGTCATATTAAAGCATAAATTTGTGGTATTCTCCTTTAAATGTTTTATTTGGTTGACTTGGCGCATGCTCACACCATGTTTATGACTATGAACCAGTCACAAATAGCCTCCATGAACCCTTAGTTTTTGAACTTGTGATTCCACTTATGCTTTCTATAATGATGTTTATGTCTCTATGCATGATTATGGCTCTTATGCTCTCTTGATTTGTCGCTCCCAATCTTTTGCTAGCCGCCACCTGTACTGAGTATGAGCTCTACTCGTGCATCCAACTCCCTAAAACCAAAGTTTTCCCATTGTGTCCACCATACCTACCTACATGTGGTATTTCACTGCCACTCCAAGTAAATTGCTCATGTGTCACCTTTAAAACTTTTAAAATTACTCATGTTTTGTGTTCTTGTTTTTTCTCATGAGGACATCAATAGAGAATTTTTATCTCACTTGTTGATTGGATTTCACACCCTGGACTAGTGGATTCATCCGCTTATCGAAACGATAGAAGAGCTGGCAGCGGGGTGCCAGGCCCCAAATTAATGCAAACAAATTCTCTTCACTATTTTTGCCCCTGATTTATCAATCAAAACATAATTGTGTAAACAGAAGAGAAAGAGGGATGACCTCCTAATCAGATGCGTCCTTCATATGGGAGCCTCTCTTGTGAATCTAGTTGGTTTGTGACGTACTGTATTTTCTGTTTACCATTCATTGACATTAGCATACACCTCTCCTAAAATATAGACACTCCTCCATTGTATGTGATTGTTGGCAGACACCCAAGGATTAGGTTATCCATGGTTCTTGAAAGATGGATGGGAGGAGTGTCAAACTTTTAATACCTATGTTTAATAAAATAAAAGCTCTAGCACATGAGTTGATCCTTGCTTCCCTCCGCGAAGGTCCTTTCTTTTACTTTTATGTTGAGTCTCCATATTCTAACTTTATGGACCGTTGAGAGAGCATTTTTGCCATTCTGAGTTTTGTCCCATAAACATCATTAGTTGATTCATGAAGTGTAATTGTTTGTTATCCAACTAATTGTTCTAGTCTTCCTCATGAACTTGAAGGTTACCTGCATTTATGTTTTGTCCCACTCTTAAGGACTTGTGAAATACCACTTTGCCATGCTTTATCTATACTTGAAACAAACGTACAACTTTCAATGCATTGTTACTCATGATCTTTTATTTGAGATACTCCTCATGATGCAAAGTGATTGCTATGCTTTATTAATTAAGTTATATTTATCATGTTTGTGTTTAAAGTTCTAAGATCTCAGCTTACATATGCTTTTACATTATAATGATTAAGTTTATGTTAGTAGCATGTCACCTCAGAAATTATTGTGTTTTTATCATTTACCTACTCGAGGACAAGTAGGAACTAAGCTTAGGGATGCTTGATACGTATCCAACGTATCTATATTTTCTGATGCTCCATGATAATATTATGCCAATTGATACATGTTGTAACATCCCAATTTTTGGAAGGCAGGAAAAACTTGTTTTCAATAACCCAAAAATCAGGGCCAACAAAAAGTTTTTAATATATTGGACTAATGCTTGTGTTTCTTTTTTATTTGCTTGTTGTATGTGTTTTTGTTTAAGTTTGTTAACAACTAACATTAAGACCAATGATCATAACTTTCTTAAAGCACAACCCTTGTGATCAAGTCATGACAAGAAAGCTTATCATCTTCATCCATCACCCTCTTTTGGCAAAAACCTTTTTGGAAATGTTATGATTTTAGAAGAAACCCAAAGGCCAAGTTTTGAGGAAACAAAAGAAATTTCCAAAACTATATGAAAAGTATTTTGGAGCTACTCATCTCCAACCTGTTTTCAACCAAGATGTTTTTGCAAGTATTTCAAAAAAATCCTTCTCACTTCCTTCTTTTGCAAAAACTATAAGAGGGGACTATGTTACCCCTGTGTTTTACCTCAATTATATTCTTTTGGAAATAACAAATTTTGAGCTGAACCTCTTTAAAAAATCCTGTTTTCATGGTATGTCTTGGTCACTACCTCTATTTAACACATGAGAAAACATCCTCGGAATTAAATTGAAGAACTCAGTTGTTTGAGTGATCTTGTGTGTCTTGTTATTTTATCTGCTTGTTGTGTGATTTTATCTTGTGTTTGCTTGGAAGTATTCATTTCTGTTTGTTGATTAATGTGTGATGTTCTAATAAAATAAAACATATTAATAACAATATCAAGCATCTATATCATATTCCATCACATGTCCATTTTATCCTCTGCTTTCCTAAAAACTTCCAACTTTGGAGACATGCTTTTATGTCCAATTTTCTTCTATTCACCAATGCATCATCATAAATCTCTTTGTATATATCTATGCTATCTATCCAAGTTGTTATTCTGGATATTGAAACACTTTGGTACCTCTTTTCAAAGTCCTTTAGAAGGCATCCCTAAATATTGATCATATCCCTGTTATCTTGGTGCACTTTTTCTGTGTTACTCAAAATAACTCCTCATTGTTTTCAAGCACAATCAACCTACCCTTGTCATATTCATTACTTATATGTCACCTCTATGTGGTCCAATTATTTTCCAAAGACCATTTAATTATTTATCACTCATGTTTTTTAAACTATTAAATAAACTCATGTTTTCAGCCCTTTTCCACTTGGTGCCTCAAATATTTTCAAAAGAGTTGTTTATTAAAAATCACTTTTGAGACCTATATTATGTACTCTCTCCTCCCAACTCAAAAATATTTGTTTTAAAAGAAATTTACTATTTATTATTTTCCATTTTCCAAAAAGCCAGAAATGGACTTTAAAATATTTTGTGAAGAAAAGTATTTCCTAAAATCTTGGAAAAATTACCCAACATGCCTATGATGATGTGTAACTTTGTTATACAAAAACATTTGGAAGTTGTGCTGCAAATTTTGGAGAAAACATTTAAAAACTCTTTCTGCCATTTTTTAATTCCCAAAATTTTGTGAAATGAATGTTTTCAGAAAAACTTGAGACCACCATCCCTAGACTCCATTTTTCACCCGATATCCAGTGACATGATATTTCATATCTGTTCTATTCAAAATTTTGGTGAAATCAATCAAAAGCCTCCACTGCTCACCCTGCTCACTGTTGAGTTCAAGCTTATCCTGGCAAATCATTGCATTCTCTCCACCTCTCTCTTCATCCCTGGCATTGTAAACATCCATATTGAACTCCTAGACATGGTCTACCAACCCCTAACTCTATCCCTCTCCCTCTCTCTCGGCCTTTAGCAAGTGGACAAAGATGGTGATCACCCTCCTCTTCTCAGTCCACCTCCACAGTGCATCCCAGAAGAAAATATCGCGCCAGCACACTCCTCTCGCCCCCTGTGACACTCTGGTGAAGCCTCATCCCTTCCCCTTGTCTCCTTCTTCCTATCCCGTGAGCTGGTCGCGCCAAGAACGCCCGCGCCACGTCGCTCGCGTTCCAACACCTGGAAGGCATGCCCGAGCTCGTGGCCTCTTGATTCAGCTCCACTAGCCCTCCAGGAACGCGCCCGTGCTCCTCTCTTGTCACCTCTCATCCTACCTCCTCCTCTAATCGCTGTCGAACACTTGCGGGTGCGAGCGGTGAAATCTCGGCTCCGCCCACCTCAAATCCCCATCTCTTCCTCTAGCAGCTCCTGAAGGACCGCATCACCTCCTCTAGCATCCCCATTGAGCCCCGCGCGTCTCATTGCACACAGAACGAGCAAGACCGTGGCCGCCATGGACGCACCACGGACCTCCAACGAGCAAACTCCCTCCGAGCCTCCTCCAAGCTTCCCACCCTGATGGGGGGATGGTAACCCGGTATGGTCATGCTCAGGTAAAACCCGGCCCGAAGGGAATTGCACAAGACCCGGCCCAAGGTGGAGGAGTTTCTAGAAGGCCCAGGAGGGAGCGCAGGCCTTGCAACCCGTACCTTAGGGGTCAAGATTAGGAAACTTAGGGTTGTGTGCGGTTTCCAGGTAGGATTCCGGGTATGCCTTGTATAGGAAACCAGAGAGCCGGGTAATATATAAACCGGCTCCTAGGGTCAGAGAAAAGGGACAGGAGCCTTACCAGATATTCGAGTATCCTTGTAACACGAGAGCTGATAATTGTAACCCTAGATCGGAGACTCGGCGATATTACAGTCCGAGATACCAGATCACCTGATAGCATGATTTCCCCTGAGCTAAACCCTCTCCCAAACACCAGAGTCGATTTTCCCCAAAGTAAGTTACCCCTGGTAACGTCTGCCGTGATTATCCCACGACAGTTGGCGCCCACCGTGGGGCCTGCGTCCAAGGGTGTTTACGTCACAGGAGAAGCTCGGGAAAGCATGAAGAACCTCGTCATCGGCGAGATCATCACCAACCCCGAAGGAGAGAGGATGGTGGACGACTTTGGTTGGGGACCAGAGTCGGCTCTGCTGGAAATCGGATCTATCGTCACGATCGGCCGGGTCAACGTCTTTGTCGGCATGGTACGTACGTCCGGTTCTGTTCCTGACAATATTGAGTATGATTCTATGTCAGGAGAAGCGACCTGCGTTCAGTCGGATGGAGAAGAATCGGTCGGGACAGCCGATCCGGAAGAAGAGCCCGCCACGAAGAGGGAACAACCGGAGGAGCCGGTATGGACCCCGCGTGGCCGGGTCGTGAGAGAAGATGATACCGAGTCTATCCTGCACCTGCTGGAAGATCGGTACGAGGAAGATAGTTGTGACGAAGAAGAGTACGAATCTTCGTCAGGCATCGCGCGCCGGGTCGCGGTCTACACAGCCCCTGCAACTAATCTTAATCAGGGAGATGTGTCAACGGCCGCGGTCGGAGCGGCGCGAGCGCTGGCTCAACAGCAAGCACCGGTTGATGGAAACCGGGTCGTAGCCCGGGTCGATGGAGTGTCGGCTTCTGTCACCAGCCATACTGGAGAAAGCGAGCGGTAGAGGAATATGTTCGGATTTATGGCGAACAGAACACCAGGAGCGGGACCCTCGAATCCGCGAAATCCGGCTCTGTTCAACAATAACCTGATCTTAGATCCCACGGTGTTAGCAACGGTGATTACCCCAGAAAACACGGCAGCACGTGCCCGGGATCTGGATGTGGCTCACCGTGCATTGGATCAACAGCGGAGGGATGTCGAAGCCGAGAAACAAGGGATGGCCGCGCGTCAGCGCGAGTTGGAAGAATTGGAGAATCGTCTTCAAGCTCAGTCGACTAGGATCTACAATCAAAGACACCAGACGAGGCTACCGGCAACTGGTGGAAATTTACAGCCCGTCACACTGTTTGTTACCCCTCAGGATCAACCAATCCCGGTTGTGAATCAAGAAACCGGATATCAAGCTGCAACCCTGGGAGGACAACCGGCAAACGTACAGGCCGGGTTACCCACGTTGCAAACTGGGATCACTATTGGCAATACCGCACCACAGCCACCACCACAGCGATTTCATACTCCGCCAGGTCACTTCAACAATCCCATGGATAACGTGTACGCCGCGACTCTAGCGCTCGACCGTATCCCACTGGGAGAAACGCCTCGAGAAATCGAAACTCGGCAGGCCATAGAGATGCTACGCACTGCAGTGGCTCAACAGGCAAATTACCCAGATCATAGAAGTGGTTTGCACGGGACACCGTATGTCAGCCGGCAGCCCAGAAACTTGAGGAATATTTAGTCAAGCTTGGCACGGCGGAGGGAAGAGCATCAGCAAATGCCGCTTCCTCCCCATAGACCGGCAACGCCTGCAGCATCAGCGGCGCAAGCCATTGTGGACAGTTCTCGAGCCAGGCGTGCAGCAGCCGGGTCTGCGGTACGAGGGCCGGTAGCGATCGCACCCCCCGCCGCACCCGCTGCGGCATTGCACGTTTCCCGAGTGAGGCCAATACCCGCAAACCTCGCCGGGCCTAAGTGTTTGTCGGATGCCATCAGGGTTGAGACTTACCCGGATAAATTCAAGGAACCGGGTAAAGTAGTTAATTATGAGCCGACCATGGACTCGGAGACCTGGTTGAGTAGTTCCGAGATGGCTATGTCAATTCGCAACGCATCCGAGAATATCCAAGCCAAGTTTATGTACCTGATGATGTCCGAAGGAGCAGCAAAGTTGTGGTTCAATAACCTGCCTGAAAGATCCATCAATTCATGGAGTGAGCTGAAAACTTCCTTCATCAAACATTTTCATGGGACGTGCAGGAAGTTATTCACGATCGATGATTTAGAGCGTTGTGTCCAGAAGAAGGGAGAGTCGGCGCGCAGTTGGGTGCGCCGGGTTATGGAAATTTTACATTCGTCCACTGATATCCAGCCTAAAGATGCATTACAAGCTATGGCAAAAACGTGCAAGTACATACCCTTAGTGCAAAAGCTGACACGCATGAAGTCTAGTCGGCATGCCTCAGAGGTTACGATGGGAGAATTGATGGACGCATGCAACAAGCACGCCGCCACGGACACGACAGAGGAAGATGTTGATGACAAAAAAGCGAAAGCCAACGCAAACAATAATGGAAGACCTGGCAATGGGACTACACCGGGTAATAACGGAGGAAGCAACAGAAACAACCAGCACAAGCGACCATACGAAGGAAATTCTGAGTTTGTTGCTAATACAGAAGTCAGGTTTGCGAGACCCAGGGCAGAGGGAAATTTCAACGTAGGAAACTTCAATGGAGGAAACTACCAAGGACCACCGAGGCCGGCTAATCATATAAAGGCCTTCAGGATGCCATGTCCGCGTCATAGCAGGAACGGCAGGCCGGCTAATCACTCGTTAGAGCAGTGTGTGGATTTACAGAGATCGAAGAATGAGGAGATACATAAGGCCCTGCGAGGCGCAGGCCGGGGAGGAGGACCGGGTCAGGGTGGAAACCCGGGCAACGGCCCACCCCCCGCTGGTAACGCAGGAGGTGGCAATCCGGGTAATAATCAAGGAGGTGCTGGAGGTTTCCAAGCCAACCCAAAACAGTTAGGATAGTACCATGTTCACACTACCGGGACTTCCAATAAAGATAGAAAGATACTTAAAAGGGTCGTAAACTCGGTTTCTTCAGGTGTTCCGAGATATTTGAGATGGTCAGACCAAGAGGTAACATGGAGCAGAAGGGATCACCCGGAAACAATAGAACATCCGGGTGTGTTAGCTTTGGTGGTTGCACCACAGGTCAATGGTTACGAGCTGAAAAAGGTTTTGATGGATGGTGGAAGTAGCATCAATATCTTATATTGGGAAACTTTCCTACGCATGGGGCTCAAGGAGTCTCAGCTGTAGAAAAGTTCCACAGTTTTCCATGGAATTGTGCTGGGTCACTCGGCGTGCCCTGAAGGAAAGATAACACTAGAAGTCGCTTTTGGAGAGTCCAAGGACAATTTCCGAGTGGAATGGCTCACATTTGAGGTGGTAAAATTGCGCAGTCCTTATCACGCGCTGTTCGGAACACCGGCTTACGCCAAATTTATGGCCAGGCCGTGCTACGTATACTTGCAGCTAAAGATCCCGGGTCCTAAGCAGACTATCACTATACATGGGAACCGGGCTGTGGCAGCCGAGTGTGATGAAGGAGATGCGGCAATGGCAGAACAGGCCTGCAGGAAGGAAGAGCTCAAGTATTACCGGTCTCAAGTAGACCCGGAAGATGGAACGGCTTTGAAAATTCCGAATACGGAGGACGAGAGAGCAAAGTTTAAAGCGGCCCAGGACACCAAGATGGTGGCTTTTGTCGAGGGTGATCCCTCCAAACAATTCTCCATAGGATCTAACCTAGACAACAAGCAGGAAGAAGCACTCATAGAGTTCATTCGTGAGAATCAGGACGTTTTCGCTTGGACACCCAGCGACATGCCGGGTATCCCGACCGAGTTAGCTGAACACAGTTTGCATGTTGATCCCAGGTCCCGGCCTGTGAAACAAGGTCTGAGAAAAATGAATGAGGAAAGGAGAAAGGCTATAGGAGCGGAGATAGCTCGGCTACTCGCTGCTGGCTTTATCATGGAGGTTTTTCACCCAGAATGGTTGGCAAATCCGGTTCTAGTGCTGAAAAAGAACAACGAGTGGAGGATGTGTATAGACTATACAAGTCTCAACAAGCATTGCCCAAAGGATCCATTTGCCCTTCCGAGAATAGACCAGATCATTGATGCAGTGGCAGGTTGCGACTTATTATGTTTCCTGGATGCTTATTACGGGTATCATCAAATAAAGCTCAAAAAAGAGGATTGGGAGAAAACTTCGTTCATAACCCCCTTTGGTGCCTTTTGGTATAAAACTATGACCTTTGGGTTGAAAAACGCAGGCGCAACGTATCAGCGGTGCATCCAGAAGTGTTTTGAGAATCAAATTGGACGCAACGTTCATGCCTATGTGGATGATGTGGTGATTAAAACAAGGAAAGCTGAAACTTTCATTGATGACCTAAAGGAGACCTTCAAGAACTTTAGGAGATACCAGATGAAGCTTAACCCGACTAAGTGCGTGTTCGGGGTGCCTGCAGGAAAGTTACTCGGGTTTATCGTTTCTGAGAGAGGAATTGAGGCAAACCCGGAAAAAAGCAAGGCCATCCAGAGCCCGAAAAAGCCGGAAGGCCTGAAGCACGTTCAGAAACTCACGGGGTGTGTGGCAGCATTGAGCCGGTTTATATCTAGGCTTGGAGAAAAAGCAATACCTCTATACCGACTCTTGAGGAAAACCAACAAATTCGTGTGGGACCAAGAGGCGGACGAGGCATTTGAAGCTCTGAAAAAGCAGTTATCCGAGGCACTGATTCTTGCAGCGCTGGGTCCCAAAGAGCCCATGTTATTATACATTGCGGCCGGGCCTCGGGCAGTTAGCGCAGTGGTTGTGGTTGAGTGCAAGGAGGATGGAAAGGATCATTCGGTACAGAGGCTGGTTTACTACGTGAGAAAGGTCTTATCGGAAGCAAAGCAGCGTTACCCGCATTGGCAAAAGCTAGTTTTTGGAGTCTTTATGGCCAGCCGGAAATTGAAGCCGTACTTTCAGGAACACCCCATAACGGTGGTAAGCTCTATACCCATGGCAGATATTATCAGAAATTCAGATGCGACAGGTAGAATAGCCAAGTGGGCCATTGAGATGGGAGATTATCACATCAACTACGAGCCTCGGTCTGCAATCAAGTCCCAGGCTTTAGCTGATTTTATCAATGATTGGACTCACACAAGCATGCCCACAATGATGCCAAGTTCCGAGTCTTGGGTGATGCACTTTGATGGTTCCAAGCAATACGAGGGATCAGGAGCTGGGGTGGTACTTACATCACCTAAAGGAGATAAGTTGAGTTATGTGCTGCAAATTCACTTTGATTGCTCCAATAATGTGGCCGAGTATGAGGCCCTATTACACGGACTGCGAGTAGCAAAGGATATGAATATCAGGCGAATAAGGTGCTATGGAGACTCGGATCGTGTGGGACAATAGGTCTATGGAACCTGGGATAGAAAGGATGCAACAATGGCAGCATATCGCAGAGAGGTAGACAGGGTGGCCGGGTCTTTTTCCGGGTATGAGGTGGAACACATCATTAGGCGAAAGAACGAGGCAGCATATGCACTCGCAAGACTCGGTTCGCGCCGAGAGCCGGTCCCACCTAATGTTTTTCTGGACGAGTTATGGCGGCCTTCCGTCAAAACCGAGTCTGAAGAAGAGGTGGCCAACCAAGACCCGGATTTGGAGCTTGTAGCCGTTGTACGCGCTATTCCCGAGTGGACGGAACCGTTTCTGGCCTACCTGTCATAGGGCGAGTTACCATCACAGGAAGTTTTAGCCAGGAAAATCCTGAGATGAGCAAAGGGTTATTCTATCATCAATGGCGAGTTATATAAAAGAAGTGATGCAGGAGTCTTTTTGCGCTGTGTAACACCAGAGGAGGGCCGATAGATTTTAAAGGAGATCCATGAAGGTGATTGTGGGCATCATGCCTCCACAAGGTCTCTTGTGGCTAAAGCATATCGACACGGTTTCTTATGGCTCACGGCTCTGGCGGATGCGGAGCGCTTGGTGGCAAGGTGTGATGGATGTCAAAGGTATGCTCGCCAAACCCATGTGCCGGCTATGGAGCTGCGAACAATCCTGCTAACCTGGCCGTTTGCAGTTTGGGGTATGGATATGGTAGGCCCCTTTCACATGTCGCCTTGCAAAAAGACTCATCTTTTGGGGGCTATTGATAAGTTTACTAAGTGGGTTGAAGTTATGCCAGTCACCAATTGTGAAGCAGTCACAGCAGTCAAGTTCCTGAAAAGGATCATCCACCGGTTTGGATACCCTCGTAGCATAATAACAGATAACGGAACCAACATGTCCCTAGGTGAGATGGAGAAATTTTGTGGAAACAATGGCATCCGCCTTGACGTAGCCTCTGTAACCCATCCACAAGCTAATGGACAGGTGGAGAGGGCAAATCAGGAATTGCTTCGTGGGTTGAAACCACGACTACGAGTCCCGTGCCTTAGAGCTTCTGGAGCATGGGTTGAGGAATTACCATCAGTGGTTTGAGGAATTAACACTACACCTAACAGATCTACCCAGATGACTCCGTTTTTTATGGTTTATGGTGCAGAGGCAGTCCTGCCGAGTGATATTATTCATGACTCGCCCCGAGTGGCGGCTTATGTTGAGGTGGACAACGAGAAGACCCGGCAGGACGCCGTGGACATGTTAGAAGAGCACAGAGAGAAAGCCTTGGAGCGATCCGCTATATATCAACAGGACTTGAGGCGATACCACAGTCGGCGAGTCAAAACCCGGGTCTTCCAGGAAGGAGACCTGGTATTACGCCTAGTACAGTCAAAGGAAGGAAAGCACAAGTTATCTCCACCATGGAAGGCCCGTTCGTCATCAGCTGGAATCTGCACAATGGATCATACTACTTGATAGATGCAAGGGAAGAGTCGGATATTGTTAATGATACCGCACATACCACTTCATCTATGCAAGAGCGGGAAAGACCATGGAACGTGGCTCAGCTACGTCCCTACTACACCTAGCATAGGCTAGATTTACAAATTGAATTACACGATGTAACAGGCAGCAGGTTTCAGACGCACTCTTTTCCTATCCAGGGTACCTAAGGGGACTGGAGGGTTTTTAATGAGGCGGCTTGCTGACCTAACTTTTCTCATATCAATAAAGAGATGGTTAAACTATGATATTACTTTCTTTTTTATTTTTATTTTTTTCTGTTAGTTTGTTCTTAATTTTTATGTTTTACTTTATTTCATATCAGGTAAGTATTTATTGTTTAGTCGTGATGCACTAGGTTTAAAATTTTCATAGATTGCATACATAGGCCTTGGGGGCTGATTGCTTGAATAGCACAGCTATAATCTCAAGACCCGGCCACGATGCCATTAAGTTATGAGGACCGATTACTTGCAATAAGTACGGTTACAATCTTATAACTGGACAATAAAACCAAACTTTCTTGATTTATCTTGTTTAAGCTTGATGTGACTCGCAATAATGTGGCGTGTCTTGCTAACACGTAATCACAATCAGTCATGATGCCCATTGGGACTTGCCTGACCTTGTTTTTATACAGTTATAGCAGCACTGAATATCCACGCGAAAGCCGGCTTACAACAAAGAGGATCAAAAGGGTCATCCAAACCACAAGTTATGCAGAGTAAAAGGCTACAGCTGGAAACTCACAATGTATTAAGCATAGCTTCAAAATTTATATGGGTAGCTATATACTTTGGGCCCTGGCAAAAACAGGTAGCTTTTTCTTAAAAACTACAAATCCCTAGACTCGGAAATTTGAGTCTTGGGGACTTGGGAATTTGAGAAAAGCAACAAACTGTTTAGCTATTGAGCTTGAAACCCAAAAACCGAGTCTTGGGGACTTGGGGACTTGGGTGCTTGAAAAGCAAAAAGTTCACAGTCAAAGATCCTGAGACCCAGAAACTGAGTCTCATGGATGGGGAAAAAGAGAAAATATCAGAAAGCGGCAAAAAACTTAAGACTGGAGAAAGCATATCAAGGTGGATGGCCAAAAGGGCTATCAAAGCCATTAAAGTTTAACGTATTACACAAACTGAGGAAATTGTATCAAAAGTGCACAGGCGCACTATTAAACAAATAATTGTATCAGGCATATTACAACCATGCTTATTGGCCGAATAAGTGTTTGAGGGCGAGAAATGGTAAAAACTTCACTCGGCTTCCGTAGCCGAGTCTTCAGCAGCAACCTTGGTAGCCGGATATTCGACGTTCTCCTCTGTGTTCTTCCCTGCCCCCATGTCCGGGTCAGTTGCGGCATCAGCGCGAGCTGGAGGAGGAACAGCCGGAGTAGACGTGGATGGTGCAGTGTCGGCCTCGGCCTTCCTCTTGGCAACCTCCTACTTCCACCGGGCTAGCATGTCAAAGGGCTCCGGGAGAGGAGACGGGACCGGCTTGTCTTCAGCATTGTATGGCGGGGTGAGCCTGTTCACATCCAGCTTATCGGCTATCAGGCATGCCAAGTGACGGACCTGAGCGTGGATAGACTTGTAGTCCTTGGCCGAGAATCTTGAGCCATCATTGTTAAACTCAGGGAACCCATTCACGAGCGTTGCTGGCTCAAGCCTAGGAAAATAGGCTTTGGCCAAGGCAAGGCCGCGGGTTACCCCAACCCGGCATGCTGAGCGCTTCCAGTGATCGATCCAAGCGGGGACCGTGGAGCACGCGTCAAGCATGTGGGAGACACCGCCATAACCACCAGGCCACCTTATGGCCTCAAGGGTCCACTTGGTTCCTGCAGAAAATTGCCGGATCACGGCCTTCAGGGTCTTCAACTTTTTTATATCATCTTCATTATCAGCTTTGTCACCCGGACCTGCAGAATAAAAGGGATAGTTAAATGGTAAGGTTCGGGTCTTAGATCATGTCAAGTGAGAAATCCGAGTCATAGCCAGGAAGTAAAGTTCCCTTACCAAGTATGGAGCGATAAGTGTCGGCAACAGAGGCTGATAGCTTCTTCAGTAAGTCCTCAGCATGGTGGAGCTTTCTCTTATATTTCTTGCAATGTTTGGCAAGATCCTTCACCTCGACCTCCAGCTCCTCTCGAAGTTTGGTCTTGACTCGGAGGAGTTTGTTGGTTTTTGCCAAAACCTCCTCCGACCGGGTCACGTAAGCCTGCAAAATAGATAAGGAAATATTAGTCGGTTATAGCACAATAACCGAGTATGGATGGACATATAGCTATGGAAGTACCGAGTAAACTATGTATAGTTCACCCGGAACTTGGGGACTAGATGAGTATGCAAATAATATCAATAGATTTACTTGATGCTCAGCAGCTAGGGACTCGAGGATGTCTCTCTCATTGGTTTTCAGGGAGAAAAGTTCATCTAGCATCCCTTCGAAGTCAAGGCCACTCAAATTTGGCCTGGAGGAGCTTGGATTCTGGTTACCCGGTGGCGGGGTCCTTTCCTGATTCAGCGGGTCGACTCTGGTTGCCTGAGTGTTGGGAGCAGGGACACCCCTTTGTGATCCCAGAAACTCGACATCATCATCGGCCGGCTGATGTGTTGGCAGGGGAAACCCGGCCTCCTGGTCAACAGGGTTGTCCAACTGTTCTTCTCCTTCTTCACCGCCAGCTGCGGGCTGCAAAACGTTCTCCGTGTCTTCCGTGGGCGGGTTATCGACGTTCATATCCTCAGGGTCACTAAGTGTAACCTTGGCTCTAAGAAAGAAAAAGAAGTAGTTAGTAGATAATAAAACGAAAGACATGGAAAATAGTAGTGTATTGACTAAGCAAGGAAAGTGAGTTACCTGGTATTCATGACGAAATCCGGTGGGAGATCGTTGCTGGACCCGGAAGATGCTGACAAAGAATCGGAAAGTGAGACCCTAAGTTGTCTGGCTAATGGGTGATTCGGAGAAGGATATCTTCGAGGAATATGGGATTTATGAGTTTGGGAAGTACCGGCTCGGCGAGCGGGTGATGAAGGGATACCCGGGTGAAGAGGATCGTCACCCGGGGAATTCCGGATTACCCTTCATTTGGTCGGGGCAGGTTCCTTCAAGTATGATGAATTGGTTAGACGCTGGTTAAGTTCGCACATATTGGCATACGAGTACGGCTTGGAGGTCATGGAGGAATAGGGCACCTTGAAAACAACACTCCGGGTCTTCCTCTTCGTCCCAATCTCCGCCTCCGGCTCAGCCTCACTCTCTTCCGACTGGGTGTCTTCCTTGTCCTCTAGCCCTGGTAAATAAGGAGCATTGTCGGAAAAGGGAAAGATTTGGTCTAACAAGTTAACGAGGTAAGTGTAAATATAAGACCCGGTTTTACCTTCATCACTATCAGCCGTCTCCTCGTCCTCCTCCGAGTTTTCTGAAGGGGGATGGGTGACTATCTTCCAGAACTCATCGTCTTCCTGTGTAAGAAATACAGAGACAAAGGTTAGTATATATGCATAAGAGATATCAGTCGGATAAAGAGATTAAGCCGGTTCTTACTGGAGGAGCCGGGTTAGAGCGAGTGAAGGGGTTAAGCCCGGATATGTTCTTTATAACATCAAGTTTCTCGGCTAAGAAGGTCTTCATGATCTTGTTTACATCAGCAGCCGGGTAAGTTTTCTCCGAGTATCGGAGAGAATCGGTGACATGCCCAGAATAGTCGCACATGAGTTTGGGCCGGGTGCTGTTAGGTTGGATCCGGCAGCTAACCCAGGCCTTTATCAGATTAAGCCCAATAAGACCTTGGGAAGAAAGCATAGCGAGCTTATGAAGAAGAGGCTGGATAGATTGCCTATCGGCTTCAGGTGCGAAAGAGTTCAGATTATCGGACACGGAAAGAATGTCATCAGAGAAACCCAGCAATGGCTTCTCGCCGGGTAAAGAGGTGTCTTGGCAGTAGAAGTAGGATTTCTGCTAGTGTTTTACATGTGTGTGGAGGCTAAGAGTCGGCATCAGAGAGTTTTTACGTCTCTGAATTGAGACTCCTCCATAAACTACGAGGGCCCCGTCACCGCTCTCCCGGCAAGGTTTGCATTGAAAGAGTTTAAGAAATAAGGCTAAGTTGGGAGGAATGCATAAATAAGCTTCACAAAGGACTATGAAGTGGCAGATGTTAAGCATAGAGTTTGGGCCGATATCGAATACCCAGAGCTTGTAGTGATCCAAGAGTTCCCGGAAGAAGGGGTGACCCGGGGTGAAAACCCCGGATCACGTGCTCGACGAAGACAACCACTTCATCCAGGCCTGGTGAAGGCCGAGTCTCTTCGTCGGGTATCCTCCAGTTGACCTTCGACCGGGTGGGCAGGACACCCGACTCGGCCAGCTCGTCAAGCTTGGCCTTCGTGACAGTCGATTTCGCCCAATTGGCGGAAATCGACTGACCTGGCTTTTGCTTGCTGGCCGGGTTTTTGCCCTTTGACTTGGCGCTAGCCTTAGGAGCCATGGAGTGTAGATCTAAAAGGAGGTAAAATGCAAGTGGGTGAATATTGAGAAACTTGAAGAGCGCAGCTATCCGATATAAAAAGAAGAGGAAAAAGTAAAACAACTAAGCATTTGCAAGATCTGAAAAATGGATCTAGCCAAGAGCACGTGGTGGAAAAATATGAGGTTGCAAATAGCAAAAATGTGTTAAACGTTTGCAAGGGATACAAAAACAGATCTAGCTAGAACAATCACAAAAAATGTGAGATTAGAAAGTCGTGGAGGCGCACTTAGATAGTGGAGCAATGGTGGATAGCTACAAGTGAGATTTGAGCCTAAATGCTAGCGCGAGAACGGAAGGGGAAGGAATCTAGATCTATGCGCCAAAGGGGCTTACCGGAATGGTCCGTTGACGAGGTGCGCGGCGGCGGAGATCCGGGTCGACGGCGAGCGCAACAATGGCGATTCGCAGGTGGCGGCGGCGTGCTCGCGGGCGCTAACGGCGGTGGCCGGCGGCGACCTTGCGGGCGTTGATGGCGTTGACCGGCGACGGCCCCGTGGAAGTTGGTGTACCTCTGGCGCGCGCGCGGGCCTGGATTTGAGCTCGCGGGCGCAAAGACGGAGTGAGAGGAGGAAAAAGAAGAGAGAATGACCGTTAGGGTTAGGGTTGACCCCCGGTGGCTTATTTATAGGCGCGGGGGAGAAAAGCCCTAGGTTTGGGCGGTAAGTGCAAAATTTTCGGGAGAAAAATGATCCGGCCCGGATATTTGGGGATAAATATCAAGATACCCGTTGCGAGATATCCGGATCGAGATTGAGATAGATTATGGGCGTATTATTTGGATTAGCTGGTAGTGATACGAATGCCGGGTCTTGTCACGTTTCCTCGGAGTGTTGACCCGGGAAATGGTGCCACGGCTCGGGAAAACCGGGTTATTATATGGACCGCCCAAAGAGCAGGCATAGCTACAATCAAAAGCACTCTAACCCGGTATATTATGAATTTGAATGTTTATTATTTTGCAGGGAATAGCGTGCGCTTCATGATTGGTCCCGAGAAGCCCAAGCTATTCTGGGGACTACTGATGGGGGATGGTAACCCGGTATGGTCATGCTCAGGTAAAACCCGGCCCGAAGGGAATTGCACAAGACCCGGCCCAAGGTGGAGGAGTTTCTAGAAGGCCCAGGAGGGAGCGTAGGCCTTGTAACCCGTACCTTAGGGGTCACGATTAGGAAACTTAGCGTTGTGTGCGGTTTCCAGGTAGGATTCCGGGTATGCCTTGTATAGGAAACCAGGGAGCTGGGTAATATATAAACCGGCTCCTAGGGTCAGAGAAAAGGGACAGGAGCCTTACCAGATATTCGAGTATCCTTGTAACACGAGAGCTGATAATTGTAACCCTTGATCGGCGACTCGGCGATATTACAGTCCGAGCTACCAGATCACCTGATAGCATGATTTCCCCTGAGCTAAACCCTCTCCCAAACACTAGAGTCGATTTGCCCCAAAGTAAGTTACCCCTGGTAACGTCTGCCGTGATTATCCCACGACACACCCCGCGTTCTCGACTCGACACCCCTCCGATCGATCCCTCGGAGCAAAAGCCCCCTCCCATTCTCGCTGCTTCGCCGGAATCGAACCGGAGCTATCCGTGGACCACCTCCTCGTCGAGCCGTAGCCACGGGGTGCTCCCTCCTCCTTTCTCTTCTCCCCTACCTTCCCTGAGTCTAATAATTGCTCGTGCCCTCCTATTTTGCACTTCCACTCCTTGCAGGGATGCCGCCAACCTCGACCTCGATTCACCGCCGCGGATCTCTGGTGACCACCCCGCTCCGGCTGTTCCCTTCAGTTTTCAGTCGGGGCATCGACTCCGCCTTGTCTCCCTGGACCACCTGGTGCTTCTTACGTTTCCAAGCGACTGCGGGAGACACCAGCGGCGAGCCCGGGCCTCCGAAGGCCGGAGAGGACTCCGCCCTATCCGTTGGTTGCCGCCGGCGGATACCGGCACGGGCGTATCTCGACTGCAAGATCTCCATCTGACGGTTGCATTTGAACCTTGGAAGGTTTAATCACGACCGTCGATCGTCGCGCGGACGGTGGCTTACCGTTTTGCCGCACGCGCTCGCCAGCGGGCCGGCCTGCCTTGCGCGGACCATCATCCTCGCAGATCTGGCCCAGTTTCATTTTTCTGCAGGTTGTTATTCCTTTTCCAAACATATCTATTTATGTTTGTTTACTTTAAATCGAAATGAAACTGATAATAAGTAAAAATTGCTAAACCAAAAATCACAGAGGCAGATCTACTAATTATTAACCATCTCCAACTTGTAGATCTGGGTTTTGTGCTGTATTGTAGGAGAAATAAAATAAATAGCAGGGACACTCATAAACACCAATTATTTAATAACTTGAGTTTTATGTATCCAAATCATGCAAACTCAACTGTTCTGAGTAGCCCTCGAAAATGTCTATCTGTTGCAGTTGTCCTTGTGTTGACTTGAGTTGTGGTGTGAAAATGACATGCATGTTAATTTTAGACCAGAAAGCACTTCTGTGAATTGTTTAATTTTATTGGTGATGAATTTTCATATGAATCCACTTGTGTTGGTTTTCTAGTGACAAGTAGAACCTTTAATAGATTTTCACGATTTTAGGAGTTACAGAATAGCATTGGTGCAATATTTAGTGTTTAGCTCTTTTCTGCATTTTATTCCCATGCCTTTATTAAATTGTGTGTTATATTGTTTTTGTTATAAAATTGATTCCTAGCATGTGTAGGGTATCAATACATGTTTGATTTGTGTTTTGAGTGTATCATTATCATGTTAAGAAAATGTGTGTGAAAAGCATGTTGTTATAATATATTTGCATAGGGTTGTTTTCCTTGTAATATTAGGATAAATCCTGTTATTCTCCTTATGGGTATGATGACTTTCATAAATGCTTTAGTATTGTTTTACCTAGCATAGCTACTGTTATTATAGCATATTATACTTTCTTACATGCTTGAGTGATCTCTACATAAAATTTGCCATGCTATGATAGTTTTAGATGATTTTCTGCCATAAGTGGTTATTTGCATGCTTAATTTTTGAGGCATTGATGAGATGGTTATTTTGAGATTACTAGCATGCTTAGGTGTTGTTTTCTCTGTTACTTGGATTAAATATTACAGATCCATCATGTTAGAATAAATCATGTTTGATGATCTAGTATTGTTATGCATGTATGCATGTCTAAATGGCCCTTTTGCATCTCTAGTTTTAGTAGTCTTTTGCTCCATGATTATTTTCATGTATTGAGTGATTGTCGTGGTGGTGTCACGGCAGATGCCATAGGATGGCTAAAGTTGTGGGGACGAAGGACGCTGGAGGTATTCGGGGAGGGATCACGCGACGAGTAGACGCGTGAGGTAAGAACAACACACTGCAAACAACACGATCTACCCAGGTTCAGGGCCCTCGTGAGGAGGTAAAACCCCTACTCCTGCCTCTCTATGTGTATTATGATGTTTCTCCGAGTAGCCACAGTACAAAAGATATCTCTACCGAGTAGCCTATCGCTCCTCTCCGGGTAGAGCTAGGTCAAGAACTTAGGGTTTCTAGGATGAGAGTGTAGTCTCCAATGAGCATGCCTCGCGCAGGAGGCGGCTGGGCACCTTATATACACGATGCCCAGCCGGATACGTCCAAATACGAACAAGTGTCGACATAGTGTGCACACTGTCCTTCTTCCGGGTTCCCGCTGACAGCTTTGGCTCCCAGCCTTGGCTTCATCCGGAAAGTCGTTGGGCAAAACTAGGGGACAGGCGGCTAACACTGTACCTAGGCACAGAGTAGACCCCCCATATCCTGCCACAGCATGCTCCCATGCTGTCACTGTCAGGCACGTCGTCCCCAAATGAACAGTAGTTCGCATGCCGCCAAGTACGGACCCAGGATACGCGGGATCCTGTGTCAGAACGGCTCCTTTGACTTTCTGGCCGAGTAGGTTCCCGCCAATTGTTCCCGCCAATTGTACTCGGGTCAACCTTCTACTCGAAAGGATTGAACTTGCTTGATTTCTCCTTCTGGTCATCTTGAGGTGAGACCGAGTAGCAGTCGACCGGGTAGCGAGTACCAGGTAGTCGGCTACTCGACCAAACCTCCCTTCTGTAAACTGCCTTTACCACCTGTATTTACCCTACTCGGGGGTAACCCCCCGACAGCAGTCCCCGAAGCTGGTTGAGTCTTGCGAACTTGTTCACCAGGCTCATCCAGCTTAAAAACCAATCTTTGCATCTCAGCCCTTGAACCTCAAGATGCCGAGAAGAACTTCCGAGTAGCTGTCTAGAAAGTACCTTGATTGTTCTCTCTTCCGAGTATCACTTGCTTTCTACTCCGTAGCCGAGTAAAAAGACTCATGGAAAGTATCTTGGGTTTCCTCTCTTCCAAGTATCACTTGCTTTCTACTCCGTAGCCGAGTAAAAAGACTCATGGAAAGTATCTTGGGTTTCCTCTCTTCCAAGTATCACTTGCTCTCTACTCTGTAACCGAGTAAAAAGACTTAGAGAATTTTCTGGAATCAAGCCGTTGCGGCACAGAGCACAATCCACCCCTTCGCGCAGCAACTGCCCACGTGTCAAGCATCCAAGACCTTGTCGTTTCGTTGCCCAGGACACGACCTGCCACGCGTCCAGTTTTCACGCAGTGGGCCCACCGGCCGTCGTGTCCCATCAAGTGCAGTTATGGGCCACGATTCGGTGATGGGATCCAATGCGGCCGTTACGCGCGCAACCTGCGCTTGTGTGCGTTTCTAACCGGCCACAGGATCCACCACACGCCACAATCGATCCCACCCCCACGATGGTAACGGAAGATCCGCAGAGGAGATATAAATACCCCCCTGGTAATTTCCTTTTCCCCTTCCTCGCACTTTTCCTCCTTCGTCTCCTGCGCTTCTCCGCCTCCGTGCTCTCCGCCGCCGCGCAAGCTCTCGCGCCGCCGCGAAACCAATCTCTCCACCAAATCCTTCAACACCTCTCACTCACCCCACCCGCAGCAATGGCCAAGGCTGGCTGGGCCGGTTCCTCCGTCACGGCTGAGGACTGCGCGTGGCTCGTCAACACCCGGCGGGTGCCTCCCGGCGTGGAGTGCCGGGCTCCAGGCAGCGAGCTCGTGCCTACTCCGCGGGAGGGAGAGCGGGTGGTCTTCATGTCGCACTTCGAGCGCGGCTTTGGACTGCCCGCCTCCGACTTCCTGAGGAACTTCCTCAACCACTTCGGCATCCAGATGCACCACCTTCCCCCCCAACGCCGTCGTCTTCCTCGCCTACCACGCCGTGGTCTGCGAGGCCTTCCTCGGCGTCCGGCCCACATGGGAGACATGGCTCAGGTATTTCCACCTGCGCCAACAATCTACCGGGAAGAAGGACTCCGCGGGCAACGCCCGCGCCACGGACACCGGCTGCGCCATGATGGTGCAGCGGTCCGGGACAAACCACCCCCGCGTCAAGGGGCTGGACTCCGTCAAGCTCTGGCAGAAGACGTTCCTCTACGTCAAGAATGTCGCCGCCACGGAAGGAGCCCGACTAGATGACCGCATCAACCTGCCGGTTTGGAGCAACCGCGCTCCAATCGGCTTGTACTGGAAGGACAAGCCCGTCAACGACGACGACGCCATCGAGATGGAGGATCGCCTTAGCTGGCTGAAGGCGCAAGGCCTCAAGAATGATGATCCAGTGGCGTGCTGGATCCAGCGGCGAGTGCTGCCTTTGCAGGAGCGCAGCCATCTCATGTGTTACATGGGAGGCCCCCGCGACTGCACCAGGACCACCACCATCGAGATCGACAACATCGATGTTCCTCTGCACGCCAGGAACATCATGACGACAAGCCTTGGCGACCACTGGCAGTACGGGTTTACCCCGTACAGCCGTACGAAGCCGATTGAGCGGGTACGCTTTTCTTTCTCTGCATTACTTTCCGACTAGATAAGTCCTTCCCTTGCCGCGAGTAGCGATCTCCTTCTGCACCGAGTAGGATACTTAGCCGGGTTGCGTAGGCTTAATGTGCTTCGTGCTTGCACGCCTTGCCGGGTAGCCTATTCGAGAATAACTCCTAGGCTTGATGTGCTTTAGACCTGCACGCCCTTCCGAGTAATTCCCTCCCGCAAACATGCTTAGGCTTATTATGCTTTGTGCTTGCACGCCTATTCGAGTAGAATGCTTAGTACATTGCCTAGGCTTTGTGTGCTTTGTACCTGCACGCCCATCCGGGTAGAATTTCTTCCTGGTACCCGGCCAGTCTGTGATCTTTTTCTGGTTTTCAGGTTCTCACGCGCCAGCTCATCGAGAGCAACGATGTTTTCGAGAGCAATTGGACTGCTGATCGTGAGGAGGACGATGCGCCTTCTCACGATGCCGCGGAGCAGTCCAACCCCTCTCGCTCCCCCGTTGCTGACAAGCGGGACGCTCTCCGCACCTGGTCCGACGAGGACTTTGATGGTAAGTTTACTTTCAATTTGATTGCTTCCGAGAAGGACCAATCCCTTGTTTGCTGTTTCTGACTCCTTCCCCTTTCTCTTGTATTTTCAGATGAAGGTGCCGCGGAGAAGGATGACGAGGACGAAGGCGAGAACGAGGGCGCGGCGCCCCTAGCCGCCAAGCCTCTGTCCGTCGCCGCTCCTGAGACCCGCAAACGGACCGGCAGTGGGGCACCAGCACCTCCTGCCAAGAGGAAGAAGCCCACCGAGAAGAAGGTGGTAGTGAAGAAGTCCAGGCGAGAGCTCAAGTCCACCACCGCGTAAGTCCTCTTCCCGGTCGCTTCCCTTCTCCCGCTGTACTATTCTCCTCAGATCTTTTCTAACTTCTGGTTTCTTCCCACTCTACAGACCTCCCATGAATGCGGACGCAGCTCTCGCGTCCGGCCAAGCTAAAGAACCTCCAGTGCCTCTCATCAATCTTGATGATGACGAGGACCACACCGCCAGTGCTGCTGCTGCCAATCCGCAAACTACAGATGCACAAAGAGCAGCGAGCGAAACAGCAGCACAGGACGCTACCGTCCGCCAAGAAAGACCCCCTTCTCCTCCGGCTAGCAATGCCGAGGAGAACCAGGACCGAGAGACACAAGATAACGCTGCCGAGGAGCGGCCAGAAGTAGAGCAAGAGCAGCCAACCACAGGGGCTGCCGCACAAGATCATCTTGCCACTGAGCAGCGAGTGGAAGCCACCACCGCCATGGATGCCACCCCAACCAATGCCGATCCACTGAGCGGCGTGCAGCCAGGTGATGCACCGAGCAGCTCTTTGCCAGGAGCTGCACAGGGCGATGGATCTGCGGCGCCTCCCACCGCACAAGGCCCTACACCGCCCAGCTCCTCCTTGTCTCCGCAATCCAAGGGTGCACCTAACTCCCCTGCCGGGCGAGTAACCAGGCAGCAAGCCGCCCTGGACGCTCTGAGGAGCGAGGTTGACAGAAGGGCAGCCGAGAAAGAAGCTGCGGAGAAGGCCAAGGCGGAGAGAGAAGCCGCCAAGAAGGCCAAGGCAGAGAAGGAAGCCGCCGAGAAGGCGAAGGCCATAGCTGCCGGGAAGAAGGTCGCAGACCCCGAGAAGCTGCGGGCCGAGAAGGAGAGGGCGAAGAAGCGAGCCAGAGACCAAGTGCCGCCACCAACCTCAGGTGGGGCACTCGTGATCCGTGAGTCCGGCCCAATTCCCGCCGCGCTCTCGGCGGATGCTCGCGCTGCTGGCCAGCCCTGCTACCCGGAATACATGATTGAGGTTAGCCACCAGCACTCAATCGGCTTCCCTCCCCAGGATAAAGCCTTAGCTATCCAGCATGGAAGGAAGGCCGTTGCCATGAACTCCCCTCCTCCAGATCCAAGCCAACAACAGACTGCCAATATTACTTCTCGCGGAGTCCAAGACAAACCCATAACATCCAAAGGCCTTGAGCAGGTACTGGACACAGTCGGCTTCATCGACGCCAAGTGGGACAGCAAGGTTCTCGGCGTGGAGAAGTGGCATGGTCTCTCCCTTGGCGGCCTCGACCACATGCGCGTGGATTGGAACAAGGTCGACCTGGGACACAAGCCCATGACCGTCTCCACCGAGACCGCGACCCTCGCCGCCAAGATGTTCCTGCATCGCAAGAACGCCGAGGACGTCGAGCAGGCCTACGCAGTAAGTTCTCCTTATCTTTTCCGAGTTGAATTTGCTTCTCTTCCATTCGCCTTTCTGTTCCTTTCCATCACTCCCAGTCCCCGAGATTCTAGCCGAGTAGGTGGATACTCTCCGAGTAGCCTCCTACTCGGGTTGAATCTTATCTGCTTTATCTAACTTTCTTCTTCTTCTCGCTTCTCAGGACAGCGTCCTGAAACGGACTAACTTGTACCGCCATCTCCTCTGGAACCATTCCATCGCCAGGCGGCGCATTGCTGCTTTGGAGAAGGAAAAGGCAGCTGCAGAGGCCGCCAGCAAAGATGCCAATGCCAGCACTCAGCAGCTGGCCGAAGTGCAAGGTACACTTTTAGCTGCGCGATTCGTGCGTTTTGTGTTTACGCTCGCTTATGCTTTCTTTTGTGCTAACTTTTCTTCTCTGTAGAGAAACTGAAGAGCCTTGCCGAGGAGCACAGCAAATGCCGTGCTTTCGTGCAAAATGCCGAAGCCACCATCAAACGGCTAGATGGTGAGTTTGTCGCCCACTTGGCTTAGTCTTGAATCCATGTCTTCATTGCTTCTTGTACTGATCCTGTCTGGCTCTTCGCAGAAGATCACAAGGTGTTTGCCGCAGCACACCGAGAGTGCGTCCAACCGGACGAGTTGAAGCACGAACTGTCCAAGCAGGCTGGTGTGTTGCTGGACCACCATGCCAGCGAGACCGAGAAGCTTCAACTCCAGCTGCAACGGGCACTCCAGGATGCCATCAACATTGGCGCCGAGAGAGACCGAGCCATCGCCGAGAAGGCCAAGGCCGAGGGCACTTTCAGAGCCAAGGAAAGGGCCCTTGAGCAGGAATGCGAAACCTTGAAGAAGGCCAACGCTGACCTCTTCGCCCAGATGAACAGCTTGCGCATGATCCAAGAAAGGCATATCTCCAACGAGGAAACCTGGAAGAAGAAGCTGCAGCAGCTGCGCAACGAACTACCTGGTAAGTCTTTTCTTCACTGCTTCTTTTCTTCTCGGTCGCAGTTCTTCTCGGATTTCCCCTACTCGGCTATTCCCTTCTTGGTTTTGAAGTTTCCCTTTGCTCTTTCAGCGATCTGGCCTCATCTTGACTCTCCAACTGAGCCTTCACTGGCCAAGATCAGAGCTGCTCGCCTTGCGAAAGGTGAGGCAGCAGATCCCAGAGCCGAGATCGAGGACAGCCTGCTGGTGCTCAAGGGCTACTTCGAACAGCTGGCTGGCTTCGGAACGGATCTGATGCACGAGGGCTTTGAACTGCACAAGCTTTTCTGGCCTAACGATCCTCCGCCCAAGTCCATGAAGGGCCTTGCCCTCAAGCTAAAGAACGTGAAGAAGGAGCTGAAGAAATGGCGCGCTTCGGGAGCCCGTGCCGGCGCGGATGTGATGCTCCTCTGCATCGCATCATGGTACGAGAACCTCAACATGGAGCTCATCCGCGGGAAGCGCAATGACTCTAAGTGGGAGCTAGACCCCGACTGCGTGGCTACTCGCAAGCAGGTTGCCTACGAGGTCGCGGAGTGCGCCGAGACGGAGACCTACATTGATGGTCTCCCAGAGCCTGACACCGACGATGAAGGCGAAGGGGAAGCTGACGAAGAAGGCGACTCCGATCTGGAAGGCTTCTTCGACTCTCCCGAGGGCAAGGCCGGGAAGCGGAAAGGCACGGCCGTCTCGAGTAGCGAGGAGGAGGCCGAACACATCGAGACTGCTCCACTCGAGTTCGGCACCTCCTCCGGCGCTGCTCTTGATGACACGGTGCCCCCTCCTGGCCAGGCTGCAGGTTCCTCCTCGGCTCCTGGTCCCGTCTCGGTGACCACAGCCACTTCCGAGCAGGTAGCCCCCCAGCAAGCTGCCGGGATGACGGAATCCGCCACCGTCCAGACGGAAGCGGACGCCACCCACGCAAGTACCGAGGAAACAGCCGCCGCGACTGCCACTGAAGAAGCAGCAGCCAAGGCCAGCGCCGAGAACATTGCTTCCTCTTCATAGATCAACCTGCAATCTTTTTCACTTTGACTATTTATCAGATCCCCGGGATGCCGGGAGCAAATGTCATATACTCTCTTTGTTGTGCTTGCTACACATTTTTTATACCCACTTTGTTTATTTCAATGTTAATCAATTTTGAGCAATACTGGCTCAATGCCGAGTTGTGTTTCCATGCGAGTCCCCGAGTAGCATTTCTTATTCACCCTGTCCTTTCATCTTTGCTCTACCCGCGACTTGTCGCTTGTTTGGTATTCGAGTCACAAGAGTCGAGTAGCAGGGTTGCAAATACTTAGCCGCCAGAAACAATCATGATAACGCAACCCAACACTTAGCCGAGAAGGCGAAAACAAGGAATAACAGTAATAAACAGTCTACTCGGTTCCTGCACTCTTTCTTCCTTAGTGATTTTCGTGTGCCCATTGACCCTTTGCTTGTTCTCTTGCTTGCCATGAAGCCGGGTTTCGGACAACAGCAAAGTCGAAGAGTTGGCATATAGGTTTAAACACAGTACTCAATACACTTATGAGTTCTAAAGTGGAGCAACCGAGTAGACGAACAGTAAAGCCGAGTAAGAAAAACACTTAGAGCAATTTTGGACGAGGGCAGTCCCCGAGAACAATTTCAGATTGCAGAGTAGAATTTCAACTCGGATAAGAGGGTACATACATATCTTTGCTTACGAATGAAAGCGACGAAGTAGAGCTACATTCCAAGGGCGCTTGGTTTCCTCTCCAGCTTTATCTGCCCTGTTCGCCTGTGACGGGCGCACATCTACAAGGTAGTACGCATCATTGTGCAGCGCTTTGCTCACAATAAAAGGCCCTTCCCATGGAGGAGACAACTTGTGCATCCCGGCTGTGCGCTGCACAAGTCTAAGGACCATGTCTCCTTCTCGGAAAACCCTTGGGTTCACCTTTCGGCTATGATATCGCCGCAGGTTTTGCTGGTAGATAGCCGAACGTGACAGAGTCAGCTCTCTTGCTTCTTCAAGCAGGTCAACGTCGTCTTCTCGAGCTTCTCTCGCCTCCACCTCAGTGTAGAGGGCTACTCGGGGGGAGTCATGCTCTAAGTCTATTGGCAACACGGCCTCAGCCCCGTATACCAAGAAGAATGGCGTGTAGCCGGTTGACCGGTTAGGGGTAGTCCTTAGACTCCACAACACCGCTGGCAACTCTTCTAGCCAACACCCAGGTGTTTTCAGCAACGGCTCGATCAGCCTTGGCTTTATGCCTGCCAGTACCATTCCATTTGCTCTCTCAACTTGCCCATTGGAGGCAGGGTGCGCGACTGACGCAACGTCTAGTCGGATATGCTTATCTCTGCAAAATCGCACCATTGCCCCCTCTGCAAAGTTGGTGCCGTTGTCGGTGATGATACTGTGCGGGTAGCCGTATCTCATGATCACATCCTTCACAAACTTCACGGCTGTGACTCCATCACACTTCCGAATAGGTTTCACCTCAATCCACTTGGTGAATTTGTCCACCATGACCAAAATATGTGTCATGTTGCCTTTGGCCGGCTTGAAGGGCCCAACCATATCCAAGCACCAAACAGCAAATGGCCATGTGATAGGAATTGTTTTCAACTCGGAAGCAGGCATGTGAATCTTACTTGCAAACATCTGGCAGCCGTTGCACTTCCTCACGATATCTTCAGCTTGCTGCAGCGCAGTGAGCCAGTAAAAGCCATGCCGAAAAGCTTTCTTGACCAAAGCCCGAGAAGAGGCGTGGTGCCCGCACTCCCCTTGATGTATCTCCACCAATATTTCTTCTCCTTCTTCTGGACTTACACACCGTTGCAGCACACCAGTGGCACTCCTTTTATGCAGCACATCTTGGACTATAGTGTAGCCTTTGGACTTTCTCTGAATCTGCCTCGCAGTCACTTCATCTTCAGGCAAAGCACCGTCCCTTAGAAAGGATAATATGGGCATAGCCCAACTCGGTGTCTCCCGTATGGGAAACACTGGTTCGTCCAGTTCCATTGGGACAGGCTCTTGCGGTTGCATAGGAGGAGTAGGAGCGCTTCTCTGCAGCCCGGACCGATTGGCGAGAACTTCTTCAATGAATGCAACAGCTTCTGGATTGAGGGCGGCAGTCCCCGAGTACTGAGCGGCAGTCCCCGAGTAGGGAGAGGCAGTCCCCGAGTAGGGAGCGGCAGTCCCCGAGAAGGGAACGGCAGTCCCCGAGTAGGGAACGGCAGTCCCCGAGTAGGGAACAGCAGTCCCCGGGTTTCCTGCAGCATTCTCCCAGTCAATTTCCATTGGGTCAGATTCTTCATTTGGCAGAGAAGGAACAAAGATGGATTCCGAGTTGGGGGAAGGCTTGATGGAAGGCTTTCTCAAATGCTCCAAGGCAATCCCTGCCGGGATGGACTGCCGAGAAGATCCCAACTTGGACAGCTCGTCTGCTGCTTCGTTCTCTGCTCGGTGAATGTGCTGGAACTCACAGCCTTCAAAGAACCCAGTCATAGACTGTACCAGGAAGCGATACGATGCCATGTTGGCATCCAACGCATCCCAAGTACCCGAAACTTGCTGCACCACCAGATCTGAATCGCCATAGCATATAATGCGCTGCACACCAACCTCCTTGGCTACTCGCAAGCCATGCACCACTGCCTCGTACTCGGCTACATTGTTGGATGCCTTGAAGTGAATTTGCAGCACGTACTTGAGTTGATCCCGCTTGGGTGATGTAAGCACAACACCAGCGCCAAGGCCTTCTTTCACCTTTGAGCCATCAAAGTGCATCCTCCAGTAATTGGAGACTGGAGCAGGAGGCTCATACTGCATCTCGGCCCAGTCCACAAGAAACTCTGCCAGGACCTGAGACTTGATTGCTTCTCTTCTCGCATACGCGGGAGCGTACGCGGCTAGCTCAATCGCCCACTTGGCCACTCTGCCACTCGCCTCCTTGTTACCCATGATATCCGAGATGGGAGCTGAACTCACAACAGTGACGGGGTGCCAACTGTCGTGGTGGTGTCACGGCAGATGCCATAGGATGGCTAAAGTTGTGGGGACGAAGGACGCTGGAGGTATTCGGGGAGGGATCACGCGACGAGTAGACGCGTGAGGTAAGAACAACACACTGCAAACAACACGATCTACCCAGGTTCAGGGCCCTCGTGAGGAGGTAAAACCCCTACTCCTGCCTCTCTATGTGTATTATGATGTTTCTCCGAGTAGCCACAGTACAAAAGATATCTCTACCGAGTAGCCTATCGCTCCTCTCCGGGTAGAGCTAGGTCAAGAACTTAGGGTTTCTAGGATGAGAGTGTAGTCTCCAATGAGCATGCCTCGCGCAGGAGGCGGCTGGGCACCTTATATACACGATGCCCAGCCGGATACGTCCAAATACGAACAAGTGTCGACATAGTGTGCACACTGTCCTTCTTCCGGGTTCCCGCTGACAGCTTTGGCTCCCAGCCTTGGCTTCATCCGGAAAGTCGTTGGGCAAAACTAGGGGACAGGCGGCTAACACTGTACCTAGGCACAGAGTAGACCCCCCATATCCTGCCACAGCATGCTCCCATGCTGTCACTGTCAGGCACATCGTCCCCAAATGAACAGTAGTTCGCATGCCGCCAAGTACGGACCCAGGATACGCGGGGTCCTGTGTCAGAACGGCTCCTTTGACTTTCTGGCCGAGTAGGTTCCCGCCAATTGTACTCGGGTCAACCTTCTACTCGAAAGGATTGAACTTGCTTGATTTCTCCTTCTGGTCATCTTGAGGTGAGACCGAGTAGCAGTCGACCGGGTAGCGAGTACCAGGTAGTCGGCTACTCGACCAAACCTCCCTTCTGTAAACTGCCTTTACCACCTGTCTTTACCCTACTCGGGGGTAACCCCCCGACAGTGATGCCATGATATGTTTGGTATTTATTTGTCTCTGTTATTAGGTTGCTTAGATACTGGTTATATTATTTCTCCATGTTTAGAAAAGCATGTGTTACCATGAGCTTGTAGTATTGCTTGTTAATATTTTCCTATGCATGTGTATGTGTTCCTAATTATTTTGCTCATCCTCATGAATGACCAGAGAGTCATTTAACCTTATTTTAGCATGATATGAGAGTGGCACACCCACTGAACTCATGCCATTTTGGTTGAGGATCCATAGCACCTATTCTAGTGTTATTCATGTGTATTATCTGTGCCTGTTTTGCTTGTTGGTGTGCACCCTAGTAATATTGTTTGTGAGAGTACTTGTTTGATGAAATGCTTGATGTATGTTTATTTATTTTTCAAGTGCTTGCCTTTGTTTGGTTCTGATTGGGTGTTTTCCTTTTTGAGTTTACGACGTTAGATAACGAAGACGGTATTATTTCCCGGAGAGGTTTTTATTGCAACTCTTGTTTATTTCAAGAGTAAAACCAAGACCAGTGCCAAGGCAAGCCATTCTAAACGCTTGCTGTTGTTTTACTTATCATTATCTATCATGCATGTTTTACTTCTGAAGTTTTACAAAAGATTGATTCAAAAACTATTCTTTTATGTGGACTATACCACTATCTGTTTTATGTATCTAATCTGCTATATCCACTATATAATCTTGGTGTTACCAAGCCCTTTAGATATTTTAGTATCATCACTTAATGAACTTAAGTCCCTTAGTGGACATTTTAACCTGGTGTTTCTGGAAAACAAAAGCTTTGGAAAAACCCCGAGGAAAGGTGGGACCTTGTCCGAGGGAGGTTTGTGAAGAAGGAAATGTTTTCGACTTGTTTTCCAAAAATGACACATAACCTAGTCTTTGCCGGACAACCAAGCCGTACTGCCACATTACCTCAATATGGGAACGGGGTCTAGCTAATTTCTTGTCGGTGTTAGTCCGTGTCTACCTCAAAGTGCTATAGGGGTTAGAGTCCCCCGAACCGAATTGTCACCAGGAGGAAGAATGGGACATTCACTGTGGGGATTAAGTTCGCCACCGGGTGCAATAGTTGGGTCTCCTGCCATGGCGGTGTGTTGTCAGGGGAAACCGGATCGATACGGCTGACTCACTCAGTGCCGGGGAGAAAAAACCCAGTTGAAGAGGTAGTCATTTACTAGCGCTTACATAGTGGATGGTTAGGACCAGTTATCTGATGTTTGCATATTGTCTTGGACAGTCCGTGGTTGTTCCCGGCGGATGTACGGGATCTTGTGGATTGTGTACACCTCTGCAGAGTAAAACTATTCAGAATAGCCGCGTCCTCGGATATGGACAGTTGAATGGACATGTAGCTAGCATTGTGTCAATGTTTTCAAAAAGCTGGAAAAGTGTTTTGGAACTTGTACCTAGGAGGTACGTTGAAAGGGAATGATTGTACCTTTGAGGTACCGGATAAATGATGATCTTGAAAATGTGATCTTCCAAGAAGTTTTGCAAAGAGAAACTTTTATTCTATTTAAAATGCTCTATCAAAACCTTGTGGACATGCTATATCTACAAGAGAAATAAAATATCTTTTGAAGTATCTTCTTCAACAAAAACAACTAAAACCTATGCAACCATGATGTGTCTTAAATTCATCATGGCTAGTGGAACCTTAACTACAGCCTTGCATGTTTAGCTTTCATTTGGGGTGTCTTGTGGAGTACATTCCAATGTACTCACAATGGTTTCGTCCCTGGCTATTGGCTTAGCCAGACTTTGAGCAGAAACCCGGAGAACCAGAAGAAGATGGTGTCGCTGACGGCTGTGCAAACTAGGAACGTCTCCGAGTCAGTAGCCTATAGGTAGTCAAGGCATGACTTGGGTTTTACCACGAGTATGCTTTGTAGACTTCTGCTGTTTTTCAGTGTGTGTTCCTGCCCTGCGTGGCAACTGTTTTCAACTGAGTCATGTGACCAGTTGTGTAAGCCGTGTATTCGTGTAGTGGATGTTGTAATCTGCAATGCCAACTCGAGTATGTTGTTCACGACTAACTGATCATGGGATCGTGAATGTATGCATACTGGAGGTCTCGGACTGTTAGTCTGGGGTCCCCACACATGTTTTCTCCCTTCTTTATAGCATTTTTACACTTTTTCGGGACTAACCTATTAACAAGATGGCAAGTGCCAGTTCCCTATTTTCTGCTGTTTTTTATTTCAGAAAAGTTGTTCTGGAAATATTCTGGAAAATTGGACCCCACGAATCCCGAAGTTCCTATTTTCCCCGGAAGCATCCAGAAGACCAAAGAGAAGTCGAAGACGGTCACCCCCTTGGCCATAGGGATGGCGCGCCCCCCTTGGCCATGCCAGGGGGTGGTGTGGGGCCCCCAGGGCTCCACCGCCTTCGCCCTTTCGCCTATATATTCCCTTCTGAAGGAAATCCCTAAGCACGTGATCAAATATCTCTGAAACGTTCCGCAGCCGCCGGCGTCATCAACCCTAGATCAGGGGGTTCTTAAGCTGTCTCCCGGCACCCTGCTAGAGAGGAGATCACCACCGGAGGCATCTTCATCACCATGCCTGCCTCCGGAGTGATGCGTGAGTATTTCATCCTTGGACTACGGGTCCATAGCAGTAGCTAGATGGTTGTCTTCTCCTCATATGCCTCAATGTTTAGATCTCGTGGGCTGCCTAATATGATCGAGATTGCTCTTATGTAATTCTATATGTTGTGTTTGCTGGGATCCGATGAATATTGAACTTATGCCAAGTTGATTATAGTCTTTATTGCACATGTTATTTGTGATCTTGCATGCTTTCCATTGCTAATGGTTTCTCTGGCCAAGTAGTTGCTAGTGACTCCCAGAGGGAGTATTTATGCTCGATAGTGGGTTCATGCCTCCTTTTCGCCTGTGCTCGAGTGACAGAAACGTGACGGGGGAGGATGTGATGTTGCCACTAGGGAGAAAACAACAGTGTGAGTGCCCGCGTGTACAATCATTGCTTACATTACACAAATTGCTTCATGCGATTATCTGTTGCTTGCAACTTAATACCTAAGGGGGTTCGGATGATAACCTGAGGGTGGATTATTAGTCATAGATGCAGTTGGATTACGGTCTATGTAAATTGTTGTAATGCCCGCACTAAATATCATAGTAGTCATCATGTCATGAATGTGCACTACGGTGCAACCTCTATTTTTCAATTGCCCAGCTGTAATTTGTTCACCCAGCATGCTATCTTTTATGGAGAGACACCACTAGTGAACCTATGAACCCCGGTCCATTTTCCTACACTGTTAGACAAAACCTCTACAATTTCTTGATTTTCTTTACTTACTGCAAGAATACACCGTTTTCCACACTATATGTCTAATCTTTGTTTTCATCAAGACCGGTGAGATTGACAACCTCACTGTACCGTTGGGACAAAGTATTTTGGTTGTATTGTGAGCAGGTTCCGCGTTGTTGCTGACACCGGTGAGGCGCCATCACCACCATCAGTGGCATCAACCTTCCGAAGATCCTCTTCCTCCTACTGGATTGATAACCTTGCTTCTTAACTGAGGGAAATTCTTACCGCTTTGCTCATCACACCCTCCTCTTGGGGTTCCCAACATGCAATGCATCAGCGCGCCGCCCTATGGTGTGGCCCCCTATGGCCCCTCTCTGGGTCTCTTCGGGACTCCGTGCAACCTTCGGAAATTCTAAGACTTCTGGGCTTCTAATTTTACAATTTCGAGAATATTACCAGAACAACTTTTCTGAAACTAAATATAGCAGAAAACATGAACTGCTCTGTGGCATCTTGTCAATATGTTAGTCCCAGAAAATCGATAAAAATGATATAAAGTGTATAGAAAACATGTACAAAATAACAACAAAACAACATGGAACATCATAAATTATGGATGCGTTTACGACGTATCAACATCCCCAAGCTTAGTTCCTACTCGTCCTCGAGTAGGTAAACAACAAAACGAATAATTTCTGAGGTGACATGTTATCAACATAAACTTGATCATCACAATTGTAAAACGATATGTAAGCTGATATCATAGTACTTTAAACACAAGCATGATAGATATAATTCTGACAATGAAACATAGCAATCACTTTGCATCATGAAAAGTAAAACTAACATAATATCATGAAATCAATGCATTGAAAGTTATACGTTTGTTTCTGGCATCAAGAAAACATGGCAAAGTGATATTTCGCTTGTCCTTAAGAGTGGGCCAAAACATAAATGCCAGGTGAACTTCAAAGTTTAAGAGGATGACTAGAACAAATAATTTGAGAGCAAGTAATAACGAAGTATGAATCAATCAATAATATTTTTCGGACAAATTGATGGCTAGGTTGAGACTCCAAGTGCAGAGTGTGTAGCTAGTGGCAAGCCTTCTTCCCCACGAGGGTGACTCGAGGGTTTATATCGAACTCTTGGGGAGCCAGTATTTCAGCAGTTGTCTTCCAAGCTTCCTCCAGGATCCTGCAAACAAGTAGAGAATTTTGTGCCCTCAACCTCACCAAGTGGTTGTCAAGCACAAGGTGTGAGACTTCTAAATTGCAATGCAAAACTGAAAGTAAATGTGCAATACTTAAATCTACTACTAAATGCAAATGAGAAAATAAATATGCAATGGATTGTTTTTGTATTTTTTTGATGCAAGTGGTGATGGAGATAATGTAAATTCGAATTGGAGATGCAAGTAAAGTAAAGTGCAAGTAAAGTAAATTGCAGCAAAGTAACTAGAGTGTTTTCTTATATTTAAAATAGGACCGGGTTTCATGGTTTCACACTTGCATTCTCTCAAATAAAGTAGTAGAATGGACATAAAGAATTACATGTGAGATTACAATAACATGTTTAACATTGAGTACTTTCATATGGGCATAACGTCCTAGCATAGAGATCTCTACGGTCATATTGATCCCTCTTATACTCCACCACGATGCGAAATAAATCATAACACCTCGATAATTAAGGAAAAACAAGAGTATAGCTTTAAGCAATGTGACATGAAGTTGAAGTAAGAACTTGCTAGATCTAGTCATGGAAATTTATTAGTGTCACTTCAAATCCCCGGTAACAAGGTACTCCTTTTTATCCCTAGTGAGGTAACTAAGAAAGGTTTAACAAAACCTAAGTGGATCGCTGAACTTCTGTCACTTTCACAGCACTAGCCACCCCCCGTTACTCCAACTAATGCACCCATGACCCCACACACGCTCTCAAGAACTAGATTGATCAAAGCTAGAAAATAAGAACGGGGTACATAAGATACATCTACTCAAATAACTCAAGAGAAACAATTGCAATCTCAGATTCAATAACTCATAGAAAAGATCCACCACATAGGAATTAGAACGGTGCCCGTAATCATGTGAGGCAGCTCATACGGATCTAATTAGTGAAGCACATAGAGAGAGAGAGATACAAGTTCTACTTCCACAAACCCATAGCCCTGGGGTGGACTACTCCCTCTTCATGGAGATGTCGATGGAGATGACGTTGGAGGGGTAGTAGATCATACCGGCGGCGCCCCGCCGGAGTTTTCCCCCTCCAATCTGGAACTTCTGGTCTCTGTTTTGGTGTTTCGGTGTTTCAGCGGCGCTCCTTTCCGTAAGGGTACGGGGGACCCTTTTTATAGTCGGTTTTAGGTCAAGACGGAGTCGGTAAGTCGAAGATGGAAGGAATTAGGGCCACAGGAGCCAAAAGGGGGCCTCTCACGCGGCCAAGGAATCTGGCCGTGTGGAGGGTCCTCTTTTGGGCCTCCTTGCCCAATTCTCGTGGATCCTTTGCCCGCAAGTCTTCTCCTTCCAAGAAAATGACCCCCGCGGATTTTCAGGTGATTTCGCGGAAGTTTGCCCCCTGAAACGTCAAAAATATAGAAAACGGGGTTTCTGACAGGCAGGGTTAATTCTATAAAAGTTGGGGGACTTTGTAATTTAACCCCAAAATACTATAAAACATTGAATTATACCCTTATATGATGCAATATGTAATAGAAAACCATGTGAAAATATGCAAAATTCATCTATGCATTTTACATGCATCACAAATGCACATCTCAGAATGCTAACTATGCTCTCTCAATTGTGCATAAAGTTAGAAGATGGAGACTCAACATAAAAAATAAAATAAAGGCCCTTCACAGAGGGAAGCAGGGATCAGTCATGTGCTAGAGCTTTTTATTTTATTAAACAGAGGTATAAAATGTTTGACACTCCTCCCAACCTTTCTTACACAAACCATGGCTAACCGAATCCTCGGGTGCCTTCCACCAATCACATACCATGGAGGAGTGTCTAATTTTGGGAGAGGTTTGTATGCTTATGTCAACGAATGGTAAATATAAAATACAGTATGTCACAAGCCAACTAGACTTCACAAGAGCGGCTCTCATAGAATGACGCGTCTGGGTAGAAGGTTGATACGTCATAAAAGTATCTATAATTTATGGTGTTGCATGTTGTTTTCATGTTATTTGCTACATGTTTTCTATACATTTTATATCTTTTTTATCGATTTTATGGGACTAACCTATTGACAATATGTCACAGAACCAGTTCCCCGTTTTCTGCTGTTTTTAGTTTCAGGAAAGTTATTCTGGAAATATTCTCGGAATTGGAAAATTCGAAGCCCATAAATCTTATAATTCTCGAAGGTTCCACGGAGTTCTGAAGAGATCCAGAGGGGGGCCACACCATAGGGCGGCGCGCCTCCTGGCCGAGCCACCAGGTGGTGCGGGCCCCTCGGGCGCCCACCTCCATCTCCCTTTTGCCTATATATTCCCCTTGGATATTTGACCCTAGAAATATCCCACTTTTCCACAAAAACACCCGAGGCCACCGTCATCGTCAACCCGAGATCGGGAGGGTTCTGGAGTTCTCCCCGGCATCCTATCGGGAGGGTAAATCATCACCGGAGGGCTCTACACCACCATGACCGCCTTCGGAGTGATGCGTGAGTAGGTAATCACTGTACTACGGTTACATAGCAGTAGCTCGATGGTTGTTCTCTCCACTTTATGCCTCATGTTTAGATCTCGTGAGCTGCCCTACATGATCGAGATCATCTTATTGTAATGCTACATGTTGTGTTTTCTAGGATCCGATGAATGTTGAATACTATGTCTCTTGATTGTCAATCTATCAGGTTATCTTCATTTGTATGTTCTTTATGATCTTTCATGCTCTCCATTGTTACTAGATGCTCTGGCCAAGTAGATGCTAGTGACTCCAAGATGGAGTACTTATGCTCGATAGTGGGTTCATGCCTCCTTTGCATCTGTGCTCGAGTGACAGAAACGTAACAGATGGAGGATGTGTTGTTGCCATTAGGCAGAAAACAACGACGTTTACATTATTTACATTACACACTTTTCATAATGCGTTTATCCGTTGCTTGCAAATTAATACCCAAGGTTTGTTTGGAGGATATTCTGAGGGTGGATTATTAATCATAGATGCAGTTGGATGACGATCTATGAGTCTTGTTGTAATGCCCGACATGAATCACATAGTAATCATCATGTCATGCATGTTTTATTATCTATCAATTGCCTAGCTATAATTTGTTCACGACGCATGTTATCTATCTTGTATGGAGAGACACCACTAGTGAACTATGGACCCCGGTCCATTTTCTAATACTGATAATACAACCCCTGCCATTACTGTTTTCACACTTCTACTACTGTTTTCATATTGATCTCCTACTGTTTTCCACACCATACATTTAAATTCTTTGTTATCAGCAAAATCAGTGAGATTGACAACCTCACTGCTTCGTTGGGGCAAAAATATTTGATTGTATTGTGTAGGTTCCACGTTGTTGTTGAACCGGTAATGCGCCCTACCATCTCAACTGCATCAACCTTCAGAAGTTGCTTTTTCCTCCTACTGGTCGATTCAACCTTGCATTCTTTTTTGAGGGAAACTTGTTGTTGTACTCTTGATACCTTCCTCTTGGGGTCTCCCAACGAACGTGTGTTCACACGCATCAATCACTTTTATGGTGCCATTGCCGGGGAGAAAGTGAATTTCTGCAAGGGGAGTCTCTCACTTCCAATCTCGTTATTTTGTTATTGTTTTGCTTAGTTTATTTATTTCATCTTGTTTTCTTCTAGATATCAAAAACACAAAAAACAAACTTAGTTCTTATTATAGTTGTTATTTTTGTTATCTTGTTTTTTTCCTTGTTAGTTGCTTTATCATGCCTACTATCAATGGTTGATTTCTTTGAAACTAGATCTTGTTGGCAAGGTGGGTTCACAGAAGATCAACAAAAATATTATAAGCAACGCTTGTCACAAAAAGGGTAACACTTATGGGAACAAATTAATAAATTATATATCATTTCTAGAAACTTGTGCTCTACTTATAATGTTACTTATTGCGTTGGTAAATATTGTTGTTGTAGGAGGTATAAACACCTCCCCTTTTAATTTGAGTATAATGATGATGTTACCATATCTTCTTATGTTAAGGAAAATCATGAATTTGATGATGTGGAACAAATTGAGGAATTTATTGCTTGGAAGGGTGCAAACGAAATTGCTTATTTGCTTGAAAATATTGATGATGCGCCTTATAAATATGAGATTTATCATATACTTGAATATTGCTTTGATAATTACAAGGATTCTAATTACTAAATAATTAAATATCTTAAAAGATGCTCTCCACCAAAGGAAATAATTGATGCCTTGCAGGAGCCTATGGAAGAAGAAATTGCTAAATCTGGAAGCTCATTGGATGGAAATGAGGAGGAGAGTGATGATCAAGAGGAGGAAGAATGGAACCCATGTCTACCTCCCAATGAGAGTAACTCTTTAACTCATAATTCGAACAAACACTCGGGAGCTACTGACATGGGGATGACTCTCAGGGCTATCGTATGAGCCTACCCGGTGACGTGGGGACACTCAACACGTCCCCTACTTGAGCCTACCGGCAGCTACGCTACGGGAAGGCCCATCCGGGTTCAAGAAGTTATAGTCGATTTTTTGAAGCACAAGACAAGAACTCCTATTCGTAGTCTATGAGGACTCATGTAAACCCCCCTGGCTGCAAATATAAAGCCAGGAGGAGGAAGGAAAAAAGGGAGGGGACAAGCAACAACTACACGCAATTCTAGACTAGACAATACACCCCGTACACACCACCACGGCATCACCATTGTAACATCTCGACTATCTCTCCATAATACAAACCAGACAAGCAGGAGTAAGGATTTTACCTCTACGAGGGACCCGAACCTGGGTAAATCTGGCCTCCTTGTTTTCCCTCGAGATCACCAGTGCGTACATCGTTCCTCTACTCGAAACCATACCGGATCATCCGAGGGATTTGTCGACATGACTAATCGACAATTGGCGCCGTCTATGGGAACGACACGCACTGGATCTACGGTCTCGCTGGCCTCATCTACATCAAGCTTAGGGTCCTCTACCCCCACGGATTCGATCTACTTTGGGTCCTTCAACTTCATCGAGCACTCGCCGGCATCATGCACGGCCTTCATCATGCACGACATTACTAAAAGGTGGGATGGTACACGGCCCCACTAGCCAGAGTTAACGGAAGACACAACAACATCGGGTGTGAGGATTCGTGAGAGTTTCACCTAAGAAGATGGGGGAAAGTGAGTTAAACTTTCAACCGTGTGGAAAAGTGAGAAGAACTAAGGAATCAGGGGCACATGAGTAATAATACCTAAAATTAAAGACCTCTTCTTTCCCACTTTTAGCAACAGCAAAACAAGATGATTGGTTACTCTTAAAAGGTATAGTACACATTATAGCATCCTATTTTTGGTAGCATTATAATTTATAACATCAAGTAACATAGGACCATCATCTAGAGCATTATCATATAAATTTTCTAAACAAACTTCCTCATTAGCATGCAAATGAATAGTTGGAATAAATAGAGGATTATCATAGCATTTATCAAAGAAGCATGGATTATCATAAATAATAGTACCAATATCATTCTCACAAGTTTCATTCCTAGTAGTATCAAGGTCACAAGTATATCAAGTATCATATTCATCAAAAAGGGATATTTAAAAAGAATCAATAGGATCATCGACTGAGAATGGTCGAGTAAGTACTCTGAGCTTGTTTCTAGATCTCATGACTCAGTAAGTCGAATATTTGATCTGAACGGTGTGTACCATGTGTGAGATGTACTCGAGTATCGAGCAGTAAGTGCGCCTTGTGTTGGCTTTTTCGCAGAAGGGTATGGCTCAGTCGCTTGGCTCTCCCGAGAAATCAGGGCCAATTAATTGCTTCTCGGGCAAAAACAGTTCTGGCCTACACGAATTCGAGACCTTCGACTCAAACTCGGCGAGGTGATCATTGCGACTGGGCCGTGGAGGACTTATCGAGTTGAACTTAACCTTAAAGGGGTACCCGGCGCGTATGCTAGGATTTTTCTTCGTGTTGTTGACACGGAAAATTCACTGGAGGACGCATCTCGAGTGCGATTCCAGACCCACAAGAAAGATCATTGGGTCTTACCTTCGTACTCGAAAAATACGGCATCCGGATGTTCCTAGTCGGCCGAATGATCCAGGGTAAAATGATGTGTTAGTACATCGTAATGCAGAGTTGTGGGAGCACGTACCTGTGATTTTCTTTTGGATGCGCAGCAAGTGTTGTTTTTTGTTTCAAGTGATGTGTATGTACATCGTAGTGCGGAGTCGTGGTTTTTGCGGCAGCCGCATACTCACAGTCTTCTCCCTGCTGCGTGGCGAGTGCCTTTTTGTGTAGTGGAGCCGCGATGTTTTCGGCGATTATTGTGGCGAGTGCCTTTTTGTCTGAAGATTCCGAAGAAAAATAAGCCCGTTGGCTGACGCTCGCGTGATGTCGTGGTGCACTGAGCACTCGTTTGGTCTCCGGATGGGACGTGGCGAGAAATGTCAGAGACTAGATGTGTCATAGTCAACGCGGTGGAGGTGTACATGACACGGCGGACGGAGTCGGCGAGGTGGAGGTGTACTCGACACAACGGACGGAATTGATGCGGTGGAGATGTACTCGACACGGCGGACGGAGTCGACGCAAAAGTTGTGTAGTCAATGAGGCGGACGGCGTCGACGCGGTGGAGATGTACTGGATACAGAGGACGGAGTCCACGCGGAAGTCGTGTAGTCGACGAGGCGGGCGGCGTCAACGCGGTGGAGATCGTGTAGTTGACGCGGACGTGCGGAGTCGCACGACGACGTGGAAGTCATATAGTTGACGCGGACGCTCAACCACCGAGTCCACACAAGAAGATGGACTTGAAAAGTCTTCAGGATATTCCGATTTGCGAATTGGCCTGCGATGTCGTATGCGTCTCGTCGAGACGGACAAGTTTGATGTTATGCTTTTCTTGGTCCGAGTTAATATGCAGTTTGTACGACCACAATAAGGATCTGGACGAAGAAATCTGACAGAGCTCCTCAGGTACGCGGCCAGCGTGTCAGTCGCCGGTTTCTCGACCAGCTCTCATTTGGTGAGAGGCAAGAGCTCCCGATGGAAGTAGCCCCCGAGTCTATGTGCGATTATTTGTAATCGGGCATAGACTCAAAGATCTTCTAACGTCGCTTCTTCGATTTATCGGGTGCACGAAAGTGCTCCCGATGCGAGTAGCCCCGAGGCTATGTTCGACTCGCAGAGTTGGGCATAAGCTCAGGTTGTTCTGAAGCTAATCCCGTGTGCTCGTCTTCTGTTGGCTCGCGGAGGAGGACATGCGTCTACTCCCGGAGGAGGGTATGTATCGACTCCGAGCGGAGGATCTGTGTCAACTGTGGACTGTCGACTCCGAGCGGAGGATGTGTGTCGACCCCGAGCGGAGGATATGTGTCGACTGTCGACTCCGTGCGGAGAATACGTGTCGACTCCGAGCGGAGGATTATTGACTCCCAAATATGCAGCAAATGTTGTGGTTCCTGTGTTGCAGTTGCAGACATATAAACGGATATGGTTAAATAATGTAACAATAGTGTTGTGTCTAGCAAAATCTACGGAACAAACTGTTGTGAACCAAGAATCTATCGACTCGCACAGTCGAGTATGGCCTGTTGATAGGCAATGATTTGACCCTACGCGACACTTTTGCATCGTACGCTCTGCCTTTTTGTTAGCCTAACAGCCATGCCTATGCTCCTTGCCGACATGTCAGTTACTGCTGCAAACCGGGTCAGAGTCAAGGGTCAACGTCAGGAAGTATTAGCTACTCGGGTTGTAGCGTGTAAATGAGGTAGTGTAACGCGCAGCATGACGGGTGTCGAGTATACATGTAGTTTACGGGGCGCATCTCCCGAGTGTCAGGTGTAGCTTCACAGCTGATTATAAACATAACATGGTAAATTTTTCGACTCGTATGAGAGGAACTTAACTTTGTGTGACACTGTCGCAGTCAACGAGGCGGTGCCGAGTGACAGAGTCGACAAATATCGCCGGAATTGATGAAGCGGAGTCGACAAGGCACCAGACTCATGTGTCGAGTGCGGCTGTTTCACGCCTCAGCCCCCGAGTGTCGAGTGCGGCTGCGGCGAATTCTCGAGTGCGTCTACTTTGCAGCACAACCCCCGAGCAATGAGTGTGGCCGCGTTGAAGGACGGCTCCCGAGTCGTCTAGCGGAAGTAGTTGACGCATCGGACGTAGTCCATGTGGCGGACTCGCGGTGTTTGGCCGAAAGGACTCGACGTAGCGGACGGAGTCGACGCGGCGGAATCGCGATGTTTGCCGGAAAGACTCGATGCTGAGGACCAAGTCAACGCGGCGGAGTCGCGATGTTTGCCGGAAGGACGTGACGCGGTGGACCGAGTCGATGCCGCGGAGTCGCGATGTTTTCCGGAAGGAATCGTCGCGGCGGACTGAGTCGACGCGGCGGAGTGGCGATGTTTTCCCGAAGGACTCGACGCGGCGGACCGAGTCGACGCGGCGGAGGGCAATGTTGATGTCGAGCCCCCGGGCACTAGTATGGCGAGTCGCCATGTTTTATTAACGTTTCTTGGCCTTTGTTTCGACTTGCAAATTGACGAAATAGGATTCGGATCAACAATTTGAATTCGCGGACTCACAGAGATCCAAAACATGTCGCAGTGCGCGAGCCTCTGACAGAGATCTGGCCGTTGAAATTGTCTCGAACAAGACGGAGTGCTGCGGGATTGTATTCTTCAGCTTTTCAACGGTGCGATCTTCGAATTGATGTCCGAGTTGACCGTGAGAATTGTTTTCCCCAAGTCACGCGGAGTTCCGTCGGATTCTGACAGGGCTTTAGTAATTGGGTCATCCATGGAGGTCTAACCGTCGGAATTCGTTGATTCTTTCTGGAGCCGATAGATAATTTAAGTTTGCATCTTTTCACCGGAGGAATTGTCCAAATGAGTTACGAGTCGCCGTTGATGGCGCCCGGAATATGTATGTATCCTGCAGCCTGCGCATGAAGAACGATGTCGATTGTCGATGTAGATGATGAAGGCCGTACATGATGCCGGCGAGTGCTCGATGAAGTTGAAGGATCCGAAGTAGATCGAATCCGTGGGGGTAGAGGACCCTAAGCTTGATGCAGATGAGGCCAGCGAGACCGTAGATCCAGCGCGTGTCGTTCCCATAGACGGTGCCAATTGTCGATTAGTCATGTCGACAAATCCCTCGGATGATCCCGATGGGAGTAGCCCCTCGAGTGTATATGCGATTATTTGTAATCGGACATAGACATAGACTCAAAGATCTTCTAACGTCGTTTCTTCGATTTATCGGGTGCACGGCAGTGCTCCCGATGCGAGTAGCCCCCGAGGGTATGTTTGACTCGCAGAGTCGGGCATAAGCTCAGGTTGTTCTGAAGCTAACCCCGTGTGCTTGTCTTCTGTTGGCTCGAGGAGGAGGACATGCGTCGACTCCCGGAGGAGGGTATGCGTCGACTCCGAGCGGAGGATCTGTGTCAACTATGGACCATCGACTCCGAGCGGAGGATATGTGCCGACTCCGAGCGGAGGATATGTGTCGACTGTCGACTCCGTGCGGAGGATACATGTCGACTCCGAGCGGAGGATATGTGTCGACTGTCGACTCCGAGCAGAGGATATGTGTTGACTATTGACTCCGAGCAGAGGATTATTGACTCCAAAGATGTAGCAAATGTTGTGGTTCCTGTGTTGCAGTTGCAAACATATAAACAGATGTGTTTAAATAATGTAACAATAGCGTTGTATCTAGCAAAATCTATGGAACAAATTGTTGTGAACCAAGAATCTATCAACTCGCACAGTCGAGTATGGCATGTTGATAGGCAGTGATTTGACCCTACGCGACACTTTTGCATCGTACGTTTTGCCTTTTCGTTAGCCTGACAGCCATTTTCTATGCTCCATGCCGACCTGTCAGTTGCTGCTGCAAACCGGGTCAGAGTCAAGGGTCAACATCAGTCAGTATCAGCTACTCGGGTTGTAACGTGTAAATGAGGTAGTGTAACGCGCAGCATGACGAATGTCGAGTATACATGTAGTTTACGGGGCGCATCCCCCGAGTGTCAGGTGTAGCTTCACAGCAGATTATAAACATAAAATGGTAAATTTTTCGACTCGTATTGGAGGAATTTATGTTTGTATGACACTGTCATAGTCGACGAGGCGGTGCCGAGTGACAGAGTCGACAAGTATCGCCGGAATCGATGAAGCGGAGTCGACAAGGCACCGGACTCATGTGTCGAGTGCGGCTGCGGCGAATTCTCGAGTGCGTCTACTTTTCGGCACAGCCCCCGATCAACGAGTGTGGCCGCGGTGAAGGACGGCTCCCGAGTCGTCTAGCAGAAGTAGTCGATGCATCGGACGTAGTCCACGTGGCGGAGTCACGGTGTTAGGCCGAAAGGATTCGGCGTAGCGGATGGAGTCGACACGGCGGAGTCGCGATGTTTGCCGGAAAGACTCGACGCGGAGGACCGAGTCAACGCAGCAGAGTCGCGATGTTTGCCGGAAGGACGCGACGCGACGGACCGAGTCGTTGCCGCGAAGTCGCGATGTTTTCCGGAAGGACTCGTCGCAGCGTACTGAGTCGACGCGGCGGACTGGCGATGTTTGCCCGAAGGACTCGACGCGGCGGACCGAGTCGACGCGGCGGAGGGAAATGTTGATGTCGAGCCCCCGTGCACTAGTATGGTGAGTCGCCATATTTTGTTAACGTTTTTTGGCCTTTTTGTCGACATGCGAATTGACGAAATAGGATTCAGATTAACGATTTGAATTCGCGGACTCATAGAGATCCAAAACATGTCGCAGTGCGCGAGCCTCTGACAGAGATCTGGCCGTTGAAATTGTCTCAAAAAAGATGGAGTGTTGCGGGATTGTATTCTGCAGCTTTTCAATGGTGTGATCTTTGAATTGATGTCCGAGTCAACCGTGAGAATTGTTTTTCCCAAGTCGCGCGGAGTTCGTCGGATTCTTACAGGGCTTCAGTAATCGGGTCATCCACGAAGGTATAACCGTCGGAATTCGCTGATTCTGTTTGGAGCCGATATATAATTTAAGATTGCATCTTTTTACTGGAGGAATTGTCCAAATGAGTTACGAGTCGCTGTGTGATGGCGTTCTCAATATGTATGTTGTTGCTATCCTGCAGCCTGCGCATGAAGAACGATGTCGATTGTCGATGTAGATGATGAAGGTCGTGCATGATGCCGGCGAGTGCTCGATGAAGTTGAAGGACCCGAAGTAGATCGAATGCGTGGGGTTTGAGGACCCTAAGCTTGATATAGATAAGGCCAGCGAGACCGTAGATCCAGCACGTGTCGTTCCTACAGACGGTGCCAATTATCGATTAATCATGTCGACAAATCCCTCGGATGATCCGGTAGGGTTTCGAATAGAGGAACGATGTACGCGTTGGTGGTCTCGAGGGATAACAAGGAGGCAAGATTTACCCAGGTCCGGGGCCATCGTAGAGGTAAAATCCTTACTCCTGCTTGTCTGATCTGCATTATGGCGATATAGTCGAGTTGTTACAATGGCGATGTCGTGGTGGTGTGTACGGGGTATCCTGTGTATTGTCTATTCTAGAATTGCGTCTAGTTGTGGCTTTTCCCCTCCCTTTTTCCTCTCTTCTTCTGGCTTTATATATGCAGCCATGGGGTTTACATGAGTCCTCGTAGACTGCGAATAGGCGTTCTTGTCTTGTGCTTCATGAAATCAACTATAGCTTCTTGGACACGGATGGGGCTTCGAGTGGGCTTCCCGTAGCGTAGCAGCCGGTAGGCTCAAGTAGGGGACATGTTGAGTGTCCCCACATCACCGGGTAGGCTTATCCGATAGGCATGGGAGTCATCCCCACGTCACTAGTCTTTACAAAATAACATTACAACTTGCATAGTCTTAGAACACTAGCAGGAAGCAAAGTATTACATCGGAAAAATAGAACAACATTGAGGCCATCTTCTTCATGTGCCACAGTCAAACATGTTGGCGGTAGACTCGAGATCCTAAATGAAATCCTCACTCGTCTTCTGAATCATCTGCAGGATGGAATATGCGGGCACAACAGGGTCAATACAATTTAATGTATTGGCAAGTAATACTATGGTGGATATAAAATGGCAAGACTAATACTACATGCTTATTTGGCTGAGTGGAGTTTTGGCTAAGTTCGCATAAAGCTGGTTTTCTCCTATCTCTTTTGTAAAACAAACTTTTCTTTTCAAAAGGGTGGAATCATTGGATTAAGATCCAAGCACCACAACTATTTTTCACTTAGTAAAATTTTTACTTATTGAAAATGGTGATGTGATTCTTTCGTCCATCCTTGTCAAGCTGCTCATAGTTGTCCATAACCGGGGACACGACTAAGATCTTAGTTTGTTGACTCTGCAGAGTTTGTGCACTATCACCTTCAGACTCAAATCGACCCAAACATCCTATACACCCTGAGTGCATTAAGGAAAGGAGAAGAACTGAGAGGAGATCTTTCGGAAGCAAGAATTCAACCGAATGGCCAGAACTGTTCCACCTATAATTATGCTACATCTTCATGTCAAGCCCAGACTGAACTCTCACAACTTAGTTGATCAAGACAGATCCCATATGACTAAAGGCTGCACTGAAAGCAATCTAAACTTGGGGAACATCATAATCACTTTGTTCCTGGGTGACATTCCTCAAGTGAACACCCCTCGGGGAGACACGCAACTATCAACAGCCGTGCACTACCAAATCCACCCAGGTGGTTCACTGAAGTTATTACTTAAACTTTTTCCACAACATAGAGTAAAACAATTTGTAGCAAGGCTAAGCATCTACTAAGTACTAATGCTTCAAAATAACAAGGCAAAAGTATGGCTACACACTACTAGGATATATCATAGCATAGTACTTAGAGAAAATCACCTATCATGCATACTACTCAAAACTCTAGTAATGCATAGGAAAATAATAGGTAGTTGACGGTGTGTTACTTGCCTTGTTGAAGTTGGTGAAGGAATCACACTCAATTCACAAAAGATCGTTGCTCTCCGTACAATCTATACATTGAAACACAATAACAAAATAAAATAGCATTCTAGCAATGAAACACACAAGGGAATAAAACATACAAAGCAACTAACGTATCAAAAAGGTGTTTAACAAAGTTGGCTAGGACAAGGTCAAGGTTTGGGTTTACTTGGGATGGACTAGGTTGAGTTTGTAGTGATCAAACTTTATTGAAAACATATTTATCTAAGAAGTTCCAAGAGTTCACCAAGGTGATCTAACTATCTCAAATAAAGTAACACATAACAAAGTGTAGCTCTTAGTTATTTTCATCAAGACATCTGATCGATCTAAGTTTAGTATTTCTATTTTGGGTTGAGGTAGGTCTAGGTTCAACTAAATTCATAGAAATAGAGATAACAATATAAAGTCTTGGGATTTTCCATTTGGTTCAAGGGTTATACAAAAACAACTTGTTATTCTTCAACTTGTATGCATTGCTCCTGGTCTTCACATGCTTGTCTTCTTGAAGATCGTCTTCATGCTTCTATTGTAGTCTTGTTCCATGGATGGATTCTTCTCTTGGTCTTGATAGATTATTCATGGCTTTCTCACTAGTTGGTCCAAGTGGGATGGGAACAAAATACCACTAAGTCAAATAGAAAAGAAAGGAAATAAGAAGAAAGATAGAAAGAGAAAGGGGTTGGTCTTCTTCTTGATCTCTTCATGAATTTGCACTTCCTTGAGTTGCTTCTAGTTGTGGAGTCAAAGTATTTTCTTCTAAATTTCTTCAATGATCTTCCTTGTAGCTCTTCATGTTGACACCAAGTTGAAAATGAAGTGCCTTCTTATGCTTGGTTTTGTTTTCTATTTTTGCTAACTTGATGATTTCTTGAAGCAAGAATGGGGGAGTGGAGAAGTTGATAGAAAAAACGGTACTAGTATTTAAGTTTCACCAATTGGTCTTATATGTGGTTTACACATACTAGGTACTTGGTATTGGCTCCAAAATAGCCATAACATCAAAGAATACAAGGTGGAAACAATTTTTAAGACATGGTAAAATGTATGAATCACTATGTTGGGTTTTTAGTCAAAAACACATGATCATGGTACAAGGATGTCCAAATGGTTTAAGTTTTGATGCCTCTGGTCCAAGGTTATCAAATGTAGCAATTTTGCAAAAGGAACCATATTTAAATTATTAATATAATTCAATCTATGTAAAAAATACTCAAATAGACAATTTAATTCTAAATTCAAATTTAATTTGTTCAGAAATTATTTTGGGACAGAGGATATAAAAGTACACATTCTAAGGTTTCCAAATATATTTTAAATTCAATTTTTTGGATTTGTAGAATTTGAATTATGCCAAAATTCATCAAACAAGCATATTTGAATTTGAACAAATTTTAAATGGTCAAAATTTCAATTTTCCAGTGCCAAAAGTTTCTATATGTTTTTCTTATTTCAAAAAGTCCAAGTTTGCTAAATTTGGACTTATGGATCGAAAGTTATGATCATTCTAAGATGCAGGGACTTTTCTGCAAAATTGTTTTTCTATTTTTATTTGGAATTAAAAATCAGAGACGGGCTGGGCTCAGGTGGTTATCTGTCGCGCGGGGTGACGAATAGGGAGTGGGATTGGTCCTATTTCACTTTGCGCTGAGTGGTGGATATCATTTATAACGCGCAACTTACTAGGCGCTGAGGTGGCGCAATGTAATTGGCACGTACGAGTTCAGTCATCAAAAGAAATCTAGGCCGTATGATCTAAATCGGACGGACAGAAGAAGAGAGAGGAGGGGGCGGGTGGCTTACCGGCGGCTGAACAGCCGGAAAATGACGCGCGGCGGTGGTGGGTTCTCGAGTTTTCACGGGGATGGTGCTCTGATGACCCACAAGTATAGTGGATCGCAACAGTCTTCGACGGAAGTAAAACCCAAATTTATTGATTCGACTCGAGGGGAGCCAAAGAATATTTGTGAGCCTTAACAAGTAAGTTGTCAATTCACTTGCACCTGAAAGTTGACTAGTTCACAGTGGTTTATCAGTAGTAACATTTTTATAGTAGCAACAATAGTGAAATAATAACAGCAGTAGTATGAAAACAGCAGCAGTAGTGATTGAAGTAAACCGCGGGATTAAATACTGTAGGCATAGGGATGGATGAACGGGCGTTGCATGGATAAGAAAGTTCAAATAATTATCATGTCACGAGAAATGTAGATAAATAAGATAAAGCATCCAAGCACTAAGTAACCATAGGCATGTGTTCCATAAATAGTTGTACATGCTCGCAATGAGAACTTGCACAACAACTTTTGTCCTACCAGACCGTTTTCAGCGGGACCTCAAGGGAACTACTGGTAATTAAGGTGTTCCTTTTAATAAAGCACCGGAGCAAAACGTTAACACTTTGTGAACACATGTGATCCTCACATTGCAGCCATCCCCTCCAGTTGTCCCAATTTTTGTCACTTCGGGGCCTCGGGTTCCGGACAACGATATGTGTAAACAACTTGCAGGTATGATCAAGAAACAATAATTATCATCATGATTCAATAACATGTTCCGGTCTGAGATCATGGCACTCGGGCCCAAAGTGTCAAGCATTAAGCATAACAAGTTGCAACAATGTCAATAGCACTAATAGAGGATACTAGGAACTATGCCATAACAATCACGACATTATCACATGAATGATCTCATCCAATCCCTACCATCCCCTTCAGCCTACAACGGGGGAATTACTCACACATGGATGGGGGAAACATGGATGGTCGAAGGAGAGGCGTTGGTGATTACTGTGGCGATGATCTCCTCCAATTCCCCGTCCAGGCAGGGTGCTAGAACAGGAACTTCTAATCCCCGGATCGAGGTTCGGGACGGCGGCGGCGCTCTGTTGTGTTTCTGTGGAATATGAAGACCCCCCTCACGTTTTAGGGTTGAAGGCTATTTGTAGTCGAAAGGGGAGTCCAAGGGGGCTATGGGTGGCCCACACCATTGGCTGGCGCGGCCTAGGGGGGGGGGGGCCGCGCCAGGGGGTGGTTTGGCCACCATGTGTCTCTTCTCCTGGCCCCCTTCTGGCTCCCGCAGTCTTCCGGGGTGAAAACATCAATGGGGCCTTTTCTGGGCAATTTCCCGAAAGTTGATTTTTCTGCACAAAAACAAGACACCAAGGTAATTCTGCTGAAAACAGCGTTAGTCTGTGTTAGTTGTATTCAAAACACACAAGTTTAGAGTAAAACAATAAGAAAAGTGTTCGGAAAAGGAGATACGTTTTCGACGTATCAACTCCACCCAAGCTTAGCTTATTGCTTGTGCTCAAGCAATTCAGTGGCAATTGAGTGCGATAAAAGACTTTTATGAACACATTTGTTTCATATGATGTAAATATACTCACTAAGTCACTATATGATCATATACTTAGTTATGTTCATGATAAGATACATGCAAGATACTGTCACTTAATAGCTATGCAAACCATGGAGATATAACAACATATTAATAATAAACAACACGAAGCATAACTATATGCAAGATTGAAGTATTCATAAAAGGATCTGATAAAGTGGTATTTCTCTTGCCCTTAAGTGTGGGGTAAAACATAAATGCCAGGGCACCTCGGAAGTTCAAGGGAAGACTAGAAGTAAAGATATCAAAGATGCAAGAATCAAGATTATACCACAATAAACCGTGCTTTGGGACAAACACATCACACTAAGAATGATAATTATGCCCTCAAGAAATTGCTCAAAGAATTTTGCGGAGACTCAACATAAAAGTAAAAGAAAGGCCTTTCGTGGAGGGAAGCATGGATCACTCATGTGCTAGAGATTTTTATTTTGTTAAACAGAGATATTGAAAACATTTTGAAAATTGGTGTATTCTTATGTCAACGAATGGTAAACAGACAATACAGTACGTCACAAGCCAACTAGATTCACAAGAGCGGCTCCCATGGTGAAGGACGCAACTGGTGTAGAAGGTCATCCCTCTTTCTCTTTTGTTTACACAGTTATGCTTTGAGTGATAAATCAGGGGGGAATAGTGAAGATAATTATTTTGTATTAAATTGGGGCTGGGCACCCCGCTGTCAGCTCTTCTATCATTTGGATAACCGGATGAAGCCACTAGACCAGGGTGGGAAATCCAATCAACGAGTGAGATAAAGATTCTCTATTTACTTCCTCATGAGCTAAAACAGTGGCACAAATAGGAGTAATTTTTTTAGAAGGTTTTAAAGTTAGCACATGAGCAATTTACTTTGGACACATTTGGCAAACTTTGGTTTTCAGGGATTTGGATGCACGAGTAGAGCTCATACTCAGTACAGGTGAAGGCTAGCAATAGATAGGGAGCGACAATCAAGAGAGCAACAACTATCATAATCATGTTTGCGATAAAGTACAATTAACTCTGGCATAAAATTGATACTAGAACTCTGAGGAAAAGTAAATCATCGAGGCTTATTGACTTTTTATTTTCAGTCTTAGCATGAGTGAGCATGTGCCAAGTCGATTCAAATGAAATAGTCAGAGGAGGCTACCACAATTTCATACTCTTCTTATGAATAGAATAATGCGAACAAATATTTATGCGAAATGTCATTTACTATTAATAAATTGGAACAAAACATGAGAGAGCACGAACTATTAAGCAGCCATTGAGTCACATATATCTTATACGAACAAACTAAGCATTCTCAATTCAAAAAAAACTAAGCATTCTCACATAGATGGATATATGTACAAAAATGAAAGCAAATAGAATTCATACCAGCCTCTCACCACACTTGAATTGTCGTAGCTCGTCATTATTTCTCTTCCCTTGTGGCTCGAATAACATATAATGAAAACGAAGCTCGAATCGAGTCACGGACGACTGTTGAACTTTGCAACAAACTTTACAAAACTAAAGAAGAACAACAAATATTTTTGGTTTTTTCAATTAAGGCACGAACAAAAAGAGAGCAAGCAAACAAAGTAAAAAAATATTTGGGTTTTCAAAATGAAACAAGAACAAAAGAAAGGAAACAACAAACAAAAGATTTGGGGGGGGGGGTTGAATATTAAAATGCAACTAAAGAATAAAGCAAACCAACTAAAGAAACAAACAGAGATAAACAACAGAAGTATTTTTTTGGTCTTTTTGTGTTTTGGAAAGAAAAAACAAAACAAACGAAAGAAAACGAAACAAACGAAAGAAACAAAAAGAAGCGAAAGAAAAGAAAACATGGATATACAAAGAACCGACGAATCATGATATGTAAATAAGCGTGATGTCGGTATACCTCCCCCAAGCTTAGGATTTTGGCCTAAGTGGAGATCAATCGTGGCGAGTGAAGTATCCCCACTGTGGTGGGTCATCTCTCCCGTGGTCGTACTCGGGCGCATAAGAGGAACATGATGCAGCGGGTGCGTAGTCGTAGCCGGGGTGCTGATATGGAATCCCTGTGGCGTCATAGGGCTGGACGAAATCACCATTGTCCCCCTCTCCGGCGTCCTCCCCTTGCTGGGGGAGATGCGCAAGGTATGTGTCCAGCTCTCTCAGAAAGCTCCCATACTTGCCTTCCATTAAGATCAAACAAAGGGTTTGCAGGCAGAAGTACTTCCCTAACAGTTTTAATAACCCTCCACCTAGATTGTTTGGAGATAGTTATTTCAAAGGAAAGTTGTGAAAATGATCATGGGTAGAAAGAAACTTGTGTTGAACCATGGAAACAAGATTAAGCCTCTCTAAAGGAAATTGCACATCTATATGGTGTGGCTCCAAACCGTGCAAAGCTAGCAAGCGCGAGGCAATAAGACCTCCACAAACTCCGCCCTTCTCACGGTTATGTGAGAGACGGTAAGAAATCAAAGCGCCAAGGTTATGAGACCTATTATATTTTAAAGCAGCTGCAATAAATGCCATATCATAAACAGATAGCTTATGGGCAGTTTTTCTAGCTAACACACGTTTAGAAATAAAATAGGCAAAATATCGAATGCTAGGGAGTTGGATTTCTCGAATTTTACCACACTCCCCTGTGAAGCTTCTGCATTGGCAAATCTCTTCATATAAATCCAGCAATGGTTTGGGCTGCCCACTTATCTTCTCACAAGAACCCCACTCGGGTACCTTAATAGCTGCACAGAAAACACTAAAAGGCAGGCTCACATATTTATTATAAATTTTATAGTGGACCATTGGGTTAGTTGAGGACCACTTGAAACGAAATCCTGCACTACAGACATAGTTAGTTTCACATATTGGATCGGTTCATCCTCAATGAAAGGGTTCAAGCCCGCATTCTGCACAAGGGTGTTGAAATCCTGCAGAATTCCTGTAATCTGCATAAATTCCCGACACAGATAAATCGATGGGAACACCCTCTCTTCGCGGTGCACGAGCATGACCTCATGCAACTCCAACTCATGCTGGTTTAATTGATAAGCATTGTGCTCCATCTTTGAAATTTTTCAACAATCATCACAAAAATTAATTTCAAGCAACTATAAGGCGGAGACTACCACAGGGACTTATATGACAGCTAAACATACATCAAAAATAACTTATTTCTACTCAAATCAAGCATGCAAACTCACATAAGCTGTCACCTACTGTGGCAAAATACTCAAGAAATACTTCACTAAACAAAATTCTACTTGGATCATCGGAGGAGTCACATACCAGAGATCAAACACACCAAATATGAGCACAAATGATGGGTTGAAGAAGGAGATCGAAAATCAAGAGGAAGAACATCAAGAACACGGGTTACAGGAAATGTTTTCAGCTTTGGGGGTGAGAGAGAAGACTTTGGCAGAGGAGAGAGTAAGTGGAGGGCCAGGAGCCCCACACCATGTGCTGGCGCCACCATGGGGCTGGCCGCGCCACCCTGTGGTGTGCCTGACTGGTGGGACCCCCTGGGGTCTCTAGGTGGCTTTCCGCCTCGTTTGACGTAAAAATTTATTGTAATTTTTCTAGAATTTTTCGAGATACTTTATTTTTTAGGTATTTCCAGAATTTTAATAATTAATAAAAATCGGGAAAACGAAAGTGAAAATGTGGAAAACAAAACCAGAACTACAGAGGTTCTATGACACTTTAATGAAATAAAAACCAAAGAAAACGAAGCTGGTAGTGGTGAAAACAAAAGTACGGGTGGTGAAAACATACATAACTTTAGTAAACAGGGTGAAAACATGAGGAAAACATGCATCGGGATGATGGAAAACATGATTGTACTCAAGTAGTAATGTTATAACAGAAGTAAACATGGTGAAAACATAATGGGGAAGGTGAAAACATAGTGAAAACAATGTCCTCTTCATTAAAAATCATTTTGTTAACAAGGGTGATCAAGTCTTTTTACCAAAATAACTTTTATATGAAGAAAAACTTTGCTAATCACTGAATAATTATGTTACCTCAACCTTGATAGGCATAGTCCTAATCATAATAATTTCATATTCCTGTGTTGGTACTGGAATGGGACAATAAAATTCTCCAATCTTGATGGTCTCAATATTTTCAATTGAATTTAGACCATATTTCTTATCAATCTTCTTGGGAAAATAAACAGTATGCTCTTTATCATTAACATTAAAAGTAACTTTTCCTTGATTGCAATCAATAATAGCCCCTGCAGTATTAAGAAAATGTCTTCCAAGAATAATAGACATATTATCATCTTCAGGCATTTCCGACACAACAAAGTCAATTAATATCAGACAATTATTAGCAACTTCAATAGGAACATACTCACATATACCCACAGGAATAGCAGTAGATTTACGAGCCATTTGCAAAGATATATCAGTTGGTATCAATTTTTCTAGGAGGAATCTTTTATAGAGAGTAAAAGGCATGACACTAACTCCAGCTCCTAGATCACACAAAGCAGTTCTAACATAATTATTTTTAATAGAACAGCGAATAGTTAGTATACCAGGATCTCCAAGTTTCTTAGGAACCTTGCCATTAAAAGAATAATTAGCAAGCATTGTGGAAATTCCTCATTAGGAATCTTCCTTTTGTTAGAGATAATATCTTTCATATATTTTGCATAAGGAGGCAATTTAATAGAATCAGTTAAAGGAATTTGCAAGAAAAAAGGTTTCATCCATTCACAAAACTTGTTATATTGTTCTTCTTATTTTGACTTATGTTTCTTATTAGGACAAGGCATTGGTTTTTGCACCCAAGGTTCTCTTTAGTTACCATGTTTATCAGCAATAAAATCTTCCTTAGTGTACTTTGTATTTTTAGTTTGCTTTTCAGGTTCAGCTACAGGTTCTTATTTATTAGAAGCATCATTCTTTTCATTACAACTTTCAGTTTCAGCATCAGAGACAGATATACTATTAGGATCTTTAGCAAGTTCAGAGGATTCTACAACAGTTTTATGTTTCTTCTTATTTTTCTTTTTAGTATGAATAACATGATTATTAGTTTGTTGAGAATCTTGTTCAATTCTTTTAGGATGTCCCTCAGAATATAAAGGAACTTGTGTAGCAATACCACTTCTAGTTCTTATTTCATAAGCGTGTTTTTCTTTAGAAGCATTAACTAGAAAATCTTTTTGCACTTTAGCAAGTTGATCAATTTGAGTTTGAACCATTTGAAAATGTTTAACAAGCATTTTAACATCATTAGAGGTTCTTTCTACGATACCATGCAAATCATTAATAGCTTTAGAGTTTTCCATAAGGTGATTTTGCACTCTCGTATTAAAATCATCTTGCTTAATAACATAATTATCAAAAATTCATCTAAGCATTGATCAGGAGGTTATCTATAGGGAATATCTCTACTATCAAAATATTGGAGAGATTGTACCTCAGTGGGTGATGAGTGAGGGATTGGCTTACATAATTCTTCTATAGGTGGAAGATTCTTCACGTCTTCAGATTTAATACCCCTCTCTTTAAGAGATTTCTTGGCTTCTCTCATCACTTCATCATTTAATTCAATCATTCCCCTCTTCTTGGGTGTTGGTGTTGGTGTTGGTACTGGAGTAGGGGTCGGCTCAGGCTCAACCATAGTCCAATCATCATGATTTTGGCTTATTTTAGCCATTAATTCCTCAGCTTCTTCTGGAGTTCTTTGCCTGAAAACACAGCCAGCACAACTATCCAGGTCTGTCCTAGATTCAAAAGTTGGTCCATTATAGAATATATCAAGAAGTTTATTATCTTCTAGCTTATGCCCAGGTGTATCCCTTACTAAAGAACAGAACCGTGACCAAGATACATGCAATTTCTCTTCTTCCAATTGCTTGAAATTAAATATATTTCGTAAAGCAGCATGTTGAGCACTAGCAGGAAAATATTTCTGAAAGAAGCATTAACCAAACCAATAGGACTATCAATAGATCCAAGAGACAAATTATTGAACCAAGTTTTAGCTTCATCTTTTAATGAGAAAGGAAATATTTTAGCAACAAAGTAGCTACGTTTCTTAAGATTATCAGAGAATAAACTACTCAAAGAGGAGAGCTCATTCATATGTTTCATAGCACTTTCATTTTCAGTTCCACAAAAAGTTTCTTTCTCAACAATAGATATATAAGATAAATCCAGAGAGAAATCATAATCCTTATCCCTAATATTAATAGGAGAAGTGGCAAACTTAGCATCAGGAGATAATTTATATTTAACAGCACGACTATCCATAAGACGTATAGCAGCAACTTTATCCTTCATAGCATGTATTTCATCAATAAGATCATCACTAAGTCCAATATAGGAATCATCAAAATCGTCACTAGGATTTTCTCTAAACTCAGGTGAAAAAGCAGGAGTAACAGGATTTTTATCAGGAGTTTCAGTGTTTGCAATATTTTTACCTTCAGCAATAGTAGCATCTAAGAAAGGACCGAGAGAACCACTCTCATCAAGCACAGTAGAAGCATCATCAAAAGTATTAGAAATATTTTCAGATTCATCAGAAGTAGCATTTGTACCATGTGTATGTGGTGGTGTAAGCAACTTACTCATAACAGACGGTGAATCAAGAGCAACAGAGGTGTTCAGAGTTGTACATGTTCTTGTAGTGGATGGTAATATAGGAACTCTTCCATCATGAGACTTACCCATGATGAATGATTGGCAGTAGATAATAGTACTCTCCGGTGAGCTCACAAATAAATTTATGCTCCCCGGAACGGCGCCGGAAAATAGTCTTGATGACCCACAAGTATAGGGGATCGTAACAGTCTTCGAGGGAAGTAAAACCTAAATTTATTGATTCGACACAAGGGGAGCCAAAGAATATTTGTGAGCCTTAACAAGTGACTTGTCAATTCACTTCCACCTGAAAGTTGACTAGTTCGCAGTGGTTTATTAGTAGTAACAGTTTTATAGTAGCAGCACTAGTGCAATAATAACAGCAGTAGTATGAAAACAGCAGCAGTAGTGATTGAAGCAAACAGCGGGATTAAATACTGTAAGCATAGGGATGGATGAATGGGCGTTGCATGGATAAGAAAATTCAAATAATGATCATGTCACGGGAAATACAAATAAATAAGATAAAGCATCCAAGCAATAAGTAACCATAGGCATGTATTCCATAAATAGTCGTACGTGCTCGCAATGAGAACTTGTACAACATCTTTTGTCCTACCAACCCATTTTCAGCGGGGCCTCAAGGGAACTACTGGTAATTAAGGTGCTCCTTTTAATAAAGCACCCGAGCAAAGCATTAACACTCTGTGAACACATGTGATCCTCACATCATAGCCATCCCCTCTGGTTGTCCCAATTTCTGTCACTTCGGGGCCTCGGGTTCCGGACAAAGATATGTGTAAACAACTTGCAGGTATGATCAAGAAACAATAATTATCATCATGATTCAATAACATGTTCAGATCTGAGATCATGGCACTCGGGACCAAAGTGGGAAGCATTAAGCATAACAAGTTGCAACAATGTCAATAGCACTAATAGAGGATACTAGGCACTATGCCCTAACAATCACGACATTATTACATGAACAATCTCATCCAATCCCTACCATCCCCTTTAGTCTACAGCGAGGGAATTACTCACACATGGATGGGGGAAACATGGATGGTCGATGGAGAGGCGTTGGTGACGACGGTGGCGATGATCTTCTCCAACTCCCCATCCAGGCAGGGTGCCGGAACAGGAACTTTTGATCCCCGAATCGAGGTTCGAGACGGCGGCGGCGCTCTGTTGTGTTTCTGTGGAATATGACGAACCCTCTCGTGTTTTAGGGTTGAAGGCTATTTGTAGTCGAAAGGGGAGTCCGAGGGGGCTGTGGGAGGCCAACACCATAGGCTGGCGCGACCTAGGGGGAACCGCGTCAGGGGGTGGTGTGGCCACCCTGTGGCTCTTCTCCTGGCCCCCTTCTGGCTCCCAGAGTCTTCCGGGGTGAAAACATCAATGGGGTATTTTCTGGGCAATTTCTCGAAATTTGATTTTTCTGCGCAAAAACAAGACACCAAGGTAATTCCGCTGAAAACATCGTTAGTTCGTGTTAGTTGTATTCAAAACACACAAGTTTAGAAGAAAATAATAAGAAAAGTGTTCGGAAAAGGATATACGTTTTTGACGCTGCGGTGTGGATGCGCTCCAGTGGAGGGTGCACAAGCGAAACTCCGTCTAGCTCGGCGCAGTGTTTTGGCTGCACAAAAACATCTCCCAAGTTGTCACATAGGTGCATGAGAACAAGGGGAGAGAACGGGCCAAACTAGGGCGGCAGGGACCTTGTAGTTTCGCCGGAATTTCAAATCGCGGCCGCAGACAGTACCTTCTCCAGCGATGGATTTCTCTTGACTCGGGGCATTATTCATTGTTACAGGTCATGAGGGACCGTGTTTCTCGTTGGACCTGACAAGTGGGGCAAGTGCGGCTGCGTTTGTGTGGCGTTATCCGTTGGGCCGTTGTACATCGTAGAACGGGCCGAGTTTGTTGATAATTAAATTCAGCCTGCTAGCATACCCACGCACACGGTTAGCCTTTTATGCATGCCATCGTTTAATCTGCTATGCATGCGCCCGACGTTGGCATTGATGAGCGCAACGTTGACTAGTTTACATGCTTAAAAGGCTGTGATTCAGTGACCACCTAGCCATGCATGGCTGCGATTCAGTGGCAACGCTGCCATGCATGCAGCCACCTAGCCACCTAGCCACGCACGTGGGTGTGATTCCGTCGCCACCTAGCCACGACGCATGCAGCTTGATTCAGTCGCATGCTCGATTAATTTACCGTGTCGTTTCACGCGTCGAGCCATGCATCAGGGCACGACCGGACTGAGAGATGTGAAAACAGGCAAAAAAAAAGTACAACCGCGATGCCTTGATGCAGTGTGAAAAACGGCGGTTCCATCCACCCCTCCTCTCGCTTGGCCACTTAAACCGCGTCTTGTAACCTCCTCCTCCACATCTTCAATCTCCGCCTCCTCCCCATTCTCTTCTCTCCAACCAGAGCCAAAGCACAACTAAGGACTCGACGTACGTGAAGATGCAGTTCAACGTGCCCACCTCCCGCTTTTCGCGCACCGTGACGGAGGTCCGCTACCCTCCCCCCCCCCCCCCCCCCCCCCCCCCCGCCGCCAGGGCCGTTGAGACCATGCTGCGCGTCTAGGCGTTCTCATGCTGGAGGGACAATACGGTGTTGGCCCATGGCTTCCTCTGTGCAAGATTTAACCACCTCCTGGCGGGGTCGCCATTCATGTTCCGTTTGGAGGAACACCGTGCCCACTCCAATGCTTCGATGATAGGCCTCGTCCCCTACTTCACAAACAGATTTGATGCGTACTACCTGCTCGGCCGCGTGTTCTTGTGTGGATGCGAGTTCATCGCATTCACCACCTACAACATGTACACCGACTTCGGGAGCATCTTCCCCGAGGAAAACCACATGCACACCCTCCCCTACTATATCGGCGAAGACGGCCTCGAGGATCAGTGAAGACGATGAGTACGGAGGCAAGGATCTAAGAATCCCATATTATGTAAGGATCCCTATTATGTATCGTACTATGTATATCATGTGTGTCATCCGTACTATGTATATCATGTGTTCCCCGTACTATGTACCATACTATGTAGGGATCTAAAAATTCCATATCTAAGTTATTTATCGTTGGTGTGTGATGAGTTCTTTTTTATCTGTATTCATATTATTTCCAAGTGGTTTGCCCCATGTTTAGGCCTTTTAGAGTAGACGCTAGGATTAAAATCCGGCTAGCTACTATAGTTTCCAGTCCGAGTCCGAGGCGCTAAGATCTTTTCTTTCCTATGCATGTATACAAGAGGCTAGCATTGTACATGGCGAAGCAAATTTATGAACTAGTAGTTAGACTAGTTTGTGAAAAAGAAAATAACCCAAACTAAAACGTAAGCAAGAAAAATTTAGGAACTAGTTATGTGTATGATGAGATAAGGACAGAAATTAAAACATATTTGTGAACTAATTTAGGTTAGATATCTTCTTCATGTGCCACATGAAAAACATGTTGGTTGTAGACTCAAGATCGTGATTGAAAGCCTCACTCATCATATGTCATCTTATACATTTTCAATATTGAATATGCATCCACAAGGGGGTCAATACAATTTATTGTATTGGAAAGTAACACTATAGTGTATATAAATGGAAATACTACAACATATGCATATCTGGCTAAGTGGAGTTTTTGCTAAGTTTTCATAAAGCAAAATTTATACTAACACTATTGACAAAGAGTTTTCTTTTCAAAGATTGGCACCATGGGATAAAGCCCATGTGCACCACAACTAATGTTTCCTTAGACAAATTTTACCTCTTGAAAATGGTGTTGATATTCTTCTGTACATCCTTGTCGAGGTGCTCAAAGTCGTCCATTACCGGGGACACGGCTATGATCAGTTTCTAACTCTGCAAAGGTTGTCAACTTTCACCCTTTGTCTTCAATTAGCCCAAACATGCTATATACCCGGAGTGCATCATGGAAAGGAGAGAATTGACACGAGATCTTTCAAAAGAAGAAATCCAACCCAATGGCACAACCCATTCCATCTATAATTCTGCTACATCTGCTTTTTAAGCTTGGGCTGAACTCTCACAACTTAGTTGAACAAGAGAGAGCCCATATGTCAAAAGGCTGCACGGGAAGCTACTAGATTTAGAGGGACTTAGGAATCTCTTTGTTCCTGGGTGGCCATTCACAAGTGTTGATGTGGGGATGATTCCTGGACCTGTCGTGTGAGCCTACCCGGTCCAAGGCCAAAGACCTAGGCCCAAAGAAAGGTACTATCCCGCTGTTCAAGAAGGCCCAGCAGAAGCCCACCCTCAAGACTTGCGGGTCAAGAAGGAAAGCTTCTACCAACCTAGAACTAGGGTTTGTAACCCCCTCGGACACGGTTTGATACCTAGCCACCTATAAAGGCCTAGGAGAACCAAAGAGGGAGGGGATCCAATCTACTCTTCACCACCATAGCCTTGAGCTCGAGATCAATCTCTCAACTTGAGCATCCACGATTGTAACCGACCTGCTCGTAATACAGATCGCAAGAGCAGGAGTAAGGGTTTTACCTCTACGAGGGCCCCGAACCTGGGTAAATCGTGCCCCCCTGTTAGCCGATAATTGTCACAAGTGCCTATTCGTTCTCTTTATCAAAACCCTACCGGATCATCCGAGGGACTTGTCGAGATGACTAATCGACAAGTGTACTCCTTTTGGTGAAAATCACCATAGACATGGCCCTAGGGAGCTACTCAACATAAACCATTCTTTCCACTTCCACCCAGGTATTCCACTAGGGCTTATACTTAGAATTTTCCACAACATCAAGTAAAAACAATTTGCAACATTTCATAGAATCTACCAAGTTCCAAGGCTACAAAAATAACAAGGGTAAAGGGTGGCTACACACTACTAGGGTTTTGCATAGCATAATACTTAGATAAAATCACATATCATGCATACTACTTCAAAACTCTAGCAGATCATAGGAGAAATAATAGGTGGATGGATGGTGTGTTTCTTGCCTTTGAAGTTGGTGCATAACAATCACCCTCTCTTCAAAAAATAAAATGTTGCTCTCCGTACAATCTAAATAATACAAGTAAACAATAACAAACAAGAAACCCCAAACAAAGGAACAAAGTATAAAAATCAATAAACACCATAATTTATTATACCAAGGAAATATTGTGATTGTGTTTAGTGTTTAGCAAAGTGTTAAGGATTGGTCAAGTATTGGGTTTGCGGGTTCAAAATTAATTGCCCATACTTAAGAAAATTAACTTTCAGTAAGGATTATCACATTTTACTCTAATATGAAACTAAGTGATTGTAGTTAGTTTTTTCCATTTATGACTAAGGGTTGGTCTTTGATCAAAAGATCACACAAAGGTCTTGGTCTAATATATTTATGTCTTGGTTTCTTCAAGTCTTCTTTTGCTTTCTTGAGTGTCCTCTGATGTTTAAGTCTTTATGCATGTCCTTCAATGGCCTTGCTTGTAGTCCTCCTTATTAAGTTAAAGAAGAAAAACATCTGGAGCACCTATCTATGATTTATGGACTTATTCATATAGAATAAGAGAGGTAGTAGAGATTTCTAGAGTTTCCTCAAAAAGAACTTGTAAAATCTTCCTCTTCTTATTCATCTTCTCGGAACGTATTATTCTTAAGTTGAAGTTGTCTTCTTGTTGAAGTTGTTCTTCTCAATGAAAGGCTTCTTCTTTGAGTCTTGGTAAAAAACTCTCCTCTCACTTGTAAAAAATAATTCTAAGTCTTGAACAAAACTAAACTTGATACTAATCATCTTGGATAGGTTGTAACTTCAAGTCTTCACATTGGTTCTTCTTATGGATCATCTTCAAGATCATTTTTAGCTCCCTCCTTGGTGTGGTGACTTTATTGAATTTTGCAACCTATTGATGACTTTGGTACAAACTAGGGGATGTCTTGATCTAACTTAGCCACACCACAAAGTCTAAGGGAAAGAAAAGAAAGGGGGAAAACTTAGAGAGAGAAAGAGAGAGAGAGAGAGAGAGAGAGAGAGAGAGAGAGAGAGAGAGAGAGAGAGACGGGGTTGGTCTTCTTGAAGTTCCTCTTGATTTCCTTCTTGTGCCTCTTTTGCTCAGTCCTTCAGGTGGTTTCTTCAATTTGACTCCAAGGATTACAAAGGGGACATCTTTCTTCACTTCATGGTTTTCACAACTCCACACTTAGTGGTTTCAACTAGGAGGGTCATGTAGAGCAAAAAAATATGGACATGGTTTCAAGGCATCTAATAGCTTATGTTTTGGTCTCTCTAGTCCATGGTTAGTACTTATAGCAAAATTGCTAAGAAAACATATTGAAATTATTTATAGAATTTAAACTAAGTCAAAAAAAATACTAAAAAAAAGCCAAATAATATAAATTCAAATTTAATTGGTTCAAAAATTATTTTGGGACAGAGGATATGAAAGTACTCATCCTAAGGTATGTATAGTTTGAACTATGCCAAAAATCATCAAACAAGCATATTTAAATTTGAACCAATTTAAGTTTGTAAAATTTAAATTAGTACAATTCTAAAATATTCTATAAGCTTGGAGCTTTTAAAAAACTCCAAATTTGCTAAATTTGGGCTTATGGTTTAAAAGTTATGATAGGTCTAAGTTAGAGGGGTGTTTCTGCGGAACTGCCAATTAATTGTATTCGGGGAAAACAGAAACAAAAAGCTCGTCTGACGTGGCTGCACACTGGGCGCTGACTGGTTGGCACGTTGTGCTGACATGTTTAAGTGGATGGATCTAGGCCACACGGTCGGGATCTAATGGCGGCGTAATTGTTCGGTTAACATGATCTTTCATACGCGTTGGATTAGATCTAACGGTCGATATTAAAAGGGACGACGCTAGGTCACTGGAGCCTCGCTGAAAACGCGTGTGTGGTGGCGCCACACTCGGAATTGTGCGTTGCTGGCGATCCAGAGGGGTAAAAAGATGGCTGGGTTCACCTAGGTGTTCAGGAAGTCGAGGCGGGGTGGGTGGCGGGGTTGGTGGCTCCCTCGTTTCTTGGGTGCCTCTCTATTGCTCGCCGGAGTTATAGAAGACGAAGGTGGACGCGGATTAGGACGGCGCTAGAAATATGCGGGACAAAAAGGTATGAGGTCATGTCAGCGAGGTTCGCGGTGATAAGAGCAAGCGGGCGGAGGTGGAGGGAGCAGGTAAGGTCAACGGTGATCACCGGAATTGCAAACCCTAACCAACGGTTGCGGAGGATTCCCGAGCTTGATTAACGGCAGCCTAGCGGCTATCCTCCTTAGGATTTTGGGGCGCAACACAGAGGGGCTCTCGGGGTATATATAGGGCCTGAAGATGGGATCAAATCCTGTTTAAATCATTTGAATTTTTTCCGGGAGTTCTCATGTTCGTCTCGGATTCAATTTCGTGCGTAGGGGAGTCGAAGTTGATGACATCACGGCTTGCGTCATCAGTGGGTGCATATTGTCAGCAAGTGAGAGGAGAGAGGGACAGGCTGGGCTGCTTGCTAGGCCTTTTTCTGGTCCTTTGTGCGCGTGCGTGGGGCAGAAAGGAGGGCAAAGGGAAGGTTGGGCTGGGTCGACTAATGTGTTCCTCTCTCACCTTTTTTTTAATTCTTTTCTGTTTTATTCTATTTACCACATCAAATAGCCTCAAATAAAAACCCATGCTTTTGTAAAAACATTTTCGTTCATAAGAAAACATTTGTGTGATGTTTCAACACACTTAAAATAATTATATTTGCAAATTATGATTAAATAACTAATAGCAATTTAATTCTATTTCAAAAATAGAGAAATAATTAATTGAAGTTAGGGTCAATTAAAATTCAAAGACATACAACTTTTAAAATAATGTTTCATAAAGTTATCTAACTCGTTTTCATACCAAGAGATTATTGTGAATAACCCTTTCTTACTTAATACTTAATATAGCAATTGAAAAATCATATAGTTAATTTTTAGCTTTAAAAATACTTTTATAAACCTAAATAATTGAAGGATGAATTATTATTGATGGATAGAGTTGAAAACATTCATTTATAAAACATGTTGTTAGTAAAATCATTCTATATTCTTTAAGGTTTGATAAAGAGAAAATAATTACTTTATGTTAAGGAATAAGGTTTTAGGGTTTATGGAATAGAGGCAATATTTGATTTTTAATTCCAATAGCATTGAAATAATACTCTATATTTGTTTTGTGTTTGAATTTTATTTAGTTTTTGTGGCTTACATTAGTAGAAAACAGTAGTTTTAAATTTTTGTGAATTTTGAATTTCTCCAAAAATTAGGGATGTTACATTGTGCTAGTTTGGGCAAGTTATTTAGAAACGTACTTTTTATGGCCTCGCTTTTTTCCTTTTAACCAAATTTATTTTCTAATGGAATAAATATGATAATTTTGCTTCTATTATGAAAAAAAAACTAATAATGAAAGAAAATGATAAATACTTACTAGAACAATCAAAGGATAGCCAAACACCAATGTGGACGTGGAACACTATAAGACAATAGAAATACCGGTGGGACTTGCTAAACCTGATGCAATTAGTAATATTTTCTAACATCTGATAGAAGTGTAGAGACATCAATACTCTAAGTCATTGAGGACGTGTTTGATTGCCCATGTATACCTAATCAGACCCGATGGATGAAAAAAATGGAAAATGATCGTTTTAGGGCGACCTACGCGGAAATCGTAGGTCGTCCAGCGAGCGAGCGCAGAGAGCGATCGCAAGCGAACCAGTGTTTGGGCCGACCCATTTAAGACCAATTTAGCTATTTTGGCCTAGTTCGTGTCTAGGCATTTTTTACCAGCCAAAAATATCAACCACGTGCACCCATGTACACTAAGTGTTCTTCGCTATTTTCCATCAACGTTGCGGACGTCTTAAAAATTTGTAACATTTTCGCACATATTTTGTTGAGAAAGTACAAGCGAGATGTTGCAATATTTTTCTGAATGATTTTGTGGGAAATGGTATATGTGTTTAGAATTCATTTAGAATGATATTTTTATGCGCTCCTTTCACATGTTGTAAACATGTGATTTTATTGTTGTTATCAATTTATTCTTTTGTTGAAATATGGAATATTTTTTGTTGCAAGTGGAACGATGACAAATTATTTTGTTTCTTAGCAACTTTTTAATTGATGATTTTTTTTTGTTGCAATAGGTTGTGATTTTTGTTGAATTTTTTGAACTTTTTTGTTGCAACGCAATAAACATATTTTTTAACTATTCTTTGTAGCATTACTTATTTTTCGAATTTTTTTATAACAATTCGTTGCAATACTTTTTTTTGTACACTGAGCGAAAAGTTTAGTTGGGATATCCGTGAATTTGTTGCAATGGCATTTTTGCTGTAATTATCGAGATGACCGGGGCAACGCGATATACCCCTTCTCTTAAGTGGGGCTGCTGTGGAGTGCGGGTTATATATCCAAAAACCAGAGGGGCTAATTTACAAAAATGCGATGTGCTGATTTCTGGACGTTAGATGACGATCAGACGACTCACGAGGAGACCTAAGATTTGCCTCGCCTAGGCCGACCTACGGCTAGTGCGCGCCAAAGAAAAGGTCATTTGTTTGCCGAGAAACATGGGAAATTGGACGTTTCGGGTTAGCTTCCCACTCCTACTCCTCTCACCGCCCAAATTTCACTTCCACTTTCCTCACCTTCTCTGCTACCAATGGTCGGCGCTCCTGAAGGGGTCGTTGCATAGAAAACAAAAAAATTTCTACGCGACAGACACCCGAAAGGCCAAGATCTAATCTAGGAGACGAAGTGCAACGGGCAAAGAGAGGGTTAAGGAGAACACATACCCTCGAAGACACAAAGCGTTACGAGATCAAATCTCGTTATTGGCGTAGTCGTACTCACACCGACCCCGAAAGCGAGAAGATGTGCACCGCAATCACATGTTATTTGTAGATCTCTATTAATCACTATTTTGGGCATAACTTTTAATCTATAAATCCTTTTTAGCTGAAATAAATTGCTATGGTTTTGTTTTGATGTCCTCTATCCAGTAGATGCGTTGGAAAAATTATTTATACAACTTTGTAACAGAAACTCTATTAATGTTGATATTTTCCTATAATAAAACCCTAGTAATAGTAATAATTACAATTTGATAATTAATTTGTTTTGCATGCATAATAACCATGTTATTAATATCAGAGAACATCATTATTAGTAATTCTTGCTAGTTGTGAACTTTGTGCATTAATTTGATCATTGCATAGCATGCATACATGTTTTTGTATTGATTATTTTGTTTTCTATGTTATGTTTGTGTTGTATGTTTATGTGTAGCTTGTTTTTATTGTATTAGATTGTGAAGAGGAGCAAGTCTACTCTTGTTGTTGTTATTCTTGTTGTGATTGTTCATCCTATTGCCAAGGCAAGTGACACACCATCAAATCTCCCATATTTTTACTATGCATTACTAGTGTTTTTGAGTAGTATGCATGATAGGGATTTTTACTAAGGTATTATATGCTATGCAAAATCCCAAGTAGTGTGTAGCCATCCTTTAGACTTGTTATTTCGGAGACTTATACTTAGTTGATGCTTAGCCTTGGTACAAATTTGTTTTACTCAATGTTGTGAAAAAATTTAAGTATAAATTTCAATGAACCACCTGGGTGGATTTGGTTGTTTGGTTGATGAGAGTTGAGTGTCGCCCCGAGGGGTGTTCACTTGTGGATTGCCACCCAGGAAACAAAGAGATTACCAAGTCCTCTAAGTTTAGTAGCTTTCCGTGCAGCCCTTTGGCATATGGGTTCTGTCTTGATCAACTAAGTTGTGAGAGTTTAGCCCATGCTTGACATGAAGATGTAGCAGAATTATAGGTGGAACGGGTCTTGCTGGTTGGGTTGAATTCTTGCTTCTGAAAGATCTCGTATCAATTCTCTCCTTTCCTTGATGCACTCCGGGTGTATAGGATGTTTGGGCTAATTGAAGACAAAGGGTGAAAGTGCACAACCTCTGCAGAGTTAGAAACTATGATCATAGCCGTGTTCCCGGAAAGGACGACTTCGAGCAGCTGGACAAGGATGGACGGAAGAATCTCAACACCGTTTTGAAGAAGTAAAATTTGTCTAAGGAAACATTAGTTGTTGGTGCTCATGGGTGTGTCCTATGGTGCCAATCTTTGAAAGAAAACTCTTTTTCAAAAGTGTTAGGGAAAAACTTGCTTTCTGCAAATAGCCTAAACTCCACCAAGCCAGATATGCATGTAGTTTAGACTTGCCATTTTATATCCACCATAGTGCCATTTTCCAGTACATTGTTTGTATTGAATCTCCTTCGGGGGCTGCATATTCCAACGTACAGGAAGTTCTGAGGATGAAGTTTGATCAAGTGCTTGGACTCGAGTCTACACCCAACATGTAATGCCTGTGGCGCATGATTGAAGAAGGAGGATCATTGCTACCTTATTTCTGCTGTTTATAACTCTGAGTTTTGCTAGTCTTTCAAGACTATGCACTTTGTAATAAAGCTATACTTGGCTATTCTGGATCCTTTGTAATAATTTTTTATACTTCTGCAATGATACTTTACATT